>JBAMIG010000024.1:16559008-16583116 GCA_037177335.1 Kiunga ballochi | reverse complement strand
CATACAAAATCTACATAGAAAGATCCCTGATGAAGATTGATCCAGTAATCTTTTTGTGTTTATGCACAATGTTACTCATTGTACCTAAACAGAACATATTTACACAAAGATAGCATTTCTTTTTTGAGCTGTATTTATACTGGAATAGAGTAGTAAAATAATAATAGGCATTCAAATAGCTGTTGTTATCAACGTCCTAACCACCTTCACAAATTAAATGTAATAATTTATAATAATCTACATCTGTACTACAAAAAGATGAGCTCTTTACAGACATTTTCGATGAGCCCTGGCATGTTTTAAGAATGTTTCAAAGAATGTAAATGGATTCATGATTTTGCCTAAAAGTCTTGGACACAGTTGACGCCACTCAGAACGAAGGTTGTCTTAATTTAAAACAGCCTTTTGTAACCAGAGAGCTTACAGGAAAACAAACTCTTCACTGTAACCTGTTAAATTAAAAATGTTAATGCAACTTGTGCATCGCAGTGTAAAACAATGCATGCTGTAATCAGTGCAGCAAGATGCAAACACTTCCAAAAATTGTGCTTTGCCTGCAAACAGCTTCTCCACACTGCATTTTGTCCATGATGAATCTGTGTATTTTAAATGCATTTTCTAAAGCAGTTCTTTGTGGAGTTGCATGTATTTTTTTTAAATCAAATAAACTAATTTTGATAAATATTCAAACTATAGTAAACAAGCTGTTGTGAATGGCTAAAACCTGCATTATTTACTGAATACAGCTCACAGATACAGCTGCTTAGAGGAAACACACCTAAAGCCATCATAAACACATTACACTTTGCTGAGAGTTCAATCACAATCATTTGCCTGTAACTGATCCTTTTCCTGCTTGGAAAGCGAAGTGGTGCATATTGAGCAGGCTCCTCCACATCATCCAACCAGTTACATTGAGGCCAGAGCCTGCTGGGAGCAACTGTGCTATAAATATCATGTGACGACAACAGGTCTTATGCATGCTGCACAGAGACGGAGAGCTTTCCGGGAAGATGCATAGAAGGCTAAATGTGAGATGCTGCACATTTAAAGAGATTAAAGAAGAACAAAGGTCAGGACATCTCTCAGAATCCGTTTCACATCTGTGCTGATCGATGCAAAAACCACTCAGGCAGCAACAAGCTCAGATCTCGCTACCAGTATCCTGTATTCTGATTCACAAACAGTAAAAAGCAAGCAGACACAAAGGACACAAAGAATCAAGTAAAAATAAATGTACTTATGCAGAGATTTCAAAATGCATTGACAAATGTTTAACATTAAGGGGTGGGACCCCCTTTGGCTTCCGATATACCTTCATTCCTCATGGAATAGAGTTTTTTACTCCATATAAACATGATAGCAGCACACAGTTGCAGGGGATTTGCAGCTGCACATATGATGAAACTCTCCCACGTCTCAAAGCTGCTCTATCGAGATTTATTGGAGTACAATAAACTCATCGTTAGCCTGCTGGAAGTATCCATCAAAAGATGCTACGTTATGCTAATAAAGGGATGGACATGGTCAGAAGCAAAGTGGTGGTTAAACTATGCTGTGTGTCCAACACATACCAAGAAAACTGACATGTAACCTAAACTATGCAGGATAGATGTCTTCATAAACTCTGAAAAAAGGTTTTCTATCCTCTTTTGCCAGTTTTGGGGAGTCTGTGTGAGCTGTAGCTTCTGTTTCCTGCCTGTATCTGACAGGAAGGAGCTGATCCATCTGATGTGGTGCTCATCATGCAACCTTATAACAAGATAACAATAAAGATTAAATATAAAGGAAATATCTTTAAAGAGTCAAGTGACAAGCTAAAGAGAGAAAAGCCAGGTGAGTAAAACAGATGCTATCAGTGGATGATTGAGTAATAAATAATAAAATGACAGATTTATTGTATAACCGCCTGATAAAGATCTGATAAACGAGCCAAATGATGTCTAGAGTGTTAAACTCCTTTCATAGATCAGCCGTCTGTGAACACATGAGGACTTTATACCCTCTGAACATGTGGGAATAATAAAAAAAACAAACATTCATAAGATTTACATTTTATCTGAACATTATTTAAACCAATATTTCTATATATTCACAGAAGCAAATGCTATTAAAGATAATAAATTAGGAAAATTCTGTTTGGATTTGACTAAATTTCACTACATCACAGCATCGCTGTCTTCTCCTTATATTTCTGATATAGTGCATGCACTTATAGATACACACAGTTACTTAGCAATGTCTTCATACACGAGGATCCTGATTTATAGAACACTTTATTGATTTATAATGAGAGAATTAGAGGATTTTTTGCTCGTTTTGGGGTCAAAACACCTCACACAGCTTTGTGATGCTCAATAATACATGTTTTATACTTAATAAGGTCTAAATTCACACCAATAAGAAACAAACAAAAGATGGATTTAATATTTTATGTCTACACACTCGTTTCTCTGCCTTCCTCGTACAAGAATGTGTGTATTGTTTAAGATATGAACCAGTGACCTGAGATGAACACAGATACTGATTTCATACACACACGAAAACACGCTTGCAGCGAATTCATTAATATTCCAGTGATGCAGCAAGCTATGCTGAGAGATGGAGAGCAGAGATGAGCTCCGTCCTCCACACATGCAAAAACACACAGAAACTGTAAATGCACACACACAAATGTGTGTGTAGACGTTTTCCTCCACTAATTACACAGGAAGATAGCTACACAAACAGGAAGCACCATTTTTCCATCCCATTCAGCTGTTCACTCTTCATGCTAAACACACGGGAAGCAAAGAAATACTCCATTTAAAAGCCATGAACCACTTCTTACATAAAAAAAGAAAATGCAGCATTTAATACAAAAATAGTTGTTTCAGAACTACCTAGTCGGGTCTTTAAATGCTCTTTAGGCTCTTCAGACTTTTTGAAGGACCTTCTGAAGCTCTTTTAGATCCTACTCAGTCAATATAACCCCACCCTGCTTCAGTAATGTTACGGTTCAGGCTCTAGGGAGAGTTAATCACTCCATTAGACTGATTTTCAGTCCATGTGGCATGTTTCGGGCTTTTCTCCTCATCCCCCTTCCTTGGGAACATCTTCCTGTCAGCCACTTTTCCAGTGAGCTCGTTCCAGATGCTTCTCTCAGGTTATGCGTCAGATATGTGCAGGATTTCTTTCCTGTTTCTCATAGCTGCCACTTTCAGACACCGTTCACCAGATGACCAGGTGCTTTTTAAGCCTTGCCACTTTTCTTTCATCCTCAGATTCCTGCTGAGATATGCCACGTTTTCAGCTTTTAGGGAATCACAGTTGATGTTCTTTCTGACTCATACAAGCGTGCATGTCTGCATTGCTTTTTTTTAAAAAAGAAAAAAAAGAAAAAGAGGTTTCTCTAAAAATCATCATCTAAAGATCATTTTTGCCTCATCTCTCCTTTTTATTAGGAATGGGCTCAAATGGATTGTCGTGAGGTAGCGCTGTGTGAATAAAGTTGAGTTGAATTGAAAAGACTGGACTGAAAATGTCTGAAGAAAATCTTAGAAAGAGCTTCAGAAATATTGCTCCAGAAATCTGGCAAAGGTTATAAAACAGCTTGGAAGCAAAATGTAAAGAAACGAGGGTCAGCTGGTGACTCTACATACACCGTATACGTGTGCACGTGTACGTGCATGTAGGCGTTGTTACTGTATCATGAATTGTGATTGGTGGAAAAATAAGATTGAACTCTCCCATTACAAAAAGAAAAACAGGTAACAAAAGATCCTTTAATGGCACGAAATAATTCCCATTAATAATTAACTGACTCAAATAAATCAGAAGCTTTAGGCTTAAGGTGCGCGTGGCTTTCAGGTGCTTTAGGACAAGCTGGCCTCGTCTATTTGCAGCTGAATCTGACAGTAACTCATCTACTTTAGGTTTCCTATGAAGTCACTAGGAAAGTTTCCCACGTTTTCCAACACAGGTTTAATGTGGACCGTTTGCCAGGGACGAGGTTTTATTCTTTGATGCTGCTACTAGCTTCACTCTACAGAGGAGTACATGCTAACAAAATATCCTACACAAACAAAATAAAAAATCCAGTCTGCTCCTCATTCAAGCAGTAAAGGGGATATTTTTTCAACGTAAGAGCGTTTTTACCTCGACTTTAAACCAAAAGCGGTCAAATAGAAGCTGAGGAAACAGCTTGAAAAGAAGTTCTCCCAATGAGACGAGACGGATTTACATCCTCTGAGGATGTAAAACCAGTTTAGGTTTTCTGAGGATGTAAAACCAGTTTAGGTTTTCTGAGGATGTAAAACCAGTTTAGGTTTTGCAGGAGGCAAAGCAACAACATCTTTAGGTCAGCTTCATTGGAGACATTATGAGATGTACTTGGAAAGGCAGAATGAACACCTCTAATGAGCGATACAGTAAGAAATCATGTCCCGGTTTTGACCCAGAAAAGTGGACCTAAGAATAGCTCATCTAATGGCTGGACGGAGTAAACTCCACATGAAGCTCTGGGCAGCAGCTGTACTGGGACAGCTTTACAAACAGGTCGGTATAATTAAAAGTACTGGGACTTCAAATCTGTGAGTTTGAAATTTGTTAGGAAATGACAAAGATAAATAACAGCAGTTTATGGTAAGATGGGATGTTAATAACTTACATGCTGGAAATTTGATACGAATGGAAAATCCCTTTTCTCATTTGCTGTAAACTAACACACTGAAATGTGTGTGAGCCAACAAGATGTGTGTACCCACAAAAACCTGTGTCCAAATAACATCCTGGATCATTTAGATGAGTCACAGAATAATTAGACATTTATCGCATTTAGACCAAGATTTTGTCAGAAATTTCACAAAACAACATTTTGACAATTGAAAAGTAAAATAAAAAAGTCTATTTGTATTAAGATTATAATAATAATATTAAAAGTTAAATAAAAAAGGAAAGTGTTGTTTTCTGTGCAGCTCAATGCAATGAACAACAAACATGACAGCATATAAGTTTAATTTTCTTATGTTATGAGAAAAACAAGTTATGTCACATAAAGTATTTTCTTATTCAAGATTTTCACCATTAAAGTGGTTCAGGAGGTAAACCAGCAAGCAGCAATAAAAAGTGAGTGAGACATAATATAGATGGTTTCAATGATAAATAAAAGAAAAGAAACACAAAACATTATGGCTCTTAAAGGCATTATTGCTATTTTAACACACTGCTGGTGTTGTGAAGCAAAGTGAAGGCTCATGTGGGGTTTTCTCTGCACAACAGGTCCATCTGAACCACATGTTTCTGATGGTGGTTCTGAGAGACTGTCGGCACTACTTTAACAGGTTGCATTTAAACACAGAGAGGAAAGCAAACATGACGGCAAACAAACAAAATCCTCTTTTTCATCCGTTGCTTAAAAGCTTGATGCTATTTTTTATTTCTTCTTTATATTATTTCACCAAAGTTTTTCTCTAACTTTAGGTTCTGTCGCTGTCCGTATGATGTCAGCGGAGATGTCATCCTTTAACTCATTTTACGGTGATTAAGCAGTTCTGTGTTTCTAAAAACATTTGATCCAATTCATCAAACATTTCTGAGTCAGAAACAACTGATGCTTTTACTTTTGCTTTGTTTTATTGTGCTTTATCTCCTGTAACGGGACATTTTAAGGTAATCGGATTCTTTTACTTCCGTTTTATTCACATTGTCAATAAAACCACTTTATTGGCATTTTCATATTGCGTTGCCATCCCCTACACACCACAGGGGGTCGTAACAGAGATTTCTATTGACCTTTTTTCATTTATTTTATGAGTCACAGGGTGACGTGAGGTCTATTGATATATATTTTTATTAGAGATCAGAAAGATGGTGACATTTGACTGAGAATATAAAGAATGGTGCTTCCTGTCCATATGTGGATGGGATAACAGCGAATGACATGTGTACAAGATCAATATTAACATTTTAGAAACCTTACATTTACAATTAAATCTCTAAACTTATGAAGATCTTGTAAAGAGCGGCTCTGATCTGGATCTGTAATATGCTGATGACATGATGTTATTAGGAGGAAATCATTCAAACGCTTAAAAAGAGTATTTTTCTAGTTTTCCAACAGAGTGAAAATGTAAAAAAAACACCTTTAAGATGATAAACAAATCTTTTAGTAAAGGTACTATATCTATAGTATATCCATTCATCACTGCTGATTACATCATCATGCCATTAAAAGGATTTTCACACATCTGTTGACATGCAGATCCTCTCTGTCTTCCAGCTGTACTCTCCTCACCCTCAGCTCTTATCACGAGAAAACACTGAGAACAAGAGAGCGATTCAGACAGGAAGTCACAGAGTGAGATCAAATCCTGTGATCTTGTGAATTTACACGCTTGTGTCGCGACCCGGACAGCACGACTCGACGTCACGCTTCCCATTTGGCCTGACAGCACCCCCAGCAGTGCAGACAACACAACGCAACACCTGGGAGGGCAGTTCACAAACAGCACCTTACAGAACCGATAGATGACCCATCGCTGCCCAACAAGGCCACTTCTGACCTACTTATGTTTGATTTATGAACAAGACAGAGAGATAAACTATGAAGAACCCGATTAAATTACTATCTGGTGTTTGATTGGCTGTTTCTGAGTTCAGTTCAACCTCTTTTTTAAAGTCTCTCTGCCCAGAACCTTTTCTGTCACTGGTCAACAGAGACAAGAGAATAATCTATAATCGCCAGGTAACGTTCTCTGATTGGTGGGTTTATATCAGTCCCAGCCAATCAGACGTAAGCCCGACCAGAGAGCCGTAACTGGGAACAACCAAAGTGGTTCAATGATTATTTATTGTCTTTTTTTTTTGCATAAAAGGCAACTAAACAATAATTATCCATGACCATGAAAGTGTTTCGACACGCAGTCATGTCTTAGATGATTCTGCATCATTAGTGTGATATTAACTTATGTAACACCTAAGTGCATAAGCTGTTTTTCCTGAAGGATGCTGAGCTGAGGGCTGAAAATAAGCATGGCCTATTTTGCTTTTATTAACACACATTTGCTGCAGTGGGTAAAAGTTGCAAGAATTGATTGATTTTAGCTCTAAGCTGCAGTGGATTTAACCCTTCATACTGCAGATACTCACATTTTTGCAGAGTGAGATTCATGGGGTCTATTTGTACCACTCCAGCAGCTGGAAGTCATTAAATTCAATGAATGATCTTTCTCAGAAAGTCATGCTTTTTAGAAATTGTGTTCTAGCAAAGCCTTTGGGCTGGTTGAACGCCATCCCTTCCTGCTGTGGAAGTTAGAGGAAAACCTTACTGCTGCTGGAAATGGAAAGATATAAGAGGGTGCTTGTGCTTATATTGAGAATTAAGGACAATGTGTATATGTAGCATTTAGTTCCATTTATTGACTTAAATGATTTAATTATGATTCCAAAAACTGGATCAATCTGACATTTTTTGTATGTTTGTATCATTATTTGAAGCCTTTATTTTTGTATTTGCATCACAAACAAAATAAACCAGTTAATCTGCATTTTGTATGACAAAAAAAAGCTCTAACTAAAACAGGTTTCTTCTTAAACCACCAGAGAAGGACTGATGCATCAAAGGCAGGAAATACTTCTCCCACTAAATCATCTTCCACCTCGGGGGCAGTTGCTGATTCTCATCGCTCAGCAGACATTTAGAATGAGCCGCAAAACCTCTAAAGATTTATACAGCCTAGCACTAAAAAGTATTAACGCTTTGATTCTTTGGAGAACAACTCGATGGGATGAAATATGAGCAGCTTCATGTAAGAAATGCACTGTTTGAAAGCATTCAGTGTGAAACACACAAGATAAAGATTAACCCCGAGTCAGTCAGGAGACTTTTACTCACAAAGAGGAAGTCCCAATCATAGAAATCAAGGTAATAATTATTAGGTTTAGGCCCTAAAACAGATAAATAATCCCTCTTTAATTTTTATTACACAGTTTAGAGCTTCAAACCTTTTATTTTGAAGAAGTTTGGTCCTTGAAATTTATAAATTTGTTGAAAGTTCCACAACCGTGAGTCCAAATTTAACACAAATAGGATTTAGCAGATAAAAGATGCTTGTAATAACATTAAAATACAATGTTAGAAGCCTCTTTGTCCCATCAGCAGGCCAGAGAGAGACAGGAAAACTCCAACTGGTCCCAAATGGAAAGATAAAAAACATATACAGCAGGTTTTAGAGCAATCAAGGAATATTTAATAAAACAATAAAGCAGTTTCTTTCACAGCTGCCTTTATGCATGGATGTCTAATCAATACTATATTTTGAATCTAACAAGGCATCACTTCTTCTTGATTCTTTGACCCAAAATATATACTGATTAGAGGTGAGTGATATATATCGTCTAAGATGATATCGTAAATGTTGCTTTGAAGATGTGAAATTTTACATTATCGAGTATTCATACCTGGAAAATGAGTAAAATAGATGGTAAATGAGGAAAACGTGAACGTTGTCATTTGCAGAATGAGTGCTTTCAGAGACCAATCAGTGGCAAGAAACTCAGCCAATTAGCAGACAGGACTCACGAGCATGATAGAAATATCTCTGTAGATGATTTAGTGGCAATAAATGGCTCCAGACCACTAGCCTGGAAATGGTTTGGTTTCCACCTGTGCTAAAACCCACTCTGATGGGCCACTAAAAGCCATAAGGTGTTTTTTTTATGTAGGTTTTGCAGAAACGCTTCAAAATAAAAAACAATTGTTCTGAAACGCTTTGTCTATATGTAGATGTCTTTCAGTAAACAGAGTTAACAGCATTATTTGTTGAATAAATTCTTTAAAATGAGAAAATTAACAGGAAAGGGAGCCGGATTATCATTATTGTGAAATTGAAAATAATAATTGAGATAATTTTTTTTAGCTCATATCGCCCACCCTTAATACTGATTCAATTTATATGTCTTTGTTTTCTTAAGTAATTTCTGTCCTCGGTACTGATGAATAGGTAAACTGAAAGAGGAAAATAATAAGAAATATGGAAAAACATTTGGATAAATTCTGAACAAAGAACTGTTTGATCTTTCGCATTAAAATAAAGGAGTTACAGAGATGCTGAATGGCACTACAGACAGCTTTACGCTCATGCCTTCACTCCTTTAAGCACAGACATGAGCTCTGATGCAGGAGATTTATTATCTTTGGTGCTTTATTTAGATTTTTCCAAACATTTTCCCTATTTTCCATGAATGTAATAACCTTTATTGCATAGCTGCACAGTGGTGTGGCGGTCAGCACCACAACCTCCCAGCGTGTTTGCATGTTCTCCCTGTGTTACTGCAAGTTTTCTCCAGGTACTAATGTTTCCTCCCACTTGCATGCATGTCAGGTTGATTAGTCATTCAAAATTGTCCTTAGGAGTGGCATGGTTGTTTTTCTCTATTGGTCCTGTAATAATACAGATAATGGACATCATCTTTGTGCAGAAAATAAAACTGCTTTTATACTCGGTGTAACAAAAGAGCTGAGATGGAGTCTGTGTTAGAAACTGAGCTTTGCAGGGATCCAGTTTCACTTCTTCTGGGTTCTTATGAGGAGTGTACATAATAAAGGATTGTTTAATGCCCTGATATATATATATAAAAGATGCATAAACAATAAATTACTCCAGTTAAAAAGTTGGTTAGTAAGTGTTACTCTTTGTGTTTGAGGGCTTCACGGTAAGTACAGTTGGCCTGATATTGATTTTTTTTTAGTAGCTTTTTGCTCAGTTTTGAATTGTTAAAATCTATCAACAAACAGTTGACTGACAGCAGCTTCAACAGAAATATCTGACTGTATGTGTTTTGTTACATTTCCCCCATTGCAACCACATTCTCCACCTACATACAAAGTTCTTACCCACAGCTAGAAGCATCTATTTGGGCTTTGGGAATAGCAACTTACAGTATATCAGAGCTTTGGGCTGTTCAGTAAACTGATCCAGAGTGTCTCATGCGGTCGGTCCAGGCTGCAGATACAGCACAGAGAACGGTCACTCAGCCATTCTGCACGAGTGACTTATTGACTGGATATGCTCATGAATCAGGGCAAGTAATTAATGCTGCTCTGAGTCGGTGATAGCTGGGTGCATGATGGTGAGCATAGATAGAGCGAGGCTGACATTTTAAGCCACAGTGATCATGGCTCCTGTGTGGACAGACTGTGGATAAAGGGCAGCAGGTGGGAAATTACAGATAACAGTATGTCACATAAGGAAGTTAAATTCAACACTATCATTTGATAACCCATTTTAGGGCTGTAAGGAAAGTCAGCTGTTTAAATCTCAGAGAAAGGAGTTCAAACCACCTGAGCATTTATTAGCAATTTCTACATCAAAGCAAAATATATGTTGTTGCTCTCATTCGTGACGACTTACTTCATTTTACTTGTCATTATTTTACAATGCATACTTTGCATGTTTAGAAGAATATCTGTGCCAAGATGGTGCTCATCTTCTATAAATCTTTTGTGGAAAGTGCAATGTGCATTGCACCTAAATGTAGGCTTGCTCTGTGCTGGAGATTGATCTGCAGCTTCTTGAGAAAAATGTTGCACAAACCGCCAAACATAATAGAAAACTCTTCACACCTTCTACACAAGATACTGAATAAACAAGTGTGTTCAGTGAGAGGGTTCTACAGAAAAATACAGGAGGTCATATCCTCCAGAACATTGTTATTTACTATTTAAAAAAAATACTGACACCTCCAGGGTGGTAACATAAAAAAGGGAACATTAGCTTGTATGCAGATGACATGCAGTTGTGTCTCAATGAAAGATTTCTCCTTGTAATTGGGTTTGCATGCTACAGCAGTTTGGTATCTTCTGCTGATTAACTAAAACTTTTGTTTAATTGTTTTTTATTGTGATTTACACAAACATACCTATTTTTTTTTCAAAAAAAGAGGAATAAATTAAACATTTAAAAATGTGCAGGAAGGGTCAAAAAGGCCAAAGGGGTTTTGAGCAACTGTTGTCTTAAAGTCTCCTCTTAAACAAGCAAATAGGTTAGAGGCTGCAGAGCGTGCAGGAATATATAGTATGTTTGGTTCCATGTAGCTGCTGGTGACAAGAGAAGACCAAGGAGGGGTGATGCTGATGTTTTGACATGAATTTCTTATTTAGTTTTTCCTGGCAGCTTTATACGAGCAAGAAGTGTGGAAATGATTCCTACTCCAGCCATCTTTGGTGAAACTGAGTAGGACGATTATTTTGCCGCATTTGTTTGTAATTATTACTCTTTAAACGTATACTGTAAATGCAGTATGATGGTTCGTCATGTTTGTCTTTTTATGTATAATGAATACATTAAATGATAAAAAAGTGTGTCTGTGATAATAAATAAATATGATGGGGTTGGTTCCAGTGCTGTGACTGGACTCACCTTATACTTGGCTGTTAGTTGCTCTGCGGCCTCTTGCTCCTTCCTCAGATCACCCATCATCTTCTCCTTTTCTCCCAGAAGCCTCTGCTTCTCTTCAGCCAACAGGAATTGATCCTCTCTGATGGCCTCCTTTTCTCTTTCCAACCGTTGTTCCTCCAGCTTCACATAGTCCGCTGCTTCTTTCTCCACCTCTTCTTCCTCGCATTCTGTCTCATCATCCCCATCTCCTTCCCAGTCCTCGCCGTCCATCTGCTCCTTCTTCTGTTTGCTCCTCCACTTCCTGTAGTTGAGCTGGGCCCTGAGACGAGCAATCTCCTTCTGGAACTCACGCAGCAGAGCATCTTTGGGGTCTTCGTTGACTCTGGGCTGGTTCTGGATGTTTTTGGCACGGTTGGCGTACCGAAGGGTGGTGAGGGTCTCGTCGTAATGCTGGGATGCTGGGCCTAGCGTGGCCACCATGACGGTTTTCGCATTCCCACCCAAAGAGTCCTGCAGCAACCGGGTAAGCTTTGAGTCCCGGTATGGCACGTGGCCACTGCGCCCATCTGCTAATGCTGATATCACATTCCCCAAGGCGGATAGAGAAAGGTTAATCTTGGCAGCTTCTTTCAGGCGTTCTCCCTGGACGCCGGTCTTTGTTTGGCGTTCGCTGCCGGCCAGGTCCACCAGGTTAAGACGCCCCACTCGGATATGCTTCCTTCCATCTGGTCCAGGCTGGCTGCATTCTACTGTTATCAGAAACAAGGCGTGGGACCTTGATGAATGTTCATTCATGTCTGTTGCTCCAACTGCCCTTTCCTGATTGCCCACATTCATCACCTCCTCAATCTCTTTGATGCTTTTGCAGACACATAATGTGAGATCCTGAACATATACCCCACTTTCTGGATTCTCTCTGAGCTCCAGACCTCTGGTGCTGCTGGGGTTGGGATTAAGGAGATCGCGAATCTCCTCCCTATAGATCTCCAGGTAGGATGCCCGCACCAGGTATTGCTTGTCAGACTGCGAGCGGGAAATGTGTGTGAAGATGTGGTCGAAAGCATTGGGAATGACACCTCGTTTCTCTGGGTCCAGCCACGCGCCCTGCATGGTGTACGTCTTCCCAGTTCCAGTCTGCCCATAAGCAAAGATGGTGCCATTAAACCCAGCCAGTGCTGAATCGATCAGTGGCCGCACACTCTCATCATAAAAGTCTCTCTGTTTGGAGTTTGCATCATAGACTGCATCGAATGTGAAGGTTTTTTGGGGCTCACTTGGGGGTGCACGAGGGTTTCTTAAGATCACCTGTCCGAGCCCCAGATCCATCTGCACAATTCCTCCTGCAGGGCCATTGGTATCCTCTTTCCGGTTCAAAGGACGACATCGAACAACCACCTTCACTGACTCACTGCTCTTATTCTTTGACATGGTTTCTGTCTTCTGCAATAGTAATCAAAACCAAAGGGGGAAAAAACAGTATATTGGATCTAAATTTAAATAGATTATCAGCCTGTAGGAGGCCTTCAATTAACCAATTTTTAAGTTGCCTTTCTAATTCATTAATAAGACATTTTGCATGACTTCATGGGTATATTATAATAAAAATGGCTGCATTACCTACATATACAGACACAGATATCTGTCAGGAAAAACGGGAAACAGCCGCTGTGTCTTATGGCTGATTTCCTTTGCTTATTGTCTGAAATATGAGCCCACAAACAGACAGACCGTCAGCACCTCTCACGTTTTGGATCGACGCTCCATTGCAGTCCAACCCTGACTAGATTCACTCGATGGGAAAATAAAATCCAAAAGCCCCAACATCAATGACACAAATCAGTTCACTCATCCCCGTCTCCTCGTCCTGACAGTCCACACCCGGCAGCAGCGCTCCGCACCGCTGTCCGCATCTTCCCGTTCTCCGCGCAAAGATGCTCCAAAGGGGGATCTGCGGCTCCCCTCCTGCACGCAAAAACACACAGCACATCCAGGCACACGGGCTCTCTCACACACAGTCATTCAAACACCACACCCCACATCACTGCGGAGAGGAATGGAGGATCATGGGAAATGGAGTTTTGTCCCACAGAGTCTCTGATTCTTGTCCAAGGCTGCCACCAACGTGTCGCTGGCCTGAATGTGGCTTCACTGCAATACTTTCAATTGATTTATTTGTTTCTACTAACTAGAGGAAGCCACATCGTTAAATAGTAATTATAAATAACTTAAAAAAAAAATAGACTAAATTTAATAAAGAATTAAGTCAATCTGTTATTAGCATGATCAGTTTGCTCAGTTTGATGGGACATTTATCAAACTTACTTCCAAACTAAACATCCTAAAACTTTAATTAATTTATAAATTTAGATTTTGCTTCTTACAGAAAATTCAAAGAATATGTTGAATAATTTGTTTAATAAATTTAAATTAGTTACCAACCAACTAACTTTTCAAGAAATTGGTCAAATATAAACACGTTTCTTTTAATAAATAAACCAACCTGAACAGATGTTAATGCTAAGATTAAGCAAGGCAATTTTTTTATTTGTAGCCTAGATATATAAAAGTAGAAAAAAATTTCAGAACCATTATGGCCCAAATAACATAGAAGAGATAAAAGGGTCTTTGAACATTATTCATGATCTTCTGGGATCTGCCCAAACAAACTGGCCCAGTTCCTGCTGAAACCTAACCAGGTCTGTGTCTGCTCCAAATAATCACCAAATAATGTGACTCTGAATGGGACCTGAGCTGGTACAATTACCTTGTTATTCTTGTAGAATTCAAAAGCAAATAAGTCCTTTTGTTCACACTGTCATGGAAAAAAGAAAGAGCCATCCTAAGCTTTCCTTAACCCTTTTATCTGTGAATTGTTTCAGTCATGCTTTTTGCAGGTGATTCAGATTCACTGAAAGTCTGTGCATCATTTTACAAGTCAGCTTATTGTATTTTCAGCAACAAAGATGTTGTTGTTTTGCTTTTAGTGTAATTCAACAATAATAAAAAAAAACGTTTCAGGTAAAGTTAGATTGCATTAATGACATTCATGGGGATTTTTTCTTTTTGTTTTTAAAAAGAGAGGAATTTCCCATGTACTCCAGTCAGCCATTGAAGGCGGCTTCCAGTTTCTTACACAACTGTTCTTTCAAAGCAACACATATTGAGACATCGGGGGGGAAATACAGAATTAATCATTACTAGACTCATTCGCCACAAAGCTTATTCAAAACTGGAACAACAGCACCCCCTACAGGGATAACCGTGCAACAGACGCGAGTATTATTTGACCTACATAGTGCAATGTCACCCGGTGTGGAGGTCAGGAAATTATATGAGCAAGTGTAATTATTTTTATGCAAATGATGGGAATGATTCTTCTTAATGGTGTCAAAATAAACCTTTAACACCATGCTGTTTTTAAATATCCTTTCAGCATTAATGCTGAAGAGTCCTCAAATAACCAGAAGGGGGAAAACAACCACTTAGGGAGGTCAACACAGGAAATTATCTGACAACTTACAAAGAAAAAAAGAGGACTTTGTTTCTCTTTCTGTGAAACGTTGCTGAGATGAGTTTAAAATTCCTGCAGAAGCAGCTATGGCTGACAGCTTGAGCGATGTTTGAGGAAGTATTCCAGATTTCTTTCTTTCTCAGGTGTTCCTGATATCACCTTTCATGTTCCATTTTCTGTTATCTGGACTGTTATAGTTTCCCAGCTGCCCATTGCCACTGACAATGGAAAAAAATGTGAAAATAAACACATTAAAATATTTTATTTTATTTATTTAATTAATAATCTTGTGTCCTGAACAAGACTTTTTGCTCATATAGATGTTCAGAGGTGGAATTATGGTATGTGTGGCTTTTAATAACAATCCTGGACTTGTTTTGGCTCAAATACACAAAAGAAAAAAATGCTGAGAACAACTTTTTTTTGTCTAAGCCAGACATAAAGTTTACATTTATATGCATACCACATACCGCTGCTCAGATACACCAGTTTACCCCCAGGGCCCCTTACTCCTTTTTCTTCCTATCACCTCTCAGCAGTAAAATAAAGACCAAATGGAGTGCTAGTTTTTTTTCTTCTAAAGGAAAAGAAAAATTCACACATGTGCTTGTCAAACACATGTAAAAACAGACGTGTCTTCCCTCATCACTGCAAGAGCAGAGAAGAAATGTGAGAGGCAGCTCACTGGCAGTGTTAGTACAAAATGAAGCCTGGGGCTGCTTTGCTGCAATACCAAGAATGCATCCTAATCTGGAAAACCTTCTCTGAGTACACATGATTTATTAGTTCAACAAAGATCTCTCAGCTGTTGAAGAATAGTGCAGTACTGATATGTTTACAGTGAAAACTGATAGTCTATAATAACATAAATGAGGTTAGCAGTTATTCTATGTGCCACAAATGTTGCCAAAATTGTAAATAACTGATCAAATCTGCAGCTTTATGTCCTCTACGGTTTAACATTTGCCAAATCAATATTAGTCTCTGTCTAAATCAATACTCGCTGGTCTGTATGTTGATCAAAGGGGCCATCACTTGGGTGCAGACTAAAAAAATATATAATAGAAACATATTTTGTGACATTTTGAATACATTTTTTTTGCAAGAAATGACTCAAATAAGCATCAATGTGTAGGCTCTTTATGAGATCTTTTCTTCTCACAGCATATCCCTGGTTTCCTTCCTGTGGGTGTTTGCATGAGGGAGACCTTTGCTTGGTGAAACTGTGCCAGTAAAATGAAAGGGAACTGAGCTCTCCCACAGGATGAAGCCTTGGTACCCTGGTTTTTCCTTCATTTACTCCTGTCAGTACATGCTATGTGGTGCAAAGCTTTATTTTTCATGCAATTGTAACATTTTATTTATGCTTTTATGTGATTTCATGATTAACTGCTACGGTGGCAGCTGTTTGTTTAATCTTGAGTCATTTCTGCTTTCCTTTGTATTTTTTCTTCCTTCTTTCTTCCACATTTTGTCAAGTCTGTACTTGGCAAAAGAAAGCAGGGCATACTCAGCATTCCTAAGCTGTCTGAGAATCAAAACTACTCTTGAGTGGCGGAAGAGGGAAAGTCTTACTCACATTCACTTACACAAACACACGTACATTCACAACTTTTAAAAAGACCTACAATAATGATGTGTATGCTGATCTTAGTGTGTATAATATTAAACGACTAAAGAGGATCAACCTGGTTGGAGTTCACAGCATAGAGGATGTGGGAAACGCCCGTAACAAGCACTGAAGTGCTTAAATGACATCACTTTGCCTGACTCACAGCTGGGATAGTCTCAGCTTCAAGTGCCAACTTGCCAGGAAATCTAAAACACAAGCCAGTTGCTTTAGATCCGCATGAAACTGGCTGCCATATTGGATCACAAAGGGCTCATTATAGTGCAGAGCGAAGGTCAATTTGCGCCTAAATGTCCGTAAAACTCACACAGTAACATTTGCCCTTTCTGACACACCAAGGCACGCCCCTTATCCCTCTATTCAACCCTTGACATTTCACCCAATCATATTCAATAGATTTTAAGAGTGACAGCTACAACAACCAATAAGACGCAGGCAGTTTGACAGAAGGGGCGGGGAGAAGGCGTGCCGATGGAACTAGGGTGTCGCCGTGGTGGCTCCTATTCGAAGGCGACGGCGGTCGTCTATATTTCGGTTCTAATCTCTTTAGAAAAAGAGCAATTACTCTGAGCAGACAGCTATTTTAACGCACGTTCATGTTTGGTTTATCAGCTTTTCTTTTCGGTCTGACTCCAGCCAAGGCTCTGGAATGACGGGGTGTGCGGAGAATTTGAATTAGCTTGCCGTCAGTTTGAAGAAAGAGTGAGTCGGGGTAGAGACAGAGAGAGGAGCCATTTTGTCCCGACTGTGTGGGAGAAAAGAAAGTGGAAAAGAGGAATCACACGGGAGGAAAGCGTATTTTTGCTATCTGTTCTCATGTTGTAGGGGAGGGATCAGTCGGGCTTGAAAATTTGAACATCTTAGAAACGTCTCCGGACACATTTTTGGGTCTTATTTAGCCAACTAGCTTGCCACGCTAATCAACAGATCCCAGGTTATTAACGGTTAAAAGTCAGGTGGACTTGAACAAGTTGGACAGGTTGGCCGAGGAGCTGGCTTTAGACTTTACATAGGTGGGCTAGTTGATCAGTTTTTGTTTTGTTTTTGTGTGAACACATACTGGGCTTAAATGGCGAAAAAAACGTACGACTTGCTATTCAAGCTGCTTCTGATCGGCGACTCGGGCGTGGGGAAGACCTGTGTGCTGTTCCGCTTCTCTGACGACGCCTTCAACACAACCTTCATCTCTACCATAGGTAAGATGTCTAAACGAACAGACATGCTATGATTTCTTGGTGTTGGTTTGCCGATTGTGTTGTGCTTAATTGGAAGTTTGACAGCTGGGAAATTCGTCTGACTACCCGACAGCTGGATAAGGGAGGCAGGACACATTAGGTTAGCAAGTATGCTATCAACATGCACCGTCTCTCTGGGCCTGAATAGGCTAACTTGAAAGCCAAGTTAGTAGCTCTTTACCTAAAATTCGCGTTTAAATGAGTAACTCTATAAACAATTTTTTTTTTATTTAAAAACTAAAGACAACTTTTTAAAAGTTTCGTGACACTAACAACTCAATCTGATGTATTAGCAGAAACATTGCTGTGATAGCAGTGGCTAACAAGCTAACTACGTGTTGGTTAGCTCTGCAGGGCCATGATTCTGTGAAATTAACTCTATAAATCTGCTCTCCATGCAAGTGGCATGTGTTTACCGGGAAATATATAAGATTGTATTTGTTTTTAGTCACACATTTAACCCAGTGGATGAAACCCTGTTTAAAGTGACACATAGCTCACTAGTCCTGTACATGAATTGGCAACACAACAAAACAAGTACGTCACTAGTAGTAAAATCACAGATCAGTGGTATCAAAATGCAGTTTAGGAAGAAAAACCTTAGTTTTTAGAAAAGTTTCTTCACTTAATAGTCTGTATTGTAAATGGTTAATATGAAACTATTAGTTTAATCTGAGGAACCCCCTCCCATATTTGTAAGGAAATCATAATAAATCATAATATTGGTGTATAAAATTTGAAACTGCGGTGGATTTAAAAGATTTACAAAGTACAACTTGATCTTTTTATATAAAATTGCAATGTGTGCTGCAAAAGATGCAGATACTATATACTAGACTGGCACAAATGCAATGTAAAATAGGGAATGGCATGCTCAAAGTCTGATGGATACCATCAAGTTGAGATTACCATTATTATTATTACCAGTACAAATATTGTCCTTGTCTAATTCGCAGCCACTAAACTAAAGCAGGTTTCATACTTTTTAACTGATCCATAACAAGACTTGTGAATAACTCATTTAGAAATAGGGAGTTTTTTGACCCAAAGATTTTGATTTTTGTTACAAAACTGAATAAAGTGTTGGTTAGTGACACCCTGGTTTTGTTTTTAGTCCATCAAAACAGTTAAGTGTAGGGGAAAACACTGTCACTTGTAAGAAAATATTTTGGCTACAGAAAGTATGATGCAAACCAAAAACAGATTTGTTGTCTCCAGTTTTGCACAGTTGTTGCCACAACATAAAGGAGTATAACAAACTTTTTAATCAGTTACATCAGGATAATGAAGTTGTGTATAAAGAGGGTAAAGCTGGATTTGAATGCGGTCTAAAGAATCCCCCCCCCAAACGCCTACATACACCCCCTAAACAGAGAAAATGTCAGACATTTTACTCTGAATTTCTGAGTTGGTAATGTTATGGAGTATTTTCACATGGCTCATTTAGTTTAAGACATTGTATAGAAGTAGAATAAATGGTTTGTACTTTACAAGCTCTCAGTATATTTAACATGACTTTTACATATAATCATTGTTTCTGGAGAGAAAATGGAAAAATTATTGGATTATTTCTGCTTTTGCTTTTAATTTCCTGTTGCTTTTCATTTGACGTGTATTGCAGCTGCATAAAATATGTATTTGTTTAGTTTTACTACTGAGAAATGAGTAAAATAACTCATTTGTATGCTTGACTCAAATGCTCCACTGAAAGCTGTGGGCAGTCCATCATGATGGCATCATCGGCCCCTTTTCTCTCTAAACTTTATGCATGCGCCCTACATCACGCATTCATGAGTCAAGTGTCAAACTATGTCAAATCACTGGACGACTCAAGTGAGGTCTCCATTTACCCCTGTTGCTGAGTAATAATGAAACATGAGACTAGCTTTGCTGATCTACATGAAGCTTACTGTTTGCATTGCAGTGATCCTTGGACTGAGTTTTTTATTTCAAACCCAGCTTTTTCCTATACAATATGTATAATAACTGTGCCATAATGGGCAGTAGTGTTGCATGTGTTGCGTGAAGTACATACATGAACCCTGCTGCAAACTTTGCAGTCACATGTAGACTTATAGGTTTATATATATATATTCTTATATAGTTTTAGCTTAAAATGAGTTTATTACACTGTGTTGTTTTTCTAAATGTAGTCAAAGTGAATCAAAACCAGGGCTGTGCTGACTAAGATCAACACGCCAGATCTTTTTAAGATGAAAGATGTTTTGATGGTATTGAGATGCATACGAGACGAACCGGTTTTTCAGCAGTCAAAGACCAAAAGTAACCTTTGCGCCTAGCGGGGGTGCTTTCCCTGTCAAGTTGGATTGTGAGTCAGTGTCAGCAAAAGTTGTCAGCAGCATCAGGGTTTATGTTTTTCCTTTTCTTTGAGAAATGTGAAAATATGTTCTCAAATAGATACAATCCAAAAGAAGCTGCTTTACATTTAAAATGTGATTGTGCTGTTATTCCAGGTTTTAATGTTCTTATTATACAACAGTTAACATTACAGAGACATTATGACATTGCTTTTAGTATCAGCTGTCATTTGATCAGTTCAGAAATTGTATTTACCAAATTCTCTGCAAAGTAGTGGAACAAACTGTTATTTAATAAAAAACTGATCTAGTGCAAATGTTAGCACTTTAATTAAATGTTATTTCTTACATCAGCACAAGTGTTTACTTCTGAAAAAGATTAATTTTAGTTTCATTTTAGTGTCTAACTTGTTTTTTAAATATGAATCTAAAAAGCATTAAAAAAGCTGTAAAATGAGGAGAATCTTAAGGAGACTTAAAAGCTTTTTTCCTTGTCATTTTGCTTTTCATGTAGTCAGGTTTGTTGACATGCTAGGATAGTAAAGAGAGATTTTCTCTGCAATCTCTTTTCCAAGACAAAATGTCAGAAGTAATAATAACGTGGTTGAATAAAAGCAGCAGCAAAATGATACAAAATGTTGTATAAAACAAATGAATGTATAAATGCACGGCAGGTTATCTCTGCAGATCGTTTTAGTTGGCTGTGAAGCTTCTGGTTAAAGCTGCAGAGATGCTATTAAACCTCTTGTGTTACACATTAGTGAGAAGTCATAGATGTCTCCCTGAACGGAAACTAAGGAACAAAACTGAGTGGAAAGAGCAGAACCAGGACGTGAAACAGGAGTGTGTTCTCTCTCTGACACAGTACTCATACCTTTGGAGACGCAGATGCACAGCTGCATCTCAAAATACCCCCACTGGAAAACCCCCCTCTGTCATTATCCTTTCAAACCCTGAGTGTCCTTCTCTCACCCCTCTTCCTTTGCTCAGTGGATGTGGAGCTTAGTATGTAAAAATCTCCTTAAACGCTGTACATTTTGTATGGACACTGGAAAATGGTTTTTAAAGAGTTCAAACAAATGAAGTGACTTTTTACTCCTTGCTAGTAACACATGTTCTGCTTTATCCCTGCTATGCCTGATTTAGAGCGCCAAACTTTTTGGAACCTATAAATCATCTTCATTAATTCCATTTCTCCATGTTCCTTCTTTCGGTCCAGAATCTTGCTTTCCCTCTCTTCCTCTCCTGGGATGCACATAAAGTTTAGTGAGTCACATTTTGGCAGGCAGTTCCTTCATTATTCTGTGGCCCCGCCTAAAACACAGCTGTTTCTTGGACTTTTTTAACCAGCAACAGTTTGTGACCAAAGCAGAACTGACAGCTTGCTTTTAAACCGGAAAACGGCCCATGTTGGGCAGAGGTGAATGTAATGAAACGGGCCCCCTGCAGAGCCTTCATGCACATGATTAGTAATGTACTTACTTAAGCAAAAGTTGCTGTTTGAGGTTTTTCTTATCCCAGAATGTCTACAGCTACAAAGACTTAGAATATTTTTATTTAATAAAAGGAAAAGTATAAAGTTAACCTAAACCAGTGTCTCATCACTCACAATAACTCAAGTCCAAAGGTGACTCATGTCTTTTAAAACAGTTTTTATAAAAGTTTAGAAGTTTTTGAAGCTTGATTTAATTGATTTTTTATAAATCCTGATGATGAATTTCAAAAGCCCAAAGTGACATTCTCTAATGTTTCTGTTGTTTGTGGACATTAATAAACACTAAGTTTAATACTTTCTAAAAAATGAATGTAAAAGGGAAATTGCGTCATAGTTAGACCAGCTGTTGTGCACCGTTTGTAACCAAAACAAAGTCTCTACCTTTGCTCCCTGCTTGGCCCTGCAAGTGTTAGGAGGGTCCCTGCCTCAGGACAGCTGACTCAAATCCATGATTAGTTAACAGGCTTTTGCCATCTGATAAGTCTGTGTGTTGCAGGAGGGAAACTCGGACAGGTCGGCAGCTCTTGATGCTGGGAGTTTGCCACCCCTGGTCTAGTCTGAGCAAACAATCACCGTGCCCAGTGTTAATCTGGGTCTTGTGTCCTCCTTTATCTGACTACGTCTTCAGCTGAACTGCGATTTCTCACTGGATGTGGTATTTTATGGGAGGGTGTTGCCTGCAAGACGAACAGGAAACATTGCTGTAGTTGGTGTTTTGTAGGCATTTCAAAATACATAAAAAAAAAAAGCAATTGATGATAAAGTTATGATTGTGTGCTTTGTTTTGTTGCTACAATACCAGTCATGGTGTCGAAACATTCTGCTGTCTACCAGTTGTACAGGTTTAGCAAAGTTTTCTAGCTGGTAAGCCTGAGTTAATTTCTGGTTCATTAGTGCCCACCAAGGGTCCAACTGCTGCTTCCTGGTTGTGCAATGTCATGCCCAGGTTTTGAGCCAATCAGGAAGAGAGATTGTTATGGAAACTTGTCATTTGTTCTCCATTTCCCTCTATTTTAAAGGTCTGTCTTTTGCTCCGACTTGTTTGGTGATTATTGTATTACTGACAACGTCTTTGGTTAAAAGCTTTTGTTTTGGGTATTATTTGTGTTTTAATTTGTTTTTTTGCTTTTACAGGAATAGACTTCAAGATCAAAACAGTTGAATTACAAGGAAAGAAGATCAAACTACAGATCTGGTAAGTAGGAGTGAGCTTAAAGTACCACACATGAGGTTTCACTGTAGCACCTTCACTTGGTGTCATTATATTTAAGTCGTTATATTAAATGGGGACATTAATGTTTGACGTACTTTCTCAAGTCCTGAAGATTTGCCAGAACATGAAATCAGTCCATCAGGAGGTCTGCTTCTGGGTTTTCATTGTTGTCCACAACAGCTCATTTTCTCCAGCTGGATCTGACATGTTTACAGCTTGCATAGGCGAGAAGACTACCTATAACCAACTGAATACTAAGCTTTTCTCATATGCAGACCTGCAGCCGAGGCTCATTTTCTTCACTGAAACATTCACAGAATTTATAGCCAGATTAATGACAACGCTGACCAAACATTCTTGTTTTGTGCTGAATAGTTATAATAAACGGGCAGATATTGCCTGACATAGCGCAGATGCTGCTTTTGAGGTCAGTGTACAGAAATGTAACTGATACAGGAACATTTTTATGACACTGAACATTTCTATCTCAGGAGACACAGTCGATCTATTCAAGTCTAATCTTGTACTGTTATCTAGAAGACAGACCCCTGCACATCTACTCCACCTGAGACACACCCACACACAACTATCTTTCTTCTTCTGACTTTATTTAAGTCTTGATTCTGCTAACGATCTGAGAGAGGCTGTTAGTGTATGACATACATTTATATATTTATATGTAAAGAGGGGTGATTTGTTATGCAGTGTCTGTATTGGTATGCTTTCATTTCCTGCACATATGCTTTACTCAGAAAATGCATCTAAAAGAAATTGTTTTATATATAAAACGTATCTTTTGACTTGTGATTTATTTTTGAGGTTGCACATAAATGTGATTTATAAATTATTGCAATCAAAATATTGTTTCTTTAAAGAAATAAAGTTTTAATAAGATTTTAAAGGGAACTTTGGAGAACAAAGTATTATATAAATATTTGCTGCACCATACTGAATATTTAGTTTTTAGGTCTTTCTTAATATAAACTTTGCCAATACGCTGCCATTGTTTATGTTTCAATGCATTTGGGGACTAGATGTATTCTGCTTGTAATTGGTCTCTTGTCTCCATCTAGTGGTTAATTTGAACTTTTAACTTGCCTACGACGAGAACAAAAAAGAAATGTTTGCAAACTAGGAAATTCAGGTGAATAAAGACAGTTGGACATAATAGTTGGTGTTTATTTAGCAGCAGCTGCTTGTGAATGTCAACTTAGAAAGCAAAAGATCTGTGCTTTCTTTTCACAGCTGCTTGTTTAGCACGTGTAACAAGGTCTCATTATTTTTACCACAAAGTAAAGTGATCAGATTCTGCTTTTATTTTATATATA
>JBAMIG010000024.1:16536146-16552035 GCA_037177335.1 Kiunga ballochi | reverse complement strand
ATCTTTGAAGCAGATACAGACACTGTCAGTTTTTGTGTGTGTTTTGTACATTTTTAACTATCGAGACAAACTGAAACAAATTAGTCTGAAAATGCAGCATGAATTAGAAAAAGCTATGGCCCAGTAATTATTTGCTAGACTTTCTGCCAACCATCAATAAGCTGCATTCAGGTATTTATATTTATAGTATTTGCAGTGCAGTTTGTCAGCATAGAGATGATGGAAATCATAACCCTTGTCTGATAACCTCTGGTGGCAGCCGCTGACAGAAAAGGCACATTTGGTGTAGCCTATATTTAAATCTTAATAATTTGCAGATAATTGACAGGTTTAGTTAAATCTGGAAAACATTTTAATAGAAGTTTAAAAAGATTTGACTGTTTTAAGCAAATGCTGGATGAAGACAAACAGGAGATACAGCAATAAATGTGAAATGTATGTTTATACATTCATTATGGTTATTAGTTTGAAATAGTTTTAAGTGTGCAAATGATGCCAAACCTGCAAATGCAAACCTAATCTGTTGTCATGCATAAACATCTTGTACTTTCTCAGCTTTAATCTACAATGCAAGGTCAGAAACTGTCCAGAAATGCTAAGGAAAAACCCTCCAGCAAGCTGCAGATAGCAAAGTAGCTAAATGCTAAACACCAGTTTAGAATCAGGTTGTTGGATACCAGTAAGACAGACGTGACGGTAGGTACACATTGAAAAAACAAAAACACTTTATTTACATTCTTTATTCATCCCCCTCTTCCCAAACCTCCCAGAGCAACAACATACACAAAAATAAAATTCTCACAATGAAAACAAAACCAGTGCAGAATGATATTGTGGACTTAATGGTGACCACTTTCACTACATTCAGATTTTTTTCCTACATGTGGAGAAAAGTAGCACGGAAAATAAAATCATTGTCAAGAGTCCCAATTTCACACAAACTAGCTGCAGTGTTTAATGAGTTTAATCTTTTAAAGTGATCCGACACAAAAACAAGGCTAATGGTTTGATACCAGGTGTTGCAGTTACTTACTGTGGGTAACCAAACCCACCTCTTTAGTGCTTTGGTTGAGATGAGCATAAAGTCTGAACAGCAGTAGATTCTACATTATATATGTGATGTAATCTGAGTTTTGCTAGTGTCAAACTGGAAATACACTGACAGAAGGCAGCAGGGACGCTGTGGAGGGCCTGCCCACAGAAAAACTATTTACATCCACTGAATACAACTTAATTTATAAATACATTTTAAGTATAAATTAGAAAAATAAAACAAACCTATTGTAGTACAATCGGCTATTATTACTTTCATTTTAAAATGCCAGTCTGATTATTAACCCTCTTAATATTTGGTGAACCATAAATCAAACGGACAGTAATTTATCTATGAGCCGCAGCACTAAATCCCCACTGCAAATAAAATATAAATTATGATTTTTAAAAAACAATTCAGCAAAAATTCCCACACAAGCAGCATCTATGCTAGTATCACCGGGTTGCTTAAATAATTTAAGGCTTTTTTTGTGTGTGTGAGTGAATTGGATGCAAAAAACAGCTTCTTAAGGAGAACGAGGCAGCAGAAAGTTCTGTTTGGTCTGTTCTGGTTCTGTCCAAATGCAACAAAATACACCCACCAGTGCATCTAAAGCAGCCAAAAAACGAGTACCCATAAAACTGTTCCAACCATAAGCAAAGATTTTAGACGGGACTGGTTTCACCTGGGTGTGTTAGCTAAAAAAAATAGCGTTTATACAGGAAGATCAACTGCGTGAAAACAAGCCGATCCTCCTGAAATGGAACGTTTTTACCTCCCTCCACACCTTTTTCTTTCCAATTAATGATGTAAAAGTTGACAGATTAGTGGTTCTGGCTGCTTTTAGTGTTTATTTACTCCCGGACATTAGGAAGTATGTTTTATTCGCTGACTGACTCCAGGTCAGTATCACATTTAGAGTTTAATTTTCTGGGCTAATTTGTTATTCTATTATTTCCCAGGACAATAAACTCCTTGATCTTTTACTTGTAGCAGGTTTGTTCATATGACTGTGCTGAAGCGTTTACTCTCCTATGCTGAATGTTTGAAACGCCGCACCATTGCAACCCCCTTCACAAAGATCTACAGACATCTTTACTGGCTTCTGCAGCTAAACGTAGACCAGGTCTCTTCCCTGTGTCGCAGTCTCCTGCGCCGCGCCCTCAGACTCTGCCTCGTCTTCATCGTAGCCTTCGTACTTGATAGGTTTGGGGCAGCTGTAAGGGTGCCCGTTGTCGTCGAAGAAGCGTCGGAAAGTGAACTCGTAGAAGGCGTGCTCTGGGTGTTTCCCGTTGCGGTACCACCCGTTCAGGGTGTCGTTGTAGTTGTTCTCGCTGTCGCTGCTCCGCAGTTTATCCGGATCCACTGGGTCGAAGTTGGACGTGTCTGTGGAGTGAGCGATGGTGGGGATGTACGGCGCCACCTGCTGCCTCAGGTCGTTGGAGAAGTCGATGCTTTTAAAAAAAGGATGGGCTTTGATTTTGTCTGCGCCCTTCTTCCCGAGGCGGTCCTCTGGGCCGCGACACAACTTGACAATGAGATCGGATGCCTCTGGGCTGAGCTCTGCTTGTGGAGGAATGTGTAGCGTGCTCTTCCAGTTTATCACCTGGTTTCAGCAGAAAGAGACAGCGCTTAACATGGAACTCTGCTGTGCACAACATCGCACCGCAGACGCCTCGCATACCTTTAGCTGCGTCTCGGAGGGCGTGTTCGCCAAGAAAGGAGGCTGTCCAACGACCATTTCATACAAGATGACACCAACACTCCACCAATCACAGAGCTGGGTGTACCCTACAGGAGACGCGTTACATCAATCACACAGCAAAGTAGTGTTTCCTCCATATTTACCTCATGCAAATAAGTAAAACAGTTTCTTAACCAGCTTAATCCAAATGCAGTACAAATGTTATTTTCCACTGCACCTGTTTTGAGAAGCACTTCTGGTGCCATGTAGTTGGGTGTCCCCACCAGTGAGCGGGCCAAACAACGCTGGTGCTGCCGGGCTTTTCTCCTCTCCAGTGGCTTAAGACGATCTGTGCAGTGACAGTTGGATGCATCCTCCCATTCCTTACTGAAATCCATGCTATCCTGCCTCGGGTGGTCGCCTGCAAAGAGATCACACAGCACAGTATTTATGCTACTGATCACAGGGTAACAGGGCCTTTAAAGAATAAATGGCATTTTCCTTAAAAAAAAAAAGTCATTTTCTAAGATAAAACTGTGGAAAACGGTTAGAAGTTGCTGCTTTTAGCCAACAAGCATCATGAAATGAATAATGATGGGTGATTAAGTATTAAGATTACTATAGACAGCACGGTCCAGTTCAGTTGATTAAATTCAAACTTGTTTAAGAGTTTATATTAATTTAATGTACAAATCTCTGATTAACTTTAACAGAAAACTTTATTTCATGTTTTTTTGAGGGGAAAAAAGAATAATTCTGGTTTCAGAATAATATCAATTATCTGGAATAAAAAGACAATTTAAAACTCTTTAAATGACAGAATTAATGACTGAAAGTTTCTCTACAGAAAATCCAGAAGTGTTTAAATACTGCCACATAATTACATCCATTCATTCCTACAGACAACAAATTCAGGAGGGAAACTTAGATACCCCTCTATCCAGCTACTCATTCTGTAGGTCCAAAGATGTTTCCAAGCCAGAAGAGATTTATAAACCGGGCATTTCCCACAGCTCCTTTCCATTATACCTATAAAACCTCTGAGAAGGAGGCAACCATGAAGCATCATGACCGACCCAGGAGTAACGTTTCCACACTAAACTCCCTCTGGATGCTAAATATTCCTCATATCTTAACCTAACTAACCTTTTCCAGTTGCTTAGATGTTACCTGCAGGCTCTGATGCTTCCTTAAAACTGTTTTATCTTCAGGACTATGTTACTTTTAGACATGTATGAACTGGAATGAAAGCTGATATTCACCACTCTGGTAATACTTGGAATCATGGGTCCATCGGAAACCAGTACAGAGGCCGAAATCCGTCAGCTTGATGTGTCCATCTCGGTCGATGAGGATGTTGTCAGGCTTGATGTCTCTGTGGATGAAGCCCATCTTGTGGACGCTCTCCACAGCACAGGTGAGCTCTGCGATGTAAAACTGAGCCAGCTCCTCTTCGAAGATGCCGAGTCGGATAAGGAGGCTCATCATGTCTCCGCCGGGAATGTACTCCATGACAAAGTACAGGTTGTCCTTGTCTTGGAAAGAGTAGTAAAGACGCACCACCCATTCGTTGTCTGCCTCAGCCAGTATGTCCCTCTCAGCTTTCACATGAGCCACCTGGTTTCTCAGCAGCACATCCTTCTTGCGTAGCGTCTTCATGGCGTACAGGGATCCCGTGTCCTCTTTTCTCGACAAGCAAACTTCACCAAAGGCTCCAATGCCCAGTGTCTTGATCCGTTTAAACATGGACTTATCCATCTTGGCACGCTTTAGCCGAATGTAGTTGGATTCCTTCTGACAGAGCATCATACGCATCTGCTCCTGAGCATCTGAATTCAAACCCACCTGAGAAGAAACACATTGAAAAATGAAGCTGTACACAACACACGGCACAAAAAAGCACAGCATGTTTAGGTTTTAATTAGATAGGAGTGCAATAAAACAGATGGAAATGAGACAATTCACTGCAATATATATATATGTTAATTTTACCCAGAAACAAATGTGCACAAGCTGTCACAGTCAGTATGATGGAGGTCATGAGATAACATGCATTTCCTTGGGTGACATGCTTCAGTGTGATGCAGCACAATCACAATATAAATGGACTTTTAACAACACCTTACTTAAACAGCGGATGCTTGTGCTCTTTTCTGTGTCACAGGACAGCAGAGATACCTTTACCTTTTAGATCAGCTGTTAGTGACAGTGAGGGGAGAGAGAAAGACAGGACAGGTAAGAAAAAAATGAAACTGCAAGATCAGGGACAGTCCAGTGACAAAGTAAGACAGAAAAGTAAGAAATTGCAAAAAAAAAAAAAAAAAGTGGAAGAGTTTAATAAGAACTGGTTAGAAAAGACCCACACGGAGGTGCTTACCCTTTGCATCTCACTCTCCAGTTGCTTCCTCCGTCGAATTCTCTGCTGATGGTTCTTCAGGACGTTCTCAACGTGTTGCTCCATGAAGAACTTGAAGGCTTGTGTAGAGTACAAAGGAACTCTTCCCGACTCTCCTCTGCGCTCTTCGTCTTTCTTGTTACGGCGAATGGGAACGGGGGAGGTTGTGATCTGCTTCGTCTCCTTCTCTGCTGCGGCAGAGCTCTCGGGGCTCTCGGACGCTTTCTCCTTGGAGTTGTCGCTGCTGCAGCTGCTACTCTCCTCCTCGGCTGCCTCGTCTCTTCCTGTGCCAAGCTTACCGGCTCCTGTTGGGGGGGGAGGTGCAGACTGCTGCTGGAGGAGGTGCTTTGGGTAAGGTGGAGGGGGACCTTGATAGCTAGGTGCCTCTGCTGCTACAGGGATCTGAGGGACTTGTGGTGAAGGTTCTGGATAAGCAGGTGCAGCGGAAGATGGTGCAACCTGCTGCATCCATGGAGGGTGAGTGGGAGCTACAGCGGTGTGTAACTCTGGTTTCTGGACACGCATGCTCTTCACCGGCTGCAGGATGGGGGCTTGTGTGATGGCTGTGACTGTGGTGGCAGACGGCTGAGAGGTGGTTGGGTGAGAAGCTCTGCCGCTGAGCTGGTGGTTGTTGAAAGAGTTCGAGCGAACTGGCATGTTGTGCTGCCACGATGGTGACAGGTCCTGATTGCTGCTGGTAACAGAGGAAGACTGAGACTGATTTGAGGCTAAAGGAGTCTGGGACCAGGACTGAGGAGGGCCTATACCGTACAGGTCAAGGTTATGGCTGTTCCGGTTAGGAACCATCATGGACTGGGGGAGGCTTCCACCATTAACGTAAGAAGGCGAAGATGCAGGTCCTCCTGCTTGCTGGTCTGTGGGACTGTGACGGCTGCTCTGATTGACAGGGTAAGGGGGAGGGGGCTGCCTGCTGCCCCCAGGCATGTAATCTGACTGAGATGTGCCATTCTGAGTCCAGCTCGAGGGGAAGATGAACTTATTCCCCCCAGAGTTTTGCATTATGATGGGCTGGTGGCCCACTGGAGCTGGGCTCATCCCCCGCTGATTCTGAGGTACTGAGGTTGGGTACGCGTCAGACCAGGCTCCTTGGGGCACTGGAGTGATATGAGGCTGAAGGTAATCCATATTTCCAGAGTAGCGCTTCGTGGATGGGTTGCTGTCCCAGGATGGTGCAGGAGGCAAAGCACCGCGGCTTGGTGGAGGTGTCACACTGCGCATCTGAGGTGGTAGTGGAGGGTTGACTCTCTGGCTGTTTGCAGGATGACCCTGAGAGAATGCAGGAGGTGGTCCAGGACCATCTGGGTGGTACATCACTCCATCCACCACAATAGGACCATGTCGAGGAGCCAGGGACTCCTTAGAGCCTTTCCAGCTTGGCCTTCTCAACACAGCCTGCTGTATATGAGAAGTTCCTACACAGATAAAAACAAAAAGACAAAGTCAGAAAACTGTGTTTATGACTAAAAGCTCGTGGTTAAAGAAGTGTTTACATGCCTGGTGCTTTTAGACCAGTGGAGTTAGGGTTGCCAACAGCCATCTGCTCCCTCATTGACTCCTGGTAGTTCACCTTCACCATATAGTCTGGAGTGGCCCCAACACGACGGCTGCTGCTTGGCTTAAGAAGCAAAAACAGAACTGAAACTGGACAATCAAACAGTAAATGGTTGCTCTGACAATTTCCAATCAAAAGGATCCTTTTTTTTGTATTTGCTATTAAAAAAAAAAGGAGCAGAAATAAGCTTGTGGTTACATCTTTAGACTCATCTGTTTGGTTGTGTTACAGTTTAAATCAATTATGTAAAACAAAACAAAATACCTTACATTTAAAAGGATAAAAATGGATTTAATTTAAAAGAATAAATTCTGATCAAACTAATTTAACGTATCAAATGTTTACCTAACTTTGTAAATCAAAGAAAACTACACGATACAGTGAAACTTCATTACTGTACCAGATAGTGTACACTCAGTCAAGCTGTGAAATGTGAAACTTCTTTTGCAGCACCTTTACAAGCTTGTCATTTCACACTGCATACCTGAAATGTTCTGAAAAATAATCCTTCCATCCACAGTGCACTAGGTGATTACCTTCAATTACAAAGGCATGAACAGAATGAGAGCCCCATCGAGACTCTTCAGCACTCGTCTTACCTCCTCAAACCCAGCACTTGTTGATTCAAACATCATCGGCTTGTTTACATCTGGGCTGGAGGTGTTGGACTCGGTGTTTGATGAACCACTCACTTCAAAAGGAACCAGAGACTTGCGGATCTCTTGTAAGGCCTTATGGTAGGAGTGTTTGGAGCTATTACTGCGTCCCTGTTGCCTTGGATCTTCCAGGTGCATCTTCCCGTGTCCACCAGTGTCCACTTTAGGTGGGTCGGAGGGTTTGGACAAGTTGCGCAGGCTGTTTCGTATCTCTTGCAGCATTTGTTGGCTGTTGCCACTGTTGTTACTGGCAGGGAATGTTTTGGGTCTCATCTGCCTGTGACCTTCGGGTTTCTCCCCTCTCCTCATGTATAAGAATGATGGTTTTGATGAGGGATGTCACCAGTCCAGGGTTGCAATGGTCAAAGGGGTCTGACTTCACATCTGCGTGCTGCTGTAAATATTTCAATCCAGTGTCAGATAAGCAGGCATCCAGCATACATGGCATGCAACCAAACTGGTTAGGCAAAAACTGAGCGGAGAATTTAATAAACAACTACCAAATGAGACTAAATTAGGTCATAAACAGGTTAAGTGTAAAGCTTTACTCTAAGTTTAGGAAGAATTGTATTTAAATAATTTAAAAAGTTTTAAATAAAAAAAAAACTATGGCGAAACATTCTTTAAAAGACCTGTACAAGACCGTCCACCTCGTAGCTTCGTTAGCATTGTACGCTAGCAGTGCGCTATTGCCATGCTAATTCTCTTTGCCTTCAGGTACAGGCTGAACTAAAGACGGATATTAGAGTCATAAATACATTTTCATTTATTAAGAACCCGTTGGTTGGCGACGGTATGTCATTAGTTCTTGCCTGTTTAAAATCAAACAGCACAAAAGTGCCTACGCGGCCTGTTTTAAAGGCATCCATTTGCTGCTATTAAACAACAGGTTGCGAATTAGCCCGTTAGCTTGGAACACAACTGACATCAATTAGCTTGTTTGGACACTTACCACTGTCTTTAAATTCTACTTTTCTCGAGTCTTTCCTATTTAAACAGAAAACACTGGTAGCTTGACTTTTATCAGACTCAAAGACGCGATTTCACTTTTAAAATGTCCTTAATGTACCGTGCTGGCTGGTTCCTTGTGAAGAATTCCTGGGATGTCTGAATGACAAGTACAACAACGAAAACCTCCACTCAAAGCTAACCACACACACATCCTGTTTTTGCTACTTTCAACAATAAAGTTTTGTTATATGTGCTGGCTGAGACTCAGTTTAAGCAATTTTTATTCAAAGCTCGATAGAAAAAACATATTGTAAGAATATACAGAAGGTAATGTTTTAAAACCCCATTTTAGCCCCCTTCCCATATCTGTCATTAATTACAAAGAAGGGAGGGAACTTTAATCTGAAATACACGTCCGGAAGTTTCCTGAGGTGACGTAGTAAAACTGTATAAAAGATACCCGGATGCTATTTGTTTTTGAAGCTAATCTATTGTATTTAGAACAATTAATAAACATTAAATATACATTAAAGGTTAAATTACTAGCAAGTGTAAAAGCGTGGCCTTAAAATGTTAGTTAACAATAGAAAGGTCAAGGATAAAGAGTCTTATTTTGAAAAGAATTATTTTATTTTTACTTTTATCAATGTAATTTGTACAAAATGTATTGTTTAACTGAACCACCAGTCCTGGAATGACTTAGAAAAACATAATCCACAATGGTTAAACAGAAATTTATGAAGCAAACACTTTATCAGAGAAATAAAGTTAAAAAAAAAGTAAACCCAAATGAACTATCATACAGTACTTATAGCAACCTAAAAAATAAAAGACAATCAGCCTTAAATTGTGCCTGAAATGGAAAATGAACAAAAATAATCACATCTTCTAGCACTCACAAAAAGGTTTTCATTTAAACTGGGACCTGTCTGTTGACAAAAATTGCCTCTCCATCAGTGCCACAAACTAGACATGGTCCAAGCACATCCAAACTGTTCACAGATAGTGTCTGGCTGGGTAGCATGTGCGTCGTTTCCAGACGGCCTTTACTGGAGTCTCCACTAAGCCAAGCACTGATGAGGGACTGGTTTCCCCCAGCTGGGGCCATTGCACCGCGAGAGATCATGCTGCTGTTCCTGCCACCTAGCAACATGAAGATAACCTGTTACAGTGTGACTGTAGAAGAACCCCGTAATAAATAACATTTATGTGTCATCATATACCAGCTTGTTAACTGTCAGAGGGTAATTTATTTGGTCATACCATCAAAATCTAAACTCGCATCGGCAATAATATTGTACATTACATTGTTAATGACAACAAATTAAATACATTAAATCATTATTAAAGTCCTTGTTTTATATTGCAATTCAATAGTATGATGTCTCTTTACACTCAATATACTTTTTTGTGCCAATATAAATAATATATTATGCTAATATAATAACACAAGGCAGAATAATCTCCTATGAAAAATAATAGTTTAAATGTACATTTCACTTGCCTTGTAGGAAGGAGGGGATATCTGATTGAGAGGAAGTCTCCCAGTGTAGAAGTGAGCCGTCCTCCGAGCATGTGAACAGATGATCAGGGTTTGTCGGATGGAAGTGGACCTCCCACACTGTTAGGAAAAAAATATGTTCCTTAATATACATAAGCCCTTTGAATGTTAAATAATTTATTTAAAAAGCCAGGATTAATTGTTTACAAGTCATACTTTCAGCTGAGTGCGCTTCCATGAGTGAGAAAGGTGCGTTTCCTTGTCTCACATCCCAGATACAGAGCATACCATCCTGGCCTCCTGTGGCCACAATGTGCTGCTGGTTCGGATGTTTGTCTACACAGTGCAAAGGAACTCTATGTCCTGATCTGGGAAAAAAAAGTATATTAAAAAAAACAAACAAACTATAAGCAAATAGACAAACATTACTGTAATGCATGGATAAAGATCTTACAGGGATAAAATCTGTGATGGTGAGCTGCTTTGTTGTCTTAAATCCCAGAGCTTCAGCTGGCCGATGGAGTTCACAGTCAAAATATCTGTCGTCCGCAGGTACGTCACCGCATGAATTGTGCTGCTATCGGCATTTTCTAACAAAAGTCAGACGTTCCATAAGCATTCGTTTCCTGTCACTTGAAACATGCGGATGTGTCAAAATACAACAAGCACTCCTCTTCATCCCACCTATGGTTCGAATCACTCCTTCCTGGTCAGCTCTGAAGACAACAATCCTCCCGTCTTCCCCGACTGAAACAATCTCAGGACTGCTGCACACGACTCCAGTGCAGGGAGCATTGTCACAGGGGTAGCTGTGCGCTCTTGCCCACTTCTGAGAAACGGAGATGGTCTACGGCCAGAAAAGGAATATGAATTTAAAGAGAAAAGATACTGCAGATCCCACGCAGCAGTCCGTCCAACCTTATGTAATTTAGCTGAACCATGTTGGCATTGCAAATATTCATAGATGAGGCTTCTTTTCATCCTAGCTGTGATTACATCTTCTCGCTACATCTTTTAAGCAGGAGACGGTTCCTGCCTTCAAGTTCATTTTCCTGTTGCTAGGCAACATGCTTCCTCAATTACCTTAACCTTAAAAGACATTACGGCAATTGTATGTTGAATAAACTATACCTGATTGTTTTGGTGGTGGTGAAAGATGGTTACAGCTCCCGTTGATGATGCTGTGACTATTCTGTCTTGGTCCAGAAACTGTAAAACAAAACGATTAAAAATATATATATTGATAGCATTAAAAAAAAAGGAATAAACCAATTAAAATCTAAATGGAGTCAAAAAAGGCGTTAAAGTCATTTTGAAAACTAATATAATATATAAAACAATGAAGCAATGATTATTGCTAGTTAAATCCAAATGGATGTCTTACCTGAAGATCAAGAACATCTCCATCGTGCTTGTGGTCACATAAAAGCCGAGGATCTCCTTCAAATCCATCTTCCAACCCAGAACTTCCATTATCCCCAATAGCCCAAATGGAAATCTTATTATCCTATTAAAATACAGAACGAGACTTAAACCCCTTGGCAAATAACTCAATTAAACTTTGCCAACTTTAACAGAGTTAAAACATTTTCGGTCATGAACATATTTGATTTGACGTCATTATCAACACATGTCCGTAAAGTATATTACAGATCCAAGTAATAAAGTTCTGAATAAACAGACATAGTGTGCGTTAGATTAACTTCAATATCAATAAACATATTAAAATAGGTTATATATATATATTTTCATTTTATTTCTAGATCCACTTAAACTAACTTAACTACCAGGTTGCCAACCTCGTTGTCCCACGAGCCAGTTGTAAATATTTCTGGTTGCTGCAAATTGGAGTACGATACCGGGCGCCATCTCGTCTTGCTAATTTTCTGAGACACATATTTGGCATTTATACTCTCCATAGAAACAGAAAGTGTTTCTACTACTTGAAATCTACAAACTATTATCAATGTTAGCTTAGCATCAATTGACAAGACAGAGGGGTACGCGCCTACTTTTCGACTACGTAAATACGGTGGCGGAGTGAGACCAAACTTCTATGTGTGCTTTTATCGCATTGCATTACCGAGTGCCTTGCGACCCCTAGCGGTAGGCATTTATGCTACTGCGGCAAATCTGATAAAGCACTGAGGGAAAGAGGAATGTGCCTTTTCTCCTTTCAGTTTGCAATGGCTTCGATACACATCTGATTAGATTAAGTATCTAATAAAATGTCTCTGTTTTGTCATCGAGCTTGTGTCTGACAAGCGGCTCTGCAATAAAATAATTTGGATGTCTGGTGACGTATCCGCTGCTCCGCCGTCTGCTTTGGAGGTTGTCAGCTTTATCGGCAAAACAGTTGGCGCAGGCGCGGCACTGACAGCTGCTGTCTACTTACTCCGCAAAGTCTGCTTAATAATGGCCTGGAAATCTGGAGGAACCAGTCATGCAGAGCTTGTCAACAACCTCCGCAGTAAGTTCAAATGCCTTTTAAAGTGGCAGCATCGTGCTTTCGCCGAGACTTCACCAAAAAACTGTATCAGGAAGACAGGGGTTAGCACTTTAGCAGTGGCTAGCTGGTTGCTAAGCTATTTGGTATGTTGTTGACCCAGCGTTACCCATCTCTCCACCCCTTTTCACAAACCACGCTTACGCCGTGAAACAGAAGCATGCTTCTGTCGTTGTAGAAAAACTAACAATAATTGGTGAAATTACCTTTTCGTTATGTCTATTTTCAGACTTTATACTCGGCTACAGTCTTCGGTGAAGTTAGCTTAGCCTGCTAGCTGTATGTGCGTCATTTTGGACATTGTAACTAGCGATAGCAGCTCTGCTAACTCAGTGCCCTGCCCACATTTCATTGATAGCTCGCTAGAAAATTCACACGTTAGTGACACTGACAGCTTTACATGTCTGCGTAGTTTCTGCAAAATCTTTAACGGTGGAATAACAAAGATAGAGCAATTTGCTGTGTCATAATGGCACTCTGCATGCCAGTTGCAATAAAAACAGAAAGGTCTCTGCCTTACACAGATAATTGATATGTGATATCAAAGTCACATTTACTCTACGATAACCGTCCTTTACAGCTCCAGTAAACGTTCACACTGACGTCTTTCACAGGCATATTGAAAGCTGTTTTCATTGGTGATTATAGGTCTATGTTACCTGCTGGGTTTCTACCAGTTCTATTTATATTGAACTGGTTGGCTTGAGTTGGTATATATTGCAAGCTGCAAGCATTTTCCCAGCAGCCTGGGTCGGATATATAAAAATCTGATACAATATGAGGTTATTGTCTGAGATGCTGATTAAAAAGACCTGAATTAAATACAATTAATCATATAAAGGAAGTACAGGAGAGTAATCTTGGCTTTCCAGAAAAAAAAGCCAGTTTTTCTGTGATGTAATGTCTTGTACGTATTGGAGCAATAAAACATTTTACAGAATGCTTAGTCATTTTATTATGTCTGATTGATGCATTCATAAATTTGTTCACCGACACTGACCTATTTAGACAAACAAGTGGCCTAAATGTAACCCAGGTTTTGCATTTAAGCAGGTCACATGCAGAATGCATGCTAATTCTTGTCTTTTTGTTTGTTTTCTGTTCAGTATTGGTCCAGCCCTGGTTCATGTGCAGCTAAACATACCAAACATGACTTTTATTATCCACTAACTTGTTTATAATGGAGAAATGGCATGGGATCTGTGTGGTTAATTAGGCTAAATTCTACTTTTAACAAAGGAAAGTAATAAAACTCTTTAAAATGTGAATTTATTGTTCATTTCAGGTTAAGAATTCAGTAGTATGTGTCCATCTGGCAGCCTGTTTGGTTTATTCGTAATGCATCCTAAAGTGGCACATAGCTGTGAGGGTGAGGGGAATGAGTAATGAGAGCTGACTATCTTGGCTGTCCTGCTTGTCGTCTGCAGGAACTACAGAAAAAACTGGGGCCACTGATACTTCTAACCATTTAAAGTTTTTTTTTCCTGGGATTTCAGTACTTTTATGTTACACTGTGTGTGGTCAGTGTTAATTTGGCATAGCATGTTTTTTATGTTGTTGGCAATTGTTTTCAGGCATGTCGTGATTTTTTCTAATGTCTGTTTTAACCCAAAACAGATTTTCACTCTTTTTTATATTTATGTTTCTTACTTGTATTTCTCCCTTCCAAAAGAAACATAGTTTGTGTAACATCTGTAAAACATCTGTCATACACTGTATGATAAATGTTTGTTTCATACATTATCAATACAGACTGGACTACTGTAAAGTTGTCACTAACACAAAGATATAACTTTATTTATGGTTTTCTGTAGTAAAGTTCATACCAGAATCATACACACATACTTGTATTTATGAATTTTATTCCCCCTTCAGCATTATTTTGTGCGATTTTCATGCTTCATAATTATATATTTAATTTCTGGTGTCCCTCTTATTTATACTTATACCATTAAGTTCCCTTCCATTCAGATGCTTCATAATCTTTGTAGCAAAGAACATGGGTGTAATTCTTCTTTAGAGTATATTTAATTATATTAGTGTTTACTGCAACATGGATACAGGAAATGTTAATTGAAATAAACTGATAAAATGTGCACATGTTTAAGACAGCAGGTGGGTTTGTCTGTTTCAATGCTTGGTACATCACCAAACTGATGCGTTATTGTAGAAATTCAATTTGCTAAAGTGCAGTCATGCTCATTGAGTTGGAAAATAGCTTGAAATGGTTTAACATACTAAGCATGGAATAGCTGCCACATGCTTTTGATATGAGCTGTCATGTTGCACACATTGGTGTTGTTGTCATTTGTTTGGGAATTCCTCATTGCAGCGTTATGTTATATTTCCCTGCCTGTGTTTCTACTTGTGTTTCCATAATGTGCAGTGACACAAAGTCTTTTACATCCTCAGAGAACGGCATTATTAAATCTGACAAGGTGTATGAAGTCATGCTGGCCACAGACCGGGCACATTTCTCTAGGTGTAATCCTTACATGGACTCCCCGCAGTCAATAGGTATGTGTGCTTATGTAATAATTCACACATTATAGAAGATCGGTGGGTTGAACTAAACAAAGATATGTTTCTCTTTAACCGAAAGGATATCAAGCAACCATCAGTGCCCCACATATGGTAGGAATTTCTAGCCTTTTCTGCTCTTGAACAGGAATGAATATTAGTCATAATTCACAGTTTTTTATTATATAACAAATAACTTAGCAAAATCTTAACAAACTAAGATATTTATATTTACTTTTAGTTCATGTTTTTATGGGTAAAATTAGAGAAGAGATTGTGTAACACACACTGATACATGCTCTGTACCATTGGTGGGATTATTAATGGATGCTTATCAATAGGTTTTAATGCAGTGTTGTTGTTGATGCCTCCTCCGTCCAGCACGCCTATGCACTGGAGCTTCTACACGATCAACTGCACGAGGGAGCCAAAGCTCTGGATGTCGGGTCCGGCAGTGGGATCCTGTCTGTTTGCTTTGCACGAATGGTGAGCCACACACATGACGGGTAAACACATTCTCTCTGGATCTGTAATCTAGTCCTCAGATTAATTCAGTAATGTCCCGACCGATGGGCGCAGAATCAGATCAGAATGTTTTTATTGTTGTGAAATTTCTGTCTAAACTCAACACCATCACATCCTCTGTGCCTTCCAGGTAGGTCCTAAAGGGAAAGTTATAGGAATTGATCATATCAAAGAGCTGGTAGACGACTCTGTAAATAATGTGAAGAAAGACGACCCCAGTTTGATAACATCAGGCCGAGTCACGCTATTAGGTAAGACATAATGGGGCTTAATTTCTACTTCACTTGTTTTTTTAAGCTGTTTAATAATGAAAATGACTGTGTTAGACTTATCAGCAGAGAGACATTAAATAATAAGCAGTCCGGCTGTTACCTGCTCTGCAGGAGGGTTCAGGTGTTGGTACATTCTGAGCTTTAACCCCTTATTGCCTGAATTAAGAGTAACTGGGCAGAGACATCCCACTTTTTTAATCTAAGAACTTTATTTGACCCTTTAACTAAATCTGAAAAGACTAGGCTATTTATTTTTCCCATATATTTACTATT
>JBAMIG010000024.1:16491500-16534203 GCA_037177335.1 Kiunga ballochi | reverse complement strand
TGAGTGATATTTCTCAGAGTGATATTTCTCAGAGTGATATTTCTCAGAGTGATATTTCTCAGAGTGATATTTCTCAGAGTGATATTTCTCAGAGTGATATTTCTCAGTGATATTTCTCAGTGATATTTCTCAGTGATATTTCTCAGTGATATTTCTCTGAGTGATATTTCTCAGAGTGATATTTCTCAGAGTGATATTTCTCAGAGTGATATTTCTCAGAGTGATATTTCTCAGTGATATTTCTCAGTGATATTTCTCTGAGTGATATTTCTCTGAGTGATATTTCTCTGAGTGATATTTCTCTGAGTGATATTTCTCTGAGTGATATTTCTCAGTGAGTAATGAGCAGACTGTGTGGTGAGGAGAGCTGTCAGTGTTGAGTCTCGCCTCCTGGAAGTGAAACGCTGTTTGTTTCAGTGGGAGATGGGCGAATGGGCCACCCAGAGGAGGCGCCATATGATGCCATTCATGTTGGTGCAGCAGCACCCACTGTACCCCAAGCTGTAAGTCTGAATGCGCTCGGTTCTGCTGCATTTAAGCTTTGCTTTCACCATCACGCTGCTAACCCACTTACCATGTGACTCCCTCAGCTTTTGGACCAGTTAAAGCCCGGCGGCCGTCTGATTCTACCTGTCGGCCCAGCAGGAGGAAATCAGATGCTGGAGCAGTATGACAAGATGGAGGATGGAAGCACCAAAATGAAGCCGTTGATGGGGGTGATTTATGTGCCTTTAACAGACAGAGACAAGCAGTGGTCCAGGTGGAAGTGACTTCCTACTCCCCCTCCTCTCCCTCTCTCCTTCTCAGTGGCAAAGGTGAAATGGTGTGGCTTGGAGCAGGCAATGGATCACAAGGGGCTGCATTTTGCTGCTTGTTGACATGTTTTGCTTCTTCCATACCATACCAGCTCGCTGCACGCTTCCTTCACTTTTTTAACACCTACTCCCAAATTGTTGTGATCAGAACGACGTAACTCATAGTTAAATAACTTAGAGCATAAATATGAATGCATGCATGGAAATGAGAACAGTGTGAAGGTTTATGCTTGTTTTACAGGAGCATGAATTTAATTTTAGATGCTTATTAAACTGTAAAACACAATCGTTTGTCAATGATTTGCATGTGATTCTAATGCTTTAGATGACATTATAAACATTTATATTCTTTTTTTCTCAGGGATGAACTTTGAAGATGAAGACAGACCATAATCCACCTTTAGGTTTGGATCTGGGAAAAGCCTGAATGGTGTCAGGAAGCTGTTGACGTTTCATTTAAAGCATCGCTGAACATGCTCTTTTTGTTTAAGGCTAATGAGGGACTAGAGTATCGGTGTTGACGGCGCTGTGAAGAAAGACTCATCGATTCAGCATGGGCTTTTTTTGTCGTTCCAGGCCTGCATATTTTTAACTACAATTTCTTTTCAACTGCTGGATTTTAGTTTGTTTTTTGTTCTTTTTCACAGTTTGATTTTCAGTCGGACACTTTAACAGCGTTGCATTTCAGTACGATCAGAGCTGAATGTTGGAGGATCGTAGGACAAAAGTGAAGATTGCCTGGGCCTTTTTCCATTATTCACCTTGCTATGGTTTGTGTGTGTGTGTGTGTGTGTGTGTCATCTAACTGTAGACTTCTTCAAAATAAGAGCTTTCACCCCCCCTTACCAGGAGTATTAGGAAAATGCACAAACACAGAGTAACCCACATTTGATGTGCTGCACTCTTTGGTCCCACATAAAGTATGCTACACATTGGATCATATGAATCACTCTAAAGACAGAAGCGCACTTAATGCCACCGACACTCATGCACGTTCAGGGCTGTGCTTTCCACTTGGTGATGGTGCTTTTTGCAGCTGGTTTCCAATTACAACTGGTGAGTGACACTAAGAGAGACAGTCACTGCTTTGCCAAAATACATCTATAACAATATAAAGCAAATGTCTGTTTCTTTGGAAAAGAGGAGGAAAAAATGACATAAAGCACATTTTATTTCTGCGTGATCTCAATGGCTTTATCTGGAATGGCATATGAGAATAAAGTGATGCTTATGGTTCTGTCTGCCTTTTCTTGACTTAAAACCTCTAAAATGTTTTTAAAGCTTCCTTTATAAACTGTGAGACAGTTTCTCTACGTGCATCCAGTGACCTTGTTGTCTTGATTTAATGCAAAAAAAAAAAAAGCTGTTGAGGAAAGAAATGCTCACTTTTTCTCCAACATATCCCAGAGTTATTATTTTAATGTTTGATAAACGGAATACAAGTACTTTCAGGAAACTCACATCCACAAATATATATATTTATAGCATGTATACGACATGTTTACTTAGTAAAGAAAATATAAAATATAAACCAAAAGAACACCGATGGCTTTTCTGCAACAGGAGTTCCTTGGTTTCAGTGGTAAGATACTTAAAGAGGCGCTCCAATGTTTATCTGTCCTTAACAGGATAAAACATGCAGCACAAAAACGGCACATTAGGTGCAGAAAGCATGTTTGCTGCAGCAGTCTGAAGGAGAGAGCATAAACAGTGGATCAGGAAGTATTGATTTCTAGCAACAGATCTCATTTTACGGCAGTAATCCGGGCTGATGGATGTTGACATAATTACATCTGAACATGTAAAGGTGGCAGAGGGGAAACGGTGAGCAGGTGCAGGTAAATTGTTCATGACAGCACAGCGTTACATGTAAAAATTCAAGATGCTGGACTGGAACAAAGTCTGGATGAGGTTCTGCTGATGACAGCCTTGTTTCCTGCCTCTGTGGCCAGCACTGGCTACAGGTACATGCCGTTGATGAGGTAATCCGACTCCTCTGTGGTTAGGGGTCGTGCCTTCTTCATTTTGTGGCGGACGAGTCTGAGACGACAGCCGATCATCAGCAGGAGCAGCGCGGTGATGAGTAAGCCAAGTGCCAGAGGAAGAATCGCTCCTGGAGGAGAAAATGAGGTTTGCAGGAAGTGCAGAGGATGATGACCTTTACAGCGAGTAAATACAGGTCAGAAAACATGAAGTCTTACCCGACTCTGGACCTGGATGTCCTCCCATGACTGAAACTGGTTTGGAGTTTGGGGTGTGGCTCTCTCTGTGGCTTTGAGTGAATTTAGGAGTAGCTATAACACCAATACATACAAAGCTAAGGTCAAAACACATCTGATGTATCACCTTTATCTGTTTTTAAAGCTAGACTTGCTGAATGGTTTTATTAAACTAATACTGGTAGTTCAATAACTCCAACATAAAACATTTGCTTCACTGGTAACACTGGAAACGGCGTCTTACTCTAACTAGAACATGGATTATTGTATTATTTTTTATTTATACACACAACAGAAACTGAAATGACACATTGGCTAAAAAAGCAAACACATTAGCAACATGTACATGTGTACATATTTACATAACAGTCTATAATAACTACATTGTAGCTCACTAACTCCGCTCACCAGTCAAATAATAATACTTAGAAGAAGATCCGGCGCGTGAGACGAGTTAATGGAATCCCACAATAAGATAAAGAAATGATCTTTAGGGGTGTTGCAGGTCATACATAACTTTAGATATATAACACACTTAAACATATCTAGAAAGCATCTCCTTCTTGTTCTTCACTAAGTAGGTAAAAACAATGATTACTGGTACAAAATAAAGCACAGGACCTGCAAAACCCCTTTGGGTTATGAAATGAAAGAAACAGGATCCTACAGTGAATGGCGACCCGATGTCAGCTGGGATTGGCTCTACTCTTCATCTACATGAACTCTAGATCCTTGCATTGCCCAGGTGCTTTGTTTCAGGTGCCGACAACACCTTAGCACAGTGGGCATCTCTGACTGTGAGCACTGCCTCCGACCGTTCCATGTCCTGGAAAGCAGTCTTAGCCATCACTACAAAGGCCCTAGCTAAGTAGTTGTGTGCACCACACGGTATGAGTGATGTTGCTATGATTGGGGGGCGGTGTGGGAACAGAGCCTTTTCCTTTCAGTAACAGTTCTTTCTGACTCCAACAGTCACCATGATGCTTTGGAGTCAGGCTCTCCTGGGTCAGGTGGATCTTTCAAGATTCAGTAGGCGAAGCGAACTCTGTGGGACTGTGTGGTACGTAACTGTGTCACCTGTTATTACTCACACAAACACATACAACTCTTGCTTTGCTAACCAGAACTAGCATTTGCACAATAATTGTGTAGCTAAAATACTGAGATGATGAAATACAAACATGTTACTAACAGTATAATCCGTACATGTGTGCATATTCACATTACACTGGTTTTATTTAACTACACTGTGGCTCACTAACTCAGCTGCATCAGTCCAACAACAAAACCACACAAAGGAAGATCCGACATGCAAGATGCGCAGATGGAATGACAGCGGGTACAAAATACCGGAGAGAAAAGGTAAATACAGGAGGAGGGATTGGCTGGCTGGTGATAAACCATAACAGGTATAGAAAACACTCCAACATATCCATACATTTACCCTCCTCCATCTGTTTGGTGACTGGAGGCGCTACACTTGCTGGTCTGAAAGCTGGACCTAAAAAGATGGCATGAATGATAACACATCAGCTTTTTGGGTCCATGTATCAACACAAACCAAGACATTGACATGAAACAGGCAGGTTCTTACTGTTCTGGATGCATTCACTGACACAGTCAGATTGCTGCAGGAAGTTGTTATGATTTCCTCGGCAGCCACCGTACAGGAAGTGTTTGCATTCACCTGCCTGCTGGTCGTAAAACCACCGTGAGAAGTTGCCTCTACACGGACCCACAACGGGAGCAGCTGCACATGGATCTGCAGGAACAGAAGCAACACATGTCTACATTACACACACCCAATCACACAACCACACACAGCAACTCCACTTTTTAATATTTCATTTTACTTGAATAAATTGATGACTCCAAATGGTGAATACATCTTATCAGTGACAGGAGATGTTAACTTCCTGACTTCACCAGCAAAGTGTTTGTGCAGCGCTGCCATATAATACCCATGGAAAATAGCAATGTGTGAGGAAGGCCCTTTGGCCGGTCTCAGTCTGATTCAGGGATCAGATGGCGGAAGGGGACAGAGGAGCTTTGTTGCAGCCTTCAGAGAGGATGCAGGCACAGCGTTGCTTTCCCAGAGAGTGGAGTGGCCTTGTGGCGTTGCCAGCATTTTCAGCACAGCGCCATGACTCAGCGGCTGCCTACAGGCTCCATCTGCTTCCAAATCCACACACAAGCTAAAACCCTATGTACCCTATCTGAAAGAAAAGCTGTGTGAATACCACACACACACACTGGTTTGTGTTGTTAAACAAAAGAAATGCCTGCAGTTTTAAAATGTTATAACTCTTGTTCAGCTTTGTATCAGTTTTTTTTTCGATACATCTCTGTTGTGTTTGAGCAGCAAACCACCTTTACTGACTGAAGCCTCCTCGTTTCCTTGCAGAGGAGCTGGATCGCTCCTGTCCTGCGGTGACATGACGGGGTTTCTTGGTCCAGCTGGGAGCATGGAGGCGTCTTCAGCCTGCTTTGTTTGGGTCGCAGGTCTCTGAAGACTGACTGGCTCTGCAGGATGGTTCACTGACTTTCGGCTGCTGTCAACTAAAAAGAAAAGAATAGAAAGGAATCATTAACTCATTTATTTTATTCACTACTTAATTTAATTCAGCCGTTCCCAACAATTAGCGAGTAAAGCAGGAATCAGCTGTGGAAAAGTCTAATATTTATCTGATGTTTTAAGGGAAGTAATAGCATAAAATGTGTCTAACTACCACGCTATGACTGAACGTTTCCTACAGTTTGTGCAGAAGTCTTCATCAGAGCGGTCCGGACAGTGTTGCTTCCCATCACAAGCGTAGGAGATGTCAATGCAGCAGCCGTCGTCACACTTGAACTGATAGTTGGAGCAATGACCTGTGCACACTGTGGACACACAACTTATTTAGTCCCACTCTTCTGTTACACATGTTAAAGGATCTGCTAATGTCAGAGAAAAACCAATGAGCTAAAGTGGTTTAGCTCTAAACTTTAATGGGAACCAGCGTTTTTACCTTCTGCTTGGTGTTTTGGAGCCAGAACAGTGACCGAGACATTGTCTGAGCTTTTCTGTCCTGCTGTGTCGGTCACTGTCATCTGGAACGTGTAGACGCCCTCCTGGAGGCCACTGACCTTCAGCAGCCCTGGGTGAGTAGCCTTCAGCACACAAACAAAGGTTTTCATCACTTTCAGATACTTTTCAGCTGCTGCACATGGTTTTAACTCTCCTCAGATCACTGCAGGACACACATAAGCCAGGCTGGCTAATAATGCTTTTGGAATCAGTTTGTTGGGGAAGAAAAACATCTCATATCTCAAACTTTTTATTTATCTGAATAAAAAAAAGGGAAAAAGAATGTGTCTTTGTGAGAATGCAGGTTATTTATAACTTATTTGTGGCATATTTCACTGTTTAGCCACTCAGCAGTGACCAAACAAAAAAAAAACAACCTCCTGACAAGGTAAATATTTACATAAAACAAATGAAAAAGAGGATTTCCTTTTCCCTAAAGGTTGAGTACAGAGTGCCAGTGTATTTAGGTGATTTGTTTTTGGAAGTGTAGACATAATAAACCCTGATCTCTGCTCATTCAGTCCCACAAAGCCACCGTGTTGACACAACTAATGCAAATATCCAAATGCATTTAGTTCAGTGTTTTGTATATTTCAAGCTTCATGTAACTGGCTAAACTGGTCCCCTTCTGGGATTATTAAAATCTAAAGCAAACACTGACCTTCATATTGATGGCTGTATCTCCTTTAACAAGAGTCCATTCAAAGTTATTGATCCCATGGTCATCCACACTGTCCCGGCCATCCAGCACAGCCCAGTCAGTTGGCAGCTGGATGACCACATCCTGTCCAGCGTCGCTGCGAGGAGGCTCATCCTCATCTGCAAAATAAACACAGAAATAAACTCCAATAAAACCTTTTTGTTTTATTTTACTGCACATTATAATTATAATGTGATCAGATTTGCAACTAAATCTCTGATGTAAATGTCAATAAATGCTCCACAAAGCAGTAAGTTGATATTAAATCTTGAATACCTGGAGATGAACTACATATAATAACAAAATAATAGTGTAATATTGATCCAGCTGTTATGAAGCCATGATGATTTTTCATTCATGTTTCATGCAGAAGCTGGAGATTTTCCAAGCAGCAAGCAGGTGAGACGCAGATACAACCTGGACAGGTGACCAGCCCATCACAGTGAAATATAACTAAAGACTGTTTGACTTTAAATCAGTTTCTGACTATTTTCTTTCTTTATTTATTTATTTGCACATTTTAAGAAAGTAGATAAAAATGCTTCTTTTATTGATTTAAAACATGAACGTATGCCGTTCAGTCTGACGGAAAACATGAGACTGATGTCATGAAAACACCTGTTTCTGCTCTCAGATAACTGAGATAACTTTGGAGCTAAAAAGGCAAATCATTAACTCGTCCTTCCTTTTGTTCCAGCGTGTTGATATAAAACTGTAAATGTAATAATACTGAACAAGCTCCACAACCGGACACGATGTTACATTTACCAACTTTTTCCTAAATTCCAGGAAAAAAAGCAGAAATTATTCCTGAATATTTTAAAACCTCCTCAAACCGTTGATACAGTTTGGTAACATTACATTAACATAACATTTGATTAACATTGCTGCAGAAATGTGGAGAACTCAGACAGATGGCCTGTCCTTTTATGCTTAATGGAAACAAGGAGCTGATACTCTTTTTGTCTTTATTAATATGTTAATAGAAAGAGTTCCTACCTCTTTCTCTAATATGAATACATCTCTGCATGTTTTATTAGACTGAAAACATAGTTTGCACAGTTTGCATGGTCTCATTTGTTCTTTTTGCAGTCTAAAACTTTATTAACAAAGTTATTTTTGGTCTGCATCTGCCATATGTCTAAATATCTCTCCAAACTCTGCAGAAAGCCTTTCTCCTCACTCCTCAGTTTTGTCTTTTTTAAAGCTTTTCTAAAGCATTTCTAGTCAACTACAATATACTTATTATTTTCTTAAGTAATATGACATCAATTACATGTTTTATAGGGAAATAATAAACATCTATATGCCCACAACCCATCGTGCCTGACTTATGTAACTTAATAATTAGTTAAATATGATTTAAATAGTCATAATTATTACATAAAACATCTACACCTCCTGCAGGTTTATAGTCAGCACATGAAGAAGGTAATAATGTGTGTCAGCAGAGACACACCTTGTGTGTCCTCCCCATCGGAAAGTCCTCCTCTGGACCTCCCGGATGGCACGGTGAGTTGTCCCTGCGTGGTGTTGGGAGTCCGGCTGAAGGTGGAGAAGCCTTGCTGCGGTGCGAAGGAGCAGATGTTCCTGTTCCTGTAGGTGCAGTTGAACAGGTAGCAGCCGAGACTTTCTTCAGGCTGCCTCATGTCCTCCTGGACCACCGCCACGGTGCAGTGAGGCTGCGAGCAGCAGGCGTGCACGCAGTCTTTCCAGGTGTACAACCTGTCCGGAGCCAGCAGGAAGGTGGCCCCTTGTTCGATGGAGGCCCTCGCCCGGATGATGCGCTCCCCAGCCTCGTTGAAGTTACCGACGCAAGAGTCGATCGCATCGCCTGCCCTGTACGCCTGGTCCTGCTGGAGCTGCTTACGGAACTCCTCCAGGAGCTCCTCCACCCCGGATATTTTAGATTTTAAGTCTGAAATTGGGGAAGAGCGAGCGTCGATGCGGTTCCGGGCAAACAGGAGCACAACGCAGGCGAGCAGCAGCCGGGGATGCTGAAGCAGAGCCATTGTTCACGTAGATAAACGACGTTTCCCTCTGCTTCCAGCTGCTCTGCCACTCACAAAGCCTCCCCTCAGCACTGCTGCCCTTCCTACATCAACTATTATGTGTTATACTTACAATAAAAGCAGTTTTACGTAAACAGCCCCCACTATATTATGAAGAACGACGACAGATACTCCATCCAGGCGATGCTAAAAATCTGTCGTTGTCATGGTGAGGGTGAGACGTTCGCGAGACCAGAGAAGGCTGACGTCACAATGATGACCAAATATGGCTCACCGACATTTCCCCCCTCTATTTTGCCTTTAGTAAGATGTGCAAACAGGTGTATGTTATTCATTGTTTTCGTAATTAATTTGATTAGTGGTTTACTCTTACTTTTTACAGAATAAAAAAAGGAAAAAAATCCAGTAATTTACCTCAGATGTGTAATTTTTCAATAGCCTATTTTTGCACCGACTGGCAAAATAAATAGTGCATGTAAGGTGGAATTTTGTGCCTCTGAGCCACACATCTCACACATTTCTTTCACAGCTTTCAAGATGAAAATTTTATTTTGACAAGATGACACGAAATTTTAAGTCTTCAGATATGAAACAAAATGGACACACTGTATGACTAGTTCCCTCATTTCTGACAACATAATAAAAAAAAAGGCTCCCCAACATTAAATTAGTTTACATTTCTGATTTTTTTAATACAACACGTTTGACTGAAGGTTCACGAGCAAGATAAACACAATTTAGTCAGTGTATGACGACAAAACAGATGATCCAATGATGCAATATTTATTATTTACTCTTATCTCCTATGGTCTGTGGCTCTAGAAAATACAATAATATTTTTCACGTGTTCATCATAGACTTGGTCCAATGCACATGAGGATAAAACTATGTTTAGCAGTATCTTATATAAAGTACATTCCGACATGTTAAAAATGGCACACCCATTTTCAGGTCTCAGATTTTATACATCAGGATTGATTAAATTGCCGTTATCAGGTCTTAATTTTATATATTGCAACATGTAATTTTTTAAACAAAATGTAAAAACACTGTGTAAAATTAAGGACATCTTTCTGAAAAACATTCAATTGACAACATGGCAGCATGGCTTAGGGTTGCAAAACCTCTGAATGAACCACAAGATTTCAAGAACAATGTCCTTTGGACTGACACACTAAAGAGGACATGTTTAGCTTTGACCCTGTAGTGCTGTGTGTGTCACCTGTGGCACATAATGTCAGTGACATCATCATTACATCATTATGTAGGAAAAACTTTGCTCCCTGTGTAGTCTGTCTTCTGCCCCCTGGTGGATACCACGTGCACTACAATAATTCTGAGATACCTAAACCCAATGTAAATTGTTATGATTTTCTTTTTAAAATGTTGTTAAGGGCTCAAAGAAAGGCTTTGAATAATAAAAATAAATCTTTTCTTTAATATTCCTTTGGTCAGACTTTGATGGATTAATGCATTTTTGGAGATTGAGCAAATCCGCACAAACATCTCGTACCAGCTGTCAGGTGGTGATCAGGTTTGGGATTGGACCTGATCACCTTGCAGTCAAATGTGAGAATATCTGTCTAAAAGCTAAAGCACAGCTGTCATTGAATTATGTAAATCCCAACAACAGCAGCACATCTACACCAGAAGGGATAAAATAAAAAGTAAAATAATCAAAGTGTTGAAATTATTTAAGTTTAGATCTAAACTAAAGCCACGATTTAAGTAAGAGTGAGTAAAAATCACCTCATTATTATGTGAAAATGATAACATTAAACAGGAAACAATAATGACAAGCCACTTAATCATGGGATGGAGCTTTGTTTTTCACACATTACTTCCATGATTTGGTTTATTTCTGTAAAATAATAATAGTTAAATAGGTTATGTTGTAGTTAATTTGTATTTATTTACAGTTTAAACATATTTTAGACCACATTATTTATCCATTTAATTCTGACACATAAAACCTGAGAGTTAAGAGTTGTACTGTGCTTTTCACATGACTGTAAATGTCTCTCACATTGAATTTTATAACACAATATTTACATAAGAAATATTCTCAGAAAAAAGATAATTCATATTGTGAAAGGAAATGTAGGGAAAATATTTAAATAAATCTTAGTTTGGATGAAAAAAACAAAAACAAAAAAGAGGGCATGCACTGACATCCTTCAGATTACAATAATTTAATTAAAATACATTAAAATAAAGTAGTGATAAAAGCCCATGACAAAAAAAAACAAAACATTAGTATAGTTGATGCTGAATGTATTTTGTATCTCAGGCTTGTATTAGAAAATGGTCAGTCTCCAGTTTTGTAAACATTGTATCTTGTGAAGACACAAGAAAATATTTTTGACAGTTTTCAAGCTTTTAATAAAAGATTTTGCCATCAAATGCAATTTTAAATGCACCTGTACCAAAAATGGTGTTGTATCCATCAGGCATAATAAAACTAGTGGCACTTCTTTGTAATTCCTGCTTGCAAAATTACCTAAAATTCTCAATTTAAAATTTATAAAACATTCCAGGAGATTGTTACGTGGTGGTAAAGTGAGCGTGGGATCTTCTCTCAAAAGTCTTGTTCCTATAAATACTGAGGTAAAGAAGAGATGCTGAGTTGTTGGCTTTTCTGAGTGGTTTTATCCACTTAAGGCTTCAGGCTGGCTTCTGCCTGTAGTCTGTGATGGCCTTCCATAGTTTACACAAGACGCCTCCTCTGACGAGACAAAGAAAGATAAAAGATGCTTTTTGGTTCAAATATTCAGAGGATAACAAACCATCATTTGTGTGACGCAAATATAAATCTATAGGATACAAACTATAACTATTTAAATGATTTTACATGGATAAGACAAACAGAAATAGCAAGATATATCAAACTTATGATGCAATTTAGTGTTTTAAGCATAAAAGAAAAGTAAGGTTAGCACAAAATGGCTTTAAAATCCAAACCATGTGCGATATCACACAAGTGCAAAACTGAATCACATGAACTGATCACAATGAAGTGTTTCTTAAAGTTTACGAGGTGCAAAGCACAGACAAAAACACACATAATCCAGTTTCAATGGCCGTTTCGGTGCATGTCAACTGCTTGCAAATGAAAATTAAAACGGAAAGGACTGAAAAAGGCCAAAATATCCCCCACTGAGCGATAGATTACGATAAATCTGGTTTATCAGACACAAGAGTTTGCTGCTTCATAGCATCCTCGTGCAAACATGACAGCGAGGCTGTCACAGCTTATTTCCATATTCTCATTCTGACTGTTTGCAGTAACAATATGCATCTTTGTGACTTTAAACTAAAAACAGCCAGCTTGAAAACATAAATATGATCTTTTACCTCAGTCTCAAACTTTTCAGATCATCTCTTGTTACATCATGGAGGATGTCGTTCAATGTGTAATCCTCATTTAGTATCTACAGAAACAACAAGAAGGATGTTAAGAGAATGACACACACACATGGAAAAGCTTTATTAAAAATTACCTAAAGACAATAATAGTAACAAAAACCCTCCCAAACAGCCACACAGTGAAAATCCCTGAATGCTCTTATGTAGAAGCAGAGACTCACCATGTCTATGGAATCTTGGTCGGCACCATGAAGCCTCAGCCAACTGCTCAGCTCTGTGTTCTCAAGTCTCTGTGCAGGCTGACTTCTCTGCAGCCCGTCTGACGATGAGGGGGTCTCTAACACAAGATATAAAGGAGACCCCCTTCAGTGTATGTTTTCCATTTATCAATCTGTGCTATAAATCCTCCTATAAGGAGGTTTTGTGATTGTGCTTCACCTTCTTACACAAGCAACCCAGGTTGCATTGAAGTCATGCTTCATGTTTGCAGCAGCAGTTAGCATTGCTACAAGATGAAGCTATTGATCACTTTAGCAGGTCAATATCTATCAGTCAAATAATTTGCACCTCCGATAGGTAATTAATCCGCTTTGATCATGTATAAATTGTCCATTGAGGTTAAAGAAAAAATAAACAAGCATTGCTGGAAGTCTTATTGTACTTTTATTTATATTGTGCAGATCAGGGGTATTGAAAATTGGTCCTCTAAGGCCACCGTCCTGCAAGTTTTTCATGTATGCTCGGCTTCTTTTAAATGCATCCAACAGCCAGTGAGGTTCTGCAACATAAGTGGGTTATTTCTGCTGATGCAGCAGAGATACAAAGAGAACCTGCAGGATTGTGGCCCTTGAGGACCAGAACTGGACCCCTCTGGTGTTCATGCATGATATGCATGTCAATTCAAGTGCTGCTCAGCAGAACTTTAGAAAATGACAAATGGTTATAAAATGGAAATTTAAGCTGGAAGTACCAGGTGTGCCAGGGGTTTTACAGACAGAGAGGTTATGTTTGATTAAAACACAGACCTGTGGGCTCAGATCGCAGCTTCAGTAGTCGGATCTCTTGCTCTCTCTCTTCCAACACTTGTTGCAGGATAACCTGGTACTCTCTCTCTTTCTCCAACAGCTCCTCCAGTAACCTGAGTCAAACAAAGAGGAAGATGATCCCCCGAAATGAACAAATATTCTGGTTGCTATGTGGCGAGATGCTACTCTAAATGAGAGGACAGTTTCTACCTGTTGGTCTCCAGCTTCATTCTGCCCAGCTCCATGCTCACAGAGCGCTGAGCATTGTGGGATTCGTGGGAAACGGTGGAGCTGAGCGTGCTGACCCCCGAGGTGGCCACCGTGTCATCGTGAGTGTTGAGGGCAGGCGTCCGACTCTGGTGGGTGGAGTTTCTTTCCAGTTCAGCGTCGTCGTCAACGTCCTCCTGCTCAGCCGGGTCACTTTCTGAGGCCAGACTGAAGTGAGGCCTCAGCTCTGAACACAGACATGACGCCACAAAGTTAAAACACTTGTAAACAAACTAAAACTTAGATTTTCTTTCTGCAATAAGGTGTTTTTTGTAAGTAAAAAAGCATCTTTAAACAACTTTTTAAAAATATGTGCTAGATTATGTGGCGATCTCTTTGTTTTCATGATTTATCATGCTTCTCTGTGGTTTATTATTAACTGTAGAGCCATGATGCTTCACTGTGACTCATGGGACAAGTGTCCCTGGCACACATTTATCTCTACATTTGTGCTTTAATCCCACAGAGAAGTGTTGATTTTTAGTCTTTACTATTAAATAATCAGCAGTTGCTTTCTGCACAGACCTTAGTAAGAAAGCCGTTGTTCATGCAGCTCCTTTAGTTTGTAACATGTTGCAGAAAGGCTGGAAACTGAGCTATTGCCCTTAAATGCATTCAAAATCAAGGTGAAAACTGCTTCAAACACCTGTGTTATAAAAACAGTTTGTTTGCATGTGGCAAGTGTGTGTTGAAACTTTACTGCCTCATGGCTCATCCCTTTGCAAAAGAGGCTTTTAATCTCAATGGAAACTTCTAAACAAAGTTAAATGTGTTTATGTAAAGCACTTTATGAAGCTGCTGCATGAAAAGTGCTTTAGAAATAAAGTTTGATTGATTGATTTATCAAATTTGTGCAGAAATTCTAATAAAATATCTAATTTCAACTTTAATCTGATATTTTGCATTCATTTTTATGCCATGTTGAGTTTCTGTGGTTTCCATTTGCTTTGAAAATCCAGAAAGTTTGTGCAGTACGAGCAGAGAAAACCTTGCTTTACATATCACTGAACTCTGATGCTGTAAATGTCGTTTTGTCTCAACCTCAGAGAAGATGTGAATTTTTTCACGCAGACAAACATGTGAGCAGCATGGCTGAATGTGTTTTTGCGGATTACAAACGTGATAAGGTACATGCTTGTAAACAACGTCAGGGAGGAAGAAACCAAACAGAAAAGATGTCTATCAGTTATTATTGTATTTCATCTGACTACAGGATCAATCTTATTTCCTGAACTATTTTTAACAGGTTAGAATTTTAACTAAACGTCTGTGTTTCATCGCATCTTTTCCCACTGTGTCTCAGAAACTTCCAGACAAAGCTCCCTCCTCAGCTCTGGTATTTATCACCCATGCAGCTCGGATCGCTCATAACCGATTAAAAAGTGCTTTGCTTGTGAGGCGGATGATGCTACCTGGCACCAGGATTGTGATGGCGGTCTGAACAGCTTTGCGGATGATGTTGTCCAGCGCAAACATCCAATGAGGCTTGATGTTGTGGTTTCGCAACACCTTGTTTACCTGGAAAAATGAACATTTGCAAACTGAGAATGAGAATCACGAATAATTCTGTTGATTTTTCTCTTCATTTATACTTTTTAACAACCCCGATTGCTGTTCGCTATCTTTAAAGCTCAGAGCTTCGCTGACACTTTCCAAACAATACCGATATTTTAATTTGTGCTCTATAAATCAGCATCTTCATCATCTTCAGGCTATAAGCACATGTGACCAACAGGAGGCATCAGAGCTTCATCTTCCTCTTATGTTATGTAATACCCTTTACAAATGTGAAAACAACTGCTGTTCCTATCATTTCATCTGCATTACTGTGGGGCACAGCGGGTGAACCCTTTTATAGACGGTGCAATTACCCCTCAGCACATCCCCTCTTTCGTTGCTCTGCTTAAAATGCTACCAGTATTTTACAAGCATGTCTGATCGCTGTGGAAAAAAAGCAGAAATGAGGCAGCCTGCTGCTCTCTGCAGCTTGTGTAAGAACAACATTTATGCTGAAGCCTACAGAGCTTGTGGGATTTTACAGAAGCTAAAAGCACCTCTGATTCCAAATGGGGAATGCATAATAGACAGGAAGTCACATGACTCAGATGCAGCATGATAGGAAATGAGCAGCCTGTGAGGAAATTGCTTGGTTTTTTTTAACCATGCAATTTAAAATCTAACCACAGGAAGCTGGTATTAATAACCTGAACGTTTTGCTGTGTTAATATAAAAAATAAGGAGGGTTTTGTTTTGGACTGAATTAAATATTGTCTAATAATTACCTCTGCAGTAATTTTTATTTTGTGTGTGTGATGCTGCAGTGTTATTTATGTTGACACTTACAGCATCCTGGAAGCTGAACAGCATGACCTGCAGCTGACTGATAGCGGTGCTGTCAAAGTCCAGCTCCAGCTTGAGTTGAGACAGGGTGTTGGCAATGATTTTCCTGTCAGCCATGCGCACAAAGTCTGCCAGACTCACTACCAGGGTGGAGATGTGCTGAGCTTTCAGTTTCATTTCCTCAGAGCCCTGGAACATTAAAAAAAGCCCCAACGGTTTCAATGCACAAGAGTGTTAACTCCTATGTCTCACCGTGTCCATCTGTCACTCCAGATGACTTCTTTGACCAACCTGTGTGAAAGCCTCCATCAGGTTGGCCACCACCTTATCCTGATCCTCAGTCAGGATATGATGAAGCGTAGCTCGCCTCTCACTGTCCTTACGAAGCATGAAGAACCCAGAATCTTTCTCATCTGGAGATGGAGGAGCGCTGTGGTCCTCAAAGTTTTCCACTGGAATGCTGAGAAGAAACAGAACGTGCTCTGACATTTTGGATTTAACTTTAAGTTTCTTTATGTCGGCGTGTCCATGATGATGTGAATATTTATTAAGATGCACATGCATATAGATGCTCCAGGGACACAGTGAACGCAGCAGTTGAATGCTAGCTCGAGTAACAGCCATATTAGCAAATACTTTAAGTAACATTTAAATAGCTACCTAACAGCCATTTATGCTTTAATATCCTTATTTATTATGGTGCTTAAACTTCATGGGGACAACACATTTATAGATTGAGACCATCACAATCATCTGTCTCACACAGAAGCATCCTTAAAACAAGGGAATAAATCCTTCATTTAGTTCTTAACATTGCAACACGCCATCTGTGAAATTTTACTATATGTCTTTAAAGAAATTGTTAAATTTAAGATGCGGTTAGTACTGCTATAAAGAATAATTTAGAGTCATTTAAAGCTTACAGCTGCAAAAACATAAGGTTTTTTTTGGTTAGCTACAGGCAGCGATATAATACTATCATAGTCATGATTAGATGGTTGTGCAAAACAGCAAGATAAAAAAAAACCTTAGCAGTGCAAAGCTGCAGTGGCACTTTTATTATTCCATCTGGTGAAAACAACCAACAACAACTCACTGAAGTAAAGAAAAAAAGTGCAACTGTTGCCACTAGTTGCTTTGAGAATCTCTGTTAGACATCCAGCTAGAGTCAAACACACTTCTGCTTTCATAAAGACAGCTGACTTAGTATAAATCAATACTATCACTATAGGGTCATGAGGGAAACACTGCTGTACAAAGTCAATCCAACTTAAAGCAAAGTGACTCGTTTTTCATGAAATCCCACTACTGACACAAAAAGCCTCATTTATTCTACCTGAGAAACAGGGACTTCGGCCCCTTGACATCCCTCTCACTGTAGCACTTGATGCTGGGCTTGAAGATGAAGGGGTTGGTGTTGAGGTCGTTGTCAGGGGAGACGGAGCCGTACTCGCTGCTGCTGCTCGTGTCCTCCACCACCACCGGCACTGGCAGGGAGATACTGCGGATGTACTCTGAAGGACATAACAAATGCAAGATAAAACAGAGCCTCAGAGCTGCTTGTTGCATACAAATAATCTCCTGCGCTGCAATGTAGCACAGACATGTGGTAACAAAGGGATTTAAAGCTTTTAAAAGGGTGTAACTACTGCTGGAAAAGGATCCTAATGTCAAAGAGTTTAATCTCCAGTAGATTAATCATCATGTCGATGTTAGTCTTGCTGCAGCCATTGTCTTTATTCCATGAAAGAGATTTCTAAGAAACCTCTTGTGCAATGTTCCTGGAAAGGGAAAAGTCATAGAAAGCAAAGGGAAAATGTAAACTGTGGGAACTATGGCCTGAATACTTATGAGCAAGGCACGCAGATGGTTTATAGAACTTGCATCCAGCTTTTAATGTAAAAACACTGGTGGTAAAAATATCAGAATGTGTGCACAAAAGCAAAATGACTCACCCGACCCTGAGGAGAGCGCTGTGGAGCACAAACAGAAACTGTGTCAGCAGTTAAGCAAGAACCAAACTAAAGCTGCTTTACATGTAAAGGCTGGCAGGGAAACATTTCCAGGCAAACAGGCTGCATTCAGGCGCAGGGTTTAAAGCTGTTTTGTAATCTTGTGCCTTGCTGAGGAAGCACATGACTGCAGCGCTGCTGTGGGGTGGAAACCCGATGAGAAATGAGACCGCTCGGAAATTCACAGGAATGATGCACTCATGGGTTTTACAAAGCACGGATCACGTTGCATAATGAAAGATGGATGAGGACTCCAGCAAAAAGGATATCGCAGTACCTTTTATTTTTTATAAATGGCGCTGATTGCTGTGTAAAGCTGATTCACATGAAGCCCATAAACCTGTGACCATGCAGCGTGTGCACGTGGCTGGATCAGCGTTTCATTAAACACCATGATGCTTATTTTCAGGGTGATATAAAACGCCCAATTTTGGCTCATCTCTATCCAAAGTTTTAAAGTGCACCCCATTTTTCTTCTCGAATCTCTTCATATAGACTGTGAGGAACAATTTGCAGAAGCAAGCTGGAAAAGAACAAAGAATAAAGCATCACTGTTGTATAATTTGTGAGCAGGACCTACCTGTGAGGCTGCTCTTGCTTTTCCTCTTGCGGCTGGTGACGGTGAGGAACTCGTCAGTGAGGAGGTCAATGGCAGTGGCACGCCGATCCGGATCAGGCTCAAAGCAGCGCAGGATGAAGGCTTTGGCCTCTGGGGACATGGACTCTGGGATTTCAGGATGGATCTTAAACATGCCAACCTGCCAATGAAAGACATAGCTTCAAATAAGCAAATATACAGGTTGAAATTAAAAAAAATACTGTGTCTTTGATGTTTGCCAGTTTTACTGGGAGACCATAATTCCAACCCAGCTTTAAGATGGTGCTGCTGTGGAGTAAAATTCCCCTTACTGAGGCTGAATAATGCTGAGTAAAGATTAACAGGAGATATTACTCCCTAACTAGATTCCTCATGGATGAGCGAACCTAAAAACTGTACATGCAGATACATCATGAGCTGTTTTACAGATGAATGTACTCAGTAGGCTCAAAGACTGACAGCACATCCAAGTTTATCCATAATACTTTCTTTATGACATATGAGGTACGGTAACATACATTATACATTATTGCTCAGATTTATAGCATTTTAAATGAATCACACGATATGGAAAGTTCCACGCACCGAGGCTTTAACAGGAGTGCCGTAATGCTTTCCAGACATCCCACAACCGGGCTCGCCATCCTTAATGGACTGCATGTGGTTAAAAACAATAATATTCTGGTGTGGAGCACTAAAATCTCCACCCAAAGCAAGCATGCAGGGCAAACCGAGAAGGTAAATATCCCAAACACACGTAGGCTGTGAGGGATTCTCTCACGGGGGCGCGAAAGCACGTTTGCTTTTAAAAGATGTTTGTGCACGGACTGCATTTGGAGTTTCTCCCGGTGGATCATGTTGCAGCCGACAGGTGGTAACACAATGCAGGTGCACAGAAGCGGATTCTCTGGTAATGTTTTCACAAAATATAGAACCGAGCACAGATGTGAGACCTGCTGGTTAGTTCATAAACTGGCTTCTTTTCTAAAAGATATTTAGTAAAAAGGACAAATGATGGAACTACTGTAGATCTCACAGATTAAGACTGACTGAGGAAACTAATTGAAAAATTAATGTGCAAGCAGCCACGGATCTGACCAGCTTTTTTAGTTTGAGGTTTAAACTTTTAGTTTGAGGTTTAAACTTTTTGATGCCATCAGAGAACATAAAAATGCCTTTATGGAACAATATGTCCACACAGTAACTTCAGAAAGTACTTGTTTGGTCGGCAACCACACTAAACAAATAAGAAAAAGATGCTCCTTATTGCATTGAGGCTAACTTGTTAGCAGCTGAAACGGTTTACTTCAGCAGCAGGTGGTGCCTGTATCCATGAACTGAACGTCATTAAAAACACTTGCGTAGCACAGGAACACAGTTGTAAGCGCACATGTTGTTCCACCAAACAACGCACAAATAAATAAATAACTAATGCTGACTCCTTAATGCAATGAAATGGTTGTGGAGGGATGGCGTTCATGTCATGAAAACAAACATCTCATGACTAAAACTGCAGAGAAATGAGCAAAGAAATGCGTGAGCTAATGTGGAACGATCAAAAGCTGCACATAGACTTCAAAACTAATACTGAAAGCAAGGGATCACATACCTGTGTGACTCGTTTCCATTACAACAATATGACTACAACATAAACCTCATTTTACTGAAATTACACCCAAACCTCAGTGAAACGATGGGATTCTTTAATGTTTCTCACCTTGAACATGGCAGCTTGTGGCTCTCCGAGTTCATAAAAGGGTGGTTTACCAGTTGCCATTTCAATGATGGTGCAGCCCAGGGACCAGATATCTGCTGGTTTACCGTACCCACGAGGCCCCTTGTCTATTATTTCAGGAGCCATGTACTGCAATGTGCCTGACAAACAATATACAAGAGAACATTAATGCTATCTAAACTTCATTAAAAACATCTCAGTTTTCATTTCATGATTGCTTTGTGCTTCAACCCTTTATATTTTAACTTTATTTCTACTTTTTCCTCACAAACATACCTGGAAAACAAGTGTTGCACTCTTCATTCGAGGTATTGTAATTAAGTCTGTCGCAGATAAAACAGGTTAACGGTTTGGTAACTTCTTCTGCACGTAACATTTTCTATTTGAAGGATTCTGCAGCGTGTCACCTAAACTACAAACAGAAACTTCCACCGCATCTGTATTTCCAAAGTGTGCTCAGTGTCTTCAAAGGCTGAAGTATAAAGCGTGCCATGGTGGAGGTCAGGTGAGGGTCAGCAGGGCGAAAGAACGGACGCTAAGAATAGCTTGCATTAGGTTTAATCAAAAGTGAACTCAGCCCTGGAGTGATGCCGCAGTTCTGCAAATGACCAACCGGGCGAGAAAGAGGTTAAGATTTTGTGTCAGTAACAGGTAAGAGTCTCAGTGCTGTCAGTTAATCCCAGCTGAGTCGAGGTAACATTTTCAGATCCTCGCTGAAAGGGCTCCTTTGTTCTATTAATAACTGGCTGGCTGCGTATTAGCTGCTTTTACAAGCCTGTGTGTCGAGTTAAAAGTAGACATTGACACATTTTTAGCAAGCATCGGGCTAAAACAAGGTGCAGCCTAGTTTCCTTCAGGGTAAGCCTTTATTTGCTCCAATCAGTGGTGCCAAAAACCTGTCTGATCTGATCACAGACCACAATCCAGCAGCTAACCCTGGAATTACGCCAAATTAAGCCTCAACTTCTCCAGCTTTTTAAAGGTGTCTGTCTGGGTGACGATGGGGGAGGGAGGAATGTCGACTTATGGAGCGGTACCTGTGAAAGTTTCAGTGCAGGGGTTGATTCCAGCCAACCTTTTGGATGTGCCGAAATCGGAGATCTTCAGGACGCCACTGTAAGTGTTGATGAGCACGTTGTCCCCCTGTGGATTGAACAAGCCTGTGTGAGAACAATCTGATGGAGAAAATCCAGGATGGGGCTGGGATTAAACGTGGAGAGTCACAAACAGCGGATTATGACAGTGGGAGGAAGAGGAGCTCCCAAACAAATCAAGGTGCTTTACATGGTGCTAGTGAGGCTGTCAACCAGATGAGGCCAGTGACTGTCTGTGATGAGAACATAGTCAGAACTGGTTTCAAATTGAGCTACATGCTGGGTGAGGTTACAGATTAATGCAAATCTGACCCATCCACTATAAAACCGTGCACCAGTACTCACACATGACTTTAATATCTGACTATATATAAACCAGAGAGCCTCACAGAGATCACCTGTCAGCCATATAGTGTGACCACTGGCCAGTAAAGACATGTCTTTCTGTAAGTATGTCTGAGTAACACACAGTAAGGAATAGCTACTCTCTGCTGCTGTCACACCAAAATATATCATAGGAGTATTATATATACTCTGACAGAGTAGTCCTCATGCAGTAACCATCACCTTGATGTCTCTGTGTGCTATCTGGTTGTCATGCAGGTATTTGAGCCCATCCAGGATCTGCCTTGTGTAGAAGCCGATGGTGGGCTCGTTGTTTTTCAGAGGGCCCCACTTGGACCTCAGCAGTGCAGACAGACTTCCTACATACAAAAGAATAGAGCAGAGTAAGTATCAGTTTACTCACTCTCACCTGAAATAAGTGTCAGGAGACTCATTAATGTGCACATTCAGGGTCAGTCAGTATCAACCTGGCAACCCGGTAGTCTACAACATAGGTGATCCAGGTAAAAAAAGCAGATTATGTATCATTCAATATGGTTTAAACTAATAGGCAGGGCGCAGCCAGTGGAGGATTTTAATGTAAGCTGGTCGCATGTGTCTCACCTCCAGGAACCTGTTCCATGAAGATCTTAATGAAGCCATTTTCACTGATAGAGCCCAGGTACTGCACAATGTTCTTGTGCTTTAGGTGCTTGTGGAGTGCAATCTCCTCGTGCAGCGGTTGAGAGTACCTGCATTAAAAGAGCAGCAACAGACAATGTGTAAAACTCACCGGAAAGCAGGTTTGACAGCATCTGCGCTACAGACTAAGCTGCAGTAGCACCGATGGGTGTCATGCACCTAGCAGAAATCCTTCTTTACTCATACGTCAACAAACTAACTCATAATCTGGTTGACTGATAAATCTCTACCAGTATTTCTTCCTATCCTGAATCAGAAGTTTTGCAGTCACTAAAATGAATCTGGGAGCTTTTGTTAAAGGAGTGGCAGTGAAGCCCAGTGACTTTAATTACTATGTGAGATTTAACTGGAGGATGAAAGTGATGGTTGTATGTTTAACAACCTCAGCCAGTTCAACATGCATTTTTTGACAACACTGTGCCTTAAAAAGACATAAATACAGCCTTATTCTACTAGAATCATCCCCCATTATATACAAATAGGACCAAAACATCCCTGCAGACGTTCTTGCCACTTTTAAATGATGGTAATTCATGAGTACTTATACTTATGTATATAAGAGAAAATGTTTTTGGGTATTATGTCTATGAGTTGGTGTGTTAGGTTGTTAATTATAGTTAGATATAAGTTGCTTATTTTGATTCGTGTCTCTTTTATTGATGTTTTTAGAGATTTTATGTATGCACAAGTCACAAGTTAACATCTATATTAAAGGAAGCCTTAGAAAAATGACACATTTAGGATTATAACAGATAGCAGAATGTGCAAAATGTCAGCAAATAGTGAAAAAAAGTGCTTTACAAGTTTTTAATTTCTGCTATCCAATTCTCAACTGTCTCATCTTGTACTATAAACAAAAAGTATTCAGCTCACTATGGTAGTGGAAGAAAATGTTTACGTTTGAGAAGCTCAGATCACTGAATTAGTATATTTTATCGCTTTATAAATAACCTAATTCGAAATTAAAATGGTTATTTGACGAGGAAGTGGAGTATTTTCCTTCTGAGCTAGACGGTGGCAGAAATAAATAAGCGGTTTTTGTGTTCTAGCAGGAACAGACCGTTGCGCTTGGTGTGCACTGCGCAGCAGAACAGGCACGTTTGCAAATATGTCATGTCACCATGCCTTTTCCTGAAGGGGACAGGAGCAGACAAGACAGATCCAGGCACCAAAAACAACTAAACCAGGTCTGAATTGAGGCTCACTCCTGATATCTGAGCAGAACAAAAGGTCCCTGTAGGTTGGGAAAAAATGCCTGCCAGCGATTTTCTTTTCACATCCTGCTCCCTGCCAGACTCACACTCTCTCTCCGTCGTGAGACTTCCCTCCACCTATAAATTATTTACACAGAATTCTCCATGTTCTTTGCAGCCGAGCGCCCTGCTGACTTTCTGATGTGATTAGTGGAACAAAGTGTGGCAGTGGAATCATCTCGACTGGGACAAAGTCTTGCAGGCTGAGATGAGAAGGTGGAACTATGAGGAGACGTAGCATTTTCAGTAGAGACAGCGAAGGGAATGAAAGGCGAGAGGGCGGGGTTGCTTTTGTGGCTCTCCACTAAGCAGTCGCTCAACTAGTGGCCGGTATGCTGAAAGCCAGAAACCACGGGGGACACTGCTAATCTGTGTTTTGCACTCACAGTTGGAGATGCAGCACTTTCTTAACGTTGCTCGACACCACAGCTGAATGAGACAAGGCATTAGCAGCTCTCACGCTTGTTAGCATTCAGTCTGACTTCAGCCTTCGCAGTTTATCAAACAGATTTATAACAACTGCTAGAAATGTCAAATATGTCCCGAGGGCGGCTTTAAATAATCAAATCATCCCCTCCCACAATGAATGAACTGAGAAAATTCCCTTCATTTTGCCAGTTTTACATCATTTAAGCAAATATGACATTTTACTCCGGTGTTGGCGTCACAGTAAAGGTCAGCGGGTCATGAATAATAATGTGGCTACCATGAAATTTAGCATAGTTTGCTAGTAAAGAGAGTTTTCTCTGACCTGCTGTCTCTCTCTGGGATTTCTTTGATGGCCAATCGAACCTGGTTGCTGAGATCCCGGCCCGCGTACACCACGCCAAACGTGCCTTTTCCAAGAATCACCCGCTCTCCGTTTTCATCGTACTCGTAGTCGTACTGTGGAGACAACAGAAACACGCACACAGGGGTTTAGGAACAAGTTAATGCAAGAAAAAAATAGACTTAAGGGAAGTGAAGTGATAAAATCAGCTGTTTAGATGCATTTGCCTGCAATGATCTTATGCATGCATCAATTTAATGGCACCTGGGAACTTTATGTATGGAATATCTTTGAGCTAAACAAAAAGAAAGAACATGTAGAGGAGTTTCTGCTACTCTCACTCACTTCCAAGCTCTTCAGCTTGCAGGAGATACCAGATTTCACTACATTTCTCTGCAAATGCTTTAGACGAGATTTTCAACCTGAATAAAATTCCTCTACAAACAAAACGATGCACCATATTTCCTGAGGGCTGGGTTGAAATAAGCAGCTATCTAAATTTCTACACGTGACGGGTAATATTTGAGTTTACAGACCAGTAAAGTTTAGATATTTGGTTATTTGCAATGACCCCGTCACTCCCTGCTCCCGGCTCTGGAGAAAACGTCAACACAGCGCTGTCTGAATGGCTGCTTGTCACTGTGATTAATAAAATGCCTCTGCAACTGGAGCCTCCATTTACAGGAAGGTCTTTGTCTTCAGAAATACTTTGCATGTCCAACAAAACCATCCAGGTTACTAGAAAACATTTTTAAACCTTAAAATCAGGGTTTCAGTAAATCTTGATACCTATTATTGTGTTTGGGTGATAAATGAAGCTCATTTAGACTAAAACTAGCTGTGACATTTATAAAGCAAATCTTCTCCAACCAGAAAAACCAGTCTGGTTAGTGTTGGGAATAACAACAATTGGTCATATCTTTGTCATGTGACCTCATTAAAGCTCTTTCCATCATTCCTCGACTCTGTTGAAGCTTCAGTAAGAAAGGCTGGATTAAATCTTCTGGTTTTGCAGACATGGAAGGATCCTGAGTTGAGCCTTGACAGAAACTGTCCCGTAATTCAGCCCGATTGGAGCTTCACACATAGAAATCCATGTGACAGAAACCTGTTATACACCTGATCTGTGCCGTGCTGAGTCAGAGAGGGAGCGGCAGCATTTTGTGTAATTATCTTTTCTTCTCGCTCGGCTCTCTGCTGGGAAGACGGGCGAGTGTGACAGCAGGACGCTGCTGTGGACGATGAAAACACACGAAGCCCGCAGGAGGAATCCAGGTCTTATCTCAGCTGGTTTCACCTCATTTCTGATTGTTTGCTGCAGAGCTTCTATTCACTCATTATTATGTAAATTGTCATAAATCAAATGACAAACGGCAGATGTAAATTTAATCGACTGAGTTGAATTTGCAGGAAAAATCCACTTTTAGGAACTTAGTACTGATTCAGTGAAGAAACAACAAAATCTGTTTGTTTTTTCTTTAGTCCTTTTGATGGAGACTCAAACATGACATTTTATGTTTCCTGTGACATTTAAACAGCAGAGTGTAGTCCGGAAGCACAACAGGACGTAACCAAGCAAAACAAAATGGTAATTTCAGGCCCACAGTTTGGTATTTACGCTGCGAGTTTCTGCAGGAAGAAAACTTTAGTTTCAGACTAAAGATACACGACTCCGCATGTTTTTCCACAGTATGGGAGTCTGATTGTAATCTGTATAAAAAACATACTTAATAATCTCACCTCTAAGGCATCAGTGTCACAGTCTCCTTCTTCTGGACTTTTCCATGCTTCTTCTGTTATACTGTTCACCAAATCACAAAATCTGCAAAAACACAAAGTAGTCCAAAATTCAAGTTATGCTTTGCATGCATACTAACTTTACAACAGCAGCTGAAAACCAAATCGTGGTCTACATATGTATTACTACCAGTTGCATAAATTGATGTAATAAAACAGTCGAAGAAGCGAGGATTATTATTGTAATAATGAAAGTTTAGTTAAAAGTTATTGGTTGGAGGATTTGTGTAGGATGATGTAATTTGACCCCAAAAAAACCCCATCAAATGGTAAATTAGATTTACAGCAACATTTATTGTGCGTTTAATAGAAATTTGCCTCATTCTGTAAAAAATCTTTTTGTCTCAAAATTGTTTTTGCACATTTAAATAAAATGAAAGTGCTCGTCCTCTCCGTTCCGAGGGAACAACATAAAGAGGGCCTTAAATGTTACATTATTTTTACAGTATTTATATGATATATTTAATTTTTAACCTAAGCTGAAATTGATTAATTCACGATGGTTAACTGGTTAGACTAGTTGTTTTTTATGTTGTCGCTGGTTCAAAGCAGCTGGGACAAAGTGGGTCACTTACAAAACTCTCATTATTGTTTAGGAAAGCTTTTACAGACACACAGGACTTTATGTAACACATAAAAAAAACCCAGAAATCAGTCCAGACAGAATGAGAGGCGGGTAAAACCATCTCTCTGCCCTGCCGGCCACATGTGGGGGTGGATGATGCCGTTATTCATCTGCTGCAGCTCACTCACTCACACCTGGATGGAGGTGGAGGCATTGTGAGAATCACATTCTTTGATTTCTCTTGTCCCTTCAACACCATCCAGCCTTCTTTACTGGGTGAGAAGCTGTGGCTGATGGGTGTCGGCGGGTCCTCTGTCTCTTGGATCACTGATTACCTGACAGACAGGCTGCAGTTTGTCCGGCTGGACAGTGTCTGGAGTGATGTTTGGAGTCCCCCAGGGCACTGTGCCGTCTCCATTCCTCTTCTCCTTGTACACCTCGGACTTCCAGCACAACTCAGAGTCATGTCACCTTCAGAAATGTTCTGATGACTCTGCAGTTGTTTGGTGTATAAGAGGTGGACAGGAAGAGAGTACAGGAGGCTGGTGGACAGATTCATGGAGTGAGTGGGAGGGAACCACCTGATGACTTCAGGAGGAAGGGATCAGCCCTAATGCCCCTCTGCATTCTGGGTAGTAACGTGAAGGAGGTGCAGGAATACAAATACCTGAGCATGATTGACAGCAGACTGAGCAGAGACAACAGCACAGCTGTGCATAAGAAGACCTGCAGAAGACTCAGCTTCCTGAGGAAGCTCAGGTCTTTTAATGTGTGCAACAAGATGCTGGAAATCTTCTACCAGTCTATTGTGGCCGGTGCCCTGTTCTCCTCTGTGATCTGCTGGGGGTCAGCTTAGCAGCCAATGACACCAATAAAAAGAACAAACTGATAAGAAAAGCTGGCTTTGTCATTGGCTGCAGACAGAAAACATTTGAAGCAGTGGTGGAGAAGAGGACTCTTAAAAAAAATGATGTCTATCTATGAGCATCCTCTCCACCCTGTACTGCATGGGAAGCAGAGGGCCTTTTCCAAAAGGCTCAGCTCTGCGGCTCCAAGAACCGCTACCGGAAATCTTTCCTCCCTTATGCAATGAGACTTTTTAACTCCTCATCCTGGTGTCTCAGATAGCTTACATTAAACTGTAACATCTGTGTAAAACTAGGACTCACTAAAACATATCCCTGATACAGTATATATATATATATATATATATATATATTTATTTATTAAAACTGTATGTTTTATTATTAATACTGTATATATATATCTTCATTTGTGTTTTTCTGCATTTCAATATAAATTAATAAAGTACTTCTATTCTATTTAGCTTGAAGCTTGTATGTGTGCATGTTAGGATTGTCTTAGAAATATAAGAAGAAAACTAGTTTAATTAAAAAAGTTACAACATATTACCAGTTTTAGGACCCATTTAGCTCCTGTAGCGGCTGCAGCATGTTTACAAGCTCACCTCCTACACATAACATACATGCTTTGACCTTTAACGCTCCCTCAGCACACTGGCTGTGAATTAACACATCACCTCTCTATGCTGTCACACACAGCATGCTGCAGGTGTTCCTGTGCACAAATGCCAATCATACTGTACACATGAATAAATACAATTTCTGCTTCCTCTGCAACCTTTACTCTGCTCCTTTCTTCCATTTCTCCTCCATTTACCGCTCTTTTCCCACCGTCGCTCCTGACTAAATGAGAGCAGCATAAAAGCAACAGCAGGCATGACTCACTGACTCTCACACTCCAGATAATGGCACCGGAGGCCTCAGATGTGAGAGTTACAAATCTGAACACATTGCTTCAAAGAGCAGCTGGCGAGGAACACGGTGGTGCTGAAATGAAACAAGGTGTGCTCGTGGTGACGGCAGAGCGAGACGCTTTTCCTCCAGGATGCAGAACTGACAAGAGTGCTTAAAAAGTACCGCAAGGATGTACACAAGCAACAAGAAGGTGCAATCATTACAGCCGCTTTCACACATGAACTCACAACCGTGTCCAGGAAGTCAAACACAGCTTCCTGCTCTCACACGTCCAACAAAATAAGAGCGCTGTACGTGCACCGTGTGCGTTTGCTGAAATATCCACACTTTACACAGACAGATCCTCCAATTCGTCTCAGTTTTTAAAGATTCTGACTCACAAATATTGAAGTGTTTCCTGAGCTTCAAAAACTTGTCACATGAAATGGAGTTGAAGCATCATTTTGGATTGTTTTATCGTAGGACAAAGTAAGTGTGCACATCTGGAGCAGTATAAAGTACTTAATGATGAATGACCGGTGGTTAGGACTTGGGTTAAGAAGGTTTTATAGATAAAAAATAACCAAAGCAAACATTATTTATATTTCTGGCAGTAAAATGCATAAAGATATGAATTTTGCGTGCAGATTTATATAAAACCAGACTGATTCAGACACACATTTGCAGGGATTCCCTCTCCATTTTTTTTGTCTTGATAAATGTTTGAGAACCACATAAGAAAAACCTTGAGGTATTTTTTTTTACATCCCTACTGGATCCTTTCCAGGTGCAATGCAACAATGACTAAACCTGACAACTGTGCTTCGCTTTTGAGTCTAACTTTAGGTATCCCGTTTAAAAATAGAAAAATGATTACTCTAACAGCATAGGAGAGATATGCCAAGCACATGTGATCACATAAGGAGAAGATTTATATCAACTGCTTGTGGATGCGAGTGTAGATGCAAACCAACCTTTTACAGTGCATCTCTGTGCAGAAGTAGATCTGGAAGTCCTCTGCGTTGTGAAGGACATAGAGAAAGGCACTGCGTTCGTCAAACTTAGAGATGCTGAGGGGAAACAGTGCAGTCAGTTCAATTTTTCCCCCAATAGCAAGTGAATGAATGATGCCTTTTACTAGATTAATAGCACCAACCATCAATCATTTGCCACTTCAGAGCTGGAAATACATTTGAGGACAGTAATCGTGTGCAAGCCTGCTGCATTTATACATCTTACTGATACATGCTGTGTTTTGAGGACAGCATGTGGTAAATACGTGCATTTGCAACACACATTAAACTTTAACCAAGACAGATGAAGCTGGTTAGTTTCCTTGCGTAGCAGGGCCAGATCTGCTGAGCCAGGCAACTGGCTGCCTGCATGTGTAGTCTGTTTGTAGCTTGCAGAGCTGCCATTGTGTCCTGCTGACTGTCTGCAGGCTGAGTGGGCACAGAGAATGAGTTGTTCCCTAGCAACATGCAAGCACGGCCCTCCACTCCTCTCAGATCTGACACTGAATTCCTTTGAGGACCATGGAAAAATAGACGCAAAACGAGACATCATGTAAACTCTATGGTGGACTCAAACCCTCCGATAGAATCTGGAGCTTTAGAAGAAGAAGCAACAGGATTTAATCTAAACCGGATGCTGGAATATCAGAAAGTATCAGAATCCTCAGATACATATGCATATCCAGCATGTTTGGCCTTATTGTAACTTGATGTGTTTGTGAAATTAGAATCCATTAGTCATAAAAACAGGTTTTCTACTAATAATTATTAGAATATCTGGCACCAGAAATAGGCAGCAGAAACAACAGAGCGAGTCAGAGATAATGTGGAATCATTGCTCATGTTGTACACAATGATGGAGCAGGTTTATATGAAAGATATCAATCAGGGGTGCCCAGATCTGGACCTTGAGATCTACCATCTTGCAAATTTTAGCCCTTTCTCCAAAAAAAATCTGAATAAAATATCTGAAAATCCTCTTCCTGGTAACCAGCCATTCATTTGATTCAGAGGTGATGGAAAAGGGTTGCATGTAAAAGTTGCAGGATGTTCAAACTTATAGTAAAGTAGTGGAACTGGAACTTATAGTTCCCCTAAGAATCAATATTAACACAAGATGCGTTTGGCTCTATGTTGCTCATCTTCATATCTTTATATAAACTCCAGCAAGTTTATATAAAGAAAGGCTTAACTGTTCTTTTTCTTTTTATGTCAAATAAAAAGAGCAAACAGTAAAAACAAAAGAGGCTTGAAATAAAAATACAGTCACTGACCTGACACCTCTAACGGATGTGGCACTGAAGTTCCACTCATGTATCCCCTTGTTCTGCAGGACAGACCACCACAAAACCAATACAGCATCATTACATGTGGATTTTACTGAACAATAGTCATCAGGGGATTAATTTTATTGGTTAAAGGTCAAGAATTAAAGGAACATGTGAAGTCCTCGTAGCTTGTGAGCCGCTTCACTCTTATGCATGTAAAATAATGTCCAACATAATTTTACAGAGATCAAAATATTTCATTATAAAAAGCTCAAAAGGGGGTGTGATGATTCACAAACATTTATAATCCTATTAAAAAAAATACATGGCATGGAAATAAAGAGATTTTCTGTTATTAAAATGAAAATATTTCATCATATCCTGTTTTGAATGTTATTTAATTTCCAAAAAAGGATAAAAACAACTAAAGTCTGAATTTGTCACAAAGAAACATTCCTTTAAATCATTATTGATATTTCATTATTATTATTATTATTATTGAAAGACATGCAATCATGGTTTTAGGGCCAATGTCCTACATATTTTATATACATAGTGTTCCTTCTGCAACACACCTGATTCAAATAAAATGCTTCTCTAATAGTTTTACACTGATGTGTTGATGCTCTGTTATGTAAATCAGGTGTGCTGCAGCAAGGAAACATGTAAAACCTGTAGGACAGCGGCCCAGGAAGACCATAATTGCTGATTCCTGCTCTCTCTCTCTATATATATATACATAACATGAAAGGTCATCACTGCTGGTTCAGTTGCTTTAAGCATGAGGAGTGCTAACTAACAATGTAAAGCCAGCAAATCAAGTCTGAAAACATCCCATGTAAAATTCACCTGCATGCAAATCACACTTAAGTACAGCCTGCGGCCATGATGGTATTATGTTTCCCTTCCAGTCACGCATCACCATCTCTTACAGAGTATGTGGGTGAGTAAAGGTAAAAACTAAAATAAATAAAGGAAAAAATAACAGTGACAGGGAATAATGAGTTGCTACGGTACGGTTGCTATGGTGATTGATAACCCACCTTGTCATCAGGAGCAACATGCCAGATAGACACCGTGTTCTCATCCACATCTTTGTTTATGGACAAATATGAAGGCTGGTAAACTTTGGTAGGCTCCAATATTAACACCTGGAAGAGATGAACATATTTTAAGCTCTTCATTAAAAATGTCTTCTTGTTTTACACATAAATATTTATTTATTTAGCAATCTCACAGGAAATCGGACAGAGGAGACGTCTTTTTTGGTTGCTTCCACCAGGAAGTCCATCCAAAAGTCGACTAGTTCTTGTTTTGGTGCCGGCGGCTCTGTGCTTGGCTTTTTGAAATGCTGGTAGATCAAAATAGTTTCCACAACTGAGCGTAAATACCTGAAAACAATCAATAATAAGACAAAAAAAGCGATAAACAAACTGTTTCTAATACCTGTTTGACAGCATTTCCAGGCTGAGGCATTTTTCTCTGTTGTCACATTAATGAAAATCTCCCAACACTAACAAACAAAGAGCAACAGGGAAAGAAGCTGCAGACCACTTTTCATGCTGTTGCATCAAATCTTGCAGAAGTCTTGAGTGAAGTCTGGAGCATCGTAATGATGACAAACTAGGCTTTGCTTCTCCACCATGCGAATCCTGTTACAGCTTGATGCAAGATTCTCTTTGTGCATAAGCATGTCTTTTAGATCCAGGTATCAGAGAGCTGCTGCTCATATGAGCACCCACAGTCTCTTGTGCTACTTTCTGTTCTTGATTAGAAATGTGCCAAATGAGAGCTCAATGACTGCAGATGACTATTGTGGTTATTAGGGAGAGCAGAAAACACTTCAGATAACAAAGACACATCCAACACTGGTGCTGGTGCATGCTAATCAGGTAAAAGAATAGACTTATTTTCTTACCAGATGGGAGCTTTGAGCTTGAAGAGTTTTTCTGAAGCCTGGATGACCCTTGTGTTGTCACATGCCAGTATGCTAGCACCCAAGAAGAAGCCCACATCCCAGTAACTCTGCAGCTTGTCCAGGCTGCCTTTTTTACCCAACAGGCTGCTCAGCTTTACACCTGGAAAAGGAAGACAAAAGACATGCAAATATTTGATATAAAAGGAATAAAATAGCTTTGCTTTGTTTCTAGCTAAGCCATAGCTGCAAATAAAAGGGCTAAAATTATTTACAATCTCTGGCAATGAAGTGTTGTAGCTTTACAGTATGACCCTAAATGTCCGCTGCAATTATCCATCATTTAGAGAGGCCACCAGGGACCTATGTAACTGTGGCGACATGCTGTATATAAAGGAAAGGAGGGAGCGGTTCATTTCAGAAGTTCCCACCCCATTTTTATTTACATTCCTGAACTCCTCTGACTCTCAGGTACCAGGAAAATACATGGAAAAAAGGAGAAAAGCATGCTTAGGCACATATGTGCATGTAGAGTTATGCAAACACTCACATTTTAAATGTAATTGCAAAAAAAAAAATTGTAGATATGTTATTATTATAGCAGAGCAAAGCGATTATTCTATAGAGCGTTTTGTTGTTTTTATTTTATGACCGGAGCCTTTCGGTGGTGCTTCGTTCTCATTGCTGATAGTTCAGCTACAGGGTGAGCAGATGTTGAGCGGCGTCTCGTTTTTTCTGGATTCAGAGACTAAACTCTTGAGGTTTCACATAAAATATATGTTTGGAAGAGCTTACCACACAGGAAGAGCTAGCACACAGAGAGAAAAACATTACAGTTACTTGATATATAATAATTTCAGACAGTATTTTTTCTGCTAAAATGACAAATAAATATAAAAAAATCTTCACTTTACTCTTATTTGCAAGCATCAGATCCAGACAACTTTCTCCAGATAATTAAAAATCTGTTAAACGGTTTTAAAAATATAATAATGCATAAGAAAAGTCAACATATTTTATGTTTGGATATCCAATAAAATCCACTTATTTTTAGCCTGATTACAGTTTTAAAGTATGTTTTTTGTCTTGTCTTTGTTTTTTTTGGCACTGAAACAAAATGAATGGAAGACATTTATTTATCAGAATACACAGCTGCTGTAGTTGTGGTTATGCTTAAAAGGTTCCCCAAAGCAGTAAAAAGATTTGCTGTTTACTGCTGCATCTTCACACAGTTCTTGTCAAAAGAGAAGTTTGACAGGCTGTCCCCCTTTGAAACATCCAGTCTGACCCGATTGGCCAGTTCTAGTGGCCTGACATTCTCTGCCCACCATGCAATAGATAAAAAACTGTGCAAAAATGGTTGCAAAATAAACAAATCTTTTTTTCCTTTTATCATGTGCCTTTGCATGAAATCTGCATGGTACCTTCAACTTGACTTTGCTTTACATTGTTCTAATGTTACTGCTTGCTAACATATTTTCTTTGCAGCACCTGTAATATTTTTGATATTTTTATATAAATCTCCTTAAATAGTTTTGTACATGAAATGTGCTATAGAAATAAACTTGCAGAAGGAGTCGTGAAGACCTTTAGATGCATTTGAAGCAATGAAAATCTCTAAAACCACACAGAGTGACATGCATAAGCCATAAAATGGACTAACAGGGTCATTTTGCCTACTTTTCTTTATCATTTTAGCTATTAGACTAAATTATATCAAACTGTTGAATAAATTGTTCCCTTGGTTATGACGGATCAGTTCATCATGAGGAACTTCTGCTGAAGAAGGACAGATTAGGGTTTAATTACTCACTAGTTAGTCAGCAGGCTTGTGGGGAAAAAAATACTGTATATTTAGGTCAAAAACAAATATGTTGTCCTTACTGACTTACCCACTTTGCGAAGCTCAAAAGACGTGTCAAACTGGTGTCCAGCTGCCAGCAGGAGAACAGCGTAGTTGATCCCAGAATGTAGTGTCGGCTCAGACTCAAAGCCTTTTTTAAACCTGAGACAAGAAGAAAACAGAAAGTTCACCGAACACCGTTGTTCCAAACACAACGTCAATGCAAATCCCATGCAGCTCTGTGATAACGGATAACTTCACAGGCCTCCCCCCGGCTTTGTGTGAGACTTCAAGATGGAAAAAACAATTACAGCATATTGAGCTGGGGCCACAGAACACCAAACAGCAACGTGAATAACCCCGAATAACAAGAAATTTAATTAATTTAATGACCAATCTGCTCTGCTGCGAAAAGGGTGTGAATGTTATTAGAGGCTTGTGCCAAGCTGCCTCATGGAACTGAGAATAACAACCAGATGGAAGCTTGATTATGTAAACAGCATATTCAGTCAATAAAGAAGGATCTTAAATGCAATTTCTGGATGAAGATTAGCAGCAGGTTCCTGTTATTAAGCACGCTGCCATTCATGTGTTCACTTAACACTGACCTCCTTTTATTCACTTTTTATTTAAACTAACCAAGTATTAAATGTTTAACATGATTTCCACTCAAGTTATGAAAATATAGTTAAATCCATCCCATAGCTCAGTGTCGGCTGTACCTGTTTAAAGAAAAAGTCCCCCTGAAACACAGAAAACAGGTTTTTCTGTCTTTTTTTTACACAATGAGGGACGTTTATGTTAAAATGATGTTATTATTAATTCTTTAGACCATATTCTGATCAAAACTGACTAAAGAAAAACATATTTATTGGGTTGTTGACTTTGTGGTGACAATGCAGAAGTTAAACCATCAAGAGTTTTATTCTTCTGGTTGCAACAAATGTATGAACATTTCGGAAAAACCTAAAAGAAGGAGAGAAAGCGCTGATTTAGTGCCAATGAGAGGGACCTCTGATCGATCCCAGTTAAGTTTGACAGTTATGGAAGAACCAGGAAGTGATTTCCTGCTGGAAATGGGAGAGGAAGGTGGGTTTTGTCGTTACGTAGAGCTGGAGTTTTACAGAAAAGATGAAGTCCAGGCGCAGAACCTTCCAGAAGGAGAGAAATGGGGAACAGTTGCAATAAATTGGACAAACTGGGTTTGTTCAGAGATATGATTTAAACCAGTTCAGAGATGTGTCAGTCCAATGGGCTTCATCTCTCAATCAGGATGTCATGATGTATCACAGCTAATTATGCTTTACTTATAATTTCAGACCATTTTAAGTCCTTTCTTATTGTGATACCTTCATAATTTGCTTATTTTTGCACATTTGCTTTAAGATCAGTTCAGGTGTTTTAATCTGTTTTTTGCATCTCTCAGCTGAAATGAGCTGCCACTGATGATTTACTGCCATTTTTTTCTAATTAAAGTTGTAATTCTCATTATAAAAACCTTGTTTTGCCATTGTGAAAACAGCAATTATGACATTTAGTTTCACTGTGCCAGTGCATTGTAAGCTCCGTAGTGCTGCTTCACCACGGCCCTGTGAGTCACTGCGTCTATTATGCATCACGTCCTTCGAAGCATTTCTTCCAACAATGTTGGTGAGTCAGTGTCTGGAGGGTCTGAGCAACATGCAACACACACACCGACATGCTGAGCGGCTCTCTCACCACAGCGTGCTGCTGTCGCGGCTCTGCGTGTCGGTGAAGTGAGAGTCCAGGAACATGTCCTTGTAGATCCGTCCCACCATGCAGTAGATGTCCGATGCAACCTGTTCCTCTCCCTCCACCAGAGGCAGCATTATGTCCAGAGCTTTCTGCCTGTCACCTGGCAGGTTCCTCCTTAACTCACACACAAGCATAAAGACAAACACAGCAAACATAATGGCCTCATGTGAGACAGTTGATACAATTAATCATCTTTAAGACAAGATTTAAGCATGGGAAAATAGGATATTTGTGATAATATGGTGCCATAATCTAAAAAAAAAACCTCATGCTTTTGATTTAAATGAGTCTGCATCAATAAAATAACAAAAAAAGAATAAATCTGTAATAAGAAAAAGCTTTTAAACCAGTTATACACTGAAGAGGTAAAAATATCTGCAGAAATATGGAGATACATAGAAAATATCCAGTGCAAAAATATCTTTTGCACTGGAGACTGTCACCAAACACCTGAAAATGCCTCCAAATTGATTCACTTCTGCTAAAAAACAGCTGCTATTTTCTAAATAGCTTCTTCCAGAGGCAGACTAGGCTGCACCTCGGTGTTCATGCCACAAGCTTTGCAGGAAGACGGAAACTTTTATAAGTGCAGGGAGTGAAAAGCTACGCTGCGTCACATCGCTGCTCAGAAAGCAAACTTTAGCTTCACTAATATAGAAGTTTAAGGGAGCAGGTTAAAATCCAGGATCTGAACACGTTTAAATGTTTCATTATGTAATGTTTCTTCATGAATTCTTGTGATTTATTTAATCTCTTTATTCATTTGGTACTTTTCTTGTTCTGTAGAATCAGGATCTTGTTGTCAGTCTATCTCCCCGTTTATCACACCTGGATTCATTTGCTAATGTGCTTCACCTGTGTCTCGTTTAGTTCATTCCCTTCAGTGTGTGAGGGAAGCTGGTCCCGGGTCCCACTCTGTGCTTTCACAGACAGTGCGGTGTGTCCAGTCTCCTCAGCTGATCTGACAAATGATCGTCGATGGCTGGCGTTTTTACCTATTCTGAGCTTTATTGTAACACTGTTGCTCCTTGATCACAGTGAGGTGGAACCAGCGCTGGTTGTCTGCACAACAAACTATTTACAAGTAGACGCCTGGACCCGTCTACACCCATCATCTCATACCTGAAAGCACAACCTGGGATCTTCTGGTGAGTCAGCCTCTGGTTTCTCTCCATAATTCTCTATTTCTCTGAGTTTTACTGCAAAATCTCGCGTGTGTGTGTATAGCATAGTATAGTATAGTATAGTATGACTGTACACAGCTACTGTGACACAGTGTCTATCCTAGAAGTCTGGTCCTTGAGATCTTCTGACCTGCAACATTTAGATGCCTTCCTTCAATACCTGATTAAAATGATTGGTTCGTTACTGGATGTTATCAGAGATTTAAAGTGATACTTTAATAAAACAGATTAGAGGCAGGAGATTTCACACAGAGATCAAGAATAAGGCTAAGATAACATTTAGCTTTCACACTGTCATCTTTTATGCACCAGCAGCCATTTGATTCACCAGATCTGGATGAAGAGATATCACGCATCTATAATTCTTTACAGGATCAGTCTAAACACACTTCTGTGTAAAACTCTTAATGTATTTGCAAAGTCTTGAGTATGGTATAACCGGTCCTGGTCGTGTAGAGAATGCATTAAAAGAGGAATAAAGAAGGCTAATATGAGCCTAACTGGTATTGCAGAGATAATGAGGTTCATTAAAAGGATCGCTGCTTTTATTCAGTCCTGTGAAGCTCTGCTGTAGACATCATAAAGGTGCTACAGGGTTGGCATACCTACTGTGTGGATGGTGTAATTAGAGTGCCTAATGATCAGCTTATTGGAAGGTAACAATGGACTCTTATGACACAAAATGAACTGAAATCCTTTTATTTTTTAAACTGCAGAAATGCAGCCTATGAGTGAGTCTTCCTGTGAACTGAAAGTCAAGAAAATGCTGGTTTAAAAGCTTTTTCTTTAGAAAACTGAACAAACTATTTAAAATAAGTAAAAATACTTAAAAAATATTAGAACCCATCAATAGATAAATTTACCAACACCTTTAATTTATCTTTCATGTTTTAACCCAAACAGCTGTTTTTAACCTCATTTTTCAACACCTCTTGATCCAATATAAAATCCTTCTTTCAGGCTTTGTGGATATTTTTTAAATATATTCTTTCTTGAAATTAATTTTTAACAATAAATCCTATTTTTTGTGCTCAAAGCTGATTTTAAGCACAGTAAATGTTTTGCTGTCTCAGATCGGAAAACACTTCTCTGTGCAACATGTGCAGAGCGTAGAAACAAGACAACCCGCTAAACGTGACATGGCTGCGCGACATGGTTACATAGCGAACAGGAGCGGGCCTTTATCACCATGGAGACCATCCAGAGGGAACAGCATACAAAGCTGCAGGATCTCTTTTCTCACACCGCTCTTTATTTCCTGTTTTCTCTGTAGAGCTGATGCATATTTACATAAAGGGCATTCTTTTCCTCGTTCCTGTCAGGTATCCATCAGTGAGTGCTGAGCAACAGGCTCACCTGAGACCGAAGCCACTTCAGCCTGGCACGTTCATTTAGAAGCAGAGCACCCACTTCAGAGCTGTTATTAAGCACTTATTTAAGCCACATATTGTTAATTTCAGGGTTCACTGTGGGCTGAATGCTGTTTAATCAGAAGCCTTTAACTTCTGCAACATCAATTCAAGGAAATATATCCGTAGCTGAGTGTGTCTGGAGGCCACTACTGGAATAATTGGAGCATTTGGAGTATCATCAAACACAGAAAGTTCCTTTGTTTTGATTTCGAATAATGAAGATAAAACTGTATCATACTTCTATCAGTGGTCTTTTAAAACGTGACTGGATAACATCTTGCGCAATCTCACTGGAAATAACTGGGAAAGAAACACACTTGTCCATTAGATCCACACAGTTGATGCATATTCGAGTGTAAACCATGAAAACGGAAAGTCACCTGTCTATTAGTAATAAATAGACACGTATCTGCCCTGATCTGAGATCTAATGTAGCCTGTGTGGATGAAAACCGGCATTTAGCATTGCATCATGAATTTAATCCCTACAGCCAGGCATGGTGATGGCAGCATCATAATAAGTGATGCTTTTTCTTTTAAACGGACTGACGGGGAGAGGTGGATACAAGCGGACTGACGGGGAGAGGTGGATACAAGCGGACTGACGGGGAGAGGTGGATACAAGCGGACTGACGGGGAGAGGTGGATACAACTACAACAAAACTAAAAAAGCCCAAAGATGTAATACTCCACTGTGATTATTGATTATTAAGTAAATAAATCCCAAATATGAGTAACTTAGAATTTTTTATATTTTAAGCTTGAAAACTTTAAACCTTTTACATCCATAGCAGCTTTACAATCATACACAATAATTTGATTAACTTTTGTTTCCAAAAAGCTTTTATGGAGGTTTTTTCTAAAGTGTTCCTGCTGAAGCAATATCTGCAGCCGTGTCTGCGCTTTGCTCTGCAGCCGTGTCTGCGCTTTGCTCTGCAGCTGGGTTCCCTCTCCTTTCATTAACACTTGCACTGGACATTCTTCACAAGCCACCTCGAGCACACAGCCACCATATCCTATCATGAGAAGGAGCAGAAATGCAGACATGCTGATGAAAATATTTCTCATTAGCTGCACGTTTTTTAGCAGCAGCATGAAAACCCCAGGACGTTTACGGGAAAGACAGCTGGTGAGAAGCAGGAGGCCGGGTCCTACTGTGCTGTACATCGGTCTTGTTCCTGAGCTGAATTGCTAGCAGCATACGGACGATGACATTGTTGCCATTTTAAAAAGAAAATTTCAGTTTTGATGCTGCCACACTTTGAAGCCGCTACGTGATGAGAGCATTCTGTGTTTGTGGATGCTCTGCAACTACAGTGCTTTGCAAAAGCATTCACTTCTGAGATGTTTCACTCTTATTATGCAACAAAATTTGGCTTTTGTGACCAAAAAAGATCCACACAGTCTTTTCCATACAGACTCTGTGCTTTGATTGCAGATAAAGGGGCACACAGTGAATATTTATGCAATCACTGATTTTATATAGCAAATTTTTATTTAACTGTCATTACTTTGTAGAAATAAGTTCTCAATTTGACATTAAAGAGTTTTTTATTTTTTTTACTTTTTTTGGTCACAAAAGCTGAATTTTATTGCACATGATGGATTTAAGAAAGCAGTAAATGAGTGAAACATGGGAGTAGGTGAGGTTACTTCAGCAAAAGCACTGAAACTATCATGCAAAAGGTGAAGGAGTGGAAAACAGAGCTGGAAAGTGGTAAGGCGTCACTGAGTGTATCACTGAGTTATGCATGCTTTCTGTCTTACCGGTTCAGTGCAAAGGCGTAGTGGAACTTCACATGAGGATGAGCCATAGGGTCAAAGGTCGGGAGCTTCTCCAGAGTCTCCACCAGCTTCACAACTGACTCATAATCCTGCACGATAAGAAAAGAACAAGCTGATGAGATCCTGCTTCCCTGTCACTACTGTAAATGATAGCATAAAGCCTGAGGGACTGGACTGTTTCTGCACAAAAGCCGCGCTCCATCTAATTAAGGCGCTGATGTGTTTACAGGCTGGATGGAGATTTCTGATGCGGCTGCGTTCAGTCTGGGACTCAGCTGTTTCCTGCGCACTAAAAGCACATCAATAACCGAGTGGCCTCATAGTTTTGTCTGTTACCTTTGCCTACACAGTCGCAATAGCGATAGCATGTTGAATAATTCAGGACATCCTCAATGCTTGTTGTTCTAATAAATAATTAATGAGGCTGTGCACTGGCTTTGGTGAGTGGGATGGAGAGTGCCTTCACAAAAAAAGATAAAATGATGGAAAGATGTGCAGATTTCAAAAGAATGGACTAAAAGGTTTGCTTTGGGCTCTACAGGGGGTTTGGGATGGCTCCTTATAATACAACCCTTTAAATAGGAAGACAAAGACGGATCGTAATGGAAGCAGTGACCTCTATCTGTACAGGAGATGCACCAGTTATGCACTGGTTAAAGTCTGCACAACAGACTCCTAAAGTTTCTGATTTAGGATGTGTGGAAAGTGCTTATGCTGTTGAGTCGTACCTGGATGTCCCTGTACGTCAGCAGCAGGTTGATGACCACATCCACTGAAAGGCACTCCACGTTGTCCAGACGCTGCTGGATTCGGTTGAGCTCTGCAGCCAGTTCTTTTCCAGTATAAAGTTCCCGAGCTTTCCGGATCTCATTCAGAATCATCTCACGGAAATATTGGCTGGAGGAAAAAGAGGAAAATGTGATGTGCATGAAAGGATGTGACTTAGCATTACATGTAAAATCCACCTCATCCTACATAATAAAACAGATCTGTGACATCTGAACAAAATGCACTTAATGCCTGATAATAATTATTTTACTGACACTATTTCCCTCCATTTGTTTTACATTTTTCCAGCTCATCAGTGAGAAAAAATGTATTTTACTTGGATTTAACTTTAATAAACACTTTGAGACTTCCTCTGGGAAATTACATTTCATCCTCAATTTAACTCATTTTCTTCAGTCTTGCATAAATTTGCTCAGCATATTAAATTAAATGTTTGAGTTTACCTTTCAAACAAGACATGATGAGCTTGAGGTGATATATTATTGTATTTTTTATGACACTGAAACATAATTCTCTCATTTGAGTAAATCTTGCTTTGAAAATACACAATTTTGCTTTAATTGTACACTTACTTTTATACAACCATTTAAAGTAAAACATTACATTTATGTGAGTTTTCTTTAAGTTCAGCTCTAAAACAACCTGTAATGGATTTTATAAGCTGCTTTCCAGTATAAAACACTGTGAAAGCAGAAAACATACATTAGATGATATGCAGATGCATTTAAACTGCAAATATTAACATTTCCAAAGTATTTGTTTCATGCGAGTCCCGTCAACTAAAACTAATTAGCCTAGTGTTAAATATTGTTTTGCAACGCCCACACTCACCCTCCATTGCAGTTTAATAAACCCTTACAATGCTATCACCACAAAGCTGCACACAAAATGTGCATATCTTACATTTCTTCTTAACCGCTATTAAAAGCAGCAACCATATCCTTAAATTAAACACTCTCGAGGTAGAAAGACTGGAGTTTTCCTGGAACTGATCTGGACGGATCAGCCTGTTGGCAGAAACACTTTTAACAACTAAATGTTTGGTTTTTTTTCACAATGGAAGTCAACAGGGTGAGGGGTGCACACAAAATAATTACAGCAAGTAAAACTAAGGATGGGATGATAAATCAGCCCTGAAATAATATATGTGCTGCTTCTTCTACCACTGAATGAATCATAACGTGCCTTTCCCATAAAGCAGCTCTCACCTTAAATGCAAAACAATAAATATGAAACATTTGTTCCCTGTTTGTTCAAAGCTTCATACGGAAACATTTTAAACCGTGCACACACACACACACA
>JBAMIG010000024.1:16478274-16491400 GCA_037177335.1 Kiunga ballochi | reverse complement strand
AAATATGAAACATTTGTTCCCTGTTTGTTCAAAGCTTCATACGGAAACATTTTAAACCGTGCACACACACACACACACACACACACACACACACACACACACACACTGGTTCTCTAACATGGAACAATGTCAGGTAACTTGTAGATTAACTTCCTTTTAGCAGGAAATGGTTTTAATAGATTTCTCTCATGCTTCCTCCTAATCAAACCATCACTTTTAAACATTATCTCATGTTAAAGTAAAGTCCTTTTGGTTTAAAACGAGGCAATATTAAACACAAAACAAATGTAAAAAAGTGTTTGTATGTTACATCTGTTGCAAAGAAAACTGACTTGTAATGTGTGAACTTGGAGCTGATTTCCAGATTTTGCCTGAAATTTTCAGGGTGGGTCTAAAATCTGTGTTTTCTGAAGCCTGTTTAGTTTTTAAGGGTTTCTAAAGGATTTAAGTAGTTTATCCTCTCATGGTAACATAAACCGCCTCTCAGAGCAGCTCACCTCGCCCCGTACGTTACAGCCAGCTTGCTAATTTAGCAAGAAAAAACCTTTTTCTCACAGATGCCAGAAACTTGGTACATGCATATCTACATCTAAATCCGTTTTAGACTCAGCGTTTTGTTTTTATTAACCCAGATTACTTAATAACTTTCATTATTTTTGAACAGGTGATGCAGTTTTATGTCGTATCTCTGCTTAGGAACAGCGGCTGGAAGGACTTTCTGCCCTTCGTTTCCACATGTGCCTCTAATAACACAGAAACCTGTTTATAGCCACTTCTCTCTTCTATAGAAAAGTAAAAAAAAAAAAGGATGTTTGAGCAGTTCAGCAATGCTGATTAACGTGTTGCATGAATGTTTTATTTATTTATTTTTTTTGCATGAATATTTTAAAGAGTATCCCAGTTATAGCTGATGAAAAGAATAAATGGGTTGGAAAAAGGTCGATTTAGCACAACAATTCATATATAATTAATTATCTCTAAAACAAACAAGCAAACAAATTCAGTCTTTGCTCCAGTTCACACTGCATACTCACTGGGAGTTGGCTTCTGACACCTTGAGCAGCTGGATGAAGCGGTCCAGCAGAGGCATACAGATGGGTCCCAGCAGCATCTCGAAGCTGGGCTGCATCAGCTCAGTCAGGCCCTTCATCAGGCTGCTCTCACAACAGTACACCTTGTTGTGGGGTGTAACCATGTACGGGATGAAGGTGTAGTTAGCCGAGCATGTCTGTTGATAGATCAGGGACAGTTTTGGATGTCAGGACTCTCCTCCTGTGACACGAGGTGTGACGCACCATCAGAGGTATTTAGTGGTATCAGTGGTAAAACTTGTGTAGGATAGTATAGTTGGTTTGTCTGTCAGTCTGTCTGCAACATAACTCAAGTTTATGGATGGATTATAATGAAATTTTCAGGAAATGTCTGATCTGGAATAAGGAAAAAGCGATTAAAGTTTAGAGGTGATCCAGATCACCATAGGGATTTTTTTTAAAGGATTCTTTTATCATTACAGGATGGGTCTATTTTGTGTATATAACTTCATGACAAATACTCAGATTGCTAAGGGTTTTATGGTGAAGGAAAGCATTTAAGTAGCTAAACAAATGCAGGATGAATATTTTGGGGTCTAAGTCACAGTAAGCTGGGGAAAGTGTGTGGCTTGGTGGTCTGCACTCTGAGTGCTTTTCTAGTTTCCACTGTTTCTGTTCGGTTCAACGTGACGTTGAACCTATCTGCAGAGACAACAGTGTTTATTTAGTGTTGTCTCCATTGAGTCTGTCCACACTGGCAGCAGACATTAACATCAGTGGTGAAAGTCCCATTAGGAACACTTACATCACTGCAGATGTTCAGGTAGCTGCTAAATGAAACCTAATCTGGATCCTCATCTGGAACAAAGGTCTTTGCTGCATTAATTTGGGTTTGTCTGTTGCTATTATAGCTGCAGCATTAAAAGTGATCTTTATTTACATGTGATTCTGTAGACCTGTATATTCTTGCAGCAGCTGCAGAAGCCTGCCACCTTTCCTTAAGAGAGGCTGTTTTTCAAGGAGAGCTATGTAAAAAGATGTGCAGTGACACAACATGAGCATCTGAAGGTGGCTGGGGCTGCAACCCAGCTGCATCCTGACTTCAATCATCTATCATGTTTTCAGCTTCACAGAAACGTCTGAAAAAACAAACTGCTTTCACTGCATAGAGAAAAAAAGGAAGTGGAGGGAAGGTGCAGTGTTGTGGCAATGACAGCCATCTGAGGGTAACGACTTCCTCCTGTGCAACAACAGTTTATGACATCACCAGCCGCTGCACCCGTGTAGCTCATCTTTCAAAACTCCACCTCTGACCCTTATATTTCCAAGGTGCAACAGGTTGCAAAAGACTGCAGCTATCATTAGCTCTGTGTTTGTGTGTAATTCATGCTGTCATGGGGATCACATGGCAGGCTTGTTTTTACAAGCTCTTGTTTATTTCAGAGCTGTTGCAAGTCATCTGGTGCTAACCTGCACCAGTTACTCACAGGTGATATGCCACCGAGCTGAACCATGTGTGACAACGTCGGCTTATGGGGAATCTTGTGAATGTGACTTAGAATGAGTCATTTATTCAGTGAGTGAGTCATCCGGTTTGCTGGCCTTGTCCATGATCCATCTGTCCATCTGCAGCTACAGCAGGATTGTAAAAGAGCAGCATCGTCCATCACAAAGACAGACAGACAACTTAATTTTTGCAGCAGTCATTACTCATCTAAAGAAGCAGATCTATGCTAGACGAGGCTCATCTGCAGCTTCACGACGAACAGTATTTTTAAAGCAGTAACAAAAGATATGCATCTTGCACAAAGGGCAGTTGTGCTGCATGCTACATTAAAACATTAGCAAACATTTACCGTTAAACTAAATTGATCCTAAATAAATGTTGGTCTATTATCTAATCTTTGGTTAAAGTAAAAACTATTTTATTGATTTATGTTTTTCTTCAGCTCAAGTTAAATGAACCTTACAAGTCTATTAGCATATTAATGAAATATAATTTAATTGATTTAATTTTCATAGCTTGTAGACTAAGCTATAGGTGGTAATACATTTTTAGCAACATTTTTAAGCCAATCATAATTAAAATATGAGATGAAAATCTGCAATCAGTAAATGTTTGCAGGAAAATGGCATATGTAATGGGTCTGCAGTCGTCTATCAACTACAACTGTCATCAACAAACAAAGAATGACTGCAGGAATGGTGCATGCAGGAAAAATACTTCTGAAAATGATCATAGAGAACTCGAAATTGCACTTCAAGTGCACTTCTAGAAGCACAGAGGAGTAGTTAACAGTGCAGAGAGAATTTACACGCCTTAATACAACCAGGAAGGAGTCAAAGGAAAAGGAAGTGAGTGCCAATAAGCGAGATGCATGAGCTTACACTCACAAACTGTGTGTGATAATCAGCTCTCCTCACGCACTCAGTCTGTCGCTGAACAGTGCAGCTTCATCCACACTGAAAAGCCACTTAGGAGAGTTAAGCCTTTCATGTAAGTCCTGATCAAAGACTCCTGGACAACATCAACCTGTTCCAGTCATCCCCGTTGTCCTGGGAGTTGTGACCTATTCCACTACTATGAACAAAATAAGTGCATTAGCTTTGAATAGAAAGCCTGAAAATCTCTACTGATAAATGGTTTAGTAGAGTGAAACAAATAATTTTATTCATTTTCTTATTGACTGCAGGACAATCTGAGTCAGTTATGAACAGGATTTGGTTTTACAGCAGCTGATTTGAATGCTGCACGTTTTGCAAGTCAAATGTTCAGTATGCCTGTTTTTATGCAGCCTGTGCCGCCACTAAAACAAGCCGTCATCTGCAAAACGCACATTCTGAAAGTAAATTCAGTCAAATGATTATCACAGCTTCTCAACCGGAGTCTGAGAGGAACCCCTGTTTAACACAGAGGAAGGAACATTGTGTGTTAAATGCTGTGCTCCCAGCATAATAAAAGGAAAAGAAAAGCATATTCTCTGCACCACTTAATGTGCATGATGGGTGAGCAATGTGCAAGAAAAAATGGCTTTGTGTACTTACAGTGTTCTTCTGGCAAATTATCTCCTGAAAGAGAGCAAAGAGAAATAGAATCAGATTCTAGGTTTTAAGGCACTGTGATGTTATAGAAAAATAGTAATCTGGTATTTAAATTGAGTTAAAGATGGCGTTGCCCCTGAGGCAGATTAATAGTTTAAACCTGCATGATAACTTTTTAACATTAGAAAATTAACTAGATCAGACACAAAACTAAAAAGTGATGCATGCATCCTGTTTTGGGATGGAAAAAGTGCCTTTGCATGAGCATGTCCAGTGTTTCCCTCCCCTAAAGTAAATTGAAGTAACATGAATCATGAATGATACAAGACACCAGTACTGTTTTGTGTAAAATGATATTTTAATATTACTGCAAGTTGAAATGACTTTTCTTTAATGTCTCACTGCTTTAATTCTTTCAATTTCTATGTTAAACAAACCAGAGCAGGGTTCTGTTTGCTGTATAATCACTTATAAAACCGGCTTATCTCAACTCTTTATATCAATATTGCTTCTAAAATATCATATTAATGTTTTAAGACCATCTCTGGTTTTTCATGAAGTGGTAAAAGTATCCTGCAAAGCAATAATGTCCCTGCCAGGATGAGACTGTGGTGGATGAGTCCATTATATCTGTCTTTCTGGGGTTTGTGTCCCTTCTGAAGTCACCCCGAGGACACGTCCACAGTGAGACAGGAAAAATCATCCCCTGTGCTGTCTCCAGGACACCTGTTCATTTCGACCTGACACCTCCACTCCCCCAGTTTCTGCAGGGGACACGCTGCACGACATGTGAAAATACGGCAACTTTCTGGCTAATAGTTGTAGGGAGCAAACCTTTTCTTTGCTACATTTAGCATTGGTTGGACTTCTGCTAACTTTTTCCACAAGTTCTGGATCTGTTTGTTTTCTGCAACACACAAAGTCAGCAAGTGACTGAAAAATGGACGACTACAGCCAGCATCTGTGTGTGAATCCTGCTAAAAAGATGTAGGTTGTGTGGTGAATTATGTAGAAATTAAACCACGTATCTGATTCAAAATCAGTTTTTAATATGTAACTAGAAAAGATCAATATGGTAGCTGGTAGTGAAAGTGCTGTGAGGACTTTTGAGAGGTGTTACCGAGTTAGCAGCTCGTGTTTTAATGAAGAACTGTTGACCATGCAGGCGTAGTCCAAAAGTAAATAAATTACGTGTATTAGGGCGGGTTTCTGGATTTGACTGTTTAGTGAAAAGCCACACAATGAGTGTGATTTCACTGAGTACACACAGACCTTTGTAGACTTTGTGTATCTACTCTTAAGTGTTATAATTGAATGAATCCTGTGGGGCAAGTTGGCAGCTTGATAAGGACCAGAGGAAGCAACCAGAGTAAGGTGGTCTTTCCAGGGCGAGTAAGGAGCAGTCAGATGGGTGGGCACGCAGGCAGACCACAGGAAAGCTAATAAATATCTGCTTTTTATTAGAGCAAGGAGAAACGTCGTCTTAGGCAACTTCATGACATAAAAGCAAACTTAATGGAGCTGAGTGTGCGTTAGCTTTGATGCTATGTTTGGTTTGAGACACACCTTTCCTGGCAGGATGTTTACAGTAGGCTAACTAGACAGTTGCGTCTGTCCGTCGAGAACCCCGCTACTATAAAAGAAAGCCATGACTGTTTCTTTGGTAAGAGTTGGCGACAGCAGCGGGTTGTAATGAGCCTCTGACTGCATAAAGTAAATCCTGCCTGCTATACTGGAGCCACATCTGCTAGCACGCTGCCAGCTGAAGGTTTGTTCAGTGTATGCAGTTTCCAGTTGTTACACGACGCCTTGAGGGCAAATATGGAAGGTTATTTCAATCATAAGAATAATTTCTGTCCAGGTATTAAATGTGAAAATGTTAGGATACATTTTTTTTAACGTTTGATAGCTTTAAGAGTCACAACCTCATCTTAATATTTACATTAAGATCTAGTCATGTCACAAACTGGCAGGTTATGGCACCACTGAAGACTTTAAATAAGTATATGTAACTTGGTTTTAGTTGCTTTCTAATGCAAAAGGAGCAAACTGAGCAAAATGAACTGCCCTGCTTTCACAAAATGTTTCATAAAACCGTCTCCTTTCATTATATAAATGAGGCATTTTTGCATGATATTTTCATGTGCCTCCTCTTTCCTCTGCCTAAATATAGTCTCTAATCACCATGATGATTGTGTGGACTGTGCGTTAAAGTGATGAAGGCAGGACTGTCCTGGTTTCCGCTCATCGTGACGGCTTACCTGTAAGGACTGCAGGGAGTCTGGGTTTGTGTCACAATACAGGATGATGTTGTTGGCCATGCTGAAGCTCTCTCTCACTCCCAGGTGGTAGAAGAGCGAAGGTTGACGGAAGGCATCTGTCATTTCCACCACAGCTATATCTGATGAAGGAAAACCAGGATCAGGTTAGGAGTCTGTGGAACCATCCGGGTGAGCAAACGGAGCTCTGCAGTTCTGCATCGTAAAGGAAGAGCACATTTCTTTGTTTGCAAATCAACCCCAAACCGATCCCTCACGTCTTACGGGGAAAACCTGTTATGGAGCTGGTGGTGACACTTTACAATAATTATCATTATTTAGTGCATTAATAAATGTTATTTAACTGTTAAATACTCCATAAAAACTAATATGTATTACTTGGCGTGTTACTTAATGCATTAATAAACAGAAGATAATGTGAACTTTTCAACCCTTAATGCATTATTTGGTGTTAACAAATATTGGATTACAGGTCAACATGTGTGCACTTCTCTGCATCAATTATGATGTTAGTTAACATGTTAGAAATGTCTTAATTTCTCAGAGACTTTAATTCAAAAACCTTTTTAAAAGTCACTTTTTGTTGAACATAAGTTAGGTATATCAGAAATGCATTAATCAATTATTAATTTAAACAGACATGCAACCATAAAGCTGACCGGATCAAGTGAATCTATATTTAAATTTATCCACCTTTTTAAGGGTCTAGTAGCAAACGAAGAGATGCACAACATGTGACATTCTGAAACAAAGCTGAAGTTATGCTAGCAATAATGATGTCATTAATGACCAAACCTATTTCAGGATTAAAGTTTTAGGTCTTTAGACAAATTCCTCCTCGACCCAACACCTCTGCATGTAGGATTATGATCCAAACCCATTTTCTACTGTAGACAAAGCTGCTGTGTTCATTCAATCTCCTGAAAAGTCTGTGATATGTCTAAAAAAAAAGCATTTAAGAGGATAAAACTGAAATAGTTTAATCAGTAACTGTTGTTTGACTTGACCCTCCTTTTCAACTCTGCAAATAAAAATGCACTCAGTGCCACACTGACTCAAGAGGAGTAAATATTGCCAATTGTCACTAAAGCCAGCAGGCCTTCTGGTAAAGGGGTGGAGAGTTCCCAGGCTGGAACAAAACATCCACAGCTTATACCAACAGAACAGGCCGCTCTGTTAGCTCTGTTATGCTACTGAAGTATCAGCTCTGCACTTTTACCAAAGGACTGATTTACTAGCAGAGCATTGTACAAGCACCACTCATGACAGAATCAATCTTTTAGTTCTTGTCTTTACCTGATACAGTGCTGATATAAGGGATTAACTCCCTCATTGTTTTGTTGAAGGAGCTAAAAGGAGGATTTCACGCGGTAAGTTCAGCAGTGAGCGGTTTCCTTGAGACCATTCTGACCCACTGACAACCACAAAAACAAATCTGTCCAGCGGCTGCACTCATGTAAAGACTGAGGAGCTCAGATAACACCTCACCCTGCTTTTTCATCTGTTTCCAACTATTCACCTCTCCATGTCAGCACAACACATTGCACGAAGCCTGGGAGCCTGCAGAGAAGCTCTCTTACCTTTTTTTTAATGGAGCATTTTCAGTAAGAGCACAATAACACATAGGAAAGCAGCAAAAATTAGTCAGGCAATTCAACTTCATGCAAACTAAGAGGATGGGTTCCACTTTTAAGAGAAGAAATCCTGTTTTTATGCAGCACAGCAGAGTAAACTAAATCTTTAATCAACGTGACACCTTCTACAGCTTTCTGATACTTTGCTATAACTCATATAAAGATCTGAGGCTTTATGGTGTCACAGCTGTTATTTTTTTGTGTTATCATGGTTTGCAGCTTTATTTACCCCGATCAGGAATAACATGTGTAAAGCCACTTTCATGCATGCACATGCAGCCCTGAATATTTCTGATATCATCTGGAGGGATAGAAAATGTGAGCATACAAAAACACAATGGATCATTTAATCATTAACTTCCAATAAATAGAAATAAAAGGCACAAAAAGGTGAAGTGAGGCAGCATGGGAAGGCCTGGTGGGTTTGTGTGCGTTTCTCTTTCGTTTATTTACTTTTCATCCCTTGTTAAAGTTTTTTTTTTTTTACTACGTTATCATTTGTTTGACATATAAGTTTAGTAAACGACACAAAAACAAAGATGATTACAGATAAGAAGGAAGACTCCACCGTCCTCAACATGCAGCAAACATCTCCATCTCTGCAGCTTGCTGTTCCTACCTTCTATGCATTGTTCTGAAATACTAAACTGGTCTGGTTCCAGTTGAGAGAACGCAACACAAATCTTTTATCTGCGAAGTGGCTCTGGAAAAACTCCCTTTGCCATGCTCGGATGATGAAGTGTGAAAAACCGCTTCCAGTTCCCTCAGAGGAAATTCAGACTTTTCAGGTTTTTTGCTACAGCCTTGCTTTATGTTTTCCATTTTTACCAGAATTGATTTAGCAATTTTCCCCCCAGAGACGCTGATTATCACACCATCTACAAAAAACAGTGTGAGTAAAGACAGTGAGGCACTTAGCTGAAATTGAGAGCAACATTCACTTCTGTTGTGTCGCTGCTGAGTGACTGGATTTCAGGAGAAGTGATAAAGGAGAGATAATGGAGCAGCTTGTTGACTGTGAGGTTTGCTTTATTCAAATCGATGCAGCATCATTAAAAATGAAGCATCAGCATTACTACAACCTTCATTATCTGTGAAGAACATTTACTGTATATACATCCAGTTTAAGCCCCAGGAATCTAATTTATAGGTGTAAAACATGCATGCGGTACCTAACAATCTAAATGTAGTCATCATCTGGTTGTTGGTGTAATTCAGTGGCTTTGTGACGACATCCCAGCACAGTCTACAGGGTGTTGCGGTGAAGGGCTTGGAACAGTGATGACAGACCATGTGGCTCTGCGTATATATCAGTGCATGCTAATCCAACCAGGTAGGAGGTGTGTTGTGTTTGATGCCAGGAGAGAAGTTTCTCATCATCAACTCTTTCTTTCTAACAAGCCTTTTTAAAAACGGCCTCTTATTGTCGTCACAACTGGTTGAGGACAGGATATAAGAGGGTTAGGCTTTGGATACGGTGCAGTGATGTGGAATATCAACTGGGTTGTGTTCTCTGAAGATGAGCTTGTCTGTGTGCACATCCGGGCGCTTGCACTATGATGCCAGTGAGAAACTATACAGGCAGCTCAATCCTCATCAGGGCTGGTGGCGGCTCAAGTACCTGCTGGTTACCGATCTATGATACAGTCATATTATTCACACCAGTCCAGTTTAAAAGATCTTTAGAGATCATTGGGTATAAACTGAAACTAGCAGGATTGCACAAAATGCTTTGTTTTATCTTCTGATTGTCAAAATAATCATAGTACACACCACACCTTACCTTTGTAGCTACAGAAATATTAAGCATGCATTCCTCACTTAATTGTCTTATGCAGACATGGTACAACTGAATGCCAAAATCTAGACAGCACAGGTTGTCTGATGAATAAAAGATAAGCTCGTCTCACTTCTCTGCTGGCAGTAAACCCATCAATATTACATCTGAAGGAGATGCTAAGGCAAGAAAGCTATTAGAGGGCAACAGTTTGTGTATACATACAGAATGAAGCAGCAAGAATGATGGGTAAGTGAGGGAACATGAGTGAGAACAGAGGTAAATGTTTGCAGTCAGGGCAGGTGAATACAGGTGATAAATAAAGGAGCAATAACAAAAAAAAGCATGATGAAGAACAGTTCCAATAAGTTTTGTGCTCACAGCAATTCCCCCAGAAGCCTATCTTAGCAAGCAGCTTGGTGTATTTAAACACAATTTAATAAGAATAAAGGTGTAAGTGAAGTAAAATCCCAGAAAGATCTTATTTCTTATGATCAGCATCTAATTTAATCATCTCCACAAAGAACAAACCTAAAACAGAACTTGCAAAGAGCATTACTGAAACCACGTTGAGACATTTTGTTCTATTTACACTGTTTCAATAAGGCAACATTGCACTTATGTGACAACAACAATAATAAAACACTTTGTTTTCCATCTGATTCAGAGAGGCTGGTGCCTCAAAGTGAGGTTGCATGAATCAGCAGAACATGACAATGTGTGAATATTTCTAGAAAACACTGACATGTCCTTATTGCTGACTAATGAAACTGCAGCGCTGAATGCATGACTGTGATAAAGTGTTGACAGAAGGTTGCATCCAGCCAAGACTGAAGTAACTCGAGTCTCACAGTTACCCTTTTGACTGATCATTTGGGCTCCACACATTCGATGTTGAACTCTTTGAGATCACCGTAAGTCACTAGTACATTTCAGACCATCTGCAGTCGTGATGCAAGTATAAACTAAAGCAACACATCTTTCCACGCGTTCAAAGGCAAGGCCTGCTGCTGTTGACCAACGCTACATTGATTCCCCTCGCCTACTGCTCAAAGCAGAGGAGGCAAAATTATTCAATACTCTCACACACTCTTATGGCTTTCAGCAGCACTTGGCAGGTTCCTCCGGCCCCGTGGTGCCTCTGAGGGAGGGGAAGAGAGGGAGAAAAGAAGGGAGGCAAAGGGTGATAAGAAAACACAGAAGGCAGAGCTGTGTAAATTTCACTGAAGATTGCTCTGCTGGTTTCTGCTCCTCCTTTATAGATCTCTCTCAGGCTTCAAGAGACTCCATCAGCTCTACATGCTGTTTTCAGAGGGGGCTCTGCTAAATATTTTAATCGCAGCAGGATCTTGACACTGGAGACTTCTCTATATGGATTATTTCAGCAATGTGAAGCCAAAGTCTCTCCTGTGCCCACAGCCAAATGAAGCACACAGATTTTAATACAAAGAAATCTATTCTAATCAAAATGGAGAAATGTAAACAGTTGCTCCTGACAGCCTTAAGCTGTAAACAACCAGGAAACTGTGGATCTTTTGCATCATACAGCTCTAAGCATTAGAATTAAAGTAGATTCGCTCCTTTTTCTCTCACATTTACAAACACCCTGCAGAGCTTTTATTAGAGAGCTCTTTCTTTGGTCATTTCCCTAAGTTTAAGCCCACTGCAGAAGCTGCAAATATCTATCAACTGGTAAATTTTAAGCCCCACACATCACTAAAAATGCAGTAAAATACTTGACCTTTCCCGCCCTCCTCCTCACATGGGAGCATGGCATCCTCGATGGGAGAGGCAAAAACACAATGCAGATGTGGACAGAAAATAAACTGTGGGCGTTAAGATGACTACAGCTAAACATTTGATTACCGATCACCCCAGAACTGGAATAATTACAGGAAGTTAAAAAGATTAAAACTGGACTGAATGGCTGGTTGAAGCTGGCAGAGACATTAAAGTAGCAGTGTGTAAATAAATCAAAGGTCACTGACAAAATGTAATTTATTATTTAATATGGTCTCTATTGATGTCTAATGCTTACATTTTGGGATGGGAATCATAAAAACCATATGACCTTTCCTGATATCTCATCTCTCCATCCATTTTCTATACCAGTTACACCAGTTCGAGGAGATGAGGAAACTAGAGCCTATTCCAGCACTCAGCAGGCGCAAGGCAGGGTACAAACAGCAGGTTGCAGGTCCCTCACAAATACTGTTGGTATTTAAACACAACTCAAATAGCTTTATTTAACTTTTAACCTTTTGTCCTACTTGTTTTGGGTCCACATATGATAGCTGCCATGTTTCTGCCATCATTTACCACACAGGCACTGAAAAAGCAGCCTAGTGTGAGGGGAGACTCCCTCTAAGCTTTAAAACTGCACTACCAGCTTTGTTTGTGCTGTTAAAGCACCTTAAAAAGGAACATAGTTCAAGACGGTGTGTACAAACTCGATGCATTCAGATGAAAACACGTCTGGAACTGAAGGCCACTATCACAACTGTGACTTTTTGCTTTGCTTCTCTGTACCACTAGATGATGTTCATTCTGTAAACTGTACCTTTTTAAGAAATGAGCAAAGATCAGGTGGTTGTTTGCATCCTTTCATTTAAAGTGCTATATTCATTTTTGTCTTATGTGCCAAATAAGCACATCTATATATGCAACAGCGTGGGGTGCATATTTGTAATTAATGAACCTCAATTTGAAAACATTTAATGTCCAACTGTGGGTTCATGTGAGCACAAAGGTATCCATCATTTTCATTCTAATAGTTCTGTTATGTTCATACTGTGTTTGACTTGTATAAATACAGGAGCAGCTGGTAATGGTCAGAAATCCTTGTTGGAATATAAAACAAAACAAACATTATTGTACAAGGCTACTGTATGAACTCCTGAACTTGCTGCTGAACGCATCCAACATTGTGATCAAATCCATCCATGCTTCATTCAATCCAGGGTCCCAAAAGAAGTAATTTAGTTTACCTAACATGCATGCATTTAGACAAAGTATCCAGAAAGAACCCATGCTGCATAGGAAGAGCTTGCAAACTCCACACAGAAAGCCCACAATCAGATTCTAACTGGGAGGCAACACCGTAACTCTGCAGCTAAAAGTAGATTTTGATTTATTTCTGGTAAGTTTAAAAACTTTGAATGCACTTTTTTATGTTATAGCTGAAGTTTAATCCAAAACAAAGAAAGCCAAGACAAAAAAATGAAACCTGGGTCTGCACAATAAATCAGTGCAGAGACCTTAGGATGTTGGGATTAGCTTATGCTAATGTAACATATGCGTTGCAGATGTCAATGAGAATAATAGATACACGTCAGTTAATCAGAAGATTCGGGTTCAGCCCAG
>JBAMIG010000024.1:16460472-16478174 GCA_037177335.1 Kiunga ballochi | reverse complement strand
TGCTCTGGGTGTATGCAGGTGAAAAGAAAAAGTGAAACGCACCAAGGGGTGAACAAGGAACAATGACTGGGTTACACTAACTGTTTCCATCCCTCTTTTTCCAGAGACTGAAGATGCAGCTTATTAAGTCAGGTAAAATTGCAATGTCAACTTGCTCTGTTATGCTCAGCCGCAGCACTAATGCGTGTAAAGCATGTACAACTCACTCAGAGGAAAAAGTGAATTTGTATTTTCTAAGAATCGGGTCAGTGGATCTGCATTATGCGTGACAGTACTAAAACAAATAACTGTCATATTTGCTGAAACTCTCACTCGTATATCAACCTTTAAGGTTCCCAAGTTGTGCTTTAATACTTAAAATACAGATCTGGTCATGTCGAATATAGATTCCCTGTGAGTATTCAGTTACAAGCTTGCAGAAATGGTCTTTGTAACCTGTGATGCTAAAGTAACTTAATGCTGCTACACGACACGATGTTGTATAATTTCTTCACGCATTGTATAATTCTCGTACATTGCTTGGATAAAGACCATTTCTTATCAAGTACACCACAAAAATGCTATTTTTGCAGTACTTGTACAATCTACTTCATGTGGCAGAACGAATGCATTGGCATGAGGTCTGACTTTGGCCAAATAACCTGTTAGATTTGTGAAAATGTCGTTGCATTACAGTGGTAAAAGCTCTTGCAATGACATTAGCAACTGCAGAGTATACATAGTTAGCTGAAGGGCCGGCTGTGTGGGCCGACATTTTCACTGGGAGGACCCCAGTTTGACTCAAACATGAGAGGTAGGTGAATGAAGGACTTGTTATAATTACTTACATGACAACTAAAAAAAGCTGTAACCATGGAAACTGCTGTCAATGATGAGCATGAAGTTATCAGTTATGATCAGCAGTTGTGGAGATGTTAGGAAGGAGGCTGGTGTTAGTGGGACAGAGTGCAGGGAAAAATCTCACCCCCCCTCCTGAACTTGGTCCACACGGGAGACAGAAAGAGACAGTGGAATGACTGTTTCCAAGCCTGCTGGAAATAATTTCCCACACTCACCGAGTGCCCCCCTCTAAAAAAAGATCCGTCAAAAAAATAATGTTCGAGTTCTTTGCCAGATTTCCAGGAACAGCTACAGAGCATGGCTGAAGTATTTAGACATGTTTAGACTGGTTAAAGTTGAACTGCAAACACTGTGAGGTTGCATTTAAACTGTAAACAAGTGCACTCAGTGTTTAGCACTAAAATAACATAGTTGCTTCTGCACCTCCTAACAGTACAAAAGGTCCCGGCATTGAGAGGAGGTGTGCCCCATCAAACTAACTGACTAAAATCATTTACAAGCTAAAATACAAGTTTAATAAAGACTGTTTCAATGAGGATAAAGGTTATTTAGAAAGTGAACATACTGCATGAGACAACTAAAAGGTGAGATGGAAACTTTGACAAATTATCATACCCTTAAATGAACTTTAAATTATATTCAGCTACAAAGAAAAAGGCAAATAAACCATAAAAGTGTAACTATGGGATGATAAAATAATATAATTCATCTGCGCAAATCCACCTCTATTGTCCTTGGATCATGTGGGAAATACTAGACAATGGTTATTCAGTGGTTGTGACGCCCTGCCCAGCAGAGAGATCAATGGTGTCTTTATTTTAGGAACAAATGTGCTGCAAAGGAACAACCTAGAAAGAAAATATGGAGCAGGAAATGACGCACACTTGCCAGCTGTACTGCTCTCCTGGCACACTGGAGCATTTTACCTCTGCTCCACTTTGTAAAATGTCTGTGTGAACAGGCAACAAACTGCAGCGGCAAGGCCCAGAGGGGCAAAAAAACAGCTGAGAACAAAATGTGAATTCATCCACAGCTGACAAAAAGACTGAGAGAAACCTGTGTTGTGTTGCATATCTGGCTGACATGCCTACTTGTTGTTCTTCCCCCTGCTTTCAGGGACAGGGGATCATTAAAAGAGGAATTTGCATGTATGGCATGTAAACAATGCCCTAACCTTATCTCAGTTTCTTCACATGAAAGGACTGAGGAACTGTCTGCAAACGGCTGCACAGAGATAAAACTGCACAGAACAAAAAAGAGTGTAAAAATACATCTCAGCTGCAAAGTTCATGATACTAACTTATTACACAGCTTCCAGCAAAATCTACTGCATTTATTCAGAGTAATTTAGTACAACATACCACTATTTGGCGTTGTTTATTCTGCATGGAGCATCTCTACTTTATGCTCTGGATTTTGTGCAAAGAAGACTCTCACTTTGCTCTCTTTAAAACTGGACTTTTATCAGGCTACTTTGGTCCTTTTCATGTGCAAAGCAGCAGGTTTTACGGGAACTGCATGAAGCTGACGCTGGGTTTCACAGAAACCTCCCATGTAAAACAGTACTATTCAAACTGTGTCAGCACTCTGTTAATAGAGATGCTTTAATACTACACAGGTGCTGAGAGCATATGCATGGGAGAAATCCTTTTTAATGCTCAAAAGGAGCAGGAAATGCATGTCTGATAAAAGTAAAATCATTTAGTCATTCCACATGGGATCAAATATTTTAAATGTTTTAAAAGATCGAAGGAGATTTAAAGACTTGTGTTACACTGTTGCAGCAGCAGTGTCAACATAATATTTGTTGTCGGTCCTGCTGCTGCTTTCCTGCCTTTTTAAGGGGGAAAAAAGAAAATAAAAGTGGACAAAGATTTGCTTTATGAAGTGACCGTTAGATAATAGATACTTGTTTTTTTCCCCGCAACTTTAGTTATTTATTTTCCAAGCAATCAGTATTTGATCAAGGTAAAGCAATCTTCAGAGTGAAGTGTTTGTTTAGTTTTATTACAGCAATGCATGTGTGTCCTTCTGCACCTTTCTGTCTGGCCAGGGAGCAAAGCAGACAAATAGCCAATCAGTACGTATTTGATATAGGCACGACCAATCAAAGCCCAACAGTCTCGATAACAGAGTGACTTTTCGAACAGGGCCTAATTTGGTCATAGACCGTTTCCTGTTATTCCAGTCCCGTCATGCTCACCTTTCCAACTAAAGGTTTCCCAAAGGCTCCAAAGAACAAACTATGTGACACATCAGGTTTGTGATGCATCTGGAATATCCTGTCTGGAATATGAAGTAAATCGTCCTAAAAAAGTCAAGCCACACATGCAAACTTTGCAAATGACCTCATAAGTGCACATCAGGTGTTTTTTAATCTTGCAAAGAGAACTTGCCAACAGAGAAATTTATCGCCAGCTGTAAATAAGTTACATTATAAATGCGTTTGCATCACATTGATGCCAGTTATGTGTCTAAGCAGAACACGAGTGTGAACTATGCTGTGTTGGCACAATGCAGGTTCCTTTCTGAACTGGTTTAACACATACTTTCAGATGGGATGTTTTATTAACACAAATACTGTCCTGAAATTATAGCATATAGCTTTATGGTTTGTTTTTATATACCTGCATACAGTGATGTGCTGCTGAGTTTAAAATGAAGCCCTTTCTTTCTTAAAATAAAAAAAAAAGCATAGCCCACCCATGCAATTGTGCATCCACTGTTATCCTGCAGACAAAAGCTGCATGCTGTATGATAGTACAGCACCATAGCTCTGCTGGAGCCTGGTTACAGTGTTATAATTAGATACTGTAGAGTGCATTGTGAACTTGTTGTATGCAGCTATGCATCTGTAATATGAGAAAACAAGATGGTGATGACAGTCATTCTGATGTGAAAAAGCAGAGTGTAATTTGCAGAAGCTGCACATTGGTACAAAAACTGACATCCAATATATAAAAAAAGAGAGGGAATAAAATAATCTAGTCTCCAGAGAATCCATACAGCACAGATCTGCTCACTGATGACTTATCGAATTCCTAAACCTGATATATAAATAAGGCGTCGCCCACTCCAGTGGATTTCTAAAGATACTTGTTGCACACCCCTGCTTCCACTTACCTCGAGTGAACTCTGGTAAGTCCTGAAAGGAAGCTTTCATACACTGCTTCTCCACTTCCACTCATTTAAGTAGCACTTAAAAGATTATGCATGTAGTTTATGCAACACTTGCATATTAGGAGTCTTGGCATGTGCGAACGCCTGCAGGGATGTCAGGGATTGCCGTTTCTACCCGGTAGATGCAACCAAGTCTGACAGAAGGTGTGAAATCACAGGCGCATCGCATTTCTGTTATCATGTGGATTTCACACCAAAAATCATTAAAGAATTTGCTCTCAGCTTTTGATGTTGAGAAATGTCAGCGTGAAATGTTTTGCTCTGTAACGTGCAGGTCTGTCTGCATCCCATCCATCCTGCTGAGGTGGAGGCAGTTGTCCCCAGACGCCCGACAGTGCCCCATGGGCTAATTCCTTTTTGACCTTGCGCTCTCTAACCTTTTGAAATGCAGCCAAGCATGCAGAGTAAATAGGAGGGAGGATAAACAACTTAGCTAGCTGATGGGATTTCAGAGCAGTGTGGTTTCCCAGTCGGGAAACTGAGAGTACAGACGTCTGCTGGTGACTCCCATGGCGCTCTAAACAAGAAGCTGTCCGCTGATGTCCAGCAGTGTTGATGATGGACGCTGTAAGATTATGCAAACTAAACGGCATGGTGTAGCTACTGTACTAGTTAATTCCTGTGAGAAATAGGGGCCATGTTTTAAAGACACGCAACTGGATTTTCCAGAAAAACCCGTTTTAACGTCCATATCAACTCATTTTTACTACCTAATAAAATGTTTGTCAATTTTAAAGAAACTTTATTCAAACTAAAAGGCATTTTTAATAAGATGGTACGAGAGTAAATGGATGTCATTAAAATTAAGGCGTCTGACACATAACATAGCAACAAACCAGTAATGATTCAAACAAGTGGTTTCTAACAAAACCAGTTAAACTGTAAAAAAGAAAACCGGTTAAGTTGTTATAAAATGTTCCCTGCAGGATTTTAAGTGCATAATAAAGGGTGTACATCAGGCTGAATCACAGTATATTATAATATTCTGGATCTGCTAAAACTTCCCCTTTCTGATAAAACGGTATTTTCCTTCTGCATCATGCGCGCTAAAGAGGGGCAAGGCAACTGAAAATAAGATGTCAGAAAACCTGTTTATTTCCTCAGTGAGGTAATGATTATCACTTAACTTATATGAATACAATTATTATAAAGTGGTTTGCTTCGGTTCAAATGATGGATTTGTTTTAATTGTATTACAATAAACTGCACTGTCTGTAAGCATGACTTTAAGTGGATTTATTGGGAATTTGAAACTATAAATAAAGCTGAATTAAATCAAATTTGACAATAACACAAACTCTGCATCACAATCCTGACTATTTAATATAGGAGTCAGCGGTCGATGTGCGAGTGTATGCATGCAGGTTTAACATCTTCACTTCCATTCATGCATAAAACATAACGGACATAACTAAACTGTATTTTCTTACTGATCTCAGTCGGACGTTTGAATGTAAAACAATGTTACTTTAACCAAAAACAGATGAATGTTTAACGCACCTTAAAAAACCCATAAACTCCTATAAGTCTATTCTAGAGTTTTCCTTGTTAGAGAAAGGTAAATTAAAAATTATACCTGTATTGATGTTTGTTGAATATTTTCTATTTTGACCAATAATCCATTAATTTCACATTAAATTAACTAATTAACAAATATAACGGTTAAATTGAAAAAGACTAAAAGCTACCATTACCCTTACTTAAGCCTGCTCATAGCTGCTGACGTTGTTGGAGCAGATAAGATCCAGTGCAGGAAATACAGTAGAACATAAAACAGCCACAGATGTGTAGAAGTGCTTTAAGGTTTTAAAAAATATCTCTGAGGTTTTTTGTCTGCTTGTCTGCTTCTACCTACGGTCTAAAAAGTAGAGAAGGAAAAGGGGTTAAGTACTATTTGTGACTTGCTGACAGGAAGGTAAACACAAGAAGAGGTGAGCAAACAACCAGGCTGCTTAAATGTGCAGGTATTCTTCTCAAAGGAATTGTGTTTCCTATAAATCACACAGTAATGGCATGTATTGATCTGCCTGAGAGATAAAGTGCTGCATTCTACAGCGATGACCTAACAGACCAAGCCTGCTACAAATGATGAAGCAACTAGTTTACAAAAAATCAACCCAGCAAATATGAATACAACAAGCCCAGGTTTTCATGATGGCAGAAGCTGAATTCACCACATGAGCAGCTTTCAGGTCTGTAGAGGGTCTATATAGGATCTGTAGAGGGTCTATATAGGGTCTGTAGAGGGTCTATATAGGATCTGTAGAGGGTTTATAGAGGATCTGTAGAGGGTCTATTGAGGGTCTGTAGAGGGTTTATAGAGGATCTGTAGAGGGTCTATAGAGGGTCTGTAGAGGGTCTGTATAGGATCTGTAGAGGGTTTATCGAGGGTCTGTTTAGGGTCTGTAGAGGGTCTATAGAGGATCTGTAGAGGGTCTATTGAGGGTCTGTAGAGGGTCTATATAGGGTCTGTATAGGATCTGTAGAGGGTCTGCAGAGGATCTGTAGAGGATCTGTAGAGGGTCTGTATAGGGTCTGTAGAGGATCTATTGAGGGTCTGTAGAGGATCTGTATAGGGTCTGTAGAGGGTCTATAGAGGGTCTGTATAGGATCTGTAGAGGGTCTGTAGAGGGTCTGTAAAGGGTTTATATAGGATCTGTAGAGGGTCTATTGAGGGTCTGTAGAGGGTTTATAGAGGATCTGTAGAGGGTCTGTAGAGGGTCTGTAGAGGATCTATTGAGGGTCTGTAGAGGGTCTGTATAGGATCTGTAGAGGGTCTGTATAGGGTCTGTAGAGGATCTGTAGAGGGTCTGTATAGGGTCTGTATAGGGTCTGTAAAGGGTTTATATAGGATCTGTAGAGGATCTGTAGAGAGTCTATAGAGGGTCTGTAGAGGGTCTGTAAAGGGTTTATATAGGATCTGTAGAGGGTCTGTAGAGGATCTGTAGAGGGTCTATAGAGGATCTGTAGAGGGTCTATAGAGGATCTGTAGAGGGTCTATAGAGGATCTGTAGAGGATCTGTAGAGGGTCTGTAGAGGATCTGTAGATGGTCTGTAGAGGACCTGTAGAGGATCTATTGAGGGTCTATTGAGGGTCTGTAGAGGATCTGTATAGGGTCTGTTTAGGGTCTGTTTAGGGTCTGTAGAGGGTCTGTTTAGGGTCTGTATAGGATCTGTAGAGGGTCTATAAAGGGTTTATATAGGATCTGTAGAGGGTCTGTAGAGGGTCTGTAAAGGGTTTATATAGGGTCTGTAGAGGGTCTATTGAGGGTCTGTAGAGGGTCTATTGAGGGTCTGTAGAGGGTCTATATAGGATCTGTAGAGGGTCTGTAGAGGGTCTATATAGGATCTGTAGAGTCTATTGAGGATCTGTAGAGGGTCTATAGAGGGTCTATGGAGGGTCTATAGAGGTTTTATATAGGGTCTATAGCGGGTCTATAGAGGGTCCTCTACTGTTAATCATGGACTGATTTATTAATCCTTTAGTTTTTATCCACGGAAATACATTTTTACAGTAGCTAACGTGCAAATTATGCAGCTCAAAGGTCCCAGAGCATTTCAACGTAGATATGGAAAAGATTAAGGCATTCACTCATTTTCCATACCGCTTAATCCAATTCAGGGTCACTGGGAAGCTGGAGTCTATTCCAGCTATTTGCAGGCAAAAGGTCGGTACACCTCGCCAGCTCACCAGTGCATCACAGAAAATGAAGACATTTTCTGTGCAATACACTCAACTCAACAGGCTTCAACTTGTAATATTGAATACACACACACACACACACAACCACACACACACACACACACACACACAACCACACACACAGAACTCCAGGCGTTTAAAGTTATGGCCAAAGTGTCCCAGCATGTTGCATTGTTACCCAGACATTCTCCATCCTATCTAGAATGAGCTGGTCCCAAACACCATGAGATAAAAGGTTGCGTTTGTCCGTCTAGACACATCTCAAGGTCTGAATTACAGGATCAACATCTGTCTCTGTTAGAAACAGACAGTTGTTGGCACTCATACAAACACAGCTCCACAAAGAAGCCTTACTAAAGGAAGATCTTCTATGGTACAAAGTCTTCACGAATGTGTTTTACTTATTGTCAATAAGCTCAGATTCTAATACAGGGAAAGTAATAAGATCTACCATAGTTGTTATTGTTGCAAAGGTTTGCATCTTCATTATGTCAGTGATCTCCTGTGTCTGCCATCTTTCGCCCCGCTTTGTCTGCTGCATCACGTGATCAGGGACATGTGGGGACAGTTGGGAAGAGCCTCGGCTTGAATTTGAATTTGGCAAATGAACAAGTTCCTCCGAGGTGGTTGTTTAAAGGCTTTTTGTTTTCAGCACACTTGCATTGGAGGATAATGAAGAAACACACATGGCTTTCCTGGAAAACTGTAACATGTAGTAGCTCTGAAAGAGGAGGCCAAAGAAATAAGATATAAAATCTTGTTTTTTGGACCAGCTTCTGCAATCATTTGGGTTCACTGTGAGCTCTTAGTGGAAGGAGGTTTAACTTTAGTTTTTTTTTAATCAAATACCAACTTAGTTTAACTTTAGTTCCAGAAAAATGTCTCCCACAGACTATACAGCAACATTTAGTACAGTTAATAAGTTAGAAAGCATGGTTTACATTGGGGGAGGGAGAAGAATGTCACTATCAGTGAATTGGAATTGAGTGAATCTACAAGGCAGACTTTACTGAGGGAAGTGAAGTTTTTTCAGTGTCTGCACCAAGATGCAGCATGTAATGTGCAAAGTGCAATCTGCAGCAGCACCAGAGACACTGAAACTGAACAAACTGATCTAGAGGACTGGTCCTGTGACGGGCTTTGGTCTGGAGTTGCTGGAGCTGATTGTGCAGAGGAGAATGCTGCACAAGCTGTGGATAGGATTTACACTAATTCACACCCTAAACACTCAGAGAGAGAACAAGTTTGTTCAGACAGAGGCTTTTTCTCACTGTCAACTGATAATAACATGTTCTCACTTAAACATATTAAACACCCTATGCACTAATTTAATCTATATTTGCAGAAAATTTGAATTTTTTTAGTTAGTCTTTGTTTTATTACAATAAAAATGTTTTATTTCATAATTAGACCATTTATGTGCAAGATTTGAACTCATTCACTGATTTTAATGGACTAACTGTGTTGCAATGATGGACCACATTGATACATATGTGCATTTGGTGGCAAGGATGTATCTTATAGCTGATTTTCAGAATCAATCGTAACTCTTTTTTTCTGTTCAGCTTTTGTGGTTATTTAGATGACTCGGTGTGCAGCAAGCTGCCTGTCTATTCAGTAAAGACACATCCCCCCAAAATAGCAGGAACTAACAAATTACAATGCTGTGTGAATCATTTGTGTAAAATAAAAACATATGTGCAAAAAGAAAGTATTGCGATTAATCTGACCCTTAAAACTGTTGGTGTATTTACAATAATACATGCTTTACATCAACACGGATATAAATAATGTTATTCCTTTAGTTGTTTGTATATTTTTGGACAATAATACTTAATATTATCTCAAATCAGACTCCATGTCTTAGTGTGCTCCATGACCAATGATATTTTGAGCCATTTTTAGCTGATATATTTTCATTAAATATATTCTATACTCTATTAATCCAAAAGAGTTTGGGTTATGTTATTAAATTACTTGCCAGGATAATTGAATAAAGACCCTTAAATCATTCATAAACTATAATGTCATTGTGATCGACCTACTGCTGCTTTCATTAGTTTATTTATCAGTTAAAACTCATCTGATATAAATCTGTATCAGTAGAAAAAGGCAGGAATGATATCTTGCAGAGATGCCCATTAAAGTTTGAGGAACCTTAGGTGTGCACACTTCATTATTTAATGTGTTTTTTTAATGCTGTTATTTTTTAACCAACTATAAGAATAGTTTTGTGTAGATTTATCTCTGTTCTGTCTGCTGAGCCAATCCTGATAGGAACTACAAACAGGGGCAGTGGTACTAGAGTCCTCGGCACCAATCCAATACACTGCAACTCTTTCTCCATTTTTCACTGTTTGCTTCTCATAAATTATCATGTTACACCAGTATAGGGATAGGAAGATGGTTCGGCTTTGTTTCCAGTGGAAAGTCCAGCCTCACAGTGCAGGCAGTGACGCTGCACAGCAGAAGCTCACAGTGGAAGGGGAAATAGTGTGTTAAAGGGAAAAAATGCTCCCCCACATCTGTGGAGTAAGAGTTAAACAATCCCGAAACCTATTTTATGCACGCTGCGTTTCAGCTTATCAGTTTAAAATGGAAATAAATGATGTAGCACAGGTTGCTGGCGCTTCAAGCCCTGACATGCAAAGCTCTGTGATGGGTTTGAGGAGTCAATAGCTCCCTAACCTACCCACTGGAAAACTGTTTCCAAGAACAGAGGCAACCCAGCAAATGCAACTTTTGACCCATGACAGTAGGCTACTTTAGGAAGAGATGCAAGAATTCCTGTGGCACAATAATCACATGAAAACTCTGTGAACATCAGTAAAAAATCAGAGGAAGTTGGGGGGACTGGTGATGCAGAGGGGTTTGAAACTTTCTGCCACCGACTCACCTGCGTTGTAAAAGCGATCCAGCACTGTGGTCTCCCCAAAGTCCAATTTACCAAAGTTCACGGTGTCCAGTTTGCTGCCCTCCGTGTCGCAGGCGTCTTTCAGGCACTGCAGGGCCATGTTTTCTGCGTTATTCTGCGGGCTCGCTTCTCCATTTATCACATAGGCCACCGTTACCAGCCTGCTTTTACTGGACTTGCTGGTGGACAGCAACCCCCCACCGTCCATCGGGCAGCTCCCTGGAGTAGGGCTGTGCTCACCGCCTCCAACCAGTGGATCCTGCCAGAAAGTTCCGGCTGCGGGGATTCCGCTACTACCTTCTATGCTGCTGTTGGGATTTTCCCCACTGGAGGTCTCTCTGCCGGGATTAGTACCAAAGCAAGGTACCGGTAAAGATATCCCGTCCTGTTCTTGACTCATCTTGTTCCAAGTTCTGCTCGCTCTATTAGAGTGTGGATCTTAATGAGCGGCTTCTCCTGCGGTCCCCCATGGAGAGCAGCGTTACGCACGGCGGCTACTCATGAAAGCCTCTGCACAGACACAACATGCAACCTTGTCCCGTTTCCACACAGGTAAACAGTTTGCTAGGCTGAGAAGCTGCTCCACATCACGCCGCATATTTCTAGGTAAACACCCTTAGAAACACACCCAATGACGCTGATGGCCACCGGAGAATGTGGCACCAAAGTCACGACGGTGTTCCGACAGGAAAACACGGGAAGAAATGCTACAAAATCCTTGCATTCCGCTTCAGCGCGATGCTTCCGCGCCCCTCCGCACTTCTCAAAGTTTAGCAACACAGCTGAGCAGAGTCTGCACAGCAACACCCACAGGAATCGCAAGTGTCACTCGGAAGCGCAGTTACAGCCTCGCATTGGCGCACATGTGTCAGACGGAAAGTACACCACGCAGCGGGCGAGGTGGCTCTCCTGTGCAGGCACACCCTGCCCTGCAACTGTTATCTCCCGTGTCCAGACTCATGCTCTGGGCGGAGAGACAACAGTGGAGTTTGGAGGAGCTGGGCGGGTACGCCACGACCATATGTGGACTTGTGTGTGCAAGAAAAAAAAACGGAACAAGGAAAAAAGCTTATACAGTGACGTCACCTCTAATGGCTCGTGCCTACAATGAATCAAAACTAATAATTCTCTCCAGGTTTATTCACATGCACAATACGTGCACAGAAAATCTTCCCACCCATCATTTAGGATAATTATTTCCATGTTAATTATTTCCCCCCTCAGACCCCTAAAATGTTTTTCTTTCCACAGTAGCTGGTATCCAGGCTGGGTGTTTTTTAAAGCAAATATCAGTAGTTATTTTATAAAGAATGAATCAATGATGTAATTTAAAAGCTATTTGCAATTGTTGGTGTCTGTGCAGCAATGTAGCTCCATTCTACATTCTTTGCAGTCTGTTGAGGCCATCTTGTGGTACAGATAGGATATTACGTCATGCGAATATAATAGGTTACTTTATTCTGGATTCAAAACAGCACTTACAGCAGGATCTTGGTTTTTTTTAGAACAGAAGAAAATTAATTTATCAGGGAAGATTCAGCCTACAGAACAGGAATGGGCAAAAAAACAAAACCCAAAAACAAACAAAAAACAAACAAAAACAAAAAAGAAAGCAAAAAAATAAAAAATGCAGATAATGAGTTAACTTCGAGTTGTGAAAAATCACAAAATTTAGGGTGGCAAGGTTTCTGAAAGCCAAGTTTCTACAGGAAGAGATATTTCATGTTGGATAAAATAAAATAGATCCCATTTAAATGAAAAAATGAGTAATTTACAATAATCAGAAACAGACATGTAAACCCAAAGGAGAGGAAATATAAACAAACATAAATTAATAAATTACAAATAAATTAATATAATATTTATAAATAATAATAATAATGAATACAAATAAATAAAATGAATGACAAGAACCAAACTAATGCGGGACTTAATGAACAAACACGGTGAACAAGTGAAAAAGAATTACAAGAAAAGAAAGCAGCAAAAAACAAAAAACTAAATTAATACCAAGAGATGCTAAAAGTAGAGATATTAAACGCATAAAGATCATCAGTGGCAGATTTATGAGCACAAAACACAGAAACAACTATGGAAAGAAGAACAACCAAAGGCCAAACCACGTGGATGTTAACCACCAGACAGAGAAGCAGACAGGTGTGCTGGAAGTCATCGATAAGAAATGCAAAGCAGTGAAAAATGACAGAGAGAATAACAACTTTTAGGTGTTGCTCCTCAAGAAGTATCGATGAATTTTAATTCAGAGTTCAGTTCTGTGTGGGTTAAAATGGAGATAACTCACAGCCAATAATTTCAGATGTTTGCCACAATATTAAAAAATAAATGATCTTCTCTCCTGCAATCTTTTTTTTTTCTTTACCAGAAAAATAACATTTCTATTCACACTGTCCTACTGTTTAAATAAATGGTCACATTACTGACATAAAACTAAAGTAGATTATGTTTGTGGGAGAACGCAACAAAACAAATACAATGAGCAAGTTTGAGATTGTCTTTTTCTCCAGAAATCCCTCATAAATAAAGGCAGAAGGAGGTTTTTCTGCTTATTCAGGCTTTCGTGTCTCTGTTTAGGAAGGTAACAGTGTTTATGCCTCCTAAGCAAAGTATTTCAATGTTTGCTTCTTTATCTTCTACATTCTTTATGTAAGTGTGCAAATTGTTGCAGTCAGCAATCAAGATATTATCTAACTAATGTGCATAAACATGAGGACAGAAGAGGTAATGTGACATGAGGAAGCACCGAGTTAATTCCTTGTCTTCTCAGCTATTTTCATCAAACTGGACCATGGAGAATAAGAGCAGATTATTGCATCATCTGTCTCTACTCTTTCAGACATTTACTAAACGCAGAAAGATCTTTGCTCTTTCTCCTTACCTGCAGATTTCTGTAGCATTTGTGCTGACATTAAGATAATTTAAAACATCTGTACCCATATTATGCTCCATGTAGAGTAGTGGTTAGCACTGCAGCCTGTGGTCTCTTAATGGTTTGAACCTCGGTTTGGGAGCTTTAAACAAAAACCTTCTGTGTAGAGTTTGCTTTGGATAAAAGTGTCTGCCATAGAGGCAAATAGTCTTTCTATGATTTTCTGAGCCTTAAAGCTGCACTATATTCTGTATTTTATGCATTTTACAGTTTATTTATCATCATTATTGATGAACTGCCATACAGACCTCATCCATGTTCCTGTTGAGTGGTTTTATTGCCACTAGATGTCCCCCTCTGACCATTTTTAGTCCTTACCCAACAGTTTCCAGTTTTCAGCTCAAATGCTGCCAAACCAAACACAACCACAAGGCTGTGTTATGTCTTTAAACACATCTGGCTGGTCTTCATCATTTAGCTTTGGGCGAATCCCAGATTGCACCAACCGATTATGCATCTCTGTGTCTCTCATTCACACTAAAATAAAAGTCAAGTTCTATTAAGTTAAATTACAGCCTTGAATACAGCGTAAAAAATATTTCTTTTATTTAGTTATTGCTGACATTTCTTCTGTTCTCCATAAATAAAACATGCAAGTTAATAGATCATAAAGCTGTTAATGTGTAAATATAAACCATAGAACACAATAAAACATCCAGACAGATTAAATGATACCTTTTGGAAAAAACAACAATTAAAACAAACAAAAAAATCATAATAATAATAAGCCACAGACAAAAGGTTCCCGTGCCTCTTCCAGCCAGCACTGCCGGACACATCTGGCAGACAGAGCAGTATCCTGCAGACGGGCCTCAGGCACTTAATTTATCCCAAAGCTGTGACCCAGAGCATCTAAAACTTGCAGAGATACAGAACATACAGACAGTTGTGTACAAACACTCAAAAACTGTGATGTACAGTAGCAGTTAGTGACTCACTGGGCTGCTTTTACCCACGAGGACAGCTCTGAATAATCTGAATAATCCCCTGTAGGAGGTAAAACTACAATCTGAATCTAAACTATAATATTTAATAGACGAGCAATAATTAACCTGTAAACACTGAACAGGTAAGCGTATGAAGGTGATACTTTCAAGCAACTAGCTGCTGATATGTGGACTTCTGTGACATCCTGTATTTGGAAAAAGTAAAATGCAAGCAGGGATTTAATGTGTAAATGTAAGAGAAATTGTTGAAAGTTCCCTTTTATTCTTATTTAATTAAGCAGGAATCATTCTCCAGGCTTCTTGGAGGGTGTTTCAAAGCTTTTTGGCTGCTGGCTGCCTTTGGTTCTGAGTTCTGTCACAATGATCCCACAGTGCTTCGGTGGAGGTTGGAGCTGTGGGGACGATTCATCAGTCTACAAGACCTGTTGCTACCAGCATGTAGCACATTTTACCTTTCTCTGTTTCTATCCCTTACGCTCTTTGCTCTCTCATCCAAAGGTCCAGATGCATTTGTAAGGTACCATGTTAGCACATCGTCTTAAAAGACACACACCATGTTTTGCATACTGACTTCTCTTGTTTTCCTTTTTTGCTAATAGCTTTATGGAAATAACTTTTGTGGTTGATGATGACTTCCTGACAGTCAAACTGCTCTTTTTGCTGTTAACATATAACCTGACTCCTACTTCACCAAAACCCTGCACATCCTAAAGTGACACATAAAGCTGCAGAAGGCTGTGTGTTAGGAGTGGGAACTTACTGGTCAGTACAACACTCAGAAAATAAAAGGCCTAATTGTACCTTTAGGGTTACAAAGGTTTGTCAGAGGGTTCGTACCCTCAAAGTTACTGCTGTTGCACCCTCAAGAGTGCACTTTATACCTTTATACCAAACAACTCCTTCAGAGGTTCAGTTCTGGTCTTTAAAAGATACAGACTGCACTGTTGAGCAGCACTTCTGTGGGTCTGGTTAAAAGAGCACAGTTTGGTGAGGAGTCCAGAGACATCCCTATTCTTCTTAACATTAAGTCTCACCTTAATCATGACCTTATTTGGCGTCGTTCTGGTTAGTCTTTGTGACGAAAATGGACATAATGACCGTTCCTGTAATGTCAAGTTAAATTTGTAATAGCTAATTGGTAATGGGTACAGTTTCCCAGAGTGGAAGATATGTTGGTTCAGTCTCTCCTCTGACAGCTTGCAGTGCCTAAATACATGCATAAATCATGGTAGAAAAAAAAACAAACAACTAACAGTCTGGAGTAATGTGTAAAGTTTGGATGGGTTCGAATATAGATAGCCACTGATAGGGTGTCTGTGCTGCACTCTGCAAATAAAGCTTTCTATTCTGCTCTGCCACAGACCATGAAATAGTCACTCAGCTCTGAAATGGAGAGAATCACTCACACAGAGAAACAGCAAGAAGTTCAGTTAGTTCTGCAGTGCAGGTAGGAGATAGATACTTGGAGGCACGGGCTTATTGCAGCCCTCCATAGATATCTGCCAAAGTCTACACAAACATTAGAGGGGAAACGGGGAAACAAAATTACAGAAATCTGCTAAGTTTGACAAATGGTGGGCCCTGCTTTGCCACTAGCTATTAGCCTGCAATGATTAATAAGTGAGAAAATAATTGCACTTCATTGAGATTGATGACGCCCCATTTAACCTCCCCACTCATCCTGGCTGCGCCACAGAGCAACAAGATGAGCCTCGGACACACTGCTGCTCTGCCGGCCTCATTGGCATCGAACACACACACTCATAGAGACACACAGGGTCTGTAATGATCCTATGGGGCATTTTGTAAGAGCCTTGTGGTGCTCTGATCATAACTTCATTGTTAGTAAGTGAAAAACAATGATCTCAGCTCTAGGAGGCCTCTGGGAAGCTCTCACTCCACCAATATAGAAGCATTTAAGTCAAGCACCATGGGGAATTAATGACGGTGAAGTCACCATTAACTCTTATGCTAACGAGTTTGTAAGCTTTGGCCCTGTGTGTGTGTGTGTGTGTGTGTGTGTGTGTGTGTGTGTGTGTGTGTTTGTGTGTCAGAGAATCTTCTCCATCTTAGCTTCGCCCGCTAAATCTGTTCGAATGTGATTTCCATGGGTAAAATGCGAACAAAACAGCAGAGATCAGGCGAGGTGTTAGGAGTGCCGCGGTCCCTTATCCTCTCAGTCTCCAAAGAGACATGGCCAAGGTTATTAAAGAAGGATGTAGCAGAGCAAGATGGCCGCTGTTGTGACCAGAGGCGGTGTGGAGAGATAAATGGTTGACCCAGCCTGGTGTCAGGTTAGGATTGATGCCACTATCAGCCCCACTGCTTTCCCAATGATTTTCTCAAATCTCTGATAGAGTGTGTTATCTAGTTACTGGCATGAGGGCAACGGCCTCCAGGCACAGAGAAGGTCAATCTATGAGGACAATCTTTGTTGGACTAAATGAGAAAAAAGACCTCACAAAAAAGAATAAAAAGCAGCTGCTAGGTCTCTGGGATAAGATAAGCCAAATTACTTCTCTTTAGTAGAAGAGGCCTGAGGCAAAACATCAAAAAAAAAAAAAAAGAGAGAGAAGAGGGGGAGAAAAATTAAGTGAGGTTGGTGTACTCTGTAACTTCAGCGTTGTAAATTTCACCTGGAACTTCCTCAGACTAATGTTGATTCAGTCAGCAGCATTTTGAGGAATGGGCTAAGCAAGTTTGTATTTGTCTGCTGTTTAATCTGCATTCACATAATAAATCTTCCAACAGGCAAAAAGATGAATTTTAGACTATATAATACCAGTCAGCTAGTGTAACCCCCCTTATAGACCATCAAACTCGTCCATAATCTCACTTTATCATCCCTCCATTCCTTCGCCTTTTCAAATCTGGGGGAAAGAGTTTGACTAATAGGTTGTAATTTACCAGCCAAGGCCTTGATCAATAATTCTGTGTCAATAATGATGGAGAGGTCTGCATGAGGGGGAATGATTCCACTCATTGTCTGAGGAAAAATGAAGGTGTGGACACCCCCTCAGGCTGCAGGCCGATGTCCACAGGTGCTTGCTTGGTATGATGGTTGAGTTGATGAGTGGAAACAAAAGACACACCTACATGCACACACACACACACACACACACACACACACACACACACACACACACACACACACACACACACACACACACA
>JBAMIG010000024.1:16448628-16459289 GCA_037177335.1 Kiunga ballochi | reverse complement strand
AATCAGCCTATCACCAAGGTGCATGTCTTTGGACTGTGCGAGGAAGCCGGAGTACCCGGAGAGAACCCACGCTAACACGGGGAGAACATGCAAACTCCACACAGAAACGCTATTGGCCCCCCCCACCCCAGCCTTCTTGCTATGAGGTCACAGTGCTAACCAACTGCGCCACCGTGCAGCCCTGACCTATACCAAAGGATGCACAATAACACCCAGAAGTTCTGTGTCTGCATGTTTGATGACTCTGTGAAAAGCAGCAGAATATTTGATCAATGGTTTTATTGTTGTGGCAGACCAGTCATCCCAGAGAGAGTGAGAACCAAACAGAGTTTCAGAGGTCTGGGAAGGTTGGAGAACCCTTTAGAAGAACAGTTTTGCCAGCATGTACTCTCATAATAAGAATTTATAATGAAACGGATAGAGAGAAACCACTTTTTTTGATAAGGAGACTAAGCAAGATGTTTTTTTAATCTGGAAGCATTAAGTTTATGAAAGGTTTGACACCAACTGGAGGAAAAGGTGAATACAGTCGGATAAAAACCCGTTTCAGAGCCTGATTCTGGGGCAAACTCTGCTTTTTAGCATGAGGGACATGAGTGGTTCATCCAAAACCTGAAATTACCCTCCACAAAACATCAGAGCAATCTGAAAACTCAGAGATGCTTCACAGCAGTAGGATGAAGATCTAATATAATAAGTAAGGAAGCTAGGTGGGATCAACTGGAAAATGTGAGTACAGATGTGCACGGACATTTTCTGCCCATGAACATCACGATTTAAAGCTGTATTTTGACCTGGTTTTAAGTTTTAATATCTATTCAGACATTAAAGGGTTGTTTCCAAACAGGAATCCCTTTTTTCAGTCACCATACAACAAGAAAAAAGAAAAGACTGCATTCCACTTCCTTCCAAATAACACACTCTGCTATAATAACGGCCAGAATGTAATATAACCACAGCACATGTGGTTTGAATTTAAGCGTCGCCTTCATATAACCCAGATTCCTTCTTGAATTTATGAAGGCCAGTCAAAAATAATATAAATTTACTTAAAAGTATATGAGGGAGCTTGAGAGGAACAATTTCTGTTGTTCTGAAGTTACCCTTTGACCTGCCGGGTCCCAGCTGGCTGCTCCCTGGTCGAGGTGAGCCGAGTTGTGTTTTCTGAGGAGACCTGAACAGTTTGAACATTGCGCTCTAAGTGGATTGGGTTCCTGTCAGAGTTGAGCGGCCGGACATTGATAAATTTCCTCCTGTGTGCGATCGATAACTCTCACCTTTCTGCCGAGGGCTCCGTCAGAGTGGGACGTCATAATTACTCTGTCAAACCGAATGCCTGTCTGTGTTAAGACTGACGACTCTCTCTGTGTGTGTGTGTGTGTGTGTGTGTGTTTACGTGTGCATGTCTGGATGATGTACAGTCACACCAGTCAGCATGTGTGCAAAACAGAGTGAGGTATTATGTGGATGTGCTTTTGTGTGTTTGAGGATGCATGCATGGAGATTTATGGATTATGTTAGCACATGCGGTGTGTGTGTGTGTGTGTGTGTGTGTGCGTGGGCCCAGGTGATGCTTTGTTAACTGAAATGGACTTATGACTGGCAGTGACTGACAGTTGGACAGCCCGCCTCCTCCTTTTACCTCCCACGGCACTTTTTGATACCTGTCACATTGGCCAATCAGCGAAGTGATCTGACAGCTGTCCTGACACACACACATACCCACGCAAACACTCACAGATCTAACATTAAACCTACAACCGCCTCCTAACAGAAATGAAAGAATGAACAAATAATCATTAAAAAGGAAGTTTGAAATGAAACGTATCTTTATTGCATTTGAAAAACATGAAAGTACGACAGCAGCCATATTTACTCACAGAATAGCAGCACCGATTAGCTCTAAAAACAAAACGGTGGGGATGATGGGCCCCTCATGCTGATCATGTTAACTGAATTAACATATGTGACGTTCCTGTCAGCTGGTTCTACATATGCCTAATCTGTCCAGATGTAATGATGATTTATTTATTCTGTTTCAGGGAACTGCAGCCATCTGCTCTATCAGACACTAATGCTTCCCTGCATGCAGCCTTCCTCCAGGTTAGCCCAGGTTCATGCAGAAATGTGTGTAATGCATATTACTTGCATGTACATGATCATGTCAGCCTATAAATATAAGTTTGCATTGCATATCTGTTAGGGACCGCAACAGTTTGGCATGAATAAATCTAACCTTGTACAGTGCAATCATTTTAAATAAGATTTGCGTGTATGTGTGCACGTGTGTTGCAACCACTGCGCAGGGCTGCTGTCGGTAAAAGAGGCAGCCTGTGGAATTAAAAGTGAATGAAGCAAAGATGAGCGGGGCTCCTCATAACACCACCACAATAATAACAATAATAATAATAATCGTGGCAATAATAACCTCAGTGCTCATTTAGACATCAATACTAATCACTCTCATTTGGAGGACAATAATAATAATCAGGCTCATTTAGAGTGTCGATTCTCCACAGAGGCTTTCTCTGCCTTTGGGGTTGGTTGGTGCTTAACCTAATGATAATAGTCATGATTCATGGCTCACCTCTCCCTCCCTGCATGTAGCTTTCTCTCCACATGAACACAGTGTGTGTGTGTGTGTGTGCGTGTGTGTGGGTGAGACGCAGCAAAACTGTGTATATGTTTGTCTTCTTTGACATACTGACATGAACCAGCTTGTACTTCTGTCTTGCTTTTTATAGAACGATAAAAGTTCTTTTTCTCTTTTTAAAACTTAATATTTCCTCATAATGAGAGTATGGCAACAGGACAGGTCCAAAATAAGTAAGTCTAAACAATCATGTGGGGAAAAACAATCCTTTGGTTAACCTCTCTATAATTGAAAGAGTAAAATTAGACCCTGAACTGACCGTTGTAACGACCCATCTCTCTTTAGGAGATGCTTTCACAAAGAGTAGTTGTTAAGGTTGTGCAATTAAAGTTTGAATTGTGGAAGAATAGAAGACTTCCTTTGTGTTCCTTGTGTCACATTTTCCAGTGTACACGATCACAGCCATTTACTTTGCAACCACACTAGTTTATAAATGTGATGAAAAGAGATGAGTGACTGTTGGGAAATGAGTATTTTCTTACCAACAACAGGCTAAGATTGATGCTGCTGTCATGAATGTGTGTAAATATGAGGTTTCGGCCAGCTGCAAGGCTTTACAAATGAAGTGGACACAGTCAAGCTGGCATCGTCTGAAGGGACGTTGCGGCCACAAAATGGATTGTAATTTGGTTTACATGGAAATGATCTTCTGAGGAGTTGGTGAACTAAACAAAGAGGGTGCTCACTCAGGGTAATGCTTGTTTTCTGTGTGAAAATGACTGAATATTTGGTTTCTTCTTGTTTTTTCCTTTTCTTATCAGCGTCTCTGAATACCTATTAAGATCTGTTTTTGATCAGGGACCTGGTTGACACGGGTTCAGGGTATGCCACAGGAATTTAGCTTTTGCAATAAGCCTCTGCCAGCCGTTCACAACCCTATAAGGCCATTTTCAAGTCATGAAAATATTCCCTTCTCTTTCTGATGTATTGCATGCTGGCACACGGGACAGCCAGGCTCTAATGCAATTCCTTGCGAGTTGTGCTCATCTCATCTGGGCTCCAGCTTTGAACTCTTGGCTTGGCAGCTTTTTCGAAACGAAACAGAAAATGGGGACAGAGGGAGAGAATTGTCCGGCACTGATTTGCTGTAAAAACTCGGACAGAAGATCATTTCAGTGCCGCTTGGGAAGATCAAAAGCTTGGCTGACAGAGAGCGAGCACGAGGGGAGATGGTATCGCTGGGCTCTCATTTCATTCACAGACGAGTGTGAAATGACTTCATCTGTTGTGTGGACTCACACGAGACACCATTATACACTACTGTATGCTGACCCCCCCCTTCATCCCCGGTCCTTCCCGCACGGGAGTAGTTATTATTTTTTCAGATAATATATTTGCAAGCTACTGCTTTGTGTATTTACTCACAATCACACAATGACAACAGCATGAGAAACTTTTACCCATTGGGGGAAAAAAGATGAAAATGTAATGAGAAAATCTCTCAAATGACACCAGTTGCCTTCCTATGGGAGCTGAAGCTTCAACGCCTTAAAACACTAAGAGGAAAGCGCTAATAAGAGAAAATCACCCAAAGTTCAGGCCTACAGTGCATCAGTTTTAACCCCAGCGGTGCACATCATTAACTTGCTGCTTCATGCACTTAAAAATAGCAGGAGAGGCAGAAAAAAGAAAGCAATTTGCCCAAACTTCTGAGCCTTAAATGCTTGAATAATTTAGCACCGACTATTACAAAGCTGCTTGATTATTTCGAGAACAACAACACAAGAGTCTCAACATTAGGCTCTTCCCTTTCAGCGATGCTGCTAATGGTGATCGCAGCACACTTTGCTGGCACATGTGCTCAAATAGAGACACGAGTGTGACATAGAAACATAATGAGAAGAAAAAAACAGTCAACTTAACAAGGATTTTCCTCCTTTTTTATCCTTTATCTTCATTTCCTCCTTCATTAAAAGAGGAGTACAGCGTAGAGCTGGCCTGTAATGCTGCACGTCTGTTCTGAGAGCTTTACTTCCTCTTTCTCTATCTCCCCTCTGCCTCCTCCTCCTCCTCTCTTGAACACCCTGTTTAGCTGCTTAAGCTGATGACACGGAGAATATTGCATGTTGAAAGGTCGTTTTAACACACACACACACACATATATGCTCACACTCTTGCCCAAAGCGAAAGGCCCCAGGCAGTCTCTCTTCCGCTAGCCAGAGGCGATCACTCTGCCGCTATGATACTTTAACTGTGGGATGTCAGGAAACATTAGACCTCTAAAAACACAGCTAGTGCAGACACTGACAACACACACATACACACACACTCTCTTAACTCTAGTCCCATCCATTTCCTTGCAAAGCCAGATTACTTATGCAACCCTCATGTGCAGATTATTTTACTTAAGATTTCTTTTTCTTGCCTCCCTTTTATCCAAACACCTTTAAAAAGCAGCCTTAAATTCAGAGCTGTCAGTTTATTATGACATATTTTTACTTGCTGAGCATCACAAGCTCACCGACAAACAAATTCACATTAAATAAAGAGGAATGATAGAAGTCTGCCTTCAAAAAATATTTGTGTGGCCATCAGCATTAACTTATTAAAAGAAATAAATAACATTATTTGGCCTTACGTAAATACACAACAACTCTTTCACCTTTCCTCAATCCTGCCAGTCAGCTAGACGTTTACTAAGCAATATGAAAATAATTACAAGCAGAACAGATGTGATGATACTGACCCAAGACATCCAGCACTGCTGTGTTTCTCATGGTAAACCTGACATTTTCTTGTGCTGGTTGGCTCTGACTCACACCGTTTTGATGTTGACGGGATTGTTTTTGCTGGGATGTCACACTCGAATAAATCTGAGGAGCCTGAGAAGCTCACCTGAGCAGAGTTGTCATGGAAACTTGATGTAATCATGTTAAACGCCTTATGACACGGGAAAACATGTTTTTGCTCGTAACTGCACCTTAAATGCTACAAATCTCCCTAAACGCTCCCCTCTCTGTGGAGTAAGGTTGGTTTTGATGCAGCAGAGCTGCTGAGATATGATCCATCTTGTTTGCTTGTTTTCATGGTAATTTTTCCCAGATGTTTTATTTATATTGCTACTTCTTTTCTGCTTCTTTTCCATTCCTTCTCTCTACTATATAAAGTATATATATACAGAAAATGTATATTTACTAATTACTGAAAATAAGATTTTATTTGTTTAGTTTACAAAATAAAAGTCATGGAGCAGTGATTAGCATGAAAATAAACATGATAATGAATCTGATAACAGTTTTTTCTTGGTATATTTTACATTTGTGAGGTTAGTCTTGATTCTTTGGGACATGTTTGTTGACCACTGCAGCTGGTTTTGCTTCCTGCCCAGATTTCCATCCCATGCTGCTCAGCTGTTTTGTGTTACTCATTACTTTCCTCTGGTGCAACCCAATCATTCAGGCTTTTGTGTTATCACCTCTGTGGTGTGGGCATTATTTCCTAAGGGAGTTTAATTTCTTTATAAGTATTAAAGTTTCTTTTTTCATACTTATTACAATACTATTGGTGAAAATGACAAGGGAATGAAAAACCTTCAATTAAATTACATAAATAAGCCAGAGTCCAAACAGTATCCAAAGAATTTGAGTAAAATAAAACAAATGCAAACATTTAAATGTTTTCACAAGATAACATTTGTATATTATAAGATCTGCAAAACTAAGAAAACTAATCCTGTAATGAAAACCTTTCATGTCCAGAAAATGTGTGCAATCTTTTCTTACATTTTCAGTTTGCTTAACAAGAGCAAAATGGACCAATGCTTAATTTCCATGTGTCTTCATGTTTCTTTGGAGTTTTATATATAATCTGTTAAAATATCTCTCCTGCATTATAAAGGACTCCAGTCTGTCCCGTGTCTTCCTCTCAGGCTTTGAGAACTGTAAAGAGTGGACTGAGTTTTAATAATAAAACCTCTAACATCAGGATTTAGTTGGCTTTGTGCTGAAATACTTCCTGTATCCTTGCAATAACTCGTACTTTGCTCTGAAATCGGGGAAAGATCTCTGTGTGAGCAGCAACGTGAGTGAAAGAGCGTCTAGAGCTCTTGGATTTTAGCATTTCATCAAGTGCACATTGTTTTTCATCTGGCTTGAAACGTTTCCAAATCTATGGAAATTCAGGGATGACCCATGTCTCAATATGCTCTTTATTGGTTTATTTTCCAAACTGTGGAGGGAACACGCCATGTTTTCACTCAGTGAGAAGAGCTTCCAAAAACTGTATATGTATACAATAAGTATGTGGCATGATGATAAATTGTATATAAATTTGCACTGATGCAGTTTTTAGAAAGTTTTTATTATAAAAAGTTATTTAACTCGGTGTGCCCAGATCGGATCCATAGGATCAACCATCCTGCAACTTCCAGATGCATCCTTTCTCCTATAGACCTGAATGAAATGTCTTGTCCAGCATTAAATCAGGCAGAAACATGGTCTGACTGTATTGTGCTGAGAAAATTAGCTTTGTCAAGAGGATATTTGTGTATATATGTATATACAAAGATTAACATAATCCTTCATTTTTATCTTATTTAATTTGAATTAATCGAAGAGGACAGAGAGGAGAAAGAAACCGTAGAAAGGGAAAACAAATGAAACACAAAAAGTAAAGAAAAACCACAAAGGAAACACTGTGATCCAACCAGACACTGTTCTATCCGCTACCTGTACAGAAACAGAAAGTATACCATGGGCCCCATGGGATGTAAAGATCAACAAATGCCATGAGTGCCAGAGATGAACAAGCAAACTATGAATGAATAAAATGCCTGAATCTCCTCTTCTGCGTGTCATCCAGCTCTGCAGAGGCTTGGTAATTCAGGTGTGTTGGATAAGGGTTGCATGTAAGAGCTGCAGGATGTTAGATCTAAAGGAGTAAACATGAACACCACTGAGTTTTAAATAAAAACTGCACTAAATATTATTTTAAAATAATGTACCCATCATAATTCATACAAATTAATTTTCTCTTAAAATGAGAACATTGATTATTCTGAAATGGAAAGGAAGAGGATCAATGTGTCAGTTGTTTCTTTTAACCTTTTTTTAAATAAGAAATTCTCATTGATGAAATTAAATGGCTGTCATGCGCACATGGGTAGAAATCATAATGACCAACACCAGTTTAATTATCTTATTTATGAAATTTCAGCAAAGTAAAAATTAGTAGATAAAGAGAAGTAAAAAAATTACTCCAGTAACTAAAATTCTTCAGAAAATATGTGTTGGTAGGACCCTGAGGTGCAGTGATTACTGGACTACATGTAAATTCATAAAAAGTGTTAACTGTCATCTTCTGCGTGCTTTTTTTTTTAAAGAGGCAACAGAGCTTTTGTATATTTATTCAGTGACACACTTTATTATAAAAATGTTTTTCAGAGAGATTAAAATGCTCAGTCTGTAGTCCTGACCTCTATGCTGTTGAACACTTGTGGATCTGCCTGGAAATACTGTTGGTACCAGTATGACCAACACATCCACACTGTGTTGCTGACTTGCCAGCGTGTTGTAGCTGGATATGGTTCTTCCACAGAACCTCAGTTTTGTTAAATACCATTGTCAGTATGTATAGTTTTATTTTAACTTGAGTATTTGTTTTAAACCTGCATATAGTTCCTACCGTAACATTACAGACACAGATAGCAATGATTCAATCTCAAAGAATAAATTACATCAATAGTGGTTTAATGGGACCAAACCCTGAAAATATCTGCTTACAACCCAGGACCTGGTTACTTTGGATACAGTATATATGTATATTTTTATTTACTTCTGTTACTGTTTTTGTTGTGCTCTATTTTTCCCCCTTTACTAACTTTTATTATTTTATCTTCTGACATGTCACTATGTGAAATACAGAAGTACTGGCTTGCTGTGGCTCAAACTAGCAACCTTCTTACTGCAAGGCCACAATGCTAACAACTTTGCAATCAAGCAGCTATTTTTTTTTATTTAATTTGTAAATATTTAATCTTTTGCTTGTTTTTATAGTTGCTGCAATTAAGAGTTTTAGAGATAACAAATGTGCAAATTAGTTCCTGTTTATGTTTGAGTCAAATCGGATTTATTTATCAGTTTCAGTGGAAAGTGATCGTTCTGAATCAGGCTTTATCTATTTTATTGCATGAACACCTCAAACCTTTCAAGTTTAGGAGAAAAGTTAGTTAAAATTGATTGTATTTAATAGTTTTTATTAATCTTTCCACAGACGCGGGGTTCACTGAAGGTTCTGTCTTTCTGTCTTTAACCTGGAAAACAGGTAAAACAAAACTCCTTAGTTTTACTTTATGATAATAGGATCAAATGGCTGTTTTAACACGTGATCTTGTTATTTCACAGGATTTTTCAGTCAGCTAACATCAACAAATTAACTATAAAATGCTTTTTTTCTAACTAACACATTAAAAGAATGAGAAAAAGCAGAGTAGTTTTGAAGCTTGTGGCAAAGTTTCCTTCATCATTTCCTGCTTCAACTTTAGTAAAACTCACACCTGACCCTAAAAGGCAGGTCCAGTGTGTTTATGTGTGCATGCCTGAGTGTGTGTATATGTTTGGCTTCAGGCCCACATGCTGTTAATTGGATAATGAGGTACAATGACAAATCCCTGTTGCTGACACAATAAGGTGCTGCTGTCCAGGTTTAATATCACCGGCCAGGATGTAATGCTGTTTGGACACACGCGCACATACAGCTCAGGTGTCTGTTACACCACTTTGGAAGCTAATCTGGTTCCCCCTCCTAGCAGCCAATCAAAGGCAGACACTGCTGCCCCAACAGCCAATCAATTATCTCTAATTCGTGTAAAGCTCTCCTTTCTTCCTTCTCCTCGTATCCTTTCCTCTCACCCTGTCATTTTCTTTAGTTTCTTTTGCTTCCCCTCACTGTCTCCTGTTTCTCCACCTCTCCATTTAATTTATTCATTTCTTGTCTTCCCTAACTTTCCCCCACTTCCACTAAAATCCCCCCCATAATTTTCTTTTTCTATTCTTTTCCTTTACTTTTACTTCCCTCTTCTCTACCTTGTCTCTTTTAGTTTAACCTTGTCTCTTTTTAATGCTCATCCTCTTCCAGTTGCTCATTTTCTTTTCCTCTCATCTCTATATTTATATCTTTTTCATCTGGTTTCCTCTTTCATCCACTTGTCTCCTTCTCTCTCTTCTTGCTTCCTCTCCTTTCCTCCCTACTCTCTAACGGAGCCATAACAGGAGGGATTATGAGCCATAACTCATTGGGATCAGAGCCACCCTAGACATGCTCACATTAATTGGATGTCCATATTAAATGGAAAATGAGTGACGCTAAGGGAAAAAGTGAATGACCGACTCTTTCGGCTGCTATTGACCTATGAGGAAGAGATGCTGCCCTTTTCTTCAACGCTCTACCTCGCCCAGTTTTCTCTGCTCCCGTCAGCGTGATGGATCTCAAAGCATTCATTTTCTGACCCCTCACCTGGAAGCAGATTAAGCGCTCTGATTCAATAGGACTGTTAATGGGGGCGCCAAAAGTTTATGAGGATTTCTGGAAAAGGCCAGGGAAATTAGATTGTAAGCTAACAGATTTATTGCTGTGTTTCAACACATTGTAAAAAGATTATAGGACCTTCAGGCAGGTTGTCAGGGCACAGGGGCAGCGGTGTCTCTCTGTGTGAAGGAGACAGAAACAGAGTTCTGCACTCACATTTACCAGCTATTCTACCCTGACAGGGTAAAGACAAGCATGTCAGTCTGCAGAGGATAAGCTCTTGCCTGACCGTAACCTGAAGGACAGATGTTTAGACAGTATGGCATGATGAAGCCCTGCTGGATGTGATGTGGAGTGGTGGTGTTTTCTGTCACTCTTTTGCAGCTACTTTTAAATTGTGGTGTTACTTATTTAATGGATCACACAGCTTGCTGATAAACAGAAAATATGACCAATAATAATCAAGGTAGAACTTGAAATTGCTTTAACATATCTACACTCCTATGTAGTTTCCAAATGCTTGTTTTTCTGTTTGACATTATAT
>JBAMIG010000024.1:16406803-16419119 GCA_037177335.1 Kiunga ballochi | reverse complement strand
ATGTTCAAAATGTAGTATAAATTGTGTGGTGATTTAGCACAGATGATTACGTTGGTGCATTTCATACCTATGACATCCGTATCTCAGAAATTCCCTCCAGGATTTTCTGCCGATCGGGTGGAAACTTAACGTGGACTCATTGATGAACTGATTTCAGTGCTCAAAGGTCAAAGGTATCAGTGTCGCTCTGTCCTCAGGTTGATCTCATTCATGTGCATGTTAGATATTAGTAAAGTCTTCAGGGGGTTTTATTCCATCTGTCTGAGGCAGAGCCGAGGTCATGTGATCACACAGAACACGCTTTTGGACAGGATTCAATAATCAATGTGCTACTAAGGACAGATTTATTTTATTTACACAATTAAAAATGATTAAGCAGTGATGTTTCCATAGGTTCAAAATTTTCTATTTCATTGCGTCAGTCTGGTGTCTAAAAAACACATTTTTTCTGGCAAATATTTATAGAATAAAGGTCATGTACGTATAGATAATCTCAGTTTGTGATGTGTTTCCCAGTTTACACAGGAATACTTGAAAAATAGGTCTCCCAGTTGATGCACACTTGCTATTCTATTTGACATAAAGCTCATTAGACAGTTGTAGAAGACTTTTTTTTATCCAGTAATATAATTTAGAAATCCAGAAATTATTAGCACAAGTTCCTCCCTGCTTACCTCTAAATGCAGAGGCTGTAAAGTGTGTATAGAAAATATATAGATGAATAGCAAAGAAAGCAGAGGACCTGCTTTAATTTTTGATTAGTTGCTGCTGAGTAACTGTGGTTGAAGTTGCTTAGATCTGCCTATTTAATTGGACCTCTGTCCTGGTATACATTCACATGAACATAATCTAGTTTTCTGCTAAAGTATGTCCAACATCACAAAGCTAACTGAAAAAAACACTGACGAGTCATCATAGAAGCATCTGAAGTCACTGCACACCGGCGTTATGTCGTCAGTCTGACAGTAAATTAATTATTTTATCAAAACAAAGTAAAAATGTGAGTGAAAAACGCTTTAAATGATCATTAGTCAATCCTAACAGGCATCTTATCAGTATTCTTTGTCAGCCATTTGAGTCTAGTTGAGTGAAAAGTGGGAGTCTGGAAACTTTGAACCACATTATCAGGATGAATTAGTCTGATTTTAGGAGCCATAATTTACAGGTTGTTTTGGTCAGACTACTCCAATTCATAGAATAGTTTCTTAGAGTAATGGGAATTAACTGAGTCCATCACACACTACTGAATCACCAGATTAGTCAAAAATGTTTCACTTTGGAGATTTTTTGGCCTTTTTTTATTGTTTCTCTTTACAATCTTAATAATAAACCAGCTCCAGAGTGAAAAGATCAGTTGTTTTGATTGCATGACCTAAAGATGTACAATCACAAGAAAGGAGATTCATCGTAAAGGGAGGTGTACCTGAAAAACCTCTGCAACCAGTTGTTCATGCAATAACCTAAGAGAAGACATCAGTTAAATACTCTGCTCTAAGTGTCATGCAATGATATAGCATCTTTAATCTGCATCATATTATTTGACCAGAGACAGAAGTTGGGGAAAGTTAAACAGGCGACTGTTTACAATGTGTGGGATGCTTCAGTGGGTGTGGGTGTATGTGCGTGTGTGTTCTGTGGGAAGGGAGAAATTGAGTCTAGGAGAGTGTAAGTCTAATTAAAACGATGAAAATAATTACTGATACAGGCTGACAGACAGCCTCGCCCTCAGACATCTTCAGTAATTAGTTAATTAACCAAACGCAAATTAGCAGCAAGAATTAGTCAGCCAGGCTTAACGGAGAAGATGGTGAGCACTCCTCTCGCTTTCTGCTTTGCTACTCTGCTCCGCCTTTGCTATCAGTGTGTGCATGTTTGTGTGTGTGTGCATGTGTGCCTGCAAAGCCACTGCACTCTTTTTAAAAAGTTAGAAATGGGGCACGTCTGCTTTATTACACTTTATCGCTACTTTGCATGACACAGTCACAACACAGAGTAATATTTTTATGCCTGAGTCAATTCATTCAAATTAAAAAGTGATTTCAGGATAATGAGGCAGTAATTTTCTCAGCTTTTGCCCCAAAAAAACTAGGATACATTGTGTTTGCATCTGCTTCCCTTCAAATCCTCCGAACATGCATTGCACTATTTGGTAATACAAATTCTAATTAAAGGAGAGAATATAGAGCTAGGTTTTGTTTAAGAACTTAACGCAGAAGTTTTAAAGACTTTACAGGACAGAGCAAATGTTTCCCCCCACCGGACATATGAATTATATACTGTATATATACTTCCTCTTCATTTCAGCTCACATGATCCAAACAAGCCAGTGTACTGCAGTTCCCCTGAGGCCCTGCAGGTCATAAGAACAACCCCTCAGATGAAGTCAACACGATTACGAGAGCAAGGATGAAAATTCGCCCACTGTTGGCTCCAGCGGGCAAGTTGAAGCTCAGTGCTGGAAGTGGCTGGTATTCCTCTTGTTAGCTCTCACTCTGACTCGCCTGTGGCTCATTATAAGGAAGATCTGAGAGAGAACAATGCTACAGCTCAACAGCAACCTTCAAGCCTGACTTGGTAAAACCATATAGTATATATGTATGAATATGAGTTAAGGAAAGGGCTCTTAATGTTCCTACTTTAAACAAATCCCATGAAAATGCTATATCCAACAGAGAATTGAACCACCTCTGAAATGTCTGTTTCCAAAGCCTGTAAGAGATTATACCCTGTGGCATAATCCTATTGTTGTCCAAAAATAATTAAAACATCAAAGAGCCACGTTGCTGCACGGGGTAGCATCTTCCAATAATTACCCCAAACACGGACATTGTATTTTATACACACACACACACACACAAAATAAATGGAAACAAATGAATTATTTACATTTGTTTGAATGACATTCTGTGAAAACTGCAATGTATACAGTGCTTACAGGAAATTACAGCACTGATTAAAACTTCAACATGAACAGTTTATGGGTATTTTTTTACCCTTACATGCAAACAAACACCCAGCCTTCAGCTTATGCAGCTAAATGAAGCTGTCAAAAGGTGTCTGACTGTAAATGTGTGTCCAGAAATCATCCATTTATCAACAAGAACTGGTGAATCGTCTTGGGTATTACTAACTCTGTTGTGATTTTGACGTTCCTGTACAATATTTCCTCAGCCAGTTGGCCGGACCATGATCTGCTTTGTTTTCTACAAAATGAAACAACTCAAAGACAAGTAATCATTTTTTAGCAGGAATTGAAAAAGCTTTGATTACTTACAGGGTAACATAAAAATATTGAATACTACATAGTAAAATACAATCATATCCCCCATAAATGTCTGAAAATAAAAATATTAGTACATGTGCATTTACTATATGGAACAATACACAGTCATGATTTTCATCTTTCACTATAAAGACTAAAAATAGAAGAAAATATAATTTCATAACACACATTCACATATAAATAAGTAGTGGACACACAGTGTGAAACATAAATTTGTGCTCACATATATGGGACAGTAAGCAGTTTTGTCACTGGGCATATGCATGCATGCAAGAAAATATGTGGCTGCATGAGTGTGTGTGTGTGCATGTGTGTGTGTACATATGTGTGCATGCACATGCTTGCTTGTGACTTGAGGGTATGGAGCCATGTGCACATTCAGGTCAGAGCTGTCAGTCAGTGTCCAATCTAGTGTGAGTGTATGTGTCGGCACACAGACATACACAAATAACATAAAAACCAGCTTCGGCGGGAACACTGAGAAGTTTCTGTCCATTAGGCCTGCAGAATATTTCTTGTCCTTCACCTCCCACTATACTCCCACTCCTTGAGCTGCTGCTGCAGTGGTGAAATGTTGCAATTAGAATTCCAATACTGTCCCTCTGAGCTGAACCCCCTCTCCTTTTTTTTTTTTTTTAAATAAGTCTTTTATTTATTAAAAACATTAATATGTTTCCGAGATGAAAAAGTTTGGGCTTTAAATCTGCTTATTTGATGGGAATATAGGGCTCAGTACAGGAAACTCAGAATGTCAAAATGTGATTATAATGAGTGTACACTTGTGCAACTGCTAAACACTTTTACAAGTTCTGGGAACACAATTGCAATTCAGAGGAGATATTGTGGGAGTTGAGGACAAGACAGTATAAACACACTGTATGTGAAATACTTAAAGTATAGAAAGCTGACCCATCATCCTAAACATCACTAAGAAAGTACACACTGTCTGCAAAATGACTAATTCTTTGGAGTACAGTAATCTCAGGTAAAACCTCTCTGCTGGTTAAGCTGGATCACTGTCCTGAAGACTAAATCTGTTTTAGCAACATATTCAGAACTTTGCAAACATTGTTTTTAGCTGCGTATCAGAGTTTACATCATGGATTGTATCTGTTGTGTTAGTACATTTTTTCCCCCTAAAATATAAAGTTGTTTTGCCCTTTGGGGCGGCACAGTGGTGTGACGGTCAGCACGGCAGCCTCACAGTGAGAGGGTCCCTGGTATGAGCCTCAGACTGCAGCCTTTCTGTACAGACTTTGCATGTTCTTCCCGTGTTGGCATGGTTTCTCTCCAGGTACTCCGGCTTCCTCCCAACATCCAAAGACATGCACCATCACTTTGGAGTCAATGTTTGTGTGTTCAGTTGTTGGTCTCTCTGTGTTGATCCATGTAATGGACTAGTAACTTGACCAGGGTGTACCATGCCTCTTACTTAATGAATGATGGGATAGATTTCAGATACCTAGGACCTTTCATTGGATTAAGCGGAACAGATGATGGATGGATGTTTTGCTCTTGGTAAAAGTACTTGTATTTCTGTTCTGTACATGTAAGCATAGCTTTTATCATGTAAAGGACTATCACAGGTTGCTTTACACAGCCACTATAGGTCATAGGGTTCTCTATATAATCAGTGCTGTTATTATTCTGCAGCTAAGCCTACTCCTTCAAGAAGATGCCATGAGAAATGAATTGCAGAAATGGTTTGGATCTGTGTAACATGTCGTTTGATCAGTTATACAATAAGACATTATATATCCAGATGGGTACAAATATCTATATAATTTTTATTTAAATGTTATTGTGTGTATTGTGTCAGCAAGGACAATATGCACCCAACTGCAAAGTCCCTTCATGTTGCTTCATTTTGTTGTGGGTCAGTGTCCAAACATACTGTGACCTCTGCATTGGATCCCAGAATACTGCAGGCCTCATGCAGGCCTCATGACATTGTGTAATCACTACCAAGCAAGTCTGTTGTGCCATACACGGTGATAAGACAGAGCAGATGCTGAACTAAGAATAGCTGCCATCACAGTATAAAGGCCTGCTTCGGTCCATCAGAGGGGCCTTCCTGTTAACTATGTTGCCCAATATCCTGTTATAAACCTCTTCTGCTGCCAATCGCACTTGGGTCTGCCGATCAATCAATCCACAACAAATTCACCTGTTCTAACAGACATTTTCTTATTATAAACAGAACTGGAAATGGAAACGCAGCAGTTGCTAAATGTGCTGCAACAAGACCAAATATAAATTCACCACAAAATCAAGTCATTTGTGAGCAGAATCTTAAATACTTGTACGCTTCATGCGAAGCTGAGTGATCCAGCCCAATGTAACATATAGGATCTGAACACATTCAGTGATTTTGTATTTCTTTTGAACGACAGAGCAAAGTTATTGTTTTCTGTGTGAAGCGTTTCTCTTTTCTGCATCATCGCTGCTGGATGAGTTTTCAAAGCAGTTCATAATTTATGAGGAATATTTGCTGTGATTTGAAATTCTACATTTTAAAAAATTTGTATAGCCGAACAAATATAGTGACCAGATTTATAACTATGCTGGTTCCAGTTGAACCATCAACAATGAGTGACCTGTAAAATGATCAATCTGGACTTTAATGAATTTAAAAGCCCTGAAATTTTGAATTATTGTTCCAATCTGTTTGTGCTGAAGGGTTTATATATAGATGCACGATCATTTACATGGTAATTTGTTTCAATTCCTTTAGGATTTTTTTTTTTTTTTTTAAACGTATATTTTTCTTTGCTTTGCTGTCAGATTTTTATGTCACACTCACTGAAACTGCATTAAAACGGTGTGTAAGGAGGACTTACTCTTATGGGAACATTGAACAATGTTTCAATTCACTAAGCAGCCAGCAGCCAAAGAGCTGCCACAGTGGGATGCAAACTTTTTACTCCAGGGACTCGCACTGGAAGCTCGTCTAAAACACAACAACAACAAAAAAAAAAACTAAAGTAATCATTTTTGACAGCAGCTAAAAATATGAGACTATGAGAAACAACCTCGGGTCAATATGTGTGTCAATATTTTCTCTGAAAAAGCTTTAACTCGATTTTCTTCTTTTTTCTTAACTTTTGAACAACTTTTATTTATTATTTACTCTGTTGGATCACTTTGGCTTTAAAAGCTGCTGCGTACTGCATGCAATTTTTATTTTGAATTAGATATGACCTGCTTTAAGTGACTCTTAAATATTTTCAAGGACATAAAATATTTAGCATTAAAGTCGCATCTTTTAACCAGATTATTTCCCATTTAGGGCAAATGAAATAACTAATATCAGATAAAATAATAATATGAATATCATTAGAAACATTATTACTTAAAATGAAAATGAATAACAATCAGGAACATTATTGAAAATAATAAACGGGCAAAATAAATAAATGTAACTTTTTTAACATTTCTGGCTGGTTGCCTGGGCAACCCAACGGGACATTTAACATGATCTCTGCTATATTAAAAATAAAACTAAATATTTATAATAAAAACGGAAGATTTAAACCTTGAGGTTTAAAACGAGTTGCACAGGCTGCATTCTTTGAACATGTGCTTTTGACCACATTTCAAATAAATTCACACCCTGATAAATATTAAAGAAATCTTCCACCTTCATATGCTTTCACACTGGCTGTTGCTCCAGTGGACTAAATTGGGAGAATAACGTGATGAAGTCACAAACTGCTCGCTAGGGATGAAATTCCCCCACAACCTTTAAATAAGAAGGAAAAATGCAGGAAGATGAAGAAAACCCAGCTTAAAGACTGTTCCACTGTTAAACAGACCAACCAGTTTGTTGTCATGTTGTTTGCCTTTTTAGTTTAGTGTTTAAATCAAAGCCAGCCTTCATAACAAGCTGTCCGGTAGCAGGTAAGGCAGGAAGCTGCTCCGAATCTTGTCCAAAGCGCTCTAAGTCACCTCCTCTTTGTGGTTGTCTGGACGGTCCTTCTGCTTTCATGCTGTAACTTCAGCCCACCAGGGAACACTTGCAAGTGAATCAAGACTTTTAAGTTGATCAGAGTATTGAGCTTTGATCCGCATCAGTGGAAAAAAGTATTCACGGTACTCTAAACTGTGCTATATGAAGGAGGAGCTGTTAAATTTAAAGTGAACCAAACAATGTCGGGATGTACATCCCTTCATTGTGTTTTACATTAATCCAAATGCTCAAGCCCATTATGTGTCCCACTAACAAGCTCTGATGCCATTTTATTCATTATTTTTATTGTGTATCAATCTTATACACACCAGAGCAGCATTATTCTATTAACTATTCAGTTGTATTGATTAAAGCTACCCTAAAATAAAGCTCCAGTTATCACCTGTGAATAGCACCCCTACAAGTGTCATACATGCAAACATTAACCATGTAGGAAGGGCTGAATGGAGCAGCTATAAGTGCTCGGATCTTAATCACAGGCCTCTGGGACAGTTGACATCAAGCCTAACAATAACCGGTACATAAATAAGTGTGTCCTTGTCAAAAGTTGTTTGCTGCCCAGATACATGTTAGCATGGATGTTAAAGCAGATTTCTGTGCTCATATCAAAGTTCAGAAGTCTGTTTCATTGGAAATGATATAGAACAGAAAACACAGTGATGGTGAAGGAGATTGTGAAGGCGTACATTCACTGGTAGAACGCTAAGGAGGCAGCACAGTGGATGTTGTTGTTTGGTGCTGATAGTGTACATTGTGGCTTATTTTTCTTCTTTGTTCCTTTTGCTGATTGCATATAAGCTATACTGTGCAACAAGGCCACCACAGTTACCAGTGGAACTGCTCCGTGTGTACATTTGTGTTTTTAGGAGGTCTGAAAACAGATCGGATAAAACAAATGCTGAAGTTTAGTATCACGCACAAATAGCTGCATGTAAATCCATATGCACATCAAAACTCACTTTCTGGCTCACTTTAAAAATGATCATGGTTCAGACTAAAATGTATTCTTATCACAAAGTCACCATCACTCACAATTTTAACCACTCACGCACCATTTGCTCTCACAAAAACAACAGGTTGCGACTTATTTGAGTGGAATCATTGCCTGTTTGTACAGAGTTAGTATATTTTAAGGAGGAGGAGAATGGTGTATTTGGTGCAAATTGATGCAAGCATCAAAATTCTTTGGTGCTTTTTACTTTGTCCGGTTTAGCCGTGAGCTGGAAGTAATAAAACCAACCTGTGTGTTTTTGGTCCTGTGTGTGTTTGGTGGGGATGAATAAATGAACGCTAATCTCCATACTTGTGACATTCTTCATGAAACTGATAAGTTTGCTCTGAAAAACAGAGAGATTACAATAACATTTTTTTTTTTTAGGGAAAGTGAAACACTTGACTCACACTGCAAATAAGAGCATAAATAAAGGATAATGAGATGCAGTGACCTCACACTCCGGCCACCTTGACTGCTTACTAACTCGAGTCTCTTTTTCTATTGGCTTGGCTTGCATTGACTTTGCCCTAATGTCGGCGATGTGACATGACCCGTGGCCATCTGTTCTCTTTCCCTGGAAGCTTCTCGCGCACATAAACCCACACACATATAAACATCACACATGTTTCCACCACACACACTCCCCACACCCCTGTCTTGTGGTATTTCTCGGGTATCCACGCCCCGTGTCCTGTGGTGTGTCTCCTGTAGACGAGTGTATGTTTTGTTTGTGGTCAGTGACATGCACAAGCACTGTGGGGCCTAACTGAATGTGAGCACTGTCAGAAGAGATTAGAGCCGTGTGTGTTGGTGTGTGTACAAGCGCGTTTGCTAGTTGACTGGTGGGGAGACACCAGTACAGATGGGGGCTTCAGATGTGATGAGTGTCATGGCTGGGCCTTCTCCTGTCCTCTTGGCTCAGCATCAAGTAAAGCCCTGCTGCTGCCATCCTAACTAACACGAGCAACCCATCGGCCACACCAAAGTCCCCTTTGTCTCCTTGTCCTTGTGTCATCCTCACTTGGCTCAACTCATATACATAATAAAAAGCAAAACCTGTGTTTTGTGGATTGATAAAGCTGGTAGATTTTGTCGAGACCATTTTTACTTTATTGGTTTTTTTTTGTCTTTATCAATTTCACAATAAAATACTGCATTTTGCAGACACCTGTCATGCCATGCACACTCAATATGGATCTGACAGCAAAGGCTTATGCCTACAAATGAGGACTCTGTTGACTAATTGAATATCTTTGTAATATTGTAAATTCAATGTGTGCATTTCAATTAAAATATTCCCATTAATCACTAACATGTTTTGTTTCATATGTATCCCTTTATTGGTTTTGTTGCATCAATTTTATAATTCTAGTTTCATTTGCTTCGTTAAAAGAACTAAATTTGAGATGTTGATTCATAAACGATACTTGTTGTTACAACAATTAGAGATGAATAGATATCAATGAAAAGTCAATGCGAGGCAGTAGTTAGCTTGTTAGCACATGTAGGCTAACATAAAGCAGTGATAATGCGCAGCGTTAATCTTGTGTGTCTTGATTGAGTCATAGACATTTGCATTTTAAATAACTGAATATTTCTGTTTGGCTTGAACACATTTTCATGCAGGAATGGTGAAAAGAAAAAAAAGACTTTCCCACACACAGTGTTGGAAGGTTGTTGTGAGAGTGGGCTGGATGCTTTGGAGGTTGATGGTTAGTTCATGGCCTTGCTCTCTCAATCAGACTAGGCACTTTGTTCAGACACAGAACAGAGACCTCCACTGCCTCGAGGCCAAATCTCTCTTTGAGTGCCTCACACAGTCTGGAAGCTGAGCTTCTGTTATATCTGTAACTAACAAACAATAAAGTGAGTCTTGTTCCTTCCTCAGTATCCCCTTCAACAACACATCAGCCGTTCCATATGCTGCCCGGTTTTTCCTAATCTTTGATCATAGATTTAGTGTTTGCACAGAATTTGTTTTGATTGCACATCAGGGTCCAATAAAATGGGTTGCGATCACAATTGAACTTGTAATCAAATTATTCGATGTATATTAATATTTCATGCTCACCAGTAAATTTAGCTTTTGAAGGTGATTATGGAAAAAATAGCATCCCGTACCGTAAAAGCATTTTTATTTCTAAAGCAATCTAAAACAACACACAGCCGACCGAAGTGCTGTACATTAACAGCAAACACATAAATAAAACAACTAAAAATACAGTTATTGAAAAGGCTCTGAATCCTTTAGAGGATTTTCCTTTATGACTCCTGAGTCAGATCAGCTGACCAGATGGGTCCTATGATATCTGAGGTGTGGTGTGTAGGGATGAAGCAGATCTGCCAGTAAAAAAGGGACAAGAGACTTGAAAACAAATAAGATTGTTAAAAGTAATCCTGAGATCAATAGGAAGCTATTGAAGAGATGCCAATACCAGAGATATGTGCTTTTTTTTTTAAGACAGTAGTATTATGTTACAGCTGCAAGTGGGAGAACACGTTCTGGCTAATTGCAATTAAACATTGAATTAAAATAATGCAGGCTTCAGGCAATAAAGGCATGGATCGTTGTCTTTTGATGGTGTCTTGATAAAAGGGGCTTCATTTTTGACAGCCGCTTCAAACGGAAGAAGCAGGACTTCACCACAGTGTTTACGAGTGAGTCCAATTTCAGTGAGGGCTCCATTTTCCCACCTACATTTGTGATGCTAGACTTTTTATGTGGTGCCAAAGGAGAAAGGTCCAAGGAAAGGCAGCCAGAGGCAGCAGGACTGAAAAGCATGACCTCTGTCTTTGTTTTTCAAATGTAATTGAGGAAGTTCAGTGCCATTCAACTTCTGATGTCACCGAGACAAAGACAGACAATTAGAGAATGTACTAGCTGGAAACAAAAATAATTACAATGACAAAAAAACAGTCATATCCTTTGTTGATCAAGAACTAATGTGATGCTACCTCATATGTTTCTCTGTCCAAAACCACACGATCCAGCAGCCATTCGGGCCAGAGTGTGATTTGGTTTAAGTGTTTGAAAGCAGCAGAAAACACAACCTGTTCCTGTTTGTGTAAAAGGATCAAGCTTAAACATGTAAATGTAGTTTTTTAAAAAATATAAATAATGTTACCCAAGCAGGATTTTAATGGCCATCAATCAAGCAGGTTATTGATTTTTACCCTCATGATTCAACCATACTTGCTTCTGGCTGTCTGTGAGTGATCTTATTTTTCTGAGTACATCCTCTGCTGAATTCAGTCAAATCTCACATGTTGAGTGTTTGTCTGTTTCCTTGCTATTAAAACAAACCCCTAGTTCTGTTACCGCTCATGTAATTTCCTGCTATGACACCTGCTCCAGGTCCTGACCCTGAGTGTACCCTCAGCACACCATGCACAGCATAACATTTAATAACAACCTAACAGGAGGCTGTGTGAAAGGATCGGCAAATGGAAGGTTAATTGTGCAAAAATGAGCACACTCCAGTTTAATAGAGGTGATATGACTTAATATAGCACACCCCCACACAATCACAGATCTTTCTACAAGGAGACATTGTTTTGAATTTAAAGAGGTTTCTGTTTACTGTTTTTCTTCATCCCTTTAAAATATTAAAGATTTAGTTTCTTTATATCATTGATTTTTTATTATTGAACCATCTTATTTGAATGTTTATATCACAGCATCAAAGATGTGATATAAGCACTAATAATAATAGTTAATAATAATAAAGAACTAATCTTTTACTTTTCAAGATGCTTTAGCTTAGAAAATAAATGTCAAGCTGAATTGATTAAATTTAAGGAACTAGTCAGATAATTGTATATTTTAAGCGCAAGCAATTTGTTTGTTGTCTCTGCTTTATGTGCTAAGCTGAATCTGTTCTCTTTGTTTATTCAGAGCAAAAACCTAAATGTAAAATATGATGTCAAAAAAGTCAAATCAAAACAAAATGTGAAGCTGCTGTTTGTTAACCCCTTATGGTCTGATGTTGCACATTTAATACATACTGTTTGTGAGACATGTTGCATCACTTTATGGCAGAAACTTCACTCATAATGTTGTTGTTTACCA
>JBAMIG010000024.1:16362097-16406703 GCA_037177335.1 Kiunga ballochi | reverse complement strand
CATAATGTTGTTGTTTACCACATGATACTGGTCTCCTGGACCCTGGTGACCACCAGACAGCAGGAGATTACACTGTAGTAATTTTTACTTGTTTCATGTTAAAAAATAGTAAATATGTGGAAAAAATAAATAGCCTAGTCTTTTCAGATTTAGTTAAAAGGTCAAATAAAGTTCTTAGATTTAAAAAATGAGATGTCTCTGCTCAGTTACTCTAAATTATGGCATTAAGGGGTTAAAGGTTAACACCAAAATCCAACATAAACCTACAGACACTGATATGCAAACACAAACGGACCCCGTTGGTAAAACAGATCTGGGTAGCAACATTTTCCCCAGTTTGGATTATATGGACATAATAATTGTTTATTTGAATACATAGTCTCTGCTTTTTCACTTAGACCCATTCCTTACATGCCAAATGCAACTTCATGCAGAACATGATGGTTCCGAGTTTAGAAACTGATGGGTCACATTGACTGGGTGCATATTTTACATGCTTTTATTTTATTATTATTTACAGAGCCGAATCAAGGCAGAACCAAACAAAGCAGCCATTTGATGAGTTCACAGACTGGCACTGTTTGGTCTGCTTAAAATGAACCTGATGCCACAAATAGTCTGTTTGGAATAGCTAGGACGCATATCTGGTGCGGACCAAGGAAGCAGACTCTGGTCCGCTTGCAAGTGAATATGGTGGGAAAGCAAATAGGTCATTAGTGGACCAGAGAGACAGGACATGGGACCAGTTCTACTGCAACATGTTGGATTTCCTGCTGAATATCCTGCTGCTCATAAATAACATGGAATTAAAAACAGAAACTTCATTGTTCTTTTCAGGTTAGCAAGCTGTTTTTGGTGTTGACCAATCAATGAGGTGGATCATCCTCTTTGCCCCTTTGGTCAGTGGCCATTTGGGGGATCTCTCTCCCTAACCACCAGGTGCTGTAACTTACTGATGTGGCTGATGTGCACTGTGAACAGAAACCAAACCATTTGAAGAAATCTCCACCCAACTGAACCGACTCTACTGGACCATCATGGTGCCCCTAAAATTCACTGTGACATGTTCATGTATCACACTGTATTTGAATTCTCTATCCCATTATGGTTAAACCCAAATAAACGGTACAAGGTCAGAAAACTGCATTATAATGCAAATCAAAGGCTGGGTTATATTTACATGGTGTCTGTAGAAGGTTGAGACAACAGATTTCCCACCGTGGCACCAGCTACACATGGAATAATACCAGTAAATGGTATTCAATGCTTTTGAAAAACAAAAATTGGAAGATAAAGGGAAATACATCTCAATCGCTCAGCCTAATGAGTAAGCGGTCATTAAAGATCAGTTTAATTGGGATGGTCTGTATGAGTATGTGTTTATAATAATATAATAGTTGTTGCTGTGATCATTTTTGTAAAAAACCTTTTTAAAGGCCTAATAAGACAATTTACCTGCATTTCTACAATGAAATATGATTAAATCACTCTACACCTTCAACTATACCTTCTCTCCCACATAGCCTCTGTGCCATTTTATTTAAGTAAGAGTTCCTGCTCACTTAGTGAGTTTTATATTTCCTGGTAATTATTTGCATCTGTGGTTGCAGCCAGAAACAGTTTCTTCTTACAAACTGTTTCCTGGCTGCTGCTTTAAATTTCACAGACATATATGACAGTGCATTTATCTCATCTAACTTGAGGCAGAAAAGCAAATAAGCTCTCTGATTCATCAATCCTGAGTTGATCAGTAAGGTAAAGTGACAGCCAGAAAGCTGATACACTTAAAACAGAGCGGCAGTGAAGAAATGCTTCAGACTTGTCATTCCCAGCATCACTGATCAGCTGAGGCAGCTGTTTTTTTTATATTAAACACCAATTTAAAACTCAAACACCAAAAACTGTCACAAAACAATAGCACAGACAAAATGCCTTCCACTATAATCAGCTAAAATATGCCAATTTCACAAGGATAAGCATTTAAAAGAAACATTTCCTCCTGTCTTTATGTTTAAATGTGACCATGACTGTCAAAAGCTGCGTAGCAGAAGTATATTCTCCTCTGTGCAACCTTGACCCGTCTGGGGAGGCAGCCTTGCCTCAGCAGTAGCACCAGTGTCACCTCAACTCAGCGTCTTCAGTCCAACCTTAAGGGACTTGGACTGCCTGTGTCCCTGCCCAGCCACTCAACCAAGGACCCCCTTGATGAAATAAACAGCCAGCGCCGCCTCAACCTTCCCACCCCCTACCCAGCAAACCCCTTTCCGCTCCTGCCCTGAGCTACCCGCAAACACATATTGGTGTACACTGTCCGTCATACATACTGATAAACGTGCTCGCTATCAACAGCAGCAGACAGTGGCCTGGCTGGCTGGCTGGCTGGCTGGCTGGCTGGCTGGCTGGCTGGCTGGCTGGCTGGCTGGCTGCTTCGGTGCTGACAAAGCCCAGACTCTGCCTGCTTGGCCCTGCAGACACAAGAACAGCGGTGGAGACAAACACTGGCCTCCAGCCACTCCCAGTCAGCTCTACATATGTCACATGTTAATGACATCAAGTCTGTGGCCACCCACAGACTGCGGCGTATTTGAGGGCAGCAGATTGCGAAATAAAGTCCTTTCTCCTTGGAACACCAGTCCTATCCTTTTTTTTGCTGTGACACTGCTTAAGGGCTTTAACCCTTCACTTCACTGCAGGTCTGTAAAGTCTAAATTCACCTTTCCTCACCCTCTCAAACTGCAGAGCAAACACTGACGTAGTGAATTTACTTACAGAGCTGTTTAGAATAAGAATGCTTTCGTACCACACAAATATATTGTAATATTTATGATACATGCTTTACTTCCTATGAAGTAATGAATATTTGTAGCCTCAAGGTTTCCTGTGTTAATTAATTAAGTGAACAACAGCAAAAGGGAAAGTAAAAGTCATTATTCTGGTGTTTGAGTACCTCATCCTGTACATATTCAGAGGTTCCAATGGGAAACTCAGAAAGAGATGCTTTTGTTTTTGTAGGGATTTGAGCCAAAAAACATATTCAGAGCTTTAATCCTGATCCTATTAGTTGAGTCAGTGGTGAAAATGGTAAACAGCAAACTATGTTACTCTTCTGCCTGTGCAGAAAGGAAACGGTGCAGCATCTTTTGTCAAACACAACTGATTCACTTTCACCTTTTGTGTGTGTGGGAGCTTTGCCTTTTATATCGATCATGTCTGTGCCAACTGTTTGTTTTGTCTTTTCATATGATGAACCCCGGGCCCTTGGTGAGGCCTCGGTGGAGCTTTGCTCCACGCTAAAGGGCTTTTTGTGAGACAGTGTCACGCTCCCTCGTTCCGGTGAGGCTCCGCGTTCCTTATTATTCATGGCTCTCTCCCCGTTTGTTGAGAAGGCCGGGATCAAACAGGCAGATTTGCCACGCCTGACACCCCTGCTGCTGCAAGTGTGTGTGTTTTGTGGGTGTGCGAGTGTGTGTATGTGTGTGTGAACTCGGCTTGGACTCAGTAATGACAGGATTTGTTAAACAGTAAATTAATGAATAATGAAATATCCAGCACGCGCCTGCCTTGCCTGGAGCACAGTGCCCCGAGCAGGAATTACTCCCGACCGGCACCCGGTTGCCTGCATGCTGGATATCCTGTGTGTGCGTTGGATAAGCATTTTTACAGCCCATTGCGTGACAAAATGCCGAGGGGCTTTGCTGATGGGGGCTTGCTCTCTCACTTCCTGGCAAAGACAGACAGACATGCAGACTGCATATATAACAGACTGTCAGTACTGCTGTCGTACTTCTCTGTTCTCATTGTTTTCATTTGATGTCCGTAACCGGGTTACTTTCCTCTGCAACCCTCATTAACATAACCTGTGACAGTTTTATAAAAATAGATTTTACTTCTCATTTTTACCTATTTATGAATGACTTGTGATTCATATCAAACTTGTGCAAGGTTACTTGTGTTATTCACTCAGCAGGTTGAGGATGTCTCTGATGTACAGAAAATGATTAATTTAGCTTTTAAGGCATAAATAAAACAAGAGACTTGTGTGTTTTGTGCCTTTTTGTAACTTTGTTTTTAATTCCAATGCCTTTTTTTAAGCTTCAATTCTTGTTTAGCTCAGATTACAATACTTTTTTCAGTGTTTCTTCCCTTTCTTCTTTAATAATTGTGCTGTTTTGTACATTTTATAACTATGGCATGGTTTTTGTCACTAAGCCTGCACCCAAAACTGTGAAAATCCCACTGCTTTCAATTAATTAGCAGATTGTTATTACATTATTGAAAGTGTGTGGGGTGTGTGTGTGTGTGTGTGTGGAGGGGGTGGGGGGGTTCCATTAACTCTCATCTTCACTAGAAAATGTAGTTTTAACTTTGATAAAGCAGTTTACATGAATGTGTGGAAGCAGAAGAGTAAGTGTGTGTTAGTGGTAAAAAGGGTTTTCAACATGTCTTCTATTCTGGATGAGAAATCTTTTCACTTTGATTCACTGATTTAAGGTCAGCTGACATATTGTGTGTTGGCATCCCATGGTCATTTCAATCTTTACTCTTTTAATTGGGTCAAGTTTTGAGATGCAAACATTATATTTTTTTAATTAAAGCCATGCATTGATTTCAAAACTCTAATTCATGTAAAGCATGAACATATTAAGTTGTATATCTTTCCATCAGCTTGAAGGCTCTTGTTTACATAGTATTTCAACATTACTAATTTCTGTGGATTTAAATTCTAGTTTTTATCAGTACAATCAAATTCATCTGATGTAGTGATGCTGCATGCAGGACTTCTCCAGTGATGTTGTTTTTTTCCTCCTATTTCTTTTAAATTATTGAAATGAATAGGAAAGCTACGGAGAGATTTCAGATGGATTTATATTATAATAAATTTCATTGAATTAATTAAACTTTTAAATAGTCCACTAATGCCAAAGTGACTGCCTGACGTCCTGTTTAGGGTGTTCGCTGCGTCTCGTCCGAATGGCTGCTGGGATAGACTCAGCTACTTGTGACCCTAAATGAGAAAAACATTAAGACAACTGATGGACGATATACTGTGTGGGTTTTTTTTAAAGAAATGACGTTATATTGATGAGTTAGTGATACAGATGCTTAAAAAATGACTGTAAATCAAAGCAATTGTAAAATGTTTAATAATCAAACTAGTGGATCTTTATGAAACCCTGCACATGGAGGTAAAGTTATTCAGTGTATGGGGAAATGTGTGTAAGCACTCACCGGGATTCTGATGTAAGGCTTTTTGATCATTTCAGTTATTACTAGCTTTATTTGATTACCATTAAAAGGTTAAAGTGGGGTGTTTAGCTTTTATTCAATAGAACTATAGTGATTTTCTGTGCTGTTATTGTGGGGAAAAAAAACAACAATCCAGGTATATTTTCTTAATAATGACACTAAGCATGAAGCATTCCTGCCTGCTGCATGTTTGTTTTGCTATAATCATAATTTGCCTTATGATGTGAAGTTAAACTTGACTCAGAACCAAGTTTGGGCTAATGTGCAGAGGAATAGGTTTACTTTTGTTTCTGGAAAACGTAAAGATACAGAGCTTTTTAAGCTTTAATCAGTTATATTTGAGTAATCCAAACATATGAGGTCAGATTGAAATGTTTTTTTTTCGCTTTTAAATCCACGCTGTCACTGTTTATCTGCGTTAATATGCTCAAACACCATGTTTGTTTTTGTTTTCTCTGGCCTGTTTGCTCATTTTTCTAGCCAACCTGCCGTTCTTGTGGCTACTGATGCTCAGCATCCTCCTGCCTTTGTTAAGCGGGAATCGCTCGCGGACACGCGGGTGCTGAACTCTGCACCTGCGTCACGCCGCGTTCCACTCCACGGGTCACACTGAGCCCGCGGGACACTTTCTGCCGCTCTCAAGTCTCTTTCTGTCTGTGCAGCTCCCTGTTCTCTTCCCCTCTCTGTCTCTCTTTCTCATTATCTCCCTCTTTCTGCGTTTCACTGTGTCTGGTGCTCGCTCGTCATTAGCGCACCGGTGGTGGATCCCCTCCGCAGAAACGGGCCCGCGAGGCACGATTCCGTTTCCCCCCCGCGTGCATGAAAGAGAAGCCTCTCTGAAACGACGGCCTTACTGGCTGCAATATAGAGCCAATTATCTCACTGGAAGACAGTATCCATCATGGTGCAAGCCTTTGTGCGCATGTGCGTGTCCACAGTCTTATATGGATATAAACCTCAATGCTTTTATAAAACATGACCAGCAACATAAGAATACAACACACTGTTGGCAATAATAATAATAATTCATTCTTATCCAGCAGTAAGTACCAAGAAAATGAAAACTCTTTTTACTCAAACGTGACCAAAAAGCATCACAAAATGATGGATTTATTAATGTTTGTTATTAAATTTATATTAAATAAATTCCAGTCCTTGTTTTTTATTTATCTTGTCAAATAATTTATTAACATCAGTTTGTATTTTGAAAGAGCGAACACAGATTTGATTATTTTTAGAGATGCTAAATTTTCCTTTCCCCAAATAAACAGGAAGTGATTTAAATTGTTCACTTTAGATCGAAAATTATCCAAATAAGCAGAAATATGACAAACATAATTAGTTACATATTCAATGGTTTACCTCAGGGTTTAGTTTGGCTCATAAACATAGGATTGTGTTTTTACTATACGGTGGGAAAATATTCAGATAACTTTTTTTTAAATCACTGGTCTTTGTACTTTATGCATATAGCAAAATTATATTTTTAAAATCCTAAGTTACCTTTTCTTTCCAAATTGCCCATATTTAAAACAAGTTCACTTCTAGCTCCTAATGAAAATTTCATGAAAAGGGTCAGATCTGGATGGGAGTTGACCTCCAACCATTAGTCGTAGACTGCAGGAGAATTTCCCTGGAGAAAAGGCGCAGGCCGCACACCTCGCATAATAAAACACATGGTTTATTATCAATATGATAGAAATTAAATCACTGGACAATTAGAAGCATGTCTACCCATCATCAGCACCATGACAACAGCTCTATAAGAACAGAAAAACACTGGATGAGTCCTGTCCCACCACTGGCTCACAAAGGTCAAATCACAGATAAATAGGCCTACTCCAAAATAGTTGGCGCACCTATTTACACAACCATCCATTTAAATTAATATAAATAAATATTTACACACATAAATAAACGCCGTCCCTCCTCTAGCTTGTGTTGAATATCCAGACAAGCCGGTTTCATAAATAGAGTGCTTATCACCAAATCTCCAAACCAGCAATCCTTTCTCTGTGTTGAGACAAACACAAGCACACACACATTCATTCAGGCACACAAACACAATGTTGTTTGCTGGCTGCTCACAGCATCTCAGTCTCACAGGATGCAGGCGGGGGGAGCGAAATGGATGTAGCACAGTAACCACCATGTCCTCAGGGGAATGAAAAGAACGTAACACAGATGAAAAATCCCTCTGTGCTCTCTGACACTGGCCCATGGGTGTCTTCCTCTGCCATTTTCCTTCTACCAAGTCTTTCCTGTCCTCCTCCTCCACCGTAGCGTTGTGTGCAGAAGGGCAGTTGCAGTGGTGTAAAGCTAGAAGAAACTGTGTTGACGCCTCTTGTCTGTGTGTCGTCTCCCTCTTGGCTCTCCTTCATCATTCCCCTTCTGAGCCTCCTTCATTTCCGCTGCTTCTCATCTTTGTCGCCGGCCTTGCTGCCAGCGTCCCCGTGCCGATTGTTGGGTGGGTTGTTGAGAAACATCTTGTCGAGTCCTTTGAGAGCCTCGGTGAGGTAGTTCTGCAGGGCGGTGAGAGCGGCGCAGATGGCGGGCGATCCAAAGCCATGAGTAATGAAGGAGAAGTGAGAGAGGCAGCTCTGGATGCCAGGCTCCAGGATGGGGCTGGGCCTTGAGTTGCCCAGGGGAGTCCTGTCCTGGGCCAGCAGGTCTGTGAACTCCTTACACAGCTGTCTGCAAGCGAGAAGACACATAACGTCAGAAGGGAACTCTGCCTCAGTGTAAGGTTTCCCCAATATGGCTTTTGGAAAGCTTCCTTGTTTAACTACCGGTTCATTGTCATGAAATTTAATGGCCAATAGCTCAAACATCTCTTCCTTGAGAATCTTAATTAATAGTAAGACTGACATTAAAAAAAGAAAGATTCTATAATTAACAATCAGACAAAATGGGCAACATCCTCCAGGGCCCTTAAAATGTCTGTAGATAATTTGAACAGATTTTATTTCTGCTGTTTTTGCACGAATAAGTATAATGCCTTCTCAAGTCGGTCTGTATTTACTAAACCTAGTTAATATATATATTATTATATATATTATACACACATCACACACACACACATATATATATATATACACACCAACATATATTATACACATACTGGCGTAATCTGACACTACAAAGAATGCTGGGGGGGTCTAAGTGTAAGATTTTGTAGCAAGGAAAACACAGATACTTCTTATGTAAGGTAAATCTAAAAATGACAATATTTGAATGATTTTTTTGTCCATCGTCTCTGAACAGAATATGTCACGGCACTTTTCACCAGAGAACTTTATTTAATGCAATCTATCATATTTTCAAGGTTCCAAACTTATTCTGTTTTAACATTTAAACTGGGATGGCTTGGTGTTATTACAACACAGAGCTAACTTCAAATCCCATCTAATAAGATTTTTTCAATTTTTTATTTTCTGATATTTTGTCTCTGTTGGTTTTAGTTTGACAGAAAATGAAATAAAAGCCTCAACCCAAATAATAAAAACAGGAACACAGATTTTGTGTTGTTTCACCAGGTTTCTTCCTATTTAACAATTTACAAAAAACAGGAGCACTTTTACACTCTTTACTTTAATGATGATACTACATTTTAAGCATGCCAACAAATTTGGTTTAAAGATTTAAGGTAAGATCTCAAAGTAAATCACTCCACAAGTGCCTCTTGACTGACACTGCTGTTGAGAAAGTATCCCAGCAAACACAACCAGATGTTTGCATTTGCAGTATTTAAATGGACCCTGAAGAAAAGTTCACTTTAAAGCCAGAACAGATGCTGAAACAGCACTCTGAGCAGTTTTCTAACTCAGACTGATGAAATTCTTACAGGTAGCTCAGCAGCTCCTCCAGGAAAAATAACTCCACCTACTTTCCCAGTGGGAGGGGAAACTTTGAACTCACCACATCACTGCTCAATATGCTTACAGCATGATGTTAAAGCACTTTAGAAATACACCTCGGTAACGGGGCAAGTTATCTACTTTTTACAGAGAGAGAAAAATGGTTGTTTTTGAGCAACATAGTTTAGCAGCTTTTTAATGGACTGGAGTTTTTAGAATCTTCATATGTTTTGCAAAAAGTCATAAAACAATCAGAAAAGTAAGAATAAGGCTCAAGACCATTTCAGCCTTTCCACATTTTTCAGTTTCTTCTTTTTCTTTAAGTAACACACTTTTCCACTCAAATAAGTGCTGCCTGGTTTATTATGCCACATGGGAGCTACTGAAGCTGATCCATGTTTTATTTGCTGAAATCTAAAGTGTGTTTCTACGTTCATGAAACCAAAGTTTCTGGATCATTTTCCTTTAAAATAAACTAATAATAATACTAACATATTTTATATATTTTTTAATTACTATTTGAGAACGAGAAAAATAATCCAAGCCACCCTCAAAATAATAATCGCTCCACTGCTTAATTAGTTTAAAAAGGTTTGGATAGTGGAGGAAAATGGGGAATGCATGGTACCCCAATCCCTTCTGCATATTTCATGGTAAAATTTCTGTGGTAAAATAAAATATGCTCTCCTGCCTCATGGTCCTTGTTGCATTTCAGCAAACCATTCTCTGGTTTTAGGCCCACATTTTACATTCAAGAGACCTCCTTTTTCCTCTCACAGATTTATACTTGCACAGCCCATACTCTCTCGTTCCCACACACACACACACACACACACTGAAAGCGGCCTAAGGGCAGAACTCCAACAAATGAGTGACAGGCTGTGCGGGCCGAGCCCAGATGGGGTTAGGGGAGTAGAGAGGAGAAGCCGCCACCCCAGGCTACACTCAAGGCTTTCACTGTTGTTTTTTGACGACTTGAAACACTCTACTGCTAAATAATGAATTTCTAACAGGCAGCACCGACGTGCACTACTGGAACAGGTTTGAATCTGGGCATCAAACGTCCACCACTGAACTCACAGCGCATTTTTCACACAAACACAAGCAGATGGTGTATGCAGTACAAACCTGCAGACCGATTTATGCAAGCTAAAAATATGAGCATCAGGAGAGATGTGTTTTTGATTTGGAGCTTTTTGCATTTGCAGGACTTGGATTCAGGAGAAAAATGGACAAGAATTGGGTTATGAAAAAAAGGTTGATTACAAAAATAATCTGTTTATCCAGTCTAGCATGTTTCTGTCACTCCAAACTCTCAGGTTTGGTCACTTTTCCACTTTAAATAAGGTTAACTGGAATGCTGCTGAAGCTAATTTAGCTGAGCATGATAATGGGATCAATACACTTCCAATCTCATTTGATTATTTTAAGAAATTATAAACAACGTGAAAAAACTTTGTCAAGGATTTCTAGCTTTCAAATTCTGTCAATGTCTTTTTTTTTCCTTGAGCCATTTAATTTAAGTTCAGTTTCATATAGAGTTCAAGGGTTTTTATGAGTAAAATCTTAATTTCCTTTCCAAATGTCAATGACATGACTACTGTGTCAGAGTGGACTGTGTGATAAAGCAAAGTAAAGACAGGTTTGTGCCCTCTGGAGGTTTGGGACCAAATAAACCCCAAGAAAAATGAAAGTGGACTTAAGTCACAATAATTTAATTAGTCCAAAATGAACCTGTTTGCAGATGATGAATACTTAATGTATACTTCAGCTGCTTTGTTTGTTGCCTGAAAGTTATTCCTTTTTTCTTTAAAACCTAATTCTTAATCACCAAAATGATTCTTTATGATCATGTTGTTGCAGTAAAACCAGCACTATATTTTCCATTACAGAAGTTTGACTCTAATAGATCAAACGCCCCATAAAAAGAAGCACAGTCCAATGAAATGGTCCATGAGAACTCACTTTGTGGCCAGCAGCATGTTTTTCCGCGTGTGCAGCTCGTTGGGGTCCGCGTGCTGCCGGTTGAGGTACTCGCTCACAGCTTTGGTGGGAAACTCCGTCTCGCAAATGTAACCAAAATCCCGGGCCAGGTGAACAGCTTCACCTGAAAAGAGACATTTATTAAATGAAACGTTAAGATGCAGCAACTGCAATGCGGATTCTGCATCCTGTGCTTTTATATTCAAATGGCTTAAAAAAAATCCACCCATCATAAAGCAGTGTCTTTCTTTAAACTAGTTCTTAATTACTAGCTACTCTTGTCTGCAAAGATGTAGAACATTTCCTTTAAAATCTCAAACATGTTCTGTCACATTAAAAAAAAGTCTAAGTGATTTATTTATTTAAAAATAAAATGAAAACCCTTTATCCTCTTTTAGAGGTTTTTGATGTTTTCACGTGAACACGTCACGCCAGCTCTCACGTCATACTTTCTGATGAAGAGTCTATTTAGGCCTAAATACAATAACATGTCCCGGGGCCTTAAAAAAAAAAAAAAGTTCAGGACTTTCGACTCAAAATGGAAATTTCTAGGAAAAACTAAACTGACTGGAAAGTACACAGCCTGGTATTTCCCAAGTATCAACACAACCTGTCGCATTCAGTCAGCTGATGCAACAATAAACATCCTATTAAAGAGCCTAAAGGATTTTATTTACATTTATGATGTATGTAGTCAGCAGGTTTCTCTGAAACATAATCGATAGAGGTCCAACACTTGATTTTATGCACTTATAAAATATAATTTTTATTTTCTCAATTGTGAAACAATAATGGGAGCTGTGAGGTTTGTAAGATGACGTTTAGTTTATAAAAATAACAAATAAACTCTGCAATACTAAAGAACTCTCTATCACCTTCTACGAGAGATGTTAATAATGTGACGTTGGCAGCTTTGCGTCTCCCGGCTGGCAGATTTAAACCAATCTTCTCCAGCTTTTCTCGCAGACATTTACCACCGTTTTTAGACTTTGCTCTGTAAAGACAAACACACATGAAACATTTTCTCAACTAAAACAGTTTTACAAAAGCATAAAAGAGAATAAACATTAGGAGAGATTCAATACGGGGCAATAAAATGATGTTTGGATGGATTCATTGAATTTTTCTCACTTATTGGTTTAACTCCAAACATTTAGCTGATATCAAGTATATCTTGTGTTATTAAAAGTTTTCACTATTCAGCAGTAAGTCCGCATATTCAGAATGTGCGTCAACATGGCCGGCCTGCAGTCTTACCTTCTCAACACGCCCCCCAACAAAGAGGCGTTGAGGCACTCAGGTGGGGACAGTCTCCTCTGCACCTCCCCTACAGTCACTTTATACTTGGAGGTGGAGCTGAGCAGCGACAGGCGGCCCGGTACCGAGCAGAACACTTCATTTATGTTCACTGTTACTCCACCGATCAAGCCGTCTTTACCAAGCATCAGGGAGCCTACGTTCTTGGGGGGCATGGGGACTGAAAGACACACGTTAGAGGCTGTTGTGAGTGTTTTGTTTAAATAAAACATGGGACAGTTTACTGATCCTGCTAAGAAGTTAAATCCTGCTTTTTTTCAGTGTCTGAAACCGCGCGCGCTCAGAGGGTGGCTCTGGCCTAATGAAGCGCCACGTGCCGGGCATTTGCTGTTATTTAATGTCGCGCGACATTCTAATTATAGTGTTATCGATTGTTGATTGGCTCACGTTCTCAGATCGCATTAACCACCCCCAGTCTTTTCTCCACGGCCGGTTTAGTTCCCACCAAGCGGCACTGGATGCTCCTCCATCCCGCGTGTTAATGCTCGCGTTAATGGCGTAAAAAGGAGCAGCCAGCCATCCACTCATGCAGCCAACCTTGCGGAATCGTGCGTAGGGGCCAGCGTGAGAGGGCTTTGATGGCTCCACGGGGGATAATACTGCAGATTAGCTCTAAACGAGCTCACGAGATCTCCGTGAGCGGTGCCATTTATTACATCAGTGGCTTAAATGCCCCGCGGGGAGCTCAGTCACTCAACATCCCGTAACTAAATCACCGCACATCATCGGGGCAGCAGCATAGCAGCCTGTCAGCAACACACTGCCTGCCAGTCAATATACTGGGGGTCGTTAACTGCTTTCAACTTTCATCCAGTGCCCAAAACTGGGAGATCTCTCTACGTAGATCAGCAACTGGTTCAGTCTGGCTAATCTTTTCATTCATCATCAGTCTAAGAATGAATACTTATATATTATCTGTTCGTTGTCAGAAAGCAAATACAGAACTGTCAGTTCTTGATAAAAATGCATATATCAGCCAAATATTGGCCTATCTTTAAGTCCGAATAATAAACTTTTAAAATGAATTACTATCTAAAATATTTAGGTATAACTGGAAACATTGATCCTGGAACAAAGTTGTGATGAAATGGAAGTGTGTACCTTTCTTAATAACTGATTGATCCAGAATATTCGTCCCGTTGGTGTCTTCAATGGTCTGTCAGAACCAAAATAAACACAAATCATTTCAAAATGAGACTTTAAAAAGCTATTTAGCTGAAAAATGGCTTATTTTAATACTTGCATACACGCAGAACTCAATTAGGATTCTTACACACACACACACACACACACATGCACAACGCACGGAACAAATGTCACGTCGCAAAATGCTAGAAGTAAATCCATCTTTGACATATTTGTTTTAAAACGACAGGTGGTATTTTATAAAGATGTGGTGTTTGGTCTTTGTAAAAAGCTATTCTAATTATTATAATGCTCATTAATGCATTAAATTAATTGTTATACAACAACAAAAACAACAAAATGAATAAAAAAATCAAATAAATTATGAAAACAAATTAACTTGACGCTCATAAATGCACAAAGACATAAAAAAAGAAAAAAGGACCCATTGTGGTGGGTAAATGACAAACAATTCATGATGGCTATATGGCCTGAGGGGTAACGAAAGGGAAATGAAATCTTACAGCATAAAGCCTTTCACCAAATCTCTACTTTGTAGGTTTAAGTCCGACAAATATTTGGCAAATTACACAGCACTAAAATATTAAAAAGGAGAGACGTATCTGGCTGACTTAAAACACAGATGTAGCCTATTGTTCAAGCAATATGGATAGTATTGTTTAATGGATGCTGTGCGGATTAATGGAAAGTAAAATAGTGCATTTCCTCCAAATTCACATGCGGTAGTTTGAGATTTTTGCACAAAAACATGAAGGCTATTCTGAATATAGTCTTTTCATTCAGAGACGCGAAGACAGTTCATGTAGCTGTGGGCCAGTTGTGTTTAGGCTACAGCTGTGAGAGTCCAGCCCTGAGGGAGCTGCTCCAAGTTCACTGACCTTAACTCCAAAAGGCACGTGAGACATGCAGAGACAATGAAGCTGACAAATGTCAGCAAGTACAAATCAGTCTTTTCCAGTGCATATTTATTTTCCTTTTAACAAACACAGCCAACCAATAACTTTGTTTGCCTGTAACGTTTTACTCTTTAAGTGTTATTACAATGAAAGGGCTTAGCAAAATTATTATTATTCTATAAATGTGTTTATGAATGAATACTTATTAAGTAGCCTAGTGTTATTTTGGCACCGACACTTGCAGTCCTAGTGTGCAGTTGAACTTTTCTGACACAGAATGACCTACATTTTGAAAGAATATCATAATAATATCATAATCATTTGATGTCTCTACCGAGAATGACCTTTCCCTCACCTGAACATCCTCCATCCCGTGCAGACCGTGCAGAAGTCCGTCTCCCATACCAGCATCCAATCCCGGATGAGCGGAGTGCAGCAGCACATCAGGCCGCCGCACTCCGCCGTAGTCCCGTCGCGGATCCAGCCCGGATAGCTGAGGCAATGAGGCCCGAGGCTGCGCCAGCAGAGCGGAGCTGTCCATTCGGTCCCCGGTGGCATCCTGCCGCTGACGCGTCCCCCATGCGCTCTGCTGGCTCTGGTGAAGGGAGTTCAAGGAGTATGGGTCGCTTACGTGGGAGTACGGGTCCTGGCTCTGGTAATGAGCGAGCGGTTGGTATGGTGGAGGAAAGTAAGGAGGCTGGAAGTCCGAGGACGGTGCATGAGACAACGGCGGTGCGCTGGAGTAGGGTCCCGCGTGCGACACCGAGCCCAGCTGGGACAGGCGCGAGCTATGGCTCGAGACGCCGTCATGCCGGTCCTTCAATGGAGTGCAGAAAAAAAAAGAATATATCAACCACGAAAACAACTGATGTAACTGCAAATTAACCACGCCAGCCGAGAGGCCCAAGATCTTGATGAATTTATTCTATTGCCTCTGGTGGTTTAGCCAAAGTAGCACAAAGACTCTGGAAAGAACACACAAAAGCCTGGAGGAAAGGAAGGTGTTAAAGCCGAACTCAGATCTCCCAGCAATAAACACATCTGCGTAAATGATTGTGAAATAAAAACTCACCGCCGTGGAATAGGAATGAACTAACATCTGTAAACCTTCCGCTGGTATCACGAGTGCTCTCGCGGTGAAATAGAAGGATGGAAAAGGAAGTGTTGGACCAAGACAGACAAACTCATTCCAGGTCAAAGCAGCGCTTTTTGTATCTGCAGGCAGGCCTGGTGTGCAACTCCGCACAGAGCCTTCCTCCGCCCGGAGCTCCGCCGCTCTAAGTGTGAACACCAAGCTCCCGCCCCTACCCCCGGTATACGGTGTAATTGTTATTCATGACTGAGACTTACAGGAATATTAATGCGCGCGAGGCAGGGGACTGGCGACACACGGAGCGGAAAGCCTTTCGCGCAACCGTGAGTGACGTGTGCCGTGGAGAGCCGAAACGGCGCGCGAACAGCAGGACATAGGAGGGCGCTTGCAGGAGAAGGCGAACAGGAATTCAAGATCTATAAAGAATTCCCGGTCACGGACATTATATAAGGGGGCTTTAATAGTAAATGCAGTAAAGAGACACTTTTTTTTTACTGTGTAAATAATTTCTATATGAACACATTTAAGAGACTATGGCGCTAATGACCCCTGAGTTAAGAGGGATATAAGTTAGTGATAAGGAGTTATAAATGTCCTCAGCTTGTGAACAATGCGGAACAACCAGTCACTAAAAAGAAAATGTCATTTTCTTTGAGATTCTTATCGAATTGTGCCAAAAATATCTCTGAACCCAGTGCCACCAAACAACTAAAAGCCAGATGCAGCTGTTTTGCATCAGTACCACGGAATCCTAGGGCGCGTGAAGGGCTCATGTGAAAGTTGTTACAAGTCCGATGAAGTGATTTAACATTATGGTGAGCTTTACGGCCCCCTTTTGACCTATAGGGTGACTTGTTTAACAATATTTCAGGATCCCCTCCCTCGCGCCGTGGGAGAAAAGCCATGTGCGGCACGAGACAAGAGGCTTCCCAGCGGGATGAGCCAAGCCGAGGGGCCTCGCGCGAGCTGCCCCTTTTTCCTCCTTGTGCTTTTGTGCTGCGACTCATTCAGAGAGCCGCAGCAGCCTTTCACCCCCACTTGAGCGTGTAGCATATTTATCCCATTTCTAAGTAATTTCTCCTCCTTTTATTGATTTGTTTTGTTAAAATATTGTTCTTGGAGCAAAGCCAAATAATTTCCGAGCTTCACACACACCAACCAGCGTTCACACTGCTAACATTTTATGCATAAATTGTTCACTTGTTTTCCGGGTTTTTTTTTAGGAGACGAATGATTTTAATTATATTTTAAATATATTCTCAATCATTCCTTCTGATATTTGCTAAGATGGAGTTAGCACAGCTTAAAACATGGTTTCTCTTCAAAGCTCTGAATCATAGAGTATTAAAAACAATGCCATTAGACACATTTGAGTTAAAATAATACAAATACTAACATTCATAATGCAGCAATGGCTATGTTGTCCACTCCATGACTTCAAAGTAAATACAACAACACCACAAAGCCACAAACCTGAAACAATATTGAAATGCGCATTTTTCCCATACAAAACCATTATGATACACAAAGTTGTCTTTCCAGTCACTGTCACAAATTTAAACTATAAAAGAAACCCTATCAGGGCCTGAAGCCTCATGGAAAACACCTCCATTAACAATGTTTAGCTATTTGTTTCCAAAACCACACCGAACAAATCCATTAAGCCTTTTTTTCCCATAAGTTACAAACAGCTGCGGTAACGTTACCTCATAAATATCTTCATACTTGACATTCTCTACTAGTTTCCACAGCATGGTCGCGTCTCCGGTGTCTGTTAACCGAATGCAGCCAAGTGAGGAGGGGACGTCTCAACTCTCTTTCTCTCTCCTCCCTCCCCCGTTTCCCTCCGCCCTCTGTGATATCAGGCAGGCTGGCTTTGTGAATGGGGAACTCCTGGAAGGACTCCACTGCTGTGAAGCAGAGCTACAGGGCGGGTTGACAGCAGCAGGCTGCCTGTGTGAAAGCATGGTGAGCAACAAATAAGTGGCGAAGTTGCATGTTTTATTTATCATGGGTCTCTGCAGTGTAAATGATCCATGCCAAGGAACAAAACCAGAAGGCAAAACCTGTTTAAATAAGCTAAATTGGGATTTAAAGAAACTATTTCTTAGTAGCCTATTTCTATTGTCAAGTATATTTTAGGAAAAATGGATTAAGCAAAACCTGGTTGCAAAGAAAATAACTGATTGCTTTTCTGGCTCTAAACCCTTTCTAATGTCAATGCTTCATTGTTTAAACTTTCTTGTTTTAAAGGGAAATTTTCTTCTCAAATGAGTTCAGGGTTTTCTAACTTTTACAAAATGAAATGAATCCCTTTAGGGATTTAGTTGTATATTTCCTGTTACAATATTATTTACAGCAATTTCAGGTTTCTTCTTATGTTTTTTTTTTACTGTAAAGTTATTTTAAAAATAAAATGGAGCTAAAACCTTAAAGATCCTTAAAGCCAAAAACTTTTTTAAAATTCTTTTTTAAAATTATTAAAACATTTCTATCCTTGTACATAATCTTAGTGATATTTGACCAAACTTCCTGCGCTGCTTTAACTGTTTAATATTTTAAAATCTTTTAGACTTGATAAACAAACAACAATATTTTTGTTCAAATGAGATCTTATTAAATTGGAAAACGGGGAGATTCATACTGTTTACATAACTTTTGGTTGAATTCTATATATTACATTTACCATTATAAATATCCACTTCCTTTATAAGTTTTACTCATTTATTTATTTACTTACATGCCAATAAGTTCAGACATGGCAGCTAGTGTTTTGTCTCAAATAAAAAGCAGCTCATACTAAACAGAAAACAAAACCTTAATTGTTTGTGTTTATTCTGAGAAAATAGGTTGACTCTGAACAGGAAACATTGATTAAACCTGCTCCAGCTGTTTCTTTTCAAAAGGAGAAAATTGAGGAATTGAGGGTCAGTATCTTCACCAAAGACCCTTCAGTGTGTAAACTAATGAAGTTGGGGACTGAACCCGTCATTTACTGAAGGATAAATACTTTTGCAGCTTATTTACCACTATCCTATAGGAATTTATTTAAACCTTATGTTGGGTTTAAGGTGTTTAATCCTAGAACATATGGCTTGTTAATTCTTAGCACAGCTAATTTAACACAACAGTAAAATGTGACCAAAGAAAAAATGCATAAAAAGTATATCTGTTAAAGAAGGATAAAGATGATTCATAAAGAATGAACATTTTTAATGTAATGTTGATGAAAACATGTAATATGGGCTTTAAAATAGCTTTAATTGTTAATAAACATGATGTGTAACTCCTATATTAGTTGTAATTAGAATGAGCACAATGTTATTTATCAATGAAGTTTAAAAACCAGTGATAATGCCTATAAATTGCGTTTTAATAGTAAAAGTGAGAAATATCTGGTTCTGGAATAACTGGAAAATGTTCCTGGTCCAACAATAACTTTATTGATGGCAAAGTAAGAAGTTCTTTATTAAAAAATATTAATAGGCTAATAATAAATAATCATTCAGTTCAGGTGCAATTATATGGTGAGATAAATGCCAGATATGGATGAGATTAACATTAAACAGTTCTATTCTCTTTAGTTAAAGGTTTATTAGATTAGGCTCTCCTGTGTCCTGCAACAAAACTAAAGAATGAGGTTAGATTAAACCAGCTGGAGAGCAACATTTAGTGGATTTTACTCGTCTTTATTTGTTCTGTCCTGCCCAGTGTACCCCACCTCTCCCCCGCGTGCTACCTGGGACAGGCTCCACCTTCCCCGCTCAGAAAAGACTGACTGACTCACATCTTTCTGTATTAATATCAACACCTCTCTTATCTGGCTGCAATAACTAAACATTTAAAAAAACGCTGTCTGATTAGGTGGCATCCTCTTTAGATGTGTACCAAAGAGACAACCTCATGGATGAATGTCAGATGATCTACATCTCCTCCTGATAGCGCGTGAGAGGACGTGTTCAAATATGCGTAAATAGCTCCCCCTAGTGGATATATATCACATGTGCAATCACCTCTATTCTCTCTATCAAATGTTTTTGTCCTATAATTTCTCACAGGAAACCTGTTAAAAGACAAGCCGTGGGATCAAATGTTTATTTTCAAATAAAGAACAAGATGATCTAAATGAATATTTGCACTAATTAATTTAGGCTGCCGTCAAAGAGAATATAACAGGAGATCATGTGTTTGACACATTCTGAGTATTAGCTCAACAGCTGTACTATTTCCAACTGAAGATTAGATAATTTTATCCCCTTTAGTTCTTTGGGTTTAGCTAAATGTGGCAGTCTTGATTAAACTCTGATGCTAAATAAAAAAATAACAATAAAAACAAGCTGATGCTGAGAAAGGCAGACATGAATGTTTAAGGAGCACGGCTGTTATCATGTTGTCTATAATGACCCGATGCCAAAGAGCCATTCTCTTTTCTCTCTGTGTGTCCCCTTCCTTCTCCACACACACACACACACACACACACACACACACACACACACACACACACACAATATACAAATGCAAACACACATGGCAGGGCATATGACTGTCAGCAGTAGCAGATGTCCTGACAGTCTGGAAGTCTGGAGGCATAGTTGTGGTACTTGTCCTGCAGGGCTTTGACACACGATGTATCAGCATACATTACACACATGCCACACTAATATTCCTCCATTGGTTCCTCACATTTGCAGCCATCTGCAATCGAGCCACAGTTTTAAGTTCTTGGGCATTGAAGTGACATGAATGGCTTTGCGTATAATGATTTGTAAAGGTTTATCCTAATATACTAACTGTTTTTGCATACAGTTGTAGCGTTTTACACCAAGATCTCTTTGCTGCATCAGAATCCTCAGCCATTCATGCTTAGGAGACATCTGCACATTGAAAAACTACTCCTCATTATTCAGGTGCCGGAGAAGGAAAATGATTCAAACACATTTGATCAGAATAAGAGAAACAGTTATATTATCACTTGTTCATAAATTATAGTAGTCAAATTTTATCCTTACATGGAAATTATGTTTAATATTTGTATAACTTTGTGGTGCTCAAAGGATATGAATTAATCTTTTATAAAGCTGACATGCAGTGAAATTTATAATGAAGAATATATTGAATTATATAAACTTACAACTATACGTGTGATTTATCATAAATGCAATTGGAAATTCTGGTTACTTTTAGCAAAAATCAATTTAAATTTAAAATTTGATCAATACTTCATTTTCAATGCTGCTGTGAAATGTCATGGCCCAAAAAAACCCGTTTAGCTGCAGTTCAGCTGCTGACCACCAGGTTGCACTAGAACACCACAGAAGAGAGAGGAGAGAACTGCTTCTGTCAAAGCTTCATTATTTCCAATAAATTATTCTGAAGGAGTCCACATTTACAGGTGGAATACTTTTTTTCAGTATATCATAAGTATATACTGAGATTAAAAAACACAATTTGATTTAAAATCAGTATTTTATTATATGTTGCTTAGACGGTTATTGCTCTACAAACAAATTGTATTAAGTCAGCCTCAAAAGTCTTCATATACACCTAATTGTATTCTTTAATATAGTTTCTAATGTTTCACTTTATGGAATATTATATGTCTTCATCATTTCCAAAAAAGCAGAGAGCAGCTGTGCATCATTTAATAGATGAACCGGGTGCTCTGTCATCTTCAGAGTCTTGCGCTTTGAATCGCAGCAGCTCTTGAGGTGTGGATTATGCGTATTTGTGTATGAGATGACAGCGTGTGACAGGGACAGTTAGGATGGCAGTGAAATGAAAAGGGCCTCAAATGTTCCTGGGACTGAGCAGGATCAGGACATAGGAGGAACAGGTTTTAGCAGAGAAGCAGGGAAAGACGAGGAGGATGAGGAGAATGGGGAGGAGGGGGAAGGGGGGGGGGTGGCTTCAGAGGAGACAGACTGTAGAGATGAGGCTTAGAAGTTAGCAGAGTTAGGTATTCGTGACTGTGGGGCTCAGTCAGCAGGAGTTATATAGTCCCACTGAGACCTCAGACTGTTTAATTCACCTCTATATAAATGGCAGTATTCCTGTGTGCATTTCTACGTTCAGGATGTGCATTTTTTTAGTGTGTTTTCTGCATGCGGAACCTTGAATGTGAAATATCTGCTGCGCCTCAAAACGAGTGCTGAATAAGTGGATGTAATTAACACAGAAACAATAGTAGACACTCAAAACAAAATAATGAGGGATGAGAGAATATGCACTCATGTTTAATGGACCAATAATTAAACACTGCGTTGTAAAATAATCAATAGTCTGTGCAAATAGTATATTGGCTGTCCATCACATTATGCACCTCTCTTTTCCATGCTGTGATTCATTTATGTCCGTTTGTCAGTTTACAGAAAGTAAAGCAGAGGAAACATATCGATTTCATTCACCAGCTCATTTTGATCAATCTGTTTGTTATTCAGATTCGGGGTCAGCATGTTACACATGTTTATCACACAAATAATAACAATAAAGAAAAGCATGATTAAGTCAGATTCTCTGTGTGTGTGTAATTGTGTGGGTGTTCAGTGTTTGTGCTCACTTGATGGGGCTCACACCCTCCAGTGAGATGCAACGAGCATCAAAGAGCTAATTTACAAAGCTGCTTTGCTTCATACACAGTGTGTGTGTTACGTCTCCAACACACAGAACTGGAGACGCACAAGTTTCTTTATATACCAGCTTGATTCTTTCAAATCAGCAATACATCACATGATTGATGTTCCTTCACCAAAGTCTCTCCAAAACTAAACATTCAGATCTCTGTGTCTGTGCAGCTTAATTATTTACACCAAAAAACCAGTAAGACTGGTCTTACTGGTTTGCCCTGAAATTTCATTGGCCACCCCTGTGGTTGCCCCACTTCTGATTAGCAGTGTGTGAAGTATAAAAATAATAATTTAAATAAAACATGCTAAACAATTGTCTTTTTGGTTTCATCGCCATCTATATGATTTTTTTTTTTGCACATTTTTAACTTTAATTGTTTTTTAGTGGTTTTGTTTGCCCATCATGTTCTTTTGTGTTTTAAAGCATATCTTTTGATAAAGTCCTGAATGAATAACAGATAATAAATCAATTATGACTCTGTGTTTTCTAATTATATTTATAAGGTGTGATGGATCAATTATTTAACAGAACCAATATTATACATGTGGTTAAGCATAAAGTATGGGGAACACTGTGAGTAAGTTTGGGGCTGAGGATTTGGTGGGTTACCCTTAAATCCAGATGCAGTCGATTAGCTGCAACAACAAATATCCTATTGTTGTTTCTGTCCTGATTTGGTGACCACATTAAGACATTTCTGGATCAGACGCTGTTTTTTTTTTGTAAGTGAAACTGAACTTTTGCTTTTTCTTTTACAACATGTCAGCAGGTAACAAACCACTAGATTAGGTTTTCATTTATTCATTTTTTCTTCACCATATTGCTTTTATCTCATCTAGAGAGCTGAAAGACATTGTGGCATCAGATTTAGTCTACTAAGCTGCCTAAAAAAAAGCTAAATCATCACGCCCCAAGAAAAAAACTCAAATAAATGATGAAAAAAAAACTTAACAAAACTGATGCTTGTCTTGTTAAAGTGATGCAAACACAAAGCGAAGCTATGAGTTTTGTTTTATGTGAAACCTGGTGCTCACTGGTGGCTTTTTAGTTATAATTTCGAGATGAATTAAAATGACTGATTATAGATCTGTTGACTATTCACAGATTTATTAGATAACCAAAGTCTGAACGTCTGAAAGGAACCAAAGGAACACAAGAGGAGCACCAGTGTGCTTTGTGCTGAGGTGTAAATACTATTTCTTAGTTTCAAAGAGCACAATGAATCTGCATCTTCTATGGACTCTTCTTTCGCCCATGCTTAAAGTCTTTACTGAGTTTAATTTAATTCAGCTTGGCTGGCATCGGCTACACATCTCTGCCTGGACTCTGGGCATTATAGAAGAGCTGTGAGTCGCTTTAGTCTCCCCAGTATGAAGTGCCACAGTATGTGCCTGTAAATGTCTTATTAACTATGTAGTGTTGATACTTTGCTGCAGTGCATTGCTTTAAAAATGTACACCTGAGGGGAAACACTGACTGCACATGTGTATGTGTCTAAAGCATCTGTCAGACAACAGACCAAACAATAGCAGCAAGACTGGAAATGTACAGCTTTTCCTGCACCTGTGCTGCTTCCTTCCTTTACATCTCTCTTTACCAGCATTACAGTTCCACCTGAGGCTCCATTTGCACTGATCCAGGGTGACAAACCAGTGCAGGCATCACTGTAAATGCATCCTGTCTGATTATGTATTTTTGTGTTATGCAGCGAACGTGACCTCCTTTCAAACGACTGGAATATTAAAGAGTAAACAGAACCTGCAGAGCCCCGATGGAGATGCCAGCAGGCAGCTGCTCCTTCCTCTGTTTTATCATTAGATTTCTAAAAAAATAGAGGTAAACAGAGAACCTGACAGAAGTCGCTCAAACTGAGAGAAAACGCAAAGTCTCATGAACGCAAAGGAGGCGTTTGAACTTCTCTGTAGGTAGAGCTTCTCTCACAACATTAGAGGGGAACTCTGGCTTTTCATAATTTCAGCACTGAGAACCGGTGTGGATAATTCACACTCACCGCTTCTGATCTGTGCTGCCTCTTTTGTCTCTTCTCATTCTGTTGCTTCTGTACCGTTGTGTATGTTTAGAAATGGAGTCGTGTGCATGTGTATTTGTGTGGAGCACATCATAAAATCAAGAGTGAATTGTAGAACACGTAGCAACTGTCTTTATTGAACACCAGCATTTTAGAAGGTAGGGTTTTAACATATATATAGTTGAAAGCCTACAAGAAAAGTAATTTAAATATTTATATATATCTTTACAAATGTTCATGAGCGAGTCGGAGAGCTTGTGTCGGCTAAACTTGCGATCTCGGGAGTGTACAAAGATAGACATGCACAGGGAAAAGTAATGACAGCAGCCGCATAGTCACCTGTTACAAAATGGCTGAGTTGGACGTTTCTCTCTTACTTTCATTCTCTTCATCTCTCTCTCTCTCTCTGAGTCTCTCTCTTTTTCGCTCACACACACAACATATACACCTCTCCTCCAGGCAGAAGCTCACATCAACCTCACATTCAGAAACGGTCTCATTTTCTCTCCCATGCACATGGTAAACACACATACTGATATGGCACTTTGTACCCAGAAAACATAATAAATAAAAATAATACCAAGAACTGCATGGTGTAGTTTAAGTGCTCTTGCAGGTTCAGAGGGTGCTTGTGTTTGTTTTTTACTTTAATCTACTGAAAATACCAAAATATCTTTTAAAAAAGTGTACCTGAAAGAAAATGATGACTTTTTATTGATAATTTATGATCTTCACAGGAAGAAAACCCTTAAAGATTCTGTATTATTGCAAAATTGAATCAAATTGTCCCAAATTTCTGTGCAGTGCTTTTCTTCACGTGGCAGCTCGCACCCCTGACCTGGAAAATTCAGATGTTTTCATCCTGTTTTCAGAATAAGTAAATACATAAAACATTATGGATGAGTCGAAGCTGTCTCCATGGCTGACTTCCTTCTTCTTAAGACACAGGGTGTTTCACCAACACACAGATATGTTAATGTTACAGTTCAACATAAGATAAATAAATAACAATAAATATGTTCCAAAGAAAATACAGGATAAGAATGAACAGATCCAATAAGAGGGTACACGCAAACACACACTCACGCACACACATGCAGACGCACTCCTAAATGCAGCGCTCCAAGGCACGGGGACCGGGTTGGTGGGGGCTACTCAGTCTTTTCTGATTTCCCGTCTTTGCTCTGGGATTCGGCTGTTTTCCGGAGCTGAGTCTTTTCTGAGTTGTTGTTGATCTGTTGCTCATTGGGTCCGCTCGTTTTCCCGCTCGAGTTTTTGTCCAGGTAGTTGAGCATCTCGCTCAGGACTGTCTGGAAGGTGCTGAGAGCCGCACAGACTGCCGGTGTGCCGAAGCCGTGAGTGATCAGGCTGTTTGGGAAGAGAGAAAAAGTTATCACAAAGAGTCTACCAAAGGGAGGATACATGAAAATAAAACGAATATGTAGTTTTTTAATGCCTATGCCACTCTGGAGTGAAGATTTGCTGATTTGTTTGCTTTTTTTTTTTAGGTTTTAAACAAAATATTTTGAGTTTATGGTAGTTATTTGCATAATCAAGATGTTTAAGCCGTCATATTAGCCTTAAGTGAACATCTTCCTTCTCTCAATTATCATAGATGGAAAAAATTACCCACAAAAAGAATAAAATAAACTTAATTTCAGCCAATTACATCGTCATCATCCTCACACATGACTGCCATATTTTATGACGTAGCAGTTTTCTGATGTAATCTGATGCCTGCAATGGTCAGCAATCGTGCTCAACAGTACATTTATTTGGCCTTCCTTCATTAAAATTCAGCTGAGATGCTCTTCCAATTCCCTTTTTTCAGGAAGTAAATAAAATCAGACAAAGCCAGTTGAAATTCAGAGCCACCACAAGGTTGCAGGATAACAGGAGGATGAATGGCCTTGAAATGGATTGAAGCATCAGTTTTTACACTGATACTGTTTTTTTTCTCCTGCAAATTCCCAAAACAGGTTCACTTGGAGCTAAAAGGCAGCTCATTTGTTGAATCGGCTGCAAGAAGGATGCTGCTGTTCAGTCTGTCACCATGTTTACCAGACGAAGCTCCTGCAATGTGGCACTCTTTAGCAGTTTGATAAGACTTTGTGCATTCAGCAAGCAGTGACGCCATAGATGTGACATTTCTGCTAACAAGGCTTCGCCTCGTCCTCCTGCTGCTTGTACTAAATATCAAACTGCACAGCTGCGTCTTTCCAAAATGGCAAAGAGGTCAGAGCCATAACATGGAAAACCTTTCACGTAGTATTTGTATTTTTGTCATTGCACAAAGATCAACAACATCCTTAAACACCGTGCATGTGTTACCTGAAGTGTGTGAGGTGTCTCTGGATGTCCAGGTCCAGGATGGGAGTTGGTCTAGAGGAGCCCAAAGGGGAACGATCTTGGCTCAATAAGTCCTGGAACTCCTTACAGATTTGCCTAACAGAGAGGAGGAGGGAAAGACTGAGGGTTTACCATCTGTCTCCAGAACAACCAGCACATTTTCTGTCTTTGCTTCATTCCCTCCTGCGCCGTCCCACTTTGTTTTATTAGGTTTTAACACAAGCTCATTTTCATGCAGGGATAAGTAAAACACCTTTGCATCATAATAACTGTAGCCTAAAGACTGTTCATATATTAAAACAAAATAACACGATAATCCGATAATAAATCTTCAATGTAGATGTGAATGATTGGAAATAGAAAAATACAATATAGAGTAAAAACTGAAGACATTTAGCTGGTCGGCTGTGACTTTTCCTTCTACCTTAACAAGGAAACTAAACAAAGTTAGATGCAAAAGTTTCTGTTCTTGCTGATTAATTTGTGTAACTTGTCTGTGCACGTGTGTGTGTGTGTGTGCCCGCGCTCTCACTTTGTAGCCAGAACCATTTTCTTGCGTGCGCTGGTTTCTTTCGGCTCGCTGTGCTGCCTTGCCAAATGCTCCCCAACTGCCTTACTGGGGAACTCTGTCTCACATGTGTAACCAAAGTCCCTCGCCAGGTGGAGCGCCTCGCCTGAATACAGGGAAACACACAAAGAAAGATTGGATTAATCATTATATTCATATCTTATGGTGCTGAAGTAGAAAAAAACTCTGAATAAAAATGGCCTACCTTCCACCAAGGAGGTGAGCAGTGTGACGTTGGCTGCTTTCCGCCGCCCTGCTGGCAAGTTCAGGCCTAGGCGGTCTAATTTTTCACGGAGACACCTGCCACCGTTCTTAGACTTTGCTCTGCAGAAGTGGAGAAAATAACTTGTTATCAGACATAAATATATAATCAGACATTAAGAAAACACTGGAAAACTGCAGTAATAGTATTGATCAGCAGGGTTTCTATCAGAAATGGATCCAAAAAACAGGTGAAGCCATCAGAAGGTGTTGGATGGAAGAAATTCTGATTAAAAAGCTTTTTTTTTCTGTTTCTTTCTTTATCATCATCCAAAATATGAAGTTTTTTTTTAAAAAACAAAGCAACAAGCCATGATATATCTGTATCTTTTTATGTGGAATTTGTGAATTGTTTCCTAATCTGTAAAGACACATATAAACCCTCAGTTCTGCACATTATCTTGTTGGAATAAAAAGATCTGGCGCTTTTACAATAGATAACATTTCCATTTATGTAGGTTTTGCTTAAATAAAACCACATTCCACATCCTAATCTGGTAACAATAATGTGTTGTGTTATTTTTCTGCAGACACATCACTATTTGTGCATTTTATTCTTTTTCTTTCTTTTTTTAATGCCTCGTCTGGTAGCCATATTTCTCTGCTCATCTTTTCTCTTCCCCCCTTCCCTTTCTCTCCACCTCATCAATAATACAACGCTGGCAACTCTTGCTTTCCTCTGGCTCCTCTGATCCTGGCATGCATTGGCCTGGTCTCGCCTCCCTCTGGCTCCCTGGGCATGGCGGCGCGTGCAGCCCCGGCCCTTTTTTGCTTACAATAGCTTTTGTGGGGGCTGCTATATCTTCTGTTTCATCTGAGGGCTACAAAGACATGAAGCTCTCCAATCCTCAGCAGCCTGATTTAAAAAAGCACTCTCCCAATCAATCCTTTTGAATCACACTTATGCCCTTCCTTCAATTTCATTATACATTGAGGCGTTACTACATTATTACATTTTAAAGGATATAATGGGAAGTAGATGATTTAGGAGATGTTTTGACAGTCTTGATTCTGCATTTCTGTGTTTGTTAATCCTGATAGTAGCTGTTAAATGTTAGGTTTTGCATTAATCACCGCTACCATGTCTTCCTGCTATCTTTTTTTTTTAACCAACAACCACATTTTTCATACTTCTTTGAAAACAGTGTTTGAAAAATCAGTCTCACAGTCTCCAGAGATGAATTTAAGCTTTCTGCACAGCTGAGACGTCTGATCTTTGACTCATTAAGGACTAGCTAGTGGTTACTGGGGATTTATAAAATTGTATTTTGGGCTAAAACCCTTAAAAAAGATTAAATGTCCAGAAAACAAAAACATTGTGTGAGACCATGATCCATCAAAGATGACGAGAGGAAATCACAGCCAAACTTTATGAATACTTTGTATAGTTTGCATGCCTTTTAAGTTCAAATTTCCCATAAATGTATTGCATTTAGAGCCAAAAAAGAAGCTTTTATGTTTTCTGCACTGACCTGCGCAGTATGCCACCCAGTAAGGAGGCATTGAGGCACTCTGGAGGGGACAGTCTTCTTTTCACTTCAGCGATGGTGACTTTGTACTTTGAGGTGGAGCTGAGCAGTGAAAGTCGACCTGGTACTGAGCAGAACAGGTCTGTAGGGTTGACAACACACGTTCCTCCTGCAAAACAGACACATCACTGCGATTATAATGGCGTTAAATGGACAGATATGCTGGTTGAAGCATGGAATTGCAGATCAGTATGAAAACATGGTCACCGCCATCATTTAACAGGAATGACCGCAGTTAGGACAGTTAAACAACTGCAACCTTGCCTTCATAAATACAGGCTACTGCATTTCACCTTTACACACAGAGTTCCAACAAATGTGCTGGCGTATTTTGGATGAGTAACAGCTACTACTTAAGTTTATTAATGCTGTCTTATGTCATGTCCACATGTACAGGGCCCGATGAAATTTAGGAGAAGACCCTTTTTTTTTAAAGAAAAAAAGTAGATAAATTAACTTTATTTACTCCGCATTTAAATGTAAAATTGTAAACACACGAGCCAACCCAAACCGCTCCTAACTGGCAATACGATTTATGTACAATATAATAGAGGACGATCCATAAAGCAAAAACAGACTGTTTGTGATGTGAAATGAATAAGAATAAGGGTTACTACTTTTGAAAAGTGCTGCAGATGTCTAATTTAAAGGGATAGTCATAACTTGTTGTGCAATGAATGCTGAAAATGTGAGGCATTTATATGTTGTAACTAAAGGGTAGAATGGTAACAGGCTAATGTATCCAAAAAAAATCATTTTAGACCTTGAAAAGCCTTGCATTCACATTTTGGTGTGAAAAATTCACGAGAGTATAAATGTGTCATCAACTCTTAGTCTGTATCCATCACCGATCTTGTATATTGCATTAGTATTACTCATATAACATCCACCTTTGTAGAAAATGCACAAATGTTTTCTTTTCTTTTCTGTGGAAAAGTTCCACAGAGGGAGAACTGTGCACACACTGACATTATTTTGCACCTTTGTTCACAGAGGGTGGCTTTAGCTGTGTGCACTCTTTGCATGAGGTATCTCTGGTTCTTTTTTTCAAAGAATCCACAACAGAAAATGATGCAAAGAAGAAAAATAAACTGTGCAGCTGTGTAACAAATCAATCGGGAAATCTTTCCTCCAAATCTTTGGTGCAACAGAATTTGTGTGCAGTATGCAGAAGAGTCTGATGACTTGCAGTGACTTAATTAAACAGAAAGTTAATATGCAAGAAAAACCCTATTTAAATCTTTTATTGCCCCAATAACTACTATCAGATCAGAAGATAGTTTATTTTGATCTTGGATGTTTTTAATGTTACCTTTTCAAGAGCTGTTCTCACACTTAAAACAATTTTCCAATAATTTAGGCTTTTTCATTTTTTCCACTCAAACAAAACAAAAACTACTAAACGGATCATTTACAGCAATATAAGCTTGTCATATTGTTTAACTTTAACCTTATGCATGTTTTAATATTATTTTGGTGGACAGTAAATCCTTATGTTTCTGTCATGGAAACTCAGACTATAAACCAACCAGTCAATACAAAGGAATCGTGTGTCTTCCTGTCCATAACCAGACTTCCCTGCACCTCTTAGGTAGTAAATGCATTATTTTCTACCATGTACATATTTATATTTCACTTCATCTTTATCCAATTCAGGGTCGTGGGTAGCATGACCCAATCCCAGCAGCCAATGGGACGAGAGTTGGGATACACTCTGGACCAGATTTATATATATATAAACTATTTTGAGTTGGCTTATTATTATTAAACTTTCACTTGAACTAACTCCCAAGCAGCTGAAACGCAAGGTTTCTGTCTGATGTATACTGTAGGGTATATTCTATTATTCATTTGCCTCATTATCAAATCTAACAGCGGGGTGTGTCGCTTTGTTATAGGTCTTTCTGAATTTGATGAAAAGAAGAAAAAGGATCCCATTAAGGCCTGATAGAATAATGCTGCAGGACAAGATTGGCTGCAAAAGACAACGTAGTTGCGTATGGTGGACAATCCGGCCACCAACTTCTTCCAGTCTTCATTATGACCAGCTGTAACCTTTTTTTTTTTTTACACTGGTTATCTATAATTCACAGTCAGCAGAAATGTGCCATTCGCATTATTTTCTGGCTGCAGGAAGGTAGTTGCTGAAGTCTTAAAAAAAAAAGTGCCATCCAGGTTCAGTACCATGGACAGTAGCTTGCACCTTTCATTCCAGCACCTGGACAGCGCCACATATCCACAGCACATGTGAAACATCACTGTGCTGTGAAACAAAGGCGTGTTGGACTACACTTTGAACACACTGTGTAGGACTTGTGTTTCACTCAGACTGTCAAAAGCGGGCGATTGCACGTCGGGGGAATAGATTGATGGACTGCTATTCCTAAAGCTTTACCCCCTCTTTGTGTGTGCGCGCACTTGCGTAGTGTGTTCGCATGACGTCCAGCTCGTGTGTGTGTGTGTGTGTACGTAGGCTACGACACAAACCGGGCAAACTTGTCTGTCAGGCTCACGCGCTTTGACAGGGGCGCGCTTTTCTGAAAGCTGCGGGTTCACATCATATTAATTCCCCTAAAAATGTTTTGATTCAAAGTAGTTTGTATTTTATGTTGCCAAGGGCAATCGAAAAGAGCTATTGCCGGTAGTGCAGTCAGTGGAGCGCGCGGGCCCAGAGGCTATAACGGTATTTAAGCAACGGAGAGTAGCCTCGGGCTGCGGCGCGAGCGGCGGGCGGGATCACACGCGAAATCAAGCGCCTTTTACAAGTTTGCCACGAAAATTAAAGAAAAAGAGACAAGGGCCAAATGTCATTTTCCTCCTATGTTAACAACAACGTTTATAGCAAAAGTATATAAATAAAAAAAAAGGAAAAAAAGTGCCCGGTAATGACTTGACAGGAAGGATATGTTCGTGCGCGAGGATGTAGTAACGGGAGCGCGCGACTGACAGATCAGCTTGATCTGTGAGACTGCTGTTATAGCTCGACTGGAAAAGGGATAGCAAGATGATTAAAAACACAGACGACTCCTCCTAAGTAGGATCCGCATTTCTTGAGTGATTTTCTTTTGAAAAAGGTTATGTGAATATTCATGCCGCCAAAGCCGCAGTCAGAAAGAACAACATTAATATGATCTCGGCTGAATCCGGGGCCCCGCTCTGCATTAGCATATCAAAGCGTCCGCCCGAGGCGAGAGAAGCTATCGATACGGGAGCGGGAGGTAAAGCAAAGATTATTGGTTGTGATGGTTGCAGCGGCTGAGCTCAGGGCCAAATACGGCGCACCATTAACCGAAAGTGATAGCGAAGGGATTCCCGCGTCAATCCAAGAGAAAAGCCCCAACACCTAGGCAGAGCTGATGAAAAATTAAACCCGAGACACAGCCTTCCTCTCTGTGTGGAAAATTACACAGTCCTCAATAAAAAGAGGAAAGAAAGAAAGGAGAAGCAGTTGCATGGCTTTGATGGAGGAAAGGCGGATCTACAGCACGTTTAAAACCACTTATGAGGAAATTATCTGAAGAAACCCACATCTTCAGCTAAAGAGTCATCCTCCTTTCATCAACTGAGCACTGGAGCCATCTCTGTAGTCTAAACATAAAAATATAAAGCACACACTTCACATAAATTATCTGATTTTCCCAGAAATACACAGATAAGGGCACAAAATAGATTGAAACAAAATGTATCAATACGATTGAATAATGATAATGACCTTCATTGTTTTTTTAACGAAATTCTGAAAACATCTATGCTGTTTAGAGACTAAATCTATTCTATTTATTGCATTTCTAAAATTATATAACTGAATCCGGTAAACTTGACAAATATTTGGTAACATTATTTTAATTTTTCCAAAGCATTGTTGGTGCTTTTTCACTTAAGTAGCCTATAATAACCTTAAATGAAACATGTTAGTGACATAAAATAACGTATTTAGATAAAAAAAAAAGTCATCATATTTTAAAATAACAATTTGCTTTCAAGAAACTCGTGTGTGACGTGTTGTATGTGTCAAATATAGATTCAAGCAATGGGCCGGGACTCATTAATTCGTGACTTTGTTGACATTTTAATTGTCTGACAGAGTTTAGTGTGATTGTTGTAAAGGGGAGGTGTTGAGTGACAGTGGGGAGCACTTTCTCTGCTTCCACTGTGTGTTAGTGTTTAAACAGGCGCGAGAATGAGCCCCTTCCTGCTGTAACATGTTGACAGCAGACAAGAGAGGAGTGTTCCGCCTGTTTGTCTGTCTGCTTGCTGTCTTGTCGTGTCTAGCCGTGAGTGTTCACGGCCTCCGGTGCAAGAACACAGAGAATAAACGGGGGCCTTACCTCTCCGGATGACACCCCCTTGGCCGTTCAGCACGAGCCCACACTGCGCTTCCACGGAGCCCTGCGGAGACACGCACTCATTAGGAGATTAAACATTTTTAGATGATCATGTGCAAAAGGTGTACCTCTACAGAAGAAATAATTTATTCCCGCTAATGCACATGATCATCTAGCATGTGAACTAGTGTGTAATGACTCACTGGCAACGATAACATGTATGTTGTATTGAAATAATATCAGTTCTGAGCCAATGCAGCAATTTTTACATTTTTTGTCCCCTTGATATTTAGCCTACCATACCATACACAAGGTTATGGCCTTTTAAAGGTAATTTTTTATTAATATTAATAAAAAAAAGACACATTCAGTCAAACTTTGATATTCTTGGCGTAATTTTCTTTCCTTTTTTATGACAAATTGCACAAAACCTATCAGGTTTTCAACAATTAAACATTAAAACAAAGGTTGCAACGCACGGCTCTTTCAGAAAGCTTAAAAAGGTCCCAGCCCATAAAAGAGGACAGCAACTCATCCAGGCTGAGAAATGAGCATAAAGTGTCCAGAGCTTGTTGCTGCCATCGACCTGTTGGTTGTATTTCTGCAACACACTACTTGCATTTTTAGAGACCTGTAAGCGACGCCATTTTGGTCCAGATCAAGACTCGCGTGCTATCAATAATGTTATCTAGAAAGGAGAACACGAGCTTTTTATTCAGAAAACACTTAATCCCCCGTGCGAGCCTCGAGGCCTGGCCCACGCAGAAGCCCCTGATTAAAATAAACTGAGGGGGTAAAAAAAGAAGGAGCTCGTTGGAGCTCTTTCTTAACCAGCTCCAGCTCTGTGTCTTTTCTTCTATTCCGAAGCTAAAGTGATTATAAAATCAATATACAAAACGCAGAGGTCTTGCATGAATTAGCTTAGCAACGGGAGAAAGGTGTGGCAGCTGCTTTTGTTCAGCATGAAAATCTCTTTAAGGCTCTCAAAGATGCGACCGGGCTGCACGAGACCATAGGCGCATCTGTTCCGTTTATACATCCGCCTCGTGCAAGCTCAGGTTCACGAGCTATTGCTTTCTTTTTCTCACATAAAAGGTCAAACCTGTGCTCTTTATGTTTTAGGCGAACACCCCCACCCTTAAAAAAATATAATATTTGCAGTAAAGACACTCATAGGAAAAGATAAAGGGTTGCAACAAAAAATAAATGAAACACTATTTAAATAAAACACAATAATTAAAATTGTTAAATATAATACTAAGAATCAAATAACAATATGAAATACTATTAGTGTCTTAATGTGGTGGTTAAATTAGTAAAAAAAATGTTAACGTATTATAAATCAACCAAATAAACAATAAACAAACAATAAATATACAGAGTAATTTAAGTAAAATTTAAAACCATTTTTAAAATACATTCACGGATATGATTATTAATTAAACCTCATCGTTTATTGTCTTATCTTATATTTTCAATAGAATAAAATATTTACTTCAATTTTTTAATCTGATCTCTGTTCAGAGAACATTTTCTTTGGATGTATAAACTGGAATTTAATCGGCCTTAGCCTCCACTTTAATTGCAACTCTAAAATGCCAACAAAAACAGACTTTATTGAGGTGATTTAAAACTGCTTAGTAAATAGTTAACGCGACTGAAATGATGTGTCACTGTATTAAATTGTGTTTAACCAGAGTTAAGCAGCTCAGATGTCGCTGCATTGGTAACAAAGTTGATTGACGTTAAGTCTGTAATTGGATAAACTACGGTGCTTTATGGTGCTTGAGCTGGGCATTGTGCCCTCAACCCCTATCCGTTAATCCGCCCTTTACCGGAGAATGGAGCAACCAGCGGCTTTTCTTTGCCTCAGCAGACAGCCGGACACACACGCATTCACTCACACACAAACACACGCTCAGGAACCGTGTGAATCCCTTTTCATCTCAACCATTTCTTTACATCGAAAAGAATTATGTAAAATATGGTCACGTGTGTTTCTAGAGAAAGGATTTCACAATAGGATTGTATAGACTGCCAGTCAATTAACCTTTAGAAAACAGGCCTGCCTTTCAGAGGCACCGTGCCGTGTGGACTTGACATTTACTTAGCTTGTTGTACAGTCACGTTTGCCTTGGAAAGAAAAATATCTCAAGATGATATCCAATATTATTAACCTAAGGTTTATTGTCCCTGAGTGGAGATCTTATAGGCCAACGAAGCTTTGTGAATGTCAGACAACAGACAGCGGGGACAGACAGACAGACATCTGGCGCTGTCGTTCACTTCAATATATTGTTGCATGGCTGCTGAAATAGTGGAGAAAGTTTTTCAATAGTAGGCCACTAGGGCAGGACAGGGCTGGGGCACTGGGTCATGTTAGGCAGGGTCTGCTAGCCTTTCTATCCTACAGGCTTCCTGATCAAAGCCTTTTATTTTATTATGGAGTGCAGAGAAGCCGAAGAGAAGATGAAGAACATTATTTTTTCCCTTTTTTTCAGGCCTTGGGGAGAAGTGTGTGTGGAAATTAGTTGGTTAAAGAGAGAGCGGCTGCTGGTACCTGCAGGTCGTCTGCCGCAGGCGGAGGAAGGCCCAGGCCGGCGGCAGGCAGCAGCCTCTGGTCCGGGTGGTGCATACCGACGCCGTAGGCCTGTGAGCCGTGTGACGTCATCAGCGATAAATCATGGCGCCTGTAAGCATCTAGGCAACCCAGCTCGCGCCGCTGCTGCTCATCCAAGCACGAGGACTTGAGGGCGGAGCGCGCGTTGTGCAGGTTGATGAAGTCGGCGGGCTCTCCGTGGTGGATCTGCTGGTAGTACTGGCCTGAGTGCAGCGAATTCAGCCCGTAGGCCTCCGGGGCCACGGCTGGATGGGAGTGCTGGAACTCGTAATGGAAGGACTGATGGTGCAGAGGTGTGTACTGGTGGTTAGCTGAGAAATAGGGCGACGCAAACTCCGTCCCCGCCGGCGCTGGGTAGGTGAGCGGCGAGGAGGAGGAGTACGCGACCGAGGAGTTGGCCACGGATTCCAGACAGCCGAGCTGCATCAGCCGGTAGCTATTTGATCCGTCGTGACGTATCTACAAGATAATAAAGAGACAGGGAAATATATGAGCAGTGTCATTTAGCATCAGCCGGTGTCTCCTCTTCTCTGCCTCCCAAACACACTCAAAAACACAACTCACACACTCAAAGCGTTTTTTTCCCACTCCACTTTAAACCACCTGAAGGAGATGTCATTTCCACGCGCCTGGGAGGGGAACGAACGCGAGGCAACAGGAGCCATCGGTATATATATATTTTTTTCCTCCCTTTGGCATGCCTGTCACTCTCCTTGCATGGTTTTAAAAGGCGTGCTGTTATATATTATTATTATTACTGAGCTGCTGGCAAATTCACTGTCCCAGCCTGCTGCTCGCTCTGGATTGGAAAGTAAGCACAGTGAGATACAACGGTGCTTATTCTGCCTTCAAGTACTCTAATCACCTTGACACCGGCGTGCACGGAGCCTAATTTTCCCCAATACACTAATAAAAAGCCCTGTTTTTTATACACTGCCTGAATGAGACGCATGACGGATTTCTCCTTTCATGCACTTTATTTTACATTTTTGTGCATGCAACACAAAAGGCAATGTTCCATGTAGACTTTTCCTGAGAGCAGATCTCAAAATGCTTTTGTAAGTAGCTTAAAACAAAATTCTGTTTATTCTACACGACTGCCATTAAGACTCAAAAGAAAAGCTATTAAGTTAATAAATGAGCCTACCTCTGCGTCGTGGACAAGTCCGGGGAAGGTTGCTGACATTGTGCTTTCTCCAAAGAGACCCGTATTGTTTTCTCTCCTCTCTGCCTCGATCGAATAATAATAAAAAATGCCTTAAAATCCCAAAAAAGAGAGAGAAATGTAAAAGTCCCCTTCGCGCGCGCTTGGTAACGATAGAAAGCTGGCGGAACGCGAGCGTCTCCCCTCTGCACGGACGGGGCTGGCTCACGGATTTTGTACTTGCAGGGTATTTCTCGGCTGATGTCGTAGGTCCCTTGGTAATATAGAAGTTTTGAAAATTAAGCATCAGCACTGAGGAATGGGAGGACAATAGACGGAGCGGAGCATCCCAGGAGACAAGGAATAAATATTGTATCTTCGCCTTAATAAGGAACCAAGTGCCTCTTTCAACGTTTTCGACGCTTTTTGTGGACATTTTCCTTTTTGACTAGTTTGTATTTTCACATGCTGTGCTTCTCCTTTTTCGTCGTGTTATTATTTTATCCACAGCGGCTAAGCCATTTAACAGAAATGAAGGGATTTTCAACGGAAATGTAAGTTGGATTTGTAAAATTTAATGGTAGCCTAATTTTAATCGTTCATTAAAAGATTAAATATTGATTTTTTATAAGCTTTTATTGTAGTTTTCAGCACTAGCTTGGGACTTTATTCTTTACGATATATTTTATTAGGTTTCTTTGTATATTTGGATGATTTTATTGTCATACTGCAACAATAATACGAGTTTGAGAATTTAAATGTGTAAAAATACATATTTAGACTCACATTTTAAAACAAGTCCATTTATTTTAATCTATCATTAGAACATTTTTGTTGGAGATTTTTTTTTTACAATTATCATTAAACAATTTGAAACTTTCTCAACTAATGGTTCAGATTTAAAGCTTTAATTGAATATTTTGGACAAAATATTTAATTTAGCGATTGCAAATCCCGGTAGCTCTTTTCTTTCCCATTCTCTTTGAGACATATTTACTCGTAGATGGATGAGAATTTAAGACATCTTTTTTAAATTCTTATTTATTTATTTTAAAATGAGAAGGGGTCACCGTGGGTGTTACCTTTCTGAATGACCGACTCGACACATTTTCCTCTCAGATATCAGTGTTGTGTACTAAAGGATTATTATTATTATTATTATTATTATTATTATTATTATTATTATTGTGTCTTTTTTTCTTTATTTTTTTTTCTTTCTGGTGAACCTCTTTGAGTTCCTTTCTACATTTCTCGTCTTACTGTAACTCACCTGAGCGCGAGCCCTCGGGGTGGTCCTGCCCAGCTGAACGGAGTCGTAATGGTGTTGGAGAAAAAGATGGCAGACGGTGTGTTTTTGTTTACATTTATTTCAAAAGCTTATTGGCTTTGTTGGGGGGATAAAATCACCAAAGATTGCATCTGATGGTTAAATATAATGCATAGGCCTACATTTAATAGGATAACAAGTAATTCAATAAAACAGGTGTACAAAGCCACGTAGAGCGCTCATGTCAAAATCTAGGCTAAAATAAGCTTAAATATACAGAAACACACATTGACTTGCCCTTAGGCCACCCGGATCGCAATATAAATACAAAACTTAAAAGCAGAAGCCAAAGCTGTGGTCTCAGCCTGAAGAGGAGCAAGGGGAAATGAAGGAGTGGGGTGGAAAGGAAACTGAAGGAGGAGAGGAGAGTTATGCTACTGTCTGTCAGATTTCCTGCCATTCAAAAACAAGACAGTCAACACAGGAGGAGGGTGGAGGAGGGGGCAGTAACTCAGAGATAAGCCGTAATCAGTCTTGTTTTGTATGATTTTTTCTTCCTTCTCAGCTGTAACTGCAACCAAAGCGACTCTCTGATATTATTAAACTGCAGACTGTGCTGACGCCAGGACGCTCACATTGACTGCACTTTAATTAAGAAACTATTTTCCTTCCCATCTGTTACTGCTTGTGTCTCCATCTCAGACGTGTTATTGTTGTTATCGCAACAGATTAATAAGAGCAGTGATGATGCTAGTAATAACAGCCTTTTAGGAATAATAATATATAAAACATTTATTAAAGAAGTAGCCCATTTCTGCTCTTTTGTTCAACTAATCTTATTGATTTTCCACGTCGCGGTGCAATACCTTCAACTGAATGATAGCTTGTGCTTTATCAGTGGTCATATAGCTGCAAAAGGCAAAAAGAGATTAAACATTCAGCAAGAGCTTCTTCTTCCTCTTGATCAAGACTATTTAGCCTAATCACTTGCAGTCATATCTGGGTAAAAAAAAGTCCTCGCAGGCAACACAAACGGCCCTGATGGAGACACGGGTGGTGCAGGGGCCGCCTTAAATAGCCTCCCTTTAAAAGTTCTCAAGGCCTTTTATATTTTAATTAACCGATACCGATGGTTTTGCCTTGAGGCTCGACGCAAAACCCTCTGCACGACGAGCCCGGTGAAGGCCGGTTGTCGCATGGCAGGTATTAAAAAACGAAAGAGGAAAGGGGTGGAGGGTGGGGGAGGTCGAGCGTGAGGGGGAGGGTGGGGGTGGAGGATGAATGGGAAGGCCACAGGGCAAAGAGAGGGATGGAAAGAGCAAGAAAGAGCTTTGGTGTCGATTAAGGTGCCTCAAGTGATTCTAAATGTGATCATGTGGTTCAGATTTTTTTTCTCGTTTGAAAATAAACACAAAAAAATCTGACCAGATAGGTTTTAAGAGATCCTGCCACGTGTCTGTTTATGCTTTCTTTATTAGCCTACTTTCAGGTTTTTCTGATTGGTTGCTTTTTAACTTTTCTGATAAAGGTGTGTGAGTCTGATTTAATCTAAATAAAATAATCTGTGTTGACCTTAAAATGGCAGGTAAAACTTTGGTGCAGAGTGAATCCACCTGAAACTGTTTTATAACTTATCTGCAAAAAAAATTATACCTTTAAGTTTCAGTTAAATGCATTCTCTATAACAACAAACCTAAAAGATTGTCTAACACATTTAAAGATTATTATCGGAATATTATAACATATAAAGTCCATTAACTAAATATTTCTGCCTCTTTTTTGGAATTTCTGAACGTTTTCGTCGCAAAACGGAATAAATAAATATATGTGTGTGCAGCCACTGTCACCACAGTCCCGAGGCACCAGTTGCATGGTAGACTATCCTAATAGGGCTTAACACCGGCGAGTGGCCCCGCTTCACAAGAGCTGGGAGCGCCGCAGCAGATGCGCACTGATCTCCGGACATGAGCCAGTCCATCTGCCGCCTGACGAGGCAAGGAAAGGCCCCAAACCCCGCACAGTACAGCCTAGAGGCGAGAATTTAGATCAGCCCCAAAATTTTCTGGATGGACCGCTGCTCCTGCAGGGAACAGGGGCCCCTTCCTCACTCTTGCCCCAGTTCTGGGCCATAAGAGAGAGAAAATGAGGCAGCATGGTCATTTGTGTCGTAAGTGGTCTTAAACCCTTGTGTGACCTAATATTATAATATTCCGCACTACTTGTATGAATTCTTCATGAGGAAAGCCCTGTGTTGTGGTAAAACAGTCTTCATTTAGTTCCTTTCCTCCCTTAAAAAGAGTATTTCTATTTAAAAAAAAACTTGTCAAAGATGAGCCTTAATATCTGTTTTCTTTTATTTAGAAAAAATGCCTTATTTTCCATGCTCATGTTTGTATGGAAATACGCAATTTATTTCTAACAAATTACACAGTGTCAGTGTAAGCACGAATCATCTTAAAGGCTCTAAGACATCTCTAAGTATGTTGTGATATTGTGTCAGATTCACTTAAAAAGCCAAAATCCACTTTTGGGTGCATCCATGTTGTTTTGTAAAAAAGTTCGTTGATCGTTTATGTAAATATTTATCCCAATTTCATAAATTACAAAGTTTACAACAGCCAGAAAGAAACCAAAACCTAAAATGTCACAACGCTGTCTGCTTTTTGTATATCTCCACATGTGTTGGCCTTGTTTGTGAGTCTGTTTGGATTAATCAGCTCCGGTCAGACACCGGCCTCATATGGCCGCCAGCGTCCGTTAACTCGGTCATGTTGCATGGCTGGGTTCTAGTCCGCACCTTTCCAGCCCAAATAACGTCTGACATGATAAAGAAAGCAAACAAACGGCCCAGAAGATGTTTATCCTCCATCAGCAGTAAAAGTAATTAAGAAAATGGTGCCTGACCTACATAGACGATGCGCCTCGGAAGGAAGCACAGGTTAATATGCTAATATGGATCTGCTAATTGTTGGGATTTAGGCTACTTGTCGTTTTGCAGAGAGGAGGAGGGGGGGGGGGGGGGGGTCTGGGCGTCACTGCCTCGTTTAAACCTCCAAGATCTTCTGCAAATTAATTTCTCTCCATGTAGTGCGAGGTAAAGGAGAGCATGAGGCAGGAAACAGGTGGTTGCTGTTAAATGGAGAAACAAATGGATTAAAAAAGTCGCAAGAAGTCTGGTTTTATTCATTCGCACATTTCTTTTCAGTGTAACAAGGATTCAAACAAATATCACATAAAAGCATGAAACTGTCAAATATAGAGCTGATATTTTAATTAGGCTATTATCTGCCCCCGGGGTGACTGCCCAAACTTATCCCACCCACTAACACACTGAGCCGCAGGACATTCAGGCTACTTCAAGGACCCTCACATACTTCCAAGAGGAAAATAGGTCCATAAATGCAGGAATACAGGAAACATGGGTGATTTGGTTACATGCTATAAGGGACGGCGGCTGGGTATCATTGCCAGTTTGTGTAGCCAATTAGCCCCTTAAATTGTTGTTCTTTGTTACTGTAATTACTTCTGAAGTCAATTCAAAAGTTCAATCCAGGTCAGACACGTGTCATCTGCTGCGTAAACACTGAAGAAAAGGCCAATCTGCCGCTAACGGACAGTCCAACATTTGGACAGCTAATCCTCAGGACTGCACAAGGAAAAACAATTATAAACAACCTCTTAGCTTATGTGATTGTTATTTTTTTTAGTCTAATCCGTCTCTTTTAAATTATGGGTGTAATTTCTGGGGTAAAACGTATTTTGTCCCTTAAGAAAGGGAGTAGCCTAAAAGGCAATTATTGGTCGCCTGTTACAGCGTCTTCGGTTGCGGATTTTTTTTTTCTTTCAAGCCTCAGATAGCGGTTTTCTGCACTGAATGATTAACAGTGATTTTAATAAACGATTACAGCCATCACCCGTGTAGTACCGAAGCTGTAAAATTGATCTCTAAAACTTAACTTCAGCAGCTGTTGGATTAGAAGCCTGCTGCATGTGTGCGTTTGTGTGCGTGTGTGCGTCGATCGATGTTCATTAACTTCTCTTTTCAGGAGTTTCTGAAGTGCTCATGAAGATCACACGAAAGCTAAAAGTCTTCTGACTGTTTCCCATCTAGTGTTTTTGCAATGTACAGAGAGGAAGGAGTCACATTTACGTCCAGATTTCCATCTCTCTCTCTCTCTCTCTCTCTCTCTCTCTCTCTACCATGATGATGATTTTAGTAAGACACCAGAAATTTGACTAAACTGATCTGATGCAAACATTGAATATTTTCTAGTGCGAAAGACTGACTACATGTAAATCGGGTTATTAGCTTTATTGATATAAATGATCACAGACATTTCTTTGAATTCAAGATTAGCTTTATTTTTATTGCAGCTATATTTTAGTTAATATAAAACTTTATCTATAAATTTAGTGTTACTTTAGTGCACAAAAGCATCTCTTTAATTGAATTTTGCTGAGTTTAAGTAAAAAAAATGATTTAATCTAGTGTTACTTCAAATTAATTGTGGATAAATACATGACTCATATAATTGGCAGTTTGTGTAGTAAAGGTGAGATACAATGTTCATTAACACACAAATACCAGGAGGATTTGCAAACAGGTTTATTTGCCTGGTTATGATCCCCAGATTCTTCCTGAGCCTCATATAACTTGTAAATTATTTAAAAACAGTAAGTGTTAACTTTTTGTCTTTGAACACAGATACACACATATATATATATAGTCTACCCAAGTAGCTCTGCTTTCAATGAAAAAAAGTGTCCATTGAATCTATTTCTTGTATATGTTTGGAATAAATCAAGTTTCTGGTCTTGTCTAATCCCATGATGTCACACATTCTTTCAGTCCATTTCACATAGCATTACTAAATAAAGCAACATTAATTCGCAATCAATATGCATGATGTTGGGGAAAGCTTAACCACAAAGAGTGTTTAAAAGAATAGAAACTAATTGTTTTGAGAGAAATTTTAAATATTGTTTTAAATACAGCAACTTATTATGTCTTAACATGAAATGCATTTTGATACGATGTATTTCTATTATAATTAAAGACTAAACTTTGTTATTGTTGTGCATCGGTTTCCCCTTCTTGTTATTTTTGTCCCAGCCAGCAGAGTGCGCCGCTCCAGCAGTGCAGCCTGAGGGGAGATTAACCTGCAGGTCTCTGAAAAGAGAGAGGGCACACACACCAGCACTGCCACACACTGATTCACTCTCTCTCTCTCTCACTTTTAAAGCTAGTAAGTTTACACATGCAAGGGGGCTGGAGGATGATGCAGGTTCAATGACTTTGATCGTGTAATTCCAATGTAATCTCTGTAATCTTTTAAAGCAGAGCTGTTTGAATATACATTGTATGTGTGTGTTTGTGTAAGAGGCAGTGATGTGCGTGGTGTACATTGAATTAGGAGGATGAAATAGAGGCTGAGGCAGCCGCTAAAGGAAAATCTTTAAGAATGAAATGATTTGACACTTGCTCTTTCAGTTTTTCAATCCAGGCCAGATGGACAGGTTTAAATCTGAGTTTTCATTTCATGTGGATTTGTGTGAAATAACAGGACATAAACTGGTTTGAATCAAAACACATTCATATTCTGCTGCATCAATAGAAATGTAGATTACTGCTTGAAGACCAAACAGGTACTTGAAATGTTAAGAAAACCACACAAAACTAACCAGAAAGCAATCTTTAAAGAGTCATGATGTCCTCCAGGCTGCACACTTTCACCTTTAGTGTTGTTTTAAATGTAGAGATTGTTTTTTTTCAAGACTCATTTGTATAAAAAATGAAACTGGAATAATAAAGTCTGTTCCTGAAAGCCTCTGCTTTGACTCAGTCTCTTATTAGACGTGCATCATGTGAAACACAGAGTTTAAAACCACATTGCTGCATTCTCATTGTATTTAAACTAACCTAGTTTTACTTTTAATCATTGCAATGGACAAAATTTAGGCTTTCACAACTAAAATGAAAGAAGGAAAGTAAATGATTCAATTAAGATCGCTTAAAGCTTGTTTTTGAGAATGCAAAGTGATCAAGTAAATCACTGAAGTTTGTTTCCTTCATTTTAATCAGGAGACTATGAAGTGCAAAGTAAAACACGTGGTGAGGGAATTAAATAAACTGGAAGCGATTCCTGTAAGTTTGAACAACTTGGATTTGTCACAGATTGTTTTAAGAACAATTCATTTTTTTATGTCATGATGTACACACTGTAAATGGGATGTATTATGCCTCTTTACTGGTTATACGTATGTACTTTTATAGCACTTTTACTGGTTATACGTATGTACTTTTATAGCACTTTACTGGTTATACGTATGTACTTTTATAGCACTTTTACT
>JBAMIG010000024.1:16350358-16360744 GCA_037177335.1 Kiunga ballochi | reverse complement strand
TGGAAAAAGCAGTCTGAATACAGTGACTGGTCAAAATGGAAGCCTAAATATTTCTGACTCATCTGGGAAGAGGAGCGTATACCTGAAGGTCACTTTCTATAAGGTTTTAGATGGTTTCCTTTAGCAGAACATGCTTTAATTTCCCATACCATTTGATCCAGTTTCCGATCAGGAGGAAGCTGGTGCTTCCATCCATCCATCATCTGTACGGGGAAGCCTTATACTAGCAGTTAGCAGGTGAGAGGCAGGTACACCCGGACACCTGACAGTCCATCACAATTGGATATTATAAAGCAATTTATTGAAATAAAAAAAGATTCAGCAGTATTTTTTATGAAGTCCTGCACAATGTGAGTGATGAGCTGTAGCAGAGAAATGCCTAAAAGATGCAGAACACTGACCAGCCGCACCCATATCTGAATTAAAGGATCAGTTCAAGCTCAAAGGGAATGATTGTTGTGACTCTGTGCCCAGTTCAGCAACCATCACCTGTCATTTCACTAATCTGAATAGGACCACAGGACTATCCCTGCTTCAAGTCAAGGCTTTAAAAAGCTTGAAATCAATATTTTTAGACTGCAGCTGCTGTGCAAATGAATTGGTATGTTCATATTTGAGCTGTCAACATACTGGGGTCTTTTTTTTTTCCTGCATTTCTCTAGACTGAGCTGACATGAGCTTGTCTCATTCCTGACAGGATAAGTAAGGTAATAGTAATAGTAGGGTAGAACTACTTAATTTGGTAGAATATGTATGATAGAATTATGTCCTTTTCCAGCTTGTTAATATTGATGTTAAACTGCATACTAACAAACCATAACATTCAAACTGTACTTTCTATTAACTGAACATGCAGGATTAGTTTAACTTCCACCAGCATTATTTTATTTTTATGTTTGTCAGGATTTGAGAAACTTGATTTTGTGTTATTTCAGCCAAACTTACATGTAAACATGTATTTTATTAAATACACTGATTGGTTCCTGAGTTACTGGATGCTATCCCAGTTATTATTACCAGATGAGAGGCAGGGTACACTCTGGACAGGGAGAATTTACAGTGAGCAGTTAGCGTAACAGTGGTGTTTTTTGGGTGTCTGGAGGTACCCCATGCATCCACAGGAAGAACACATAAACTCCCACTCAGCATCTCATCTTGAAGCAGAAAAATCAAAGCACTGTGGTAAAAACTTTAATCAAGAATCTCATCATAAAGAGCAAAAGTTTAATATCTTTCAACAACCAAAAATAACTTTAGCCTCAAATAGTCTGGTGTCAGGGTTGGAAAGTTCATTAATAGTGATCCAGTACTCATATAGTACTGTAGCTGTTGTGCAAGTACTGTGATTTTATTATTAAAATGTGTGCATTGTTTCATGCACCCATTTATGTGTTTTATGATACCTCATATCCAAGATGTTGCAAAACTGACAGTGTTAAAAAAACAAACAAAAAAGAAAAAACAATGTCTCTCATCCTAACTGTAACTAAGAATCCCTGCTTTGGTTTTATCCCTTACAGGCTACCATTAGGCATATATCGATTTCATTCTTTTTCAAAATTCAGCTGTCTCACATTGCTGTGTTTTTGCCTGTAATGCTTTTGTTTATCCTCAAACGTAACAGAGGCGGATCTGAGTAGTAGACGGAACAGGAGCCAAAGTAAATAAAGAGAAACGGGAGATGCTGCAAAGCTTCATGACAGAGTTGGTCAATTACAACAGACTCCTCCAGCTTTGAGCCTGTGGTCGGCCATTTATTTACACGCTTTCTTAATTCATTCTCTTGCAACACAAACCCTGTTTACCGTGTAAAAGCAACCGTGGATGTCAGCCACAGCTTACACACAGACACCCAAGATCACAGATTTGCTGCTATATGGCAAGACAAACACCCACATTACACACTCACACACCACAACACATAGGAAACACACCACAAAAACACTGATAGGAGCATAAAAAGTGGGGAAAGAACGTGTGACTGCTCTTGTATAATTATCTGGGAAGTCTCCTGATGTGGAACCTTTGCTGTTCTCACAATGAACCTATTTACTGTTGCAAACCATCAAACACCTTCCATACACACAGGCTCATGCTTTACACACACCAGCATGCACACGCAAACACACAGCTGTAGAAAAATGTATACACACATACACACAAACATTTCAAACGAATGCAGGGAAATAAACAGAGACGAGAGCACACAACCCCTTTGCACCTCTGGGAATTTTACTATTCCGTACTTCTCTGCTTCTCTCATCCCTCTCTCTCTCTTTCTCTCTCTCTCTCTTATACACACACTCACTCTTTTTCTCTGTCTCTTCGTCTCTTCCTGTGCTCCTTTGTCTCCCTGATTATGCAGTCAATCCCAGGGTGCTCCACTCGCTGAGATCATCCACCTGTCAATCTGAGGCACACACACTTTTTGCACACACCGTTCCTCCAGTGATATTGATATAGAGGAAATATTAATGACTTCACTCACTTGCAATACACTGTTGTGTCTTGCACTTTCAACACTGGGCCATGCAATTCATCGAGACGCAGTTCTGGAAACTTCCACTCAAATGAAAACAAAAGAGAGGCATGGTGAAATAACACTGGATGCTTTGTCCCTGAACACACACACACAGAGACACGTACACACACGTCAAGAGATGTCACATCAAGTGGTGAAAAATGCAAGATGGCGTGTAATTTTAGCACATCTTTAACACTTGTCATTCTATTTTTTTTACTGTGCTGACATATCTTTTTGGCAGTATTTTTTCTGATGGTACAATCTTAAATGTTGTGCTTTTGCCAAGGAGACATTACTTTATTTTTTTTCTCACAGAAGGAAATAAAAGCAGTGAAAATGATTAAAGGTGTTAAATGGTACACGAGGTATAAATATATCACAAGAAGATGATATTAGTCATGCATTTAAATGCACATCAGCTTATCTTATGTGTTGTTTATTGTAACATGTTCACATGTTGATGTGGCGTACACCATGTGTGAACTCCTGCATTCTCACAACAAGAGCTGTAAGTCAATATCTGTGACTAATAAAGCACAACTGTGGGTTATTTTTCCTTATTCAGAAAGTGTTGCTGGTTTGAGTTCTTGCATTTTAACCTTCCTCAAGACTTCAGAAAGCAGACTTTACTCTGTTCATTTGTATATAAAAAAGACCCGTTTGGAGATTGCAGGATATGACTTGTGTATCTTTAATAAAAAAACAAATGCATCAATACTTTCCAAAGTGAAAGATCATTGCATATTTTCACAGACATGCACATGTTTTTACTGATGATATAAAACCTGATGGTAAAAACTTTCATTTAGCTTATTAACACTTCTGCACACAGTGTATCTGCTCCTCTGCAACAGATTAAAACCCATTCAGCACTTTTGTGATCATAGTTTTTTTTTGGTTTCACTAAAGCCTCCATGTTGCTTTTACCTCTAAGTCGGTTTGGATTGCAGCATCAGATGGATGGGCAAATGAAGAATAGAATTTCTCATGGAAAAAGAAAAAACAAATCATTTGTCACTGAATTTAAGATTTTTCTTATATCAGTGTTTTTACCTTAATACATATGTTTTATTTTATTTCTTGGAAAGTTCTGCTGAAAAAATGGAAAACTGGATCGGTTGATGTTAGAACTTAGGTCACAAAAAGTATAAAACTGAGTGATTATTTAAGTTGCTGCAGTGTGTGCTGGTTATTTTTAATTATAGGCTACTAATAGCCTAGTATTTTCTCAGCAGGTTTGTTTAATAGCAGTTCACAAAATGTTCCTATAGACATCCCTTATGTGGAAAAAGATCTTAACAGCATGGAAATTGTAGTTTTCAGCAAATCCCAAAATTGAACTGGATCAAGGCTTGGAGCTCAAATACACATTCATATTATTCACATTGTACTTAACACACATGGCTGCTCTAAGCAGGGTATTTCTTTTTACATTAAAATATTTTCCTCAAACAAATGAAAATTTGCTCAGCTTTTTTATTGTTATGGCATTTTCACACTTGCATCCACTGGTTTCATGCATTCTTACAAATATTTGCATAAATTAAAAATGTTAGGACACTTTGTTGAGATAAACATCTGCTTCCATTGCCAATAAGCATCGCTGCCTCACAGCAAGGAGGATGTTGGTTTAAGTCTCTGCAGCGGCCTTTCTGCCTGCATGTTCTCCCAGTGCTAGCATGGGTTCTCTCCAGGTACCCCAGCTTCCTCCCACAGCCTCCCACATTCTGCATGAGAAGGTGGGTTTCATATCATCTAGCAGAGAAAATCACTGTTGCATTTTTATCTGCAAAGCACAAACCTAATGTTTAGGACTAATATGTTGCTACAACTCCAATGTTTTAAATTAAGTTTAATAGTTTTTTCATGGCAATTGTGTGATTTATATATCATAACGGTACACAGCATTGCCAAAAAGATGTTGTTATTGGGACAATCTTGGCAGAGATTTGTAATCTTTACAGCACTATATGGCTAAATGAGGATTGATCACTTGACATAAATTATTATGTCAATATTATAATAATGACACTAATTATTTTCAAACAAGGGTTTGCTGATAATTTGGGTCAAACTTGGGTTTGTGTGTCTAAATTACGATGACTAAAAATGTGTAGACTGTCAAAATGATGTTAGTAATGCTGTTTGGGCATTTACCACCAGGAAAAAACGGTGAAAGTCTAAAGAAACTGAGAGAAGGCAGCTTGTGGAAGCAATTAACCCAGTCAGGAAGTAGAAAAGATCTATACATCCTCAAAGTTTTAATTAAAAGTGTGAGACGGTAGTAACAAAAACAAAAAGATAAACATAGTTTTTTTTTATAAGCAATAAAACAGATCCTCTATATGGAATCAGTCTTTGTTTCTGAGTAACTCAACACACACAGATAGGCGGACAGATATCACCTCATCTCCACAGCTCATTTAATTTCTCAGCCTCACTCCATCACCCTCTCTGAGATTCTGGGCCTTAGCCTCCTGTGCTCTGATAGTAGAAGTTACCATGGCAACGGAGTGGTCTTGTGGCCCTGGATGTACGCACAAACACACACCCACTTTGGCTCTTCCTCTCCATCTCTTCATGCATACATATTTGGAGCTACAGGTTCCCCCAAAAGTAACATGCTTCCTGTGTTTGATTGACATACTCGAGGGGTTGTGGCTCACAATTAGTGATGCGGGTAATTTCCCACAATGCCCTGCAGCCACTGGGCACCCACTGCGCCCGCAGCCAGCTCATCAATATTCATGAGCCATCCAATGAATATGTAAATGAGGGGGAGCGACTGTGTCCAGGTGAACAACCACAGCTCACCAGTCTGAGACCGCTGCATTTGCAGGCTTTTCAGGAGTGGGCAACTGGTTGGAAAAACATCTCACACCATTAAAAAGACTTCACCATAATAGCAATCATAATTAATATATAGGCCTACATTTTTTATTAAAAATGCATAGATTCAAATCAAAATTTACCTTAAATGTCACCAATTATTGCAATTTCTTGTCAATTTTGATGGATTTAAACCACCTGCCACAATCTTTTAAACCAAATATCATCCACTGTTTTAATGACATTTTTCAGTTCAGAGAGAGAGAGAAAGAGAGCATATTTAATTATAAGATAATAATATTAATAATAAAATAAAAACATGAAACCATTTGACAATCGTGATTTCAGGTTTGTAAGCACGAGCAACCTTAAATCATTTGAACACTTTCAACAAACCACATTTAAGTCTCTTACTGCAGTGAATGATATATTGATATAAATATAATTATGAATATATATATATATATATATATAGAGATGTCCAGACTTTTTCCTGCTTGTTGTTCACATCTTAACTACACCTCCAAGTTAGATTTAGATGGTTAGATTGTTCTGAAGGTTTTATTCAGCATCGGACTAGAATATGTTTGTAAGAACTCCACAGCAGGTTCTGAGTACATTTGCATCAATAAATCTTTGAATAATATCAAAACAGTAATTATTCTTGACCAGGATTTAAACCTAGTATCTAGAACCGCTTTCTACATATTGCAAAATTTAGGGACATCCTGTCTCGGAGTAAAGCAGTAATGAGTGATTTTTTCTCTTTTTACTTCAGAAATAAAATACTGCAATTCTTTATGTTCTGTCCCAAATAAGCCCTGAAAAGTCTCCAGCTAATCCAAAATGCTGCAGCGAGGGTTCTGATGAGAACCAGCAGCAGAGATCATATTTCTCCAGTTTTAGCATCTCTTTATTGGCTTTCTGTTAAATTTAGGATAGAGTTTAAAATTCTTCTCCTCACATATAAAGCGCTTCATGACCATAAGCTCCATTATATATAAAAGACCTCATAGTTCCACATGTTCCACACAGAGCACTTTGCTCTCACACTGCAGGTCTACTTGTGGTTCCCAGAGTCTCTATGAAAACGATGGGAGGGAGAGCCTTCAGCTCAGGCTCCTCTCTGATGGAACCAGTGGTCCCAGTGTGGGTCCAAGAGGCAGACACCCTCCCTACCTTTAAAATCAAGCTTAGGACCTTCCTTTTATACAAATCTTATAGTTAGGGATAGTTTATGCAGTCATGGGGACATCCCATAATACACAAAGCACTTCCTTCTCCTTTCTCTGCTCCTTATCGCCCATGTAATAGTATATGACAGCATCAATATCTTTAAGTCTTCCTAGATGTTTAGGTTTTTATGGTACCAAACTTCTGTTTCAATACCAATACCACATTGAATTTTGATACCTTGGTAGTTTTCGTGACTATATTAGTTTTAATCTGAATACAGCTGCTTTATTCTAATCTTTGTTTAAAAGGTTTGTCTTAAAACTGAACGTGAAACATTATATGGGCATAACTAAAAAATAAACAGGATGTCTAATATATCTAGATAAAATATTTTAGAATATTAGTGTTTTAAAATAATGTTTAAAAATAATTCATATGTTGCTTGACCTTAATGTATAAAACATTAAATGGGTGATGGGATAATGGCTGTATAAATTATATTTGTGTGGCTGCGTTCACTTTAACATTTTCAGTTTCTGCAGAATAATGTAACCTTAAATAAATTAACAATCTAATAACTTATAAAATTGTTTCTAAAATTGCAGTTATGAAAGATTAAAACAGATTTTTTTGCAGCCAGTGATTTAACCATGGATATGTTCTAGCTCTGTTAACTACTGAAACAAAATCCTCACCCATCGCTTAGGACCTGTTAAAAGGGAGTTTTGCTTCCTACTGTCGCCTCATACATGCTCAGGAATGGTAGATTGGATCAGAGTCAAGATTTGATGCAATCTTTGAGTTTCCCTTAGCTCGGCTGTTAATTATGAATTCTGACACAAATTAACAATATCCATCTATGTTTGGTTTAATGTTTTTGTTTTGTACAATCTCTTTATCCCAATAAACTTACACATTGAAATTAATCTAACACTGCTTTGAGTAGATAATATATGTTATATTTATATTCCAATCAGACCCTAACCCTTTTAATGACACACACATAATTTGCAACAGGATATAAACATATTCCTATTTCTTAAAGCCTCCTGCACAGGATCCTCACCGTGGCAGTCTTGTCTTTTTACTTTAGGATGACATGTTTGGATGCCCTGTGATGGACTGGCAACCTGTCCTGGGTGTAGCCTACCCCGCTTCTCACCTGTTGACAGCTGGGATTGGTTCCTAATACCTAATCTACACTTATGCAATGCTGTCTGGTGTCCTCTTGGGCAGGGTACTGTGATGGTCCGCTATCTTGGTTATGATTAGTTGGTTATTGATCAGTGGGGAAGTGTGATGCACCTTGAGAGGTGGGAGTGGCAAAGCCTATAAAACCTATAAAGTCTTTTCTGCCCTGACAATCTGAGCGGCCATCACCTCCTCAGGATGGATAACCATAATTCTTTAAGTTTGGTTTTATTTGGAAATACATGGCTTTCTTGGCTCCTTATTTGTTACTCTGTGAGGCTAAGTGGAAACAGTACAAAGATTATTATAACTTAAACCTAAACAATGCAACCCGCAGATATTTACAGTTTGTCCTCCAAAGCTTTTAGAGCAAAACCTTGAATAAAAAAACAGCAAAACTCCCTCTTACCCTCATAATTCCTGAAACAAATCAAAATATTCACCTTCAAGCAGCTATCTGAGAGAAAATCACTCAGAAAAATCAAGTCAAGGATCTTTTAGAACAGTGTTTTTGTTTTTTCTTTGTGAACATAAAAGTATTTTATATTTACACAAGTGTACTATAGCGCCCCTATGCAATGTGATGAGTTGGATGCATATAGATAACTATGCTGCAACGTGATCAATGCAGTATTGCTAAATTAATTCTAAATCAAGTTTGATTAATGGAGGAATAAAAAAATAGCACACATCCTCTGTCCTTTAGCATTGTAAAGATTAACAGACCCACAGAATATGTAGATATGGTCATGGATAAAAGTAAAAACATCTACAGGTATTTTTGGCTTAAAGTGATATTGTAAAATTGCAGCTGTGGGTTTTGGTTTAAGATGATAAAAAAAACACTTACAGATACACTCCAAAACATCTGGACTGCCTCTGTAAGGAAAGAGATGATGCAGAGTAACACAATACACACAATACAGTTAAAATGATATCTGTGATATAATTTCTCCTCCTTCAAGAAAATTGTTTGTTTGACTATAAGCAGGTTCTTAAAAATAGTTTGTAATAAAAGCTAAGCAAGGTGCGATGTACTCCTTCTTGATCTAAGATTAGATCATCAGGTCACAAACTATAAAACAAAGAAGGATTTTAAATTCTACATGGTTGTTTGGATTGTAAAGCAATCAAACCCACTCAAACAGTGACAGGGATGACATCTGTGGGTGTAAATACACAAAGCTGGCTTTAGATTTCTGTTTGATATAAACAGCCCTTTAATTGTTGCAGGTTGAGGTCAAAGATATTTATGGATATATGTAGTCTCACCTTTCAACATATTGTCTTTTTACTAAATCGTGTAATGAATGTGAGTTAGGTGTGTTAAGCGGTTCAAACATACAGCATGTTCACATTCACACAAACACACCGACTCCTCTGCCGAACTGGGAGAAAAAACCAAAGTGGACAGATCAGAGTGGAGATATAATCAACTCTGAGTTCTGAGGAAAATGCATTTCACTCCTTCCTTCTTTTACCACCTCTCCCTCTGCCATCACCAGTGTGGAGCTGTTTGCCGGAGCTGGCCCAAACAGACCCAGTTCACAACTGGAACAGAAGAACCAGCAGCACATGCTGTTGCAGGGGCCCCTGCACAAACTTGGAGCTGGGGCTCACATTGAGATAGCACCCCAGAGCAGAGTTCAGCTCAACCAGAAGGTTTATTGCTGGATGTGTGTGTCAGTGTATGTGTGTAGGTGTTATTGAGAAGCATGGCTTTCCCCTGAGAGATCCTCCATTAATTGTGAAGTGAAGGAGCCTGAGGGCGACACCAGGGACCTCCATTAAACACAGACAGGCAACTGACAACCTCTCTCTTTCTCCCTCTCTCTTTCCACTTTCTTTTCCTTTTACCCCTCATCCCCTCCCTCATTTATCCTCTAAAATTCAAATTCACATTCAAATTTAAACAAGGTTCATTGCCATGAAAGGAGCTGCCTAATGTCAGCAAAGTAATAACAACACACAAAAGAAAGTAGTTTTGTTGATTCTAGGAAGCTGCAAACAAAAAGCACATCACCTAAATGGAGTCTGCATTCATAAAATAACAAAGTTCTGCAAATTTCACGCAGTAATTATCCTTATTAAACAGCTTTTGTTGTGCATGAATTTGACTTTTTTCTGACGCTACCAAGTGAGGTCGACTAAGACTTTTTTATTTCCTACATTTCAGATATTTATACTTTTAAAGCATCTCTCCGTTGACAAGTTTTCCCCTACATTTGCTACTATTACACTTCAACTACATTCGGTGGAGATAAACTTTGTCTCCTAAGAAGCAAGCTGAAACTTGCAAATGTAGTTCTATCTTTGGAGGTTGCACCTATTATGGGTGCTTTTTGTAGCTAGGCTGTAAGTCCCTTATGAACTTATTTCCAGAGCAAGGTAATTATTGCAGGTACAGTGCCTCAGGATGAGTACCTGAGTCCCAACAGGATCTGTCTGGACTCCCGAACATGTCCACTCTGCGAGCTTCTCCACAGTCGGCAGCAAGATCTGTTTTTTTGTCTACAGATTAATCAGTAATAAATTATCACGACGCTACATACGGAAATATCAAAGATAGATACAAATGATCCTGTATTGCAGGGGTGCCCAAGTCCGGTCCTCGAGATCTACCATCCTGCAACCTTTAGATGCAACCTATTCTAACACACCTGAAT
>JBAMIG010000024.1:16308726-16321641 GCA_037177335.1 Kiunga ballochi | reverse complement strand
TGTGTATTGATCCAAATGTGGATGTGCAGATCCCTTCTTCCAGGATGCATGAACAGAATGCATGTGTGTGTGTGTGTTTATGTAGGAACAGCGTGTATCTGGGAGCACGTGGGTTATTGCTATTGCATGTGAGTTTCTGTATGTGAGAGCATTTTGAGACCTGCAGTCCGATCACGGTTCAGATCCTTAGCCTTGTGTTTGTCAATCTAACCTTGACAGCAATTGGTGGAGAGGTCTGAAGCCACTGGACAAGGTCAGATGGACAAGCAGACAGACGGAGAGAAAGATTGCAGGTGTGAGGTGCTTCTTGCATCTGCATACAAAGTGATTTTCTGCAAGCAGAGGATGGGAATTATAATATTTCATCCAAAAAAGAATGGTAAAATGAGCCTTCCCTGTGTTCCCTGCCTTTCTCCATCTCTTCCTCCATCTTTCTTTCTCTCTTTTTATCATCATCTCTCCTTCCGTCTCTACCTCTCTGGTTGCTGCAGGGTTGATTGGAGGTTTTGTCACGCCTGCTTTGACAGGCCGGGCAGAGCTCAGGTCCCAACGGTTTGGCAATTATCCTCTAACCCAGCAGCCTACTGCTGCACAAATGCACTCACACTCACACTCATACACACACATACATACATGGCCTGCATGTCAATACGTCAGAGACGGGGAGACAGGCTGTCTGTGTTTTCCATCTCGTTCTCTTTTGCCCTCTTCACATCTCTCCCTCTCTCATTAGCCGGCTGCGTTTTAGAGGGGTGGAAGGTGTGAAACTCCGGAGACTCTTAACATTCCACTCTAATATACAGTCCATCTTAAGCCGTTCAGGGCCTGAACTCACACACATAGACACACACACATGCACACATCGTAATCCTTGGAGATCAGAAGAGCTCCTCTTTCTCCAACTAAGCAACGTTGTGCCCATATCTACAGACTTGCTGACTGTCTTTCCAGCTTAGCAAACGTACGGGAGCTTGTCAAGCGCAGGAAGCAGCTTAGACTCCGGAATTAACTTAAACATGGACTTTAGAAATGTGAAGGAATCTGCAATGTTCTGCCTCGTATTAAACCCACAACACAATTTAGGTTTTTATTTGAAACTGTTGCATTCTTTACCTGTGTCCCAGGTCCGTTCCCTTTGTGGAGGAAGAGCTTCAACATGTTTTACATAACAGTTAAATATAACAGAATCATCTTTCCATCACTACTTCATGTACTTTGACGCTAGGTATCACAATACACACCTCATAGTTTCTCTCATTTGCATCTTATTATATAAAGAAAACCTTGAATATTTACTTTGCATTTTCTCTCTAAATGAATGTTTTGTTTTTCTTTTTGACTCACCTTTGCATGCATGATGTTTCAGTTTGTTTTCTCTATTTGAACTCTAACATATGCACGTATAGAAAGTTATACGTGGACTATTGCAATCTGGATTATTTATATTTTAAGAAGAAATAGATAAGTTACCTTATGAGCTCTTTATAACTTATTTCTCCTGGACCAACAGGAATGAAGACTTTAAATATTCAACTTGTCTGCATGGATTCTTAGAGAAGTGATCTCAGAAAATTAATTCAAATCAGTTTTAAGCTTTCTAGGAGGCAGCAAATGTGGATTAAATGACTGACTACTAATTTCCCAGTTTGTCCTTTGAGTTGCAATAGCCGTGATGATTAAATGTTTCTTTCTTATTTGTGGTTTTGATGCTTTTTGTGGTTCTATCAGTCTCAGCTGCTTTACGGTGAACCTGAACTTTCATTAGTTTCCTGGAAAATATTTCCAATTCTTATAACATAAGAATACATAATGGTTAAAAGTTCCTGATAAATTTAGAGAATTACATAGATGTTTTTTTAAAGCAAATTGGACACTATAGAATATAACTTAATTTAATTTGATTTACTTTTTCACTTTATCCCTATCAAGAAACTTTAATACAATTTTATTATTTGTTTATACAATTTTTTTTTCTAAATATCTTTCTTTAGAGTCAATACTGCAGAACCTGAACTGGTCCATAAATCCTCCTGAATCTATTAACTAGTATGAAAGATAAGGTGTGTTTTTTAATGTGGTGTAACTGGGTGTTTACTGGCTGAATCCACCAAACTCGTACCAGAAAAGTTATAACATAAACTCTTAAACATTGTTAAAAAGCTGCTCATCTAAGAACAGTTATCTTTAACCTCTAAAAAAAATAAAAGTGAATGCAGCATTAATGCAGCATTAATTCTGCACGGTTGTATTTGAGGATTTATGCAACAGAAGACGGTTTGTGTCGTTTAACTTTGTCCCCATGCAGAAACAGTCGGCCGTTAACTTTTCAGGGGAGTAATCTGATCCTGCAAAGTCTCAATAATCCTACAAATGTTCACGTGCACCTTCAGTGAGGTTTAGAATAAATAATGTCAGTACATGTGCATTTAGTGCATTTAGTCATTTTTACTGTAGAATTGTAACATTAAATCATTTAATCTTTGCTATAAGTTATGAGCTGGTTTAGATACTTTTATGGAAACAACAAAAGTGAAATCAAATGTTTTTATTTGATTTTATTGTTGTTTTTTATTTTTCATTTAACAAGTCTTGATATAAATTAATGTGTTGGATAAAGAGGAAATTTTCTTCATTCAGTCCTGCAATGAAATGATTTGTTATTCATTGTGCAGATATGCATATTTATCCCTTCCTTTTTTTCATGAGATCTTATTTTCTTTATATTCATATTAATTTGTATTATTTATTTATTATTTATTCAGTTAGTTATCATTGCATTGTGGAAACATATTTCCTTTTAAGACAATATGTGACGCAAGCTGGTGATGAATGAGACAAAGACACCAGGAGGAAGATACAGTTAACTTCATGTCTCACAAAGCTGCTCAGCAGTTTGCTCAGTTTTCTACCAAGCGGTGGGACTTTTTCAAACCAAACTAATTTAAAGATTATGTTCACATAGATATGATGCATTTGGCTCCTCATCCTGGCCAAACAACTCTAAACAATTGTGTCAACAATATATCTCCAAAACTGATTAAATATGATACAGTAAAAGCACCGATGAGCTACTACGCTCTTCATTTACTCTGTCTCTAATTATGTCTGGAGCTATTTTCGTCTTTTCCTCTTCTTAATACTTCTGTAAATTGGAAAAATGAGTGAGAGTTTCTGGACTCATTCACATTTTCAGCCTTTGTCTGGTTATGCCAGAGTTTATGCCACAGAGATCATGAGACAGGTTGTCAACATGAGTGACAAGTGTAGCGCCGGTGATTGAGGGGATGGATTTTCAGCAGGGACAGCAGGTGAATATTATTAGCTGAATGGTAACGATAAAACATTTGCAGAGGTGTAGAATTGAGGGGGAAGGGCTAAAATAAAATACCAGCAGAGTATTCAGCCCTGTTCTGTCCTATACAGTAGTTCACTCTGCTAAAATCTCATCTTTATACATGACATAGACTTTTTGTTATTATAGGTTTTGTATTAATAGACTTCTTCACTTGCATCTTTTCAGCAGGTTGTAAATGAAAACCTAAGATTTCAGCCATGACTCATCTCCGCTTACTTCCCCATCTCCTAACTACAAACTGGGTTTCATATTTCAGGATTTAATTCACTGTGGCATGATAGTGGGAATTCAGGTGCGGTACAACATGTCAAACCCTTCTCATATGCAGACATAAGTCTAAAAATGCCTGCTGATTTTGCTCTGCATTTTGCTCCCGTATACAGTTTTCCTGGAGACAGTTTCCTAAGAAGAAGGTCGATCCAGAGAAAAGTGTTCAACCCCAGTAATTGTCATATTTTAGTAGTGTCAGATATAAATACCTCACACTCTTACCGCATTGAACAGCAAGTATCAGTATTAGTGAGTGGATAAACTTACTGTCATGCTTTATGTTTGAAGCAGGTGGATTTTCATGTCGACTTGTTTGGATTTCCTTCACAGGACAGTCCCCAGCTTTTAACTTCTTTAATGAAATTATTCATGTTCCCTTCCTTTTCCTGGTTTACACCATCAGTGTTTCTTTATAAGCGCCCTGGGCGGCATAATCGTCAAATCCATCAACACACTCACCTCACAGCATTTCAGCGCAGCACTCTTTGAAGGAGATGGACGTTGTGGCTTTATCAAACAGACAACGCAGTGATCTTCCCTTCCGGCGCTAAAAAAACTACATACACCTTACAGCAACAAAAGCCTGCGTGCATGTGTGTAAGTGGGTATGGAAGCAGAACTAGGAGATGGGTGTAATTTTATAAGTGTGTGCTTCTGTGTGTGTGTGTAGGCGGACCTTGCCTCCAGCTAAAGTCATTGAACAGTTAAGGAGTTCCTGCTACACTCCAGGCTAAAGCTGAAATGCAACCGTCTGACCACGCGTGAAATTACCACCCTTTCATGAGTGTAAAGAGCATACACACTCGCTCGTACACACAAAATTGTGTCTGGGCCTCCCTACATTTACAAACATACTGTACAGTACTGTATCTGCACACCTGTATCAGACAGGCAAACACATGCTTGATAAAAGCGTGTGCAGAGAGCATGTCATGGCTGTTATCTGCATCATGGCACTGTGACATGGAAGTGCCTCAGAAGTGCTAATAGGCATGCCAATGTTTTCCTGTGTGTTTGTGTGTCAAATCATGTTTTGACTGTATTTACCAGTGGAATATCTTGGTTGACAGTGTACAAAACTTCTCTATTTTTTAGCAATGTGTTCAAAACGTGTGTCTGATTCTGAGGAAACAAATAACAAAGAAAAGGAAAACAGGTGTTAAAAAAAACAAATCTGTACATGTTCAAACAAATCAGGTGTCAGGTGTAGATTTAATATTCACACAAACCCACATATGCTTACCTCAAAGTACTCGGGCAAGACTAAGAAACAAGCAATCATAATTGTTAAATAGAAAATATACATCTCTCCTTTTAACTTGTATTGAAAATTGAGAATAAATACAATAAAAGTGTTTTCTTATTTTTGGGAGCATGTGATGGATTGGTAACCTGTACAGGGTGAACCCTGCCATTTGCATGTTAATTATAAGGATGGGCTCCAGTCTTAACATGACCCAAAATACTGCATATGTTTTCCATCATATAGGAAAATAAAAGATAAACAAATTTATCATGCTTTTATTTTGTATGGAAGAAAAGTTTGGTAATGTCAGCAATAGGCTAAGGTATTTTAGCAGTGTCTAAAAAAGGTTCAAACCTTTTACAAACTCCATGAGAACAGAGAACTCTTGAGGCTGCATTTCCTCCTAAATGAAAGATTCAACAAGCTTAGATAGTTTTAATGGGAACTGGGATCTTATGGGAAGTTCAGGGAATCCTTCAGCACACAGTTCATTGCTAGATGCAGGTTGTGACTTCATGTGCACAGGACAAGTGATCTAAAGAACTTGTGTTATTGCAGTGTTCCTCTGGGATTAATAAAGCCTTTTAATTTAAATAATTTCATGCCAAAACACTTTATGTTCACTATGTAATAACTCTGTAAGAGGGGTCCTTGTGCTAAACTGGGCTTCCAGCTATCACACCACTGAAAACATTTAGCTCAATATGAAATAAGATGATATAAATGAGTATCAACAGTTTATGAACCGACTTTTTTTTCCTTCTGATTAAATGAAAACATTGTTTACAAATCTTTTCATTGGGTTTTGTTTAATATTTGCAGAAGGTGTCAAACTGTTAAAAAGTCTGAGTTAAATAAGACGGACAGCTTCAGTGATCGATAAAGAACTGATATTCCTCCCCTGGATTCAGACATAGCTTTTCCCTCCATCTTGCACTTATCAAAAATCCTCTTTAATACTTCAGTAAAAGCAGCATGTGAACATAATGTCTCTGTAATTAGAGGTTCACATACTTTTATCTCAGCTCTTACTGTACAGTAAATGTTTACCACTGCTCCAAATTGAATGAACAAAAAGGTTTTATTCGCATCAATGTTTTAATTTTATTGTTTTTTTTGTCCATACTAAACATCATTAAAGCAAACACTTGCTTTCTGTGCAGCTTTTCAGACAGTAAACATGGCCACTATAGGTTTTTCATTAGCAGAGCCGCTAACTGATTTTGAACGCTCAATAACACTCAACCTGTCAATTGACACTAAAAACAGCTCAGCTTACACAAACTGAGAGCTCGATACAGAATCCACTCATGGTTTCCATACACAACCTGTTTATCTGTCAATCAATCCATCAGTCTTAGGCCTAAAACACACACACGCAGACACACACACACACACACACAGAGCCCTGGGTGTTGATTTAGTAGAGTAATACAGTCTCAAGTCTTCCACTCAGGAGTGTGTCACAGCACATTATCCCAATTTCAGATCACAGTTAGTGTGATTTAGACGCACACATACAGTATGCACTGCTTACACACACACACACACACACACACACACTGAGCCATCACAGCAGTCGTCAGTTAGATTTGGTTCTTTTGAAGCGGAGCAGAAGTGCAGTAATGTCACAGCCTTGGGCGACAGACTGCTAGCACCCTGACACCCATATTACTCCCTCCTCCCCTCTGTGCTCTACCAGCTCAGCCCTACCCCCCCATCACCACCCCGCCCGCCCACTATCAACGCCATCTTTCTCTTCCTTGTAGTGAACACACTGAAACACTCCAACTAATGCACGCTGTCATGCCACATTTTGCTCCAAAACCTCTAAGTCAGTTTGTGTTTTAATATCTCCATCCTGTGAAATGAGCTCTGGTTCTTTTTCAGCCTCAGGAGAAGAAACACGGTGGGGTGGTGGTGGGGGAGGGGGGTATCTTTCAATATCTGCTTTTTAGCATTTAACTGTGTAAGTATACATTCCTGATTTATTCCATATTTTCGGTATATAAACTTATCAAAGTGTCTTGCTTTTGCTCTGAATGTTTTACAATCAGAAAAAAAAACATTATTGGAAATAACTGCTCATTTCTTTTGATCGTTCTTAAACTTCAACTTAACTTTAATAATCTCTTTGGGAGGACTCCATGAGGGAAATGAGATTTTCAGCAGCTTATAAAATAAGATTCCTTAATACGAAGAAACTTTAATAAAATAAACAGAATAGATTCTGCCTAATAATGTGAGTATATTTGACACAAATCAAATCTTTCATTAAGAAAAAGCATAAATTCGGTAATCTGTGGCCTCATATTGTTGGACGGGTTGGATCTGCAGTCTGATTTTATATATAATAAGGCTTTTCAACATAAATTGTCTCGCCAAGCAAGATCCATCAGGGGCTTGTACCTACACTGAGATTGTCAAAGTCAGTGGATGTTGTGGAGATGATTCACCCAGCAGCACAGATTCAGTCACAGCAGGAATTATGCTATTCTTCCTGTGTAAAATGAGTCAAATGTTTCCTACAACCACAGTTTGTATCAGTGAACCGATTATCTCACACTTTTTATGTTGGTTAAAACTTCATAAAACAGTTAGAGATGATAAGTATGGAGGTCATCACTACAAAAAAACATTCTAAATGAGTAGTTGTGTTGTTTGTTTTTTGTTTTTGTTTTTTTGTTGTTGTTGTTGTTGTTGTTTTTTTGGGGGGGGCATAACCACCAAGGAGGTTATGTTTTTGACGGATCTGTTTGTTTGTTTGTTTGTCTGTTAGCAACGTAACTCAAAAAGTTATTGATAGATTTTGATGAAAATTTCAGGAGATGCTGGGAGAGTCACTGGAAACAAATAATTAAGTTTTGTTGGGGATCCGGAAAAGATCCTGGATTCTGGATCACTTTGAAATGTATCATTGCAACATAATGCCATTTTCATTCACGCGTGACATCATCAGAAAGCGACCAGGAAGTGTCGCCGCTGTCAGATATGGCTGCTGCTTTGCTCATCCTGCATTGTGTTCAGTGATACGTTACAAAAGTCTTTTACTTGTAGTTTTACGATTAATATACGTTGACTTTACATACTATGTGAATTGACAACGGTAAACAAGAAGAGCTATCATAACGACTGTGACTTCTGACAGTTTTTATTCTTTCAGTGACTGGCTGTGACGTTTGACACAAGCAAACTCTGAAGTCTTTACTATGTGCCGTAAATGGTTTTCTGTTTGGAATCTGTGTTGATAGAAAAGTAACATAAACTGGAAATAAAGACTTCTGTCTTCTAATAAAAAATAATTATGCAAGAGATGTTGTTGAATTATTAGCAAATGGATTTCTAAGAGCAATCAATCACTGTCCTACACAGCTTTACATTCACACCAATCAGCAGTTTTGAGAATTCATTTGATATCTTTTTATAAGATAGAATATAGAAATGCAAAGACAAGCTGTCTGAGCCAACAGTGATCTGTTTTTCTTTCCTTTGCAAATAACAACCATTTTTGTGTACGTGTACACTTTTCCAAAAGGTTGTCATACAGATGGATTTTAGATAGCTGTGGATGATATCGCCCATGTTTTCGAGTGTCTCAAAGATGACTTGGCTAAAATACCTTGCTTCATGTACAATACTGGTTCAAAGAAAAGCTGAGACATGCTGACATGACTGCAAACGTGTCAGCATGCATGCACCTGTTATTGTGATGGCGTAAATTGGGATTGAAACAGTTTATCATCCTGCAAGGAAACACTTTAAGCAGTGTCTGAAAAATGGCTTTGCAAAGTAGAAGTTAGTGTTTGAGCTGATCTGAGGCTTTCTGGGAGTCGTTCTAGATATGTGGAGCATAGAAGCTGGATGCAGCTTCTTTCTGTCTCGTTTTGACTCTGGGAAGTAAAAAAAGACCGGATTCTGATTGCTTGAGAAGTCTGGTGGGTTCATATTGGGTCGTTTGATGTATTTTGGTCCTGAATCATTCAGAGCATATCTGACGGACTGGCAGCCAGTAGGAAGACCTCAGAACTGGACTGGTTTTGTCCACTCTCTTGGTCTCTAGCAGTAGAGTTCTGAATAATCTGAATTTGTCTGATTTTATGTTTTAATTTTTAGGAAGACTTATAAAGACAATATTACAATATTAACTGTAATGCACCATGTTAATGCTTCTGTGTGCCATGCCTTTGTTACAAGTTGCTCTTATCACCTCAAAACTTTTTAATGAAAAAAGCAACAGCAACTAATTCTGTTATATTTTCTGTGCATTGCACTAAGTCACTTGATAATGATTTTCACAACAAATTATTTAGATAAAATCCACATGGCCTAAGCGCTTACTGTGTTATTGAGACAATCTCATCAGTTAGGAGCATTCGGTGGCAGCAGGAAAGAAAGATTAAACTGAACTCGTCTGCTACTCATCCGGACACGTCCCCTGCTTCATATACAGCAGTCATAAATAAGGAGTTTATCTTTTATACATTACATCATGCTGCTGTTGACCGGTTGAACGCAATATATTCCTCAGAACCGACCTTCCTATGGATTTGCTTCTGGTTCTGGCTCAGTCGGGAACATTGTGTGAGAATGTGAAAACATTTGGGGTGAAAAGGAAGGAAATAACATCTGTAGTCTGTAGTTTCTTGTCTTTGTGTTTTTGTGGATGTGTGAATTTGTGTTGAAGTGCACAGTAGCGCGTATTAATTTAAGCGTAATATGTGACTGTGCATTGCTGTGCATGCATGTTTCCTGGTTAGTTTCTAAGTGTAACTATAAATTTGTGTGTGAGAGTTAGACCATGGCCTGAGGTCATATCTGCGTCAGGCTGGTGCTGGAGCTCAGTGCCAGAGCATGATCCCCTACGCTTTTAATTAGACACATTAACATACACACACACAGAGACACACACACACTTATTCAGCTTCTTGCTTCATCCTCTTTCTCACTATCTGTCTCTGTCTGCCTCCCACAATAGGCCTGTTGCATGACCTGAGGCTATGCCGACCACACCACATTAAAACCTGGACTAATCAACCCCATACTCTCATGGACACTTACCCACACACACGTACACGCACACACAAACAGGCCCACCCGCATGCAGACTGCACTTAAGCTTACACACACTCTCAGCTTGTTAATTCTGCAAACAGAACATGTACGCAGAGTCACAGTGGTTAAAGTCTGATTACATGTGGTGACTGTGGTGAAGAGCAAATTAAACCTTGAATATGACCAAATAAACAACACGACTGGCTTGATTTGGGGAATAAAGAGGGAAGAATGGATGATTCAATTCAGGCGTTTTAACTGTGCATCATACATTTGTTAAGAAAGGAAAAAAATCAATGTGCCTGTGATCAAATTGAACCAACCACCCTCTGAGTAAACGTGCATAATTATAGCAATGAAGTTGACAAAGCGACGCTTTAGTGATTTAACAGACACAAGTTTAGGAAAGTTACAGTTCTATAAGTTTCCTCACATGCAGCAACTTAAGCATATCTTTTTTAAATGTTCAAAGAAGCAAAGATGACAGATTTGCATAGTATATTTTGACATTGTTGAGGTTTTTCTGCGTGGTTTTCTAAAGGGATCTGCACTGATTGCAATCTGTGGTGGGTGACAGCAAGTCATCCTTTTAAGTCTCAACTGTCTTCAGTAGCAGTGTGCAGAAGTTACTGAAAGCAAATTATGAAAACACAAAATGCAGACATGTACACTGGAATGCTCTGATCCTCAGTGTAAATGATGTTTGTAGGTTTATTCCACAGGAAGTTTTTGAGAGCAACAATCCTGCATCTTAGTGATAATATGTATGGAAGAGAGAGAGGAGAGGGGGAAGTTAACAAATAAACATATAGCAGATTTCTGTAACGAATGCAAATAAATATTGCATGTTTAATTAGTATTGTGTAATGTCATAAAAATGCCATTAACATGCTTCTTCTTCCAGCTGGGATTAATGAAGTACATGTGTTTTCCTTGTGTGTCCATGGAGCGCACAAATCCAGCACTGCAACATGACATCCCAACAGTCAGGATAAACACAGGAAGAAATGTGGGTTAAAAATAAGGTTGATGTGGAATAATGGTATATGAAGTTCTTTACTTTGCTTATTTTATTAAAAGTTACCAGTTACACATTGCCACAGGGTGAATTATTAGATAATGTTTCGTCTGTTGTTTTTTAGACTGAATGGTGGTTTGTATATGGAAGAGACACGGATCAAGGTAAAGCTGGATTGTTGTGATGAAAGGAAAAAATGATTGATTTGATGACAGCTTGTTTTTTTTAACTGAGGCTATTGAGAGTTTGGCTGCACATCTCCTTTATTAAGTGCTGAAATAAAAGATGATTTAGAGACTTCACTGTTTCTGGTAAACAGTTTGGTGATGATTAAATGTTGAAAATGATCTAACATGTTAAAAATCAGTTTTAAAGGTTATAAGTCGCTATAAACCAGAGAAATGAATTGATTTATAATAAAGGAAAACTGAAAAGGAAACAGGTCAGTTAGAAATCGCATAAGGGCCATTGTGTATTTATTCAGTTTTATCTAGCTACAAAAGGTTTCTCTTCCTACAGTTTGTGCAATTCCTTTCTTGGAATCAGAAAGCAGCCATTGTTCTTATAAAACCTACAGCTGATGCGAGCTGTGGACTGCTAGTTCGCTTGTTATCCTTTCAGAAAGTTTATGATGGTTTCATTTTTGCCTGTAGCTCTCCAAGTTTAATCCATCATAGCATTTAGAAACATCCCACAGCTGTCAGTAGTAAAAAACATTTATGTACAATTTAGTACATTTACTGTGATAAAAGCAGGAATTTACCCACAGAGTATTTGTCTAAGCACAGATGTTTCAGTAATTATTGTCCTTCCACCATCATCACATTTGAAACAAAAAGTTTAGATAAATACTTTTTACCCCAATTTAATGAATTAATAAAGTTATACATTATATTTAGAATTTAGTTTGCTTTTCTACATAATTTCATCCATATAAAATCGTTTTGAAATATATAAACACAGTAATAATGGAAACCTAAACTAAGGTTATGGAAGTCAACTTGTTTTTGCGAACAGAAATCTCCTCAAAACCAAAACAAAGTCTAACATTAAGAAGGACAATGCTAAACCAGCCTGAGCATGGAAGTAATGTATTCTTGTTTATATTTTTCCTTTCAGATTTTACAGAAAAGATGTCTCCACATAGTGTGCAGCTTATTTAAGCAGCTTTTCAATAAACTGTTAACCTCAAATTCACCTCAGAAAGGTACAAATGAAGAAAAAAAAACAATCAGCAACTTACGGAAACCGTTTCAGATCAGCAGAGTTACCCGAGTTTGTTGAAAAGCACTAGATTTCCATCAGAGCGGTTGATGTAACTGTAGCCTCAGGGCACATAGCCAGAGATCCTTGAGACTGCCATAAGGAAGTATTGTGAGTAATAGAGGCATGTACTGGCCACTAACCTGCAGCTACATACACAGGCAAGCACACACACTGTATAGACTTATTTTTATCCATAAATACAAACATCTACAGACTTCTGCTGAAATCTGCTAATCAATTAAAGAAAATCTGTACCTCACCACAGATCTCTGAAGCAAAAATAAATAGGAGAAATTCTATATAGGGGGGGGGGGGTTATGAAAACTGATTTATCTTTGAACAATAGCTTGATTGATTGCCAGTTAGGTGACTTGAACCTCACGCCGCACTAGCTAGCAGACTCTCAGACTTGTGACTACTACACTTCATCACTCTGTAACAGTATGTTGGATCCCTACATGATCAAAGGTATTTTAATTAAGCCCTTTGAGTTTCCATGTAATTAAATAAAGCTACATTTTATAAATGTATTTCCTTTTACATGGGCACATTAGGGCTGCACGGTGGCACGGTTGGTTAGCACAGCAAGAAGGTTGCTGGTTCAAGCCTCAGCAGGGGCAGGGGTCCAATAAGGAACGTTTCTGTGTGGAGTTTGCATGTTGTCCCTGTGTTAGCATGGGTTCTCCCTGTGTTAGCATGGGTTCTCCC
>JBAMIG010000024.1:16276377-16295490 GCA_037177335.1 Kiunga ballochi | reverse complement strand
AGTCTGTTTCCAAACAATTCCTCCTAGAATGAATGATGAGGTGGCCTTTTATTTCCTGGATGCTGGTGTGTTTGTTGGTGATTGGCTGCAGGGTTTGACAAATCCAGATGGTGCAGGTAAAGGTGGGTGGTGATCCAGGCCTCTCCAGGTTAGAGTGTGGCCAGTTTGACAGGATGGAAAAATGAAATTATTACTGACGGACCGGCGTCCGTAACAACCTTCTTACCCAAATAGGTTTGGTCATTGGCATGGACAAGTTTGTAAAATAAAAAATATGGTTGTAACCATAACCATTCAGACATTACTGGTTAGACGTTGCCAGAAAAGTATTTGAAATATGAGAAGGATGAGATGCTTCAAAGTGCAGGTACAAGTTTCAAACTAGTATTATTGCACATGGAAATGAGTGGCTCAGCATCTTCTGCCATCTAACTCCATTTCCCTCATTAGTGTTTGTGTCTAAAAGCAGGCCGTGCTGACATATTAAAACTTAAGCTGCATTTGTGTTTTGAACAGATTAAGGAAACATTGTAAATGTAAACTACTCAGTAAGTTATTAAATTGAACTTTCATAATGGAGCCCGCATAAAGACACATCACATCTTTAGGTGTTTCAACAGGTATTATAAAAAAAATGGTGAAAGCTGCAGCTTTGCTCATACACTTGAATGCAAAGTGAACATTACAATATAATGGTATCAGATTCCTTTGGTCCTTTATTGTCACTGTGTTGTACAGCAGATAATTCCTTCTCTCACACGAACGGCTGGCATCTTCTCACTTTGATCCAGACTCCTTCTTCACGCTGTGAAATTAGAGGTGATGTGACTGTGTCTGAGCTTAAAAGAAGTGTTTCAGCACTGAATAACTTGTCCTGTTCACTTTCTGCTGAAAGCTAATTTACCAGCACAGCCTCTCATAATAGTGGCACTCTTACACCACGCTGAAGTGGCTGCTGCCTTTTGCAGTGGTAGGAAGGTGCGTGTATCATCAGTACGTGTGTGTATTTGTGTGTTTGTATTTGACTCGTTGGTGTTTGAAGAGTGAAAGGAAACATTCTCCTGCTCTCTCCTCCCATTAAACATATTTGTACATTTCATCTGCAATAAAAACAGCAAATCAATCTCATCCAGTGCTCTTCAGAGGGCTCTTTGAAGTCTTCTTAGTAAATGACCTCCCACTTTTCCAGCAACCACAACTCCCACACCCTCTGAAAAAAGTCTAGTGCAATATTTATCTCACTTCACAAATTTTTTTAGGTTTTTCCCTTTTTTTCCTTTTTTTTTTTGTAGGAAAATCCTTGAAATTTTCATCAAAAGCATTTTAAGCAGGCACTCCTCAGGTCAACTAATGAGTTGGCAGGAGTGGAGCCCTCGCAGGGCGGTTCTCTTCAAAGGGCCAGCTCATTAGCGTTAGCGGCTCTGATTATGATACTTTCACATGCTCCCCTCACACATCTGCGTAGATCCACACTTTCTCACTCATTGACACCCCCCTCACCCCTTTTTTTTTTTTTTTTTTTACTTTCACACACTCTCACACACACATACACAGAGTTGTCATTAGCCCAGTTAGCATCATTAGCAGCCAAGGTCAGTGTTTGAAGACGGAGACAGACGAGTAATTTCCATCTTCCTTCAACCAGCCTTTCAAAATGTCTACTGGCTACTTTTACAGCTCCAAAGTTACACATGCACAATTAGACCAGAGGAAAAGCAGCCAGAGAGCAAAGGAAAATGAGGAAGCAATGCAGAGGGAGGTGCAGATGTCGAAGACAAAGGGCTGGATCTATTAATGCTTTGTTGTGTGCAAAAACATGCAAAGTCATTGCACACACAAATAGTGCGCACTGAGTTGCATCTTTCAGAAGTGCAAAATGGTGCGTCTGCATCCATTAGAAAGTTTGTTGCAATGAACACAGAGTACAGGGCGTTGTTGGGAGGAGAAAAAGTACTAATTTAAATTTACCACAAACAAACTCATCAATCCTGAAAGAAAAAATTTTTTTTGCTCATTAGAAACTGGGAATATTGCACGTTTCAAAGTCGGATGCAAACTGTGTGCATAATTGGGAACAATTAGCTGTGGTATTGTTGCAAAGAGACATCAAAACAAAGCAAGGAGACACAGTGAATGCATTATTCACCCTTTTGTGGATACTTTTTACTGCAGGAGCAGACAGTTATGGAAACATGTCACTTGTCCAGCTTTGCCATTTTTGGAGCTGATGGGGGAACTCTGATTAGATTTGGAGCCACGAGGAGGATTCATGCAAAACCTGTAATAATACAAAACTCACTATAATTCTACAGTTTTTTTTATTTGTATTTAGCATAAAGTAGCTTCACAGCTGTCTTATTAAACAGGCTGTGCGAGTCAAATACCACGTGTTGCTGGATTGCCACTGTTATTATGGTTTTCACATACTCTGCAGTCATTTTCTGAGACCAAACAAGACTTTTTGCAGTAGCTGGAGTTCCCAGAACAAAAGCCTGCATCTATTTGCAGCTTGTTTCCAGCAGACATTAAATTGTTGTGGCAAGTTGTCTCAAGTCAGAGCGTAATTCTTTTATTTTGAGAAATAAAAGGTTTCTGTTCTTCAAGTTGCAAGTTGGTGAGTTTTACATTGCAGTCTTGTATCTGGATCAAATCATTGGTACAAATAATTTAGATCACCGATGAGCAACTCCAGTCCTCAAGGGTCTCCAATAAGTGTTAGGATTTTCCCTCCTGCAACACACCTGATCCACATCAGACATAAGCTCTGCACAAATCTGCTAAATAACATCAAAATCAAGTTTGATAATTACCCACTGCATTGAGTCAGGCGTGTTTTAGCAGAGAAAGTCCGAACACTTGCAGGACCGTGGCCCTAAAGGAGCAGAGTTGTCCATCTCTGATTGAATCTATAAGAAACAAGTGACGGTGCGGTAGTGGGCGTCTTGTCCAGGATGTACCTGCTTTTTGCCTGCTAATTGCTGGAATAAGCTAGCTTCCCTGCAACCAAAATAAATTAAGTGGTATAAAAAATAAATGAATGAAACAAGTGACTGTGCCACATTCATCCATGTTTAGGTGTTTTAGGTGACAGAGGATACGCCCCTACCTGTTTGCAGACATTTTATTATGTGCCGATTTTGATTTTTCTTATTTTTTTAGTGTCTTTTTTTCTTTGAACACTGTTGCATCGTTTCACCAAGAGGATTAAGTTTTTCATAAATTTGCTTCCAGATAGCCTTTCTTTGTTTAGTAGATTTATTTTCTGTCGGTCCCGCTGTCTCTCCAAGCTTGACATGCTGCAGACCATAAATCACTAATAGTCCTCATTTAAAAAGGGTGTCTCCAACTTGTTTCTGCCTGCCGCAATACGCATTTAAACTGTAAGAACAGTGGACAAATGTTTGGATATTATGGACATTACCAGTCACCCAGACTTTTTTATAAGCTGCTGAAAATCTCATTTCCCTAAGGGAGTCGTCCCAAAGGGGTTTTTAAAGTTAAGTCTAAGTATCAATGCAAATTAGGATCTTAGAGGCGAGATCTGCCTTCAAAGCTTTTAAAGTTTTAGGCTGCATCTCAATTTAGGGTCTTTGTATGCGAGCCTATCACAGCTGCTGGTAAAAGGAGACAACCTGTCGAACCGTACCATTGTACTCCAGCCCCGTCACAAAATGAAGATGTGACAACTGTCAAGTTTGATACTCAAGGCTTTAGATTCCCCTCAGTTAAATTTATGTTTAAACTCAACGGGAACTGAAGGTAAACTTTTATTTATTTTCATTTATCTGTGCCATCCATCCATCCATCCATCCATCCATTTTTCTGTTTATCCAAATCAGCCAATCGACCTATCCCAGCAGCCAGGTGAGAAGGAGGGTCGCCAGTCCATCGCAGGACCAACACAGAGAGACGGACAACAGCTCACATTCAGAGAATTTAGAACGACCAATTAACCTAACATGCATGTGTTTGGATGGAGGGAGGAGGCCAGGATACCCAGAGAGAACCCATGCTAACATGGAGAGAACATGCAAACTCCACACAGAAAGGTCTCTGTTCGGACACTTCATTAACCATTGAATATAAAGCAGGCCCTCTTCAACACCACACTGCTGTTGAGTCAAAGACATGTGAATTACAGAGACGAGGCAGCAAAGGACCCACCAGCCGTAGCCTTCACCGCTTGCTAGATGCACTGTGGATTGGTCAGATGCATTCAGAGGCGCCTTCCAAATATCAGTAGTTCTTCAATTGGATAAAGATTTAAACCAGTAGATTCTTAAAGACTTTTTAGATTAATCTTAAAGAAGATTTTAGATGCAGATCATTATCAGAAGGACTTAGAAGCTGAAGACAATAAATGTTTTCACAATGTTTTTAATGCAGTTTCAGAATGTGTGTGAAATGTTTAACCCCTACAACCCAACTGTTTTAAAAAAAAACATAAAATAATGGTGAGGATATGATGATTTTCATTGTTTTGTTCAGTATGCCAATACTGTGCGCAGCAGATTGGAAGTTTTTTCAGATATTTTCTAAGTGCCTATAGGAAAAGTTAGGTTGTAGTATTTATACAAATCAGGTGAATGGGAAAGGGAAAATAATATTTCCATTTATCCCTCTGTGTTGTAGGCTATTTAGATCTAAGTTGATGCAAAGTAAAAATGAAATACAATATTTCTTTTCACACAGTCACTCTATGTGGAACTGATTTCATTTAGGAGTCTGGAAGGATTTGCTGCTTGTTGGGGGGAACAGCAGTGGCTTAATGAGGATGTCTTGGTTGTTTTAATGATGATGGCGAAGCACAATCTCTAAACTCTCGCAGATGTTCATCTGTACGCTGTTGCATATGATTAACATCATTTTCATCAAACCACTCGGTGACCTTATGGTGCCCTGCAGATGGGATGAGACCGCTGTCTTTAGGAAAAAATGGTCTAAACAACCAAAATCACAGTTTAAACCTAAATTACAATAAACTGAGATTTGTGTTTTTCTTCACCAGCCTCCCTCTTGTTATTCACCCATTTACCCTCTATTCCTGTTCTTCATGGTCAGTGTGTGACAGAGGCCTCAGGCTTACTAATGGCTGTGGGCGAGATGTCTGGAGGATGGATCTACTCCTCTAATTCACTGGTGGTGGACACACTGGATTTAACCCAGGCTGGCTGTGACTGTGTGTTAGAAGCTGTGTGTCTGAAAGCTGCAGACATGGAGAAAATCAGCACTGCTGTGTGCACGCATGAGTGTACATGTGTGTGTATATGCTTCCAGAGAAAGCCTATTGAAAAGCCTCTCTTCAGTCTATGAGATTAGCTCCATTAGTGGATTAGCCGGATTAGCGGGTTAATTGCAGTCTGCTGCTGCGTTGGTGCACTGAGGCTAATCACAGCTAACGCAAGTTAATCACACACACAGCCGCGTTAGCCAGCTACTGCTACGTCTGGCAACATGGTACACACATCAGGGAAACCAGTGTGTACCAGCTTCCCATGAGGATTAGGAAAAGGACATGTTTGGACCACTTATGAGCATTCTTTTAGCAAGACCATCTATTTTTCCAACAAATGAGGCTGTTTTCATGAAGGTCATAAAAGCATAGAATATTTAATTAAATGGTTTTGACTGTTTAGGATCAAATGGCTGATATGAGGCTAGAATTAGTTAAGTTGAGTGTTATGTGTAAGCGGTAAAAGGTGAAAAGCATCCAGCTCAAAAATAGGATCTGACTCTTGTCTCAGCATGCAATCAGTGAAAGTCTAACTTCCCTCTTGCTTTATAGAGGTTATTCCATGACTCCCCCATTAACTTGTGAATCAATATGATCTTAGTCATTAAAATTAAGACCTGTTTTATAAGAGTGACATATGAAGGAATACTCATTTTTAACATTTATTAATCCACCAAACCAAAGCCACACACTTATATTACAATAGGAAGATTCCCATAGGGCTCCAATATCTGTTTAAGTCAGCAAAAAAATTTAGATCAGTCTTGTAACTTTATTAGGAAGCTTTGTACAAATATATATATATATATATATATATATAATATAATATAATATAATCATATTTAATAATCATGTTTTAGAACATAATATCACAAAAAAGCCATGGGCATAGATTGAATTAATGTGTGATAAAAGACACACGCTGTCTGCTTTCATCTTACTACAAACAACCCCCTGCTTCTTGTTTATGTTATTCTACCAAACAAATCAAAAGATAGATATGAATGTTTGCATTTTTCAGTAGTCTTTGGCACAGCGTGAGACTGCAGAGAAACCTTTGAGCAAATATATAGAAAGACAGAGTATTTACACCCAACGCTGCTAAGATCAGATTTTGTTATAGTATTACACATATGTACTGGACAACACTCTCAAGCAATATTCATCTGATCTTGTGTTGAAAGCAAACCATTAAATAAATTAATAAATAATATTTATTTCCTAAGTTAATGTGAAAAACGTCAAATAAATCCTTAATCAGAACTAGTCTTACACTAATGTGCTTGGTAGGTAATTATAACAGAAAGATAATCCTGTGATTGTTCGAAATATTCTGATTGGATTAAGACTAATGACTGAAGAACCAGTTATTGATAATCATCTTAAAATACACAGAAATACTCCAAAAAAATGCATAGTTGTTCAAACTTTAATCTAACTTAAATAACTGTTCAGTTGTTGTGTTTTGCACAATGTTGCATCTTAGTAAATCTGTAATAATTTGTGCAAAGGTTCCACAAATTTTGATCATTTAAATTTTAACAGCTTCTTTTTTGTGTGTGTAAAACTGCGTACCACTGTTAGAACCTGCACACAGCACTGAGCAATCAAAGAATATGATGGTGTCACTTTAACTCATCCTGCTTCAGCCGTCAACATGCAGAGCGCAGTGCAGCCCTCACGGATCAACACCTGTGGCAGATGTGTAAACAAAACCAGAATCAACCCCAATCGCCACCGCTGCCGAACTGAAAGGATGAACGGTTGAATCTGCGGTACGTGGTGCCGGGAGGATGTGTTGTTGGATACTGAGTGAGTGCAGTGTTATTGATGCAGTAGCCAATGAGGTCTGACACATGGCTTCAGGACAGGAAACGCCAGGGGTTATGGGTAAAATGGGTGTTAGCAAGAGTGTGCTGAGAACCAGAAGCACACCCACACCTATGCACATCGCTTGCATGCAAAGAAATGAGAAGCAGCAGAAATGCGAGCCGGCGTGGACATGCACACATGCACACACACTCTTTCCATATATTCTGTGGGCACCTCAGCCTCATTAAGGGGAACTGAAAGGCTCCCTCCTCATCTTTTAAAGATAAAACAAAGTGCTGTGATGTCATACCTCATCAACCTTCACCAAGAAGACGAGAAGCACTTTAGCAGAAAGAGCAGAGTGTGTGATCGCCTGAACGCACAGACCTCCCTCTGACACTCCATCTCTTGCTTTTTCCTCTCACACAGACACACACAAACACACACTTAGAATTGTGGCAGCAGTGGATGGTAGATGAGGGATGCATGTTGGTTTAGGGCTAAACATGATATCTCCTTTCCCCAGGGCCAGCCAATCAGAACAGCCTGCTAGGGAAAAGCAGCAAAAGCACTCAAGACTGACCAGAAGAAAACACACACTCATTACACATAAGAGACACACACTAAAAGGCACGTAAACCTACTAAACATACACTCACTGTACTCGTGCATGCACTAAAACTCCCTCCAAGCATCTACTCAGACAAAGCAATGCTTAGCACACACACATGAAGAATGTGTTGAACGCAATCAGCATCGAATGAAATCAGCGGCCAGAATATTCTCACCTAATATCTTCACTCATTCGTATCCGCCATGAAAGGAACAAGTGTGTACAAAGGCAAAACATTGTCACTGATGTTCTTAGAGTTACACCAGTATCTGCAGGGGGTGCGTCCTTAGGGTGGGAGCTGGGGGGTATGGAGCACAGGAAGTAAGCACCTCGGAGGGCGGCAGTCAGGGGAAGAGCCTAGAGGTCCAGAGCAAGACGCATTCACCGCTTTTGGCTCTGTTTGGGGGGAAAACCATCTGGGTTAAGTGTTTCCAGAGGAAGTGTAATAGTAGAAGGAATGTTGTTAGGAGGATGAAACCATGTTAGTTTTTAATGAGTGTAAGAATTTCACCTTTTTTCATGAGTTTCTTGACCCATTGATCTTATTCTTGGAGGGATTTTTGAATGCTTTGTTTCCAGACTAATAAATTAAAGTGTTGAACATCAACTTGTTAAGTCTTTGTTTAAATTGTGTCATGACTGAAACATCAAGCTGTATTTTCTTGAGCTTAAAATGACAGTTTCTACCTGGGACAATTCAAAACAAGTAAGCAAAATGGAAAAAAAATACATATATATATATATTTTTTTTAAAAAAGTATGTATTCTGACATACTGAGAATCAGAACTACAGGAAATATGTTTTAGAGGTAAAACCGAAAGATACTTCTTATATCGGCACTTCTTTTAAGAACTGAATGCCTTAAATAGCAATGTGATGGCTGGAGATAAAACCTTTTGTACCACCAATGCCCTAAAACCAAAATCTTCCCTGAATGTTTAATACACACTTATATGAGTAACTAAAGCAACCTTACATTTAGTAATATTTGGTATTAGTTCTTACTTAATAAAAGGGACAATTAATACGTTTTTCTTCCTGTAATGAGAACAAATTAAATGTCCGTCAGATAAAATCTTTATTCAATAAGTTGTGCACAATAAAATATTTTGTGTGGTTTCACTCAAATAATAAAAAATAGATGTTTGAATTACTGAAATTACATTTTATTTTTATTACCTACACCTATATTATAAAATATTATTTTTATTATCTAACAAAACATTTTGCTATGTGAATTGAATATTAAAACGACCCACTAACCTCTACAATAATCTCTTGATTTGGTGCATTTAAAAAATGTATAGTTTTAAAATTTGTAGGACAAATGAGGGACATCAGGAAGAATAAAGTCTAATGTAACAATTCAAAGCTGAGGTTTTACTTTTGGTTTTTATTTGAACTTTAAACGTATGCATAAACTCTCTGACATCCTGAAAAGTGTGACAAAATGTGACAAACGCCTCAGACATGACTATCTCTCTCATTAAAGTTTAGTATGAGATCCTTTCTAGGGAAAAGAAACACCAAACTGGTACCACACCAGTCTAAAAAACAGAAATGTGTGACTCTGCGAGAGCCAAAGTCATGACGCCGCAGTTCAGGTGTAGCTCTGACAGGATTAAAGACCAGATTCCTGCGTTCACTTAAAAGCCTCCCATCATTTTTCATTTCGCCACTTGGTTTTTAACCCTCTTATAGATCCTGACTGGAGTTTTCACTCGCTTTTTATCATATCATGTCTGCACATGAAGACACAGACAGGCTAATAAATAAATAGAAAGTTGTGAGCGACAACAGACGGGTTAGCTGTGTTTCATGCTTGTGTTTTGTTTCTTTTGTTAGCACAGGATCTTTTCATGACAATCAAAGATAATTAGTCCCACATCAAATATAGAATGAATAAAACAGCAGTGACCCAGGAGAACGTAGGGACGGGGTGAAGGGGTAGGGGTATTTTCTTGGTGGCAGGGTCATTATAGAGGTGTAGAACAGTGTGGAAGAGGGGCATCGGGGTGGCGGTGGGGGACAGTGGGGGTGACTGTTGTGGGGATTTGCGTGGGGTGAAGGCTGGGTGTAATGCAAAGGGGAGCAGGAGGGGGGTACAGCTTGGAGGTTTGTGTGCGGTGGGGGTGAGGGTTGGCTGGGAGGGGGGTATCAGTGGGGAATGGTGTCAGCTGCAGAGGCAGCAGGGAAAGCCGACATCTTAATAAAACAGCCTCGGGCTAAATCCCATTAAAGGCCTCAGAGCCTGTTACCACTGCTGGCCAGGTATCGCACACACGTAACACACATAACACACTCCACATATACACACGTCACATATTCCGTCTGTGTACACACACACAGACACACACGCTGGAATATATTATATATGGATCCATGTGTCTGTCTCTCTGTCTGTTCCTGTCTGTCCATGTGTGGGGGTCTTTCTTTGTGCTCAATGTTTGTGGTTTCATCATATTGCACAATTATACACTCTGAATTACACAATACTGCACATTCAAACTGCCAAACACACCTTTACTGGCTTATTTTAGGCTGCCAAAAAAAAAATAGTACAGTAAAAACTGAGTTTCCTTGATGGGAACTGAAATCAGCCACATTGGTCTGTCGCCATCTTTACTCACAAACAGGAAAAATAGAAAGAAAAAGATTAAATCGTCTTGACAATAGGAATAAAAAGTACCAGCAGGCTTAGAAACAGGAAATATAGATCACGGTAGAATGTTTTTGAATAAAACTCGTAATCAACATTGATACATTTGTTCTTCTTGCTTGCTGTAAACCATTTTACACCTGGGAACAGAAACAGCTGCACCCAAAGGCCGGGCAACGCAGCATGGCATCACCTGTAAAGTCTTTAAAAATGTAAAGGAATGACAAACATTAACATTTTTGCAAGCACAAATATTAATAGAACACTTCATTTTTTTCTCATTGTGTCAAATATAAATCAGTTCTTCCTGTACCGATGTAATTATAAGAGGTTTTTTTGGGAGTTGTGTAATAAATCCCTTTCTTGGCTTTAACGGGCAGTGTTACTTTCCCAGGGCCCTGCTAACTTTTTGCACCTCGCTATACAGCGGCCTCTGGTGGCTACAGTCACACATTTTGCATAAAGGAATGCACATTTTATTTTAACATTGAAAGGCTGCAGACATAGGTGTCATTGTGCCGTGTATTAATTTATAATAAACAGATCCTTTCAATAAAGCGTCCTTTGAAGACTTTTAATAAGGAAAAGAAGAGGGGACACTTTTTTTAGTTAAAGAATGGTAACTTCAAGGTTAATTTCCACCAATTTCACCAGTTTTCACCAATTAATGTGTAAGAATAGAGAAAGGGATTTCAACCTTAGAGGGGAGCACAGTGATTTATGAATATGTAATAATACATTCTCACACTCATCGTTTTTTTACTCATTTCTGGATTTAAAAAACTCCTTAATGAGTAAAAAAGGAAACAGATTATTACAGATTATTATTACAGATTATCTCTACTGTTACTTTTATTCTTCTTTATTTAAACCAGGGTAACTCTGGCCCTTTTATGCCACCGTCCTGCCAGTAGTTTTACTGCTTCAACACACATTTCCGACATTATCTCGACATCAAACTCGACACAAGTCTGATAATTACCCTTTAATTTGAGTGAGGTGCGACGCAGCAAGGAAACCGTTGCAGGACTGTGGCACTGGAGTTGCCTACCCCTGTAAACTTTAGATTTTGGATAACTTTCACCTCTTATCTCATAAGCAACATGTGACAAAAAGCCAAGCAGGATCCTCTTCTCTTCTTCGTACACCTGCACACAGCTACCCTCAGCTGCACTACTGGGTATAACGTAGAGCGGAGAAACGGAAAGTTGCATGTACTGAAGTGAGAAAGGAAATGTTCACCAGCACACGAGCTGTGGAGGAGATTTGTCAACGATGGCAATTCCTCCCTGGAGCACTACAGACGCTTGTATGATGAACAGTATCTAAACTGTCCTCTGAGTTTTTATCTACACATATTCTCTGATTCTGGGCCAGCATCCAAGTACACCGGCCCAAATGAAACACACACACACACACACTCCCATGCACACACCTAAAGTGAGGAGGGGGATCAATATGAAAGAGAAATCTATATGTCCCAAAGTTGAAGTTCAGCCTCTGTCTGACAGAACACACAAGTTCCTGTTTTAGTAAACTATTGTTTTGACAGGATGTCACTTCAGTTCTGCAGAGTGTGTGTGAGAGCGCAGAGCGCCGCGCCTCCTCTTTATCTCAGGCCTAAGGCTACTGTCACTGAGCCGGGGGGAGAGTGGGAGACCGAGGCAGACAGATAGAAGGAGAGAGAGAGAGAGAGAAGGAAAGGCAGGGAAATAGGGAGGAAAAGGAGAGGGATAATTCACTTGTCATCTGCCTGATGAAATGCCATTTTAACTGAAGCTGCTAATAGGAGCATTACGGGGGTTCAGCAAGCCAGACACAACTTGCTGATAGTGAGGTCTTGTGTGTGTGTGTGTGTGTGTGTGTGCTACCAACACCAGCATACATTTGTCTCTTTTAGATCAAATTTCTTCCTGCGAACGTACAGGAGGTCAAGGTAGTTAATTGTTTTCCTCCTCCTCCAGTAAGGAAAAAAAAAATGTCATCGTCTCAAAATTCAGTTCAAAAGACTTTAAAATAGCATTGTGTATGAACTGAGAATGTTTTGTGTTGCACAATATGAACAGTTTAATAGGTTTTTACTTGACATCAGAAACCAGAAGAACAAAGAAAGAAGTAGGAAGTGATAAAGCAGGATTATGGTGTTATAATATAACATATTATACTGATATATGTCAAATAAGATGCAATCCATCATATTAAATATTGCCTTGATCAATCAACCAATATAACAACTGAATTAATGGGATAAATCAAATGTCAAGGATAATTTGTTGAACGTGAGTGGTAAGTTTGACTTAAAACAAGCCAGTTTTATTGGTTATTTAGACAAATAAATCTGTTATTAGGTAAAATGTCAATCTTGGGAGTTAAATTGTTTAAATAAATAATGTTTGATGTTGAGTTGTGCTCAGTTATTGTCATTTTGTGTTTATAATCTTTTCACACAGGGTGAGAATGTAAGAATGATATTAAAAGTTCTTGTTTTTTTATGTGGAACATGTTAGAAAGAACATCCAATCTTTCTCCAGTCAGGATTGCAAAAAAAAAATTTGAAATATATGTAAAAATATTTTTTTCTTTTCTTTAAACGATAAAAAATCCACCAGAACTATTTTGATAATTGTAAACAGTTACATTTACCACAAGAGTAGACCACAAAAGCTTTGTAGAAATTTTCCACCTAAAGGCCAATAACATTTAAATAATATCATAATTTAACATTTTAGACCAAAGAACATATTACTGTCAACTGCTAATTATATTCAAATGAAACATTACTGTGAATAAACTAAGTGTACTTATACAGATTGCCAGAACATTACTAAACTATACCTTCATTAAGCAAACATTTGCACTCATTTATTGACACATCCACCTAAATATGCACATAAAACATACACCTATACAAAAATTAAACACAATGATGAAGCATAGAATTAAGATCCTTTTACCAAATAATAACACACACAATAAACTGTACAGATAATGTGATGACAGTTCACATTTGCACAAACATATAGAGTCCTTTGTCCAAACTTTATGGCACTTAACGTGAGTAGATGTGTGTGTGATCTCTGTCCCTGCAGTTCATTCCTAACTGTGTTTGGGATATTTGCCCAAACAACTTAAATGGAGGATTTATTTCCATGCAGATTATGTGGAGCCTTGAGTGCAGAATCATCCCAGCAACCAGTTTTACTGTCCACTAACATTACCGTTTTCAAAAGGATGTCTAAAACACACATGCACAGCCGCACAACCACACACCAACTCGCACAGAGAAAGGGTTAAGAGAGCCCTGAGGCCAAGTGATTTACGCAAGAATGGGCTGAATAGTCGCTGTCTCTTTCTGCATGAGTGTGTGCAAATGTGCATGAATGTGAGAAGTAGTACTTCAGTATTTAAAAAGGAGTCTATCATGCAAAACAGTCCTTTCTCATCAAGACATATAAACAAATCAACGTCTTTTTTTTGTATAATTTCTATTTAAAAATGTTTAATTAAATTTTTTTTCAACCATATGCAACAATCACTAAAAGCAATGTACTCCACAAAACGACGAGTGTATTTATTTTCCACACACAATTTTTTCTTATTTCCTGTTTATCATTTGACTTTGCAACCAAAACATGAATATCATTACAATAGATTTGTTGTTTGTTTATATCTGCACGCTACCCAACTCAGAATTAGTATTTTCTGTTTCAAAAATCCTGCATTTTTATGTATCATTATGTAAAGGTTTGCTGCTTTTGACTGTAGAGCATCACATTTCACCACCTACTGTAAAAGTGTAAAAGCTGAGGGCTGAACTGTCTGAAGCAGATGCAAACCAGGGCCACAGATTCATCTAGCAAAAATAAACTCAATATCTAAATGAGAGAGACAAGCACAGTAACGTCCAGCTCGCCTTTTCAGTCTAAAAAGAGCCTGAATGCCATCTAGTGGCTGCAGCAGGAGGCCACGTTACAGGGTTCATCCAGCAGCAGAAGCAGGTCACTTCATGGGGCTACTTCCATGTCAACAGCACCTCCTACAGGCTGCAGCTAGAACTGCTGATATCAGTACAAGTGGTTGTATTTGATTTAAACAGCTTTGTGCTGGTAGTTTTATTTTTCTTTCCACATACAGTAGCTTAGCGCTGAGGTGAATTTAGGTTCATTACATATTTCTTTTTAATTTGAGCCTTTTCTATACAGCAGATTAAATAATGATCTGAAGCAATCAAACAGCAAAAAATAAAAACAAATATGGAGAATTTCAATTTTAAAATTCTACAAAGTAATAAATATTTGAGCTCTAACATCACATTTCTGTTATGTTATGCATGTTAGGGAGAAGGTGATGGATTGAAATAAAGAAAAAAATCAGCTGTAAAATAGCACTAAGTAACTGTAAACTTAAAAAGACTTGGTTCAATTTTGTGGTTGTTTTGCCGCACTTGGTCATTTAGTCAGGGTTAGAAATTAAACCTAATTGGACTTTGTTTGAAAAAGATCAAGGTTGAGGGTTAAATATATTCTTTTTGAAATACAAACCTCACGGTTATAAATGTCCTTTTTAATCCTTTACACATACCTGCTCCCTCTTAACTCTAAATCTTGTTTTAGATTTTAAAACTTCTGTAAATAATTTAGAAGAAACTTAGAATTACATATTGACACAAGTAAAGTTATTCTTCTACCCTGTGTTCTTTACTATTTTGAATATTTTTTGCCTTTTTGTGTCAAGAAATACTTATTATTTTGTTTTGTTTTTTATTATTGCTAATTCTAAAAGCTTCATATTTGCGTTAATCTAGACCTTCCAGTCTTTCTGTTTTCCCCAAAGTTGTAGGATGGTCTGAGCACAAAGTTCCAGCCTTTAAACACAGTCCAGCTTCACTTTCTTGTTTTTTATATATAATTATTATTAGTCTACAACACTTTGAGCAAACAAGGTGCTTTAAAATGTGCTTGAAAAGAATTATTTTAACTTTTTTATGTCTGAAAGTTATAAGTCAGAGAGTAATTTTGGTGCAATAACAATAATTGTGTTCATTACTGAAGCTGCCGTTGAGGATGAGAAACTGCACTTCACAACTTTTGCTTTCAGAGTGCAGCATTAGTTTACGGCTGAGTCTTGCTTTACACGCGCGATCACATGAAAGAAACTGGATATCAGTACACCACCATTTTGACAGTGCATTGGGATAATTCCTCAAAGAAATGCAAAATGGCAGGAAAAGAGAAAGAGACTCAAATCGGACTGACTTTTACTGAATGGAGAGAGTTCAGAGTAGTGGAAGGATGCAATACAGTCACTGAATTAGTCATCATTAGGAGAATACCTGCAATGTTCAGTAATACTTCTTTAGTTTGAAAGAATAAATACAACGGAAGGATACTGTGCACCCATTTGCTTGCTCCATCTTCCTTTCCGTGAGTTTATTTTAGTATTACTTTAGTTCTCATTAGTTTCTTCTAACTTTTTTGAGCCTTGCTGCTGCTGATAGAAATCCATTTCTCCTTATTCAGAATACAGACAGTATTTTTTCAGTGGGGAAATACTACCTAAATAATTCACAGCTGAGTGATTATACCCATATTGTCAGTTCTTCATAGTATGTTTTGGTTCCAGACTAGAGAAACAATCAGGTCCCATTCTCCTTTTTTATCAATACACAATTACAGAATAATAGCAGAAAATATTGCATCAAGTCTTATATGTAATGCACAGCAATCTCCCACCGTTGCAGTGTCCCAGTAGCCATCAACATTCAGCTGGTGAAGGAAAAGCAGGGACACTGGAGAGGCCTGCAGTGTCTGTCGGAGCCGGGGACCAAGGAGACTGACATGTCATGTACACACACACACACACACACACACACACACACACACACACGGTATATGCACCTGAAAACTATTAGTTTGTGTGAGCATTCATTCAGTCAAGGTGTCTGTCAGAGTGTGTGTGAGCTGTGGATCTCCTAATTTAGCCTCTAGAGAGCTGAGACGTAGTGTCAATCTTGCTGCGCTTCTTTTTTCCCCACTTAACTTTTTAACTGAGTTTCCTCCTCTTTGCAATCCTCTGTATTTATAGCTGCCAACCCTGGAGCAGCCACGCATGTTGCTGTGTGAGTGCGTGTCTGCGGTATTTACCAACATTAAGCTCTTTGTGGCGCGCGCGGTGTGTGCGTATAGCTGCACAGCTGTTGATATTGTGAGGTTACGGGTTTGGTATTTCAGTCAATTTCCACTGAGACGAAGATGAAGCACAGCGCAAGAGAGACAGAGGAAATGTGGGAAATCGCTGGGGGAAAAAGAGAGAACAGAAGAAAGACAAGGAGGTGAAAGGGATGAGGAGGGAGGGATGAGCATGAGGGGGTAGGGGGATGGATAGAGGGATGAGGCAGATTTCTGGCCGAGCGAGCTGCTCTGAGACTAATTAAGTTGAGGGCAGTGGCAGGAACGAGGTAATGATGAAGAAAAGGATTTACTCCCTCCATTTCTTCATCTAAGACACACAGGCACCACTTCTGTGTCCGTCACTCAGCCTCTCCACTCTCCTGGTTTTCCACTTCCTTCATCCCCTGTCCACCTCCACTCATTCCACCTCTTTTCTTCCGCTCTTCTTCCTCATCCTTGAAACGATGACGAGTCTTTACAAAACAAAAACTTGCTAACTTGTTTGACTGGAATCCTTGTTATTGTGTGGTTAGTGTGCGTCGTTCAGACGGTTCATGGCTTTCTGAAGTGCAAACATTTGTTCTCGGGGGCAAAAAATATCTGCGCGCAAATAGACCTGTTTCCTGTTTTTGATGATGCGTACGGGCTCAGAGGGGGGATTTATAAATGTTGGATTTTCATTACTCTAAGATCTCTCTTAGTAACTTCTCTGCAAGAGTATAAAGATATTTTTACTTTTCTTTTATAAATCATTTAAGCCTAAAATGAACTGGGGTTGGAAAAGCATCCCATAATTCAGAGAGGTGCAAAATACAGTGAAAGGAAATTCACACTGTGGTTGAAAAGCATTTTATTTTGGAACTTGTTGCATGGCTGCAGCTGATGCAGAAAGCTCAGCAATCTGAAGATGTTACGTCTTGTTTTTTAAGTTTTGAATGCTTCCTGCCTTTATCTGGGATTGGACTGGAACCAGTCACAGGTTCAGTGTGCAGACTGGTTGTCTTTGTGCCCATTTTTTATACTTTAACTTTTACATTTTTCAAAACCTTTCAGTCTTTACGTACAAAAAACTACATCAAACAAAATTTAGAGAAGCTATTTTTTGCTTTCTTTGTGGCACCTTTTCATTACTGCATCCAACCTGAAGGACAATGGCTGCTAAAGGGTTATGATGTAATCTGTTTTACTGCTTTGTTTTCCACAAACACCGCCTTGAGTTTTACCGGAACAGATTTGTTTTTAAAGTTTCCCTGTGAACTAAATCAGTGTATTGCTTATGTTGAAGGTGAGGTAGTTTTTACACGATGTGGGTCAGTTTAAAGCTTTGAATTAATCAAAAACTTTTTAATATTTGGGGGAAATGTAAGAGTTTTACTGAATATGAAATGCTCCTAAAGGCTTATATTTGTTTAAAAAGGGACTATTACTATAAAATAGAGGTGATGATAATTACTTTTAGATAAATATTCTTTTTAATCTTAGACTTATTTAACCTCAAAGTCAGATTTAAAAAGGCAAATTATCTCTACTATCAACTCATAGACATAAATACAACAAGTCAGTTTTATTCTGTACAGCTTTTTTCAAATTCAATTCTGGGTTATTTTTCAACCTTTATATTTCAGTCAACACTGACTCACGTTAAATAGTAAATTTAACACAACTCTATATGTTCAAGTTGGATAAAATCAGTACAACTCGCTCGCCAATATTTAAATACTGCATAAAACTACAGTAAATAACTCAATGTCATATTTAACTATCCATGCAGCTGCACTAAAAATTGGATGCAGTTTGGTGCAATAGTCAATGTCACAAATGATCCATTTATTTACATTTAAACTATTTAGCATGGTTTAAACTAAAAAGCAAACAGTTGCATTAGTTTTCACAGAAAGTGTCTAATAATGAACAATGGATTAAAAACTTAGTTGCTGACTAAAAAAAAAAATCACATTTTTACATATTTTGTTAAATAAGAAATAACTTGATGCTATCTGATAATAAAATCTAGTGTTCAGTAAGCAGAGACAGTTTAAACTTTCTGCCTTTAATGTCAAAAGATGATTCAGTTGATTGCTTTCTTGAAACCTTTTCTCGAATAACATGTAAACCACATAAAGGCAATGCTGGGAGACAGAATACCCTTTTTATTTGTCCTGTACTGTGCAAAGCCTCTGGGTAACAAACTGCACACATTTGCACTCGTGCAGCTCATTCGGCTTCCTGTCAGCTGAAATACGGTCACCTCAATCTCCTGCTTTACCTGCTGCTTGCTAAACAGAGGAGAGAAGAAGGTGTGCCTGCAGCAGGAAAGCAAGACTTTATGCTCACAAGCATTTTTCCTGTGCAGAAAAGAGCCAAAGCTTGTACGAAAATCACTTTGTCAAAGGGTTCATAAGAAAAAAACAAGTCATAAAGTGGTCTGAAAAGTAGCTAATACTAGCAAGAAAGTCTTTATGTTGGCAGCAATGCTAGGGGCATGGCTCAGGGCAAAATCTGTTTAGTTATGACATCACAACCGTATGGAAGTCCTGCAAACTCCTATATAGATGCAGGTTTTGCAAACATGCTATGTGCATTTGTCAGCAGATTTGGAGTTTTGACAATTTTATAGTGTATATA
>JBAMIG010000024.1:16233420-16253761 GCA_037177335.1 Kiunga ballochi | reverse complement strand
TATATATATAACTTTGTTGGGCCTTGACTGTCCTTTGATAATTACCATTTTAGATTTTCTTTACATCAGTAAGGTTTGTAATGACACCATGTATTCCCTCAGAAGCAGGAGTACTCTTACTTAAAGCAACCACGCCCTCAATTATGTATCAAATTTATTCCTCCACAGTTTAAACAGTTGAGATTAATAAAAATCTACTTTATGGCATTTGTGATGAAGTTATATAGACTTATTTTTTTTTTAATTAGGATGCATCTTTTGTCAAAATTGATGTTTTAAAGGCAGTGGTCGATAAAGATTTACGGTACCTGTTCATGAAATCAGGATGTGACAGTATACCCAAGAGTATTCACACACATTGTCTTTGCACTGGAGTATTTACAATGACAAGGGATTGTCTTAAATTAGCAGAAATTAGCATCACACCATAGTGGTGTCCCTCTGTCTCACTGCCTATTTATTTATTTTTTTTATTTTACTCTTCTCCCCATCAAGGCCCAACACACGTCAGCTGTGAGCTCAAGGATGATGTGGCAGTTATAGGACTCAGGGATCCAACAGCCAAAGTGTGTGTGTCTGTGTGGTTGTGTGTTTGTGGAGGGGAGTGGAGAGGAGCGAGACAGATGTACATAAACATGTCAGAGAGAGATTATATGTGTGACAATCTTGACTACCTGTCCGTGTTTCACTGTCATGCTGACACGTATGACACGATTAATCAGGATGTGTGCATATTTGTGTGTGTGCAGGTGACAATATTGCAGATGCAGTTTGAGGTGATTGCGTGAATTGATCTGCTAAAAGTGTCATCTTCTTTTCCATATTGCTCGACAGTGGACATATCAGGAATTTTAACAATAATTTTTAATCTCTGCATGTGTCATCGCACATGCTCATATTGTTCGGCATGCGCTCATATGCTCATATTACATGAAAATGTATTTATGCTCTTACAAACTTGTAAGATATTTATAAATATGGATATTTATATATATATATATATATCTTACAAGGTTGTCACCCCTCCTGCTGCTTATTGTGTTACTGAGTCTGAATATCAACAGTTTTTCAAAAATAGATTCAACACCTTTTGAAATCTTGTTAAAATCTCTAATATAGTTTGCATTCAAACATGTCAGATCATAATTATATTTAGATAAAATCATATTTTTTTTTCACTTGTTGATAAATTAGATTGTATATCCGAGTTATGAATCTGTTTTGAGCTTTATTTAAATCTGGGGCTACCTGTATCAGAAGATGGGGACATCCACGGGTCATTCCTGGAACCAGACCTTAAAGTTTAATGTGTGTGTGTGAGTGTGTGTGTGTTTGGGTATGTGTGTGTGTGTGTGTGAAAATGGGAATAAATGGTAGAAAAAATGGTAGAAAAAATTGCTTACTCTGCAAACAGTTCAGTTTTAAATCCTGATGTTATGAGAAATGCTCAGTGTGAAATTGCCATAAAGAATGGACAAAACAAAAAATCCCAGTGACACCAGGGTCTTGGTGGGATTGCTGCCTGGAGCAGGTGGTACTCAGAGACTGCTTAAAATGGTATACTTACACACTCGCATATTAATGAGCTACTCATGTAAAGGCTTAAAAGTCTCGCACTCTTGTGCTAGTGGCTACCGAGTTACACTTGTGTATATTAAGGTCAAGACATTCACTTGGGCTGATATCGATTTATAATGTCAACATTGAGTCCAGTACAATGAAGAATAGGAGCCGTGTACACCAGCTGGCACACCCTCAGGGTATGTTCTGTTGTACGTGTGGCATTTCTTTATATCCGGGTTTAAAAAAGATAGATCTGTTTTTTCCTGTAATCTTCTGGGTGATGGTAGGAGGAACTTTAGCTCTCATGGTATGTTTGTTCTCTCTGTATGCATTTATTTCGGGTTCCTCAGGGAGAGGGCTGCAGTTGAAAACCACAAAGTTGCAGTTGTGCTGATTTACAATAATCTCACCAGGAGTTTGCACACCGTGTGGTACTTTTTTAATCTAGTCTGGATTCTTAAAAGTCACTATAATAGTTTGAGTTTGCTCAGTCTTTCCCAGTATTCTGAGATCTTCACAACATCTTGGATTTTTTTTCACTGAAAAATGAGAATTCTGATTCTTTTCTACAAATAAAGATGGTTTAACAGAAAGGAAAAAAAAGCTTTTAAAGCATTTTGCTCTCACAAGAGTGACGTGTTTTAACCAAGTATCACAGAACTTCCAGTTTCAGATACTTTCTTTAAAATTTTTAAGTTTGATTGTTGATAATGTGGGCTGCGTGGTTGGTTCACACGGGGACCTCACCGTAAGATGGTTGCCTCGGCTGGGAAGAGGTACAACCAGTAGCCTTTCTGTGTGCAGTAAGTACAGTATGTTCTCTCTGGGTACTCCAGCTTCCTCCCACAGTCCAAAGACATGCACCATGGGTATAGGCTGATTTGAGACTCTAAATTGCCCATAGGAGTGTGAGTGTGTGTGTGTTTGTGTGTGTGTGTGTGCGTGTATGCATGGTTGCAGCCAGGATTGGCTCCAGCCCCCCTGTGACCCCGTTCAGAGAATAAGCGAATGAATTGATGGATTTAATGTATAATTATGAGAAAATGACCAGTTGTGTCCCTTATACAAGCATGTTTTTTGTATTATATATAAAAACATATTTTAAATATATTATATTTGCATATGTAAGCTTCTGGTTCTTCTTGTAACTTGGTGTGCAGGTTGTTTGTTTTAGTATTTCCTGTCCTCTCCACCAGTCAGTCGAGGCAGATGGCTGCCCTTGCTGAGCCCGGTTCTGCTGGAGGTTTTGTCCTCCTTTTACAAGGGAGTTTTCCTTCCCACTGTCGCCTCATGCTTGCTCAGGCTGGGGGTTGGAACAAAGTCAAGATTCAATGCAATCATATGGATTCCCTTATCTAAGCTATTTGATGAATTGGCTGAATATAATGTGAAGCGCCCTGAGATGACACTGTCATGAAGTGGCGCTATATAAATAAAGTTGAATTGAATTTAATTAAATAATACACTTTACCGTATTTATCTCTGATTGGATGACTTTGTGTTGCATCACTCTGCTACTGAAACAGTGATTCAAGGATGAATAAAATATATGAGCTCATTTATTTCCTGTTTAATTTCTCATATTCCTACATAGCTCCTCTGACAGTGACCTTGCTATTACATGGTCACAGAGACTACATCTATGTTTTATTAGCATGCCGGACCACAGGATGTGGGCTTTGTAAAATGTCACGAGAACCAGTTTACAGAAACTTGACATTATTGAGATCATTTCTGATCGGGCTGCAACCCATCAAATTTGGTAAAATTCTCAAGGAATTTAAAAGAGGGTTTTTTCGAGCATTATATGTGGACAGCAGCTTCCATGGCAACAAGTGAGTCACAGATTTTAATGAATAAGTTTAAAACAACAAGAAGCTGTGTGTTCATACTTATCTGGGAGACTGTTGGACCAGGAAAGCATCTGTTTACTGTGTTGCTTTGCTATGAGGCAATACGTTTACTCTATATGTTCATTTTCTAATCTACCTAGACACTTTTGATTTTTTTTTTTTTTGCATTAGTCAATAAATCATTTAGTGTTGTGAATAAAAACAAATTAAGGAAGGTTTATATGACTCGGACTAATTTCCGCCCCATTGAAAATATTCACTTTTATAACTATTGTGTTTTCCAGAGTTTCTTCTTAAATTTCAGCTGAAAATAAAGAAAACAAAAGATGTGGTTTGGATGTCACGTCTCTGCCATGAATGGCTAATTCCAGCTCAACAAATCTAAGATGCATGGAGAGAAATTTATTTTGTGCTATCAGTTGTGCTCATAAAAAGCACGAAACGGTTCAAATGGACAGAACTGTAAGTTTAGTTGTTCAAACGCAATTATTAATCCATCCAGCAATGTTTTAGGACTAGCATTTCCCGAGCTCCTTTGCTTTAAGTGTTAATTTAATGACACTGAAGCCTAATGGGAAGTTGTGCAGAGGACCAGTGTAGCTACATGTTTAGTGTATTATAACATACCGATCAATAAAAGAGGCTTAAACAAACATTGTATCCAAATGTATTTAGGACTTAATGTGGAGTAAATAACACAATTCATCATTTATAAATCCTGACCATTTCTTAGAATATTGTTTTTTTTTTAAGTGAAGGAGTTTTCTCTCCTCATGTCAGGTTTTATGGGGAACCACAGCATGAAGGCTATAAAAGTCCTCCCTGGTGTTGATCTGTTGCATAAAGATATGCTGTGGCTGGCTAAAAAAAACAGCAATGGGACATCTTTTAACATATAGCTTTTTGATCAAACTATTGTTAGTACATCAGTTTTGGTCTGTAAATCAGACAAACTTGCAGTCAGCAAGTTGAATCAGTTCCACAGTCTGACCACAGTGTGGGGATGTTTCCTTCAGTTTCAGTCAGTAAGGTTCAGTAGCCAGTAAGTCACTGTGAAAGGCACATTCAGGAAGGCTTAAGCAGCCAGCAGGCACATTATCAGGACACTGGGTGTGTTAGATTTTGGGCCTCCAGCCCTGTATGAATTGCGTGATTTTGGTCACATGGAGTCGGCTCAGGTGGAAGTCATGTGACAGGATGTCTTCAGTGAGCTGCACCAGGAAGCTGCCGTCGATTCGTTCCCTCTGGAACACGGCTACTGCCGCCTCTGGAAGGCCAATAAACCGCAGGCACGCCGACACCTCCTCCAGTGACAGTGCAGACAGGTCAGCAGGAGGCCGCCAGGTGGAGTCAGGAGGTGACGACAATCCCTCGGTTTCTGCCCCACCACCCTCTGCCCCTCTGGAGGAATCCGTTATCGGACTGGTGCCAGGCTCAGGTGAGGGGCAAGGAGACTGGCGGTTGAAGGGGTTTAATGCACCAAAGGGAGCAAATCGATTTTGTTGGGGCGGTGGCTTGAGCCGGGGTCCATAAGGAGAGAAGGAATCTGCCCATGGCTCTGCCCAGGTGGCCTGTGCAGGCTGAGGGTTTGCTGTGTTATCTGTAGGAGGTGCAGGAATGGGCTCAGGACTGGCTGGAGTAGGAGCAGGACAGTCTGCCCAGGAACATGGGTAACAATAGAGAGTGGCATCTGGAGAGGGCGAACAGCTGTGACCAAGCAGACAAAGTTATAATCACGTGCTCAATTCAATGGGAATAAAATAAGAACCTGGGGAAGAGCTTTAAGGTCTGACCTCTCATTTCTTAAATAATTGGGATATTAAGAAAGACTGGTTCATGTCTGGTTCAGAAAAACAAAAGACACATTACCTGTTATGCAATCCAGAGGAGTAGAAAGAGAGGTTTGGTCTTGGGGAGGTGGAGGTTTTAGGAAAGCGAGGTGGAACGGGAGGACTGGGAGCGGGACTAGAGATGGAGCCTCCTTTAGAGCAGCGAGGGGGAACTGGAGGGGCAATCAAGTAGCGACACTCCTCTCTCACCTACACAAACACACACACAAAGGCGTAACAATAACACACACGCATCAGCAGAAAAGTTAACACTTTAAACTTGACTTCTCAGGAGGTTTTGTGTGTGTGTGCTCCATTTGGTAAATGTCAAACTTAGTGACCTTTACACCTCAAACAAAACTTCCTCACACACAGTACCTTAACACACACACACACACACACACATTCACACAGACACAGAGCGCCTTGGCAGGCTAAATATCAGGGGATGAGGAACGCAGAGTAACAGGGTATAATCCAGTTGCTATGCAGATGTCTACACCCACACAAAGCCCTGACAGAAAGTCAAGTACACCAAACAAAAACATGATAATGTGCCCCTTTCAAGCACCAAATGCGGATGAAAAGTAATATGGAGGAACAATGTAATGATAGAAAAGTACACAGTTGTCATTATTTCTGCTTGTAAGACATGTAGCTTATAAGTCCACATCACTAAAGCAAAGTTTCTATTGTTGATTTAAGCTGAACGTGAGAAGAATAAGCATTAACAGCATGTATTAATTTCCAAACAATAAGCTTACCGGCCCCCGCCCGGTAAAGGGCTGTAATAAGTGGTGTGTGTTATTAATTTAATAACTTGGTCTAAGTAGGTTTTATTGTAAGTTAAACGGTTTTTATTATGTCAAGCACTTTGTGTTACATATGCGCGAAGAGTTCTGTATAAATAAAGTTTGATTGATTACATTTGTGTGTTAAAGAGTGTGTTTCCCTTTTGACAATGAGAATCCTATATTTAATCCTGTAAAGTGACATTGAGTGCCACAAATATTTTGTCATAATAATGCTAATAATAATAATAATTATTATTATTATTGTTGTTGTTGTTATTATTATTGTTAATATTATTATCATTATTATTATTATATCAGGTTATTGGGAGTTGCAACAAAACACCTTTAGGTTGTTGTTGGAGAATGAAAACACAGAATGATCATTTAACTTTCTTCACAAAAATAAGCATAAGTTTTAGTCTTGTCACAATTCACATTATCACATGTGATCATTGTGACAATGGCTCTAAAGTAATTATACATATCATTAAATGGAAAACATCTTAATAAAAACTATTTCCACATTGTTTTTGGTCAGGTTTTTGGCACAGAGCTGATTTTCCTCTTTAGCATCTCAGCTCTCATCATTACTGTGATCGTTTTTTAGTTGGAAATGTTAAAAAGCAAACAGACCTCCGTGTGTATTTTTTAAATGTTCCTAAATTAGTATATAATAAATGGGTTAGGTGAATTCTGTAAGGTTTAGGTGACATTTTAGGCATTTTTGTAGTGGAAATAAAATAAAACAATAAGACTAAACTACTAACCAAAGTTATTCAATATGTGCATTGTGTGGTCACAAAAAACACACACACACACACACAAACAAGTCTCAAAGGTTTTGCCAGTGCCAGTGTATGGTCCTCTGATGTAATAAATGAATGAGTAAATAAGCTGATCAGTCAGTAACCTGCATGATGAAGCATGCAGTGGAAACAGTGTTGATGATCAGGTTCTAATCCCCATAATATCAATATAAAGTCATTTTAAATCACTTTAATATTATAATACTTACGTGATTCCTGATATAAAAAATGCATTATCAGCTAAAAAGGCATCCCCCTTCTGAGTGAGAATGAATAGGAACACCATGTATTGTCTGCCCTCTTGAACACTTCCTATAATGAGTGATAAATTAAAGGAAGAGATTCACTGAGGTTCAACAAACCATTAGGTCGAGCAGCAGTAAGTAGTTAAACACTGCTAAAGCCTTTATTGTAACCCATTTTAAGTTATTTAACATCTATAAAGGTGGGAAATTATTTAAGCACTGTTTTTCTTCCTTTATGACAGAGCGACTGACTTGAATCCACCTGTTCGAGCACTAAAACCTCACTGTGACATTGTATATTTTTACCCTTCTGTATGTGTTCTTCACATAGATGGACTGTACAACAGCCTTTCCAGGAAGTCGTTGTTTGTGTGTGTCAGTGAGGGTTAAAAGCTGTAACACATGAATAATTCAAGCCGGGAAGTCTGACTTCTAAAAGCCAGATGCTATGTGGCTGAGAAAGTATGGACACAGTGGAAAGGAGACTGAAACTCACAGCATCAGATTTTGGAGGTACAGGTGGCGGAGTGGACACTCTCGTCACCATGGTACCGAGAGAACAGTCCAGTGAGGAAGACGAATGGAATGATATGAGGTTTGGCTCCTTTCCCAGGCCCTCTGCGTTCTGATTGGTCCAGAGTTCTTCATATGGGATCTCCTCACTGATCCTCATTTCCTCCTCAGTCCACTCAGGAGTCACATATTCCCTCTCCTCACCTGGTACCTCCCCAAGCCTCTCTCCAAGAGAGTCCCTGCAACGCTGTGACATGCTGTCTGACACCCCACCAACGTACCCACACATTGAGAGGCGCTGCAGTGCCGGTGCCAGGGAGTCCTGGCCCGACACACACACGCGAGAGCGCCGTGGGCTCACGCACTCCTCAGTCATACACTCCAACTCAGGGCGAGTTTCTCGAACAGCTCGAGAGTAGGCATCCGGGTCAAAGGCGTGCCTCAGCAGAAGGTTCTCCAGCACTGCTGTGTGAACAGATGCTTCTGCCACATTAAAGCGAGGCATGCAGCGCAGCAACAGGAAGTGTGAAGGGGAGACTTCCTGTCGGCGGAGGACCATACAGAGCACCACCGTCTTACTGACGATGTTGAGCAGCTTATAGCGATGGCCCTCTCGCACTGCATGCCGATCGTAGGGGTTCCGCGGGGGCCGTGACGGCACAGATACATTGACGGGCAAGCGAACTCTCTCAATTATGCTGCGCACTGTGTGTTCCCCTCCCAGCATGCCTTGCTCCAGCGGTGAACGCGTGCAGAAGCGTCCACAGCAGCCAAATGGCAAGCTGACGCTCTGGTTTGTGCGATGGTTCATACACACCAGGCAGGGAGTTTTACCTGATGAAACAGAGAAAAACACTTTGTTTAACAGAATGACTTCATGCATTATGTTTGTTACATGCAAATTATTGTAGGCTGTAAATAAAAGCGCCAGATATTTACAGGTACACTTTGGGAAATACAAATTATATGAATAATGAACATTCAAATATTAAAATAAAACAAATCCTCTCATCTGTACTTTTCCATCTGAACCTCAGAAGCAGGGAACTCTTTTTTATTATGTGACAAACTTTCTGACTGTCTCTTATTGTTGGACATTGCAATCATAACATGGCGTGTAATACACAACTAAAAACCTCCGAATATGGTGCAAATGCAGCTGTATTAAAAAAGAATGTTTCATTTTAACACTTGTACAAGTTGTGAAGCCAGTAGTTCTGGAAATGCACAAAAGCTAAACTTCCTTTAGGACAGGGATGTCCAAAGTCAGTCTTCAGGTTTTGGATGTTTATTGCTGCAGCATACCTCAAACAGATTAAGGGATCAATATGGTGGGGCAGAACTTGACAACAAGGTGATAAGGAAAGACATTTCATTTGAATCAGGTGTGTTGGAGCAGGGAAACGTCTACAAAACGTGCCGACTGACAACCAGAGTTGGACACTCCTGCTCTAAGATTTGTCCCATGATAAAATCCTTTGTAATTGTGTGAATACTTGAGCATCCAGCTCTTTATATCTTTGAAAGGAAGAATAGCGATTAGCATCTAAAATTATACCAGGGAGTAAGTGATCAAGACTGTCTCTCCTCTTTTTCCTCCAACTATATTCTGTTATGAGTGACTCTGAAATGTTTAAGAAGATTTGGAGTGTTGCTGCATCACCTCTACGTCTTCACACACATCATGCAACTGTGTTGCTGTTAAGCTCCACAAAGTGAGGACTCAGTTAGTGGTTATATTAAACATAAAACACTGTCAGATGGAAGAAAGAAGTATAATTTCCACTGCGTTCCAGTTTTAATTAACTACATATTTACCTTTAATTACTATGTTATTGTTATCAAACATGAAAATTGGTTCTGGAACATAAAAAGTTGGTATCAGTATCGATCCGCACTGCAGAGGAAAGAGAGAAAACGAGTGAGATGTTATGTGAATGATGTTAGAGGGGTTTTTGCAGGCATTTTTGTTTTATTTTTAATAATCTATAAGTTTTTTGTTGTACATTGGATGGATGAGAGAGTGGCTGAGGAGATGCCGGGATAGAAGCTGGTCTGGCTTGTAGGAGAAACATTTCATAGCAAACTTTCTGTGCCTCCTGAAACCTGCCAGTGTGTCACACGTCTCTTTCTCCCCTCTCTATTTCACCTTAAAGGAGCCGCGCTGTTTATTAACCCAGTGCTGTTAGCAGCTGCATGTTTCTGCACAATATGACCTCTCTCATCCAAACAAAGTTAAAAAAGCTGTGTGCTGTTCCGATTAATTGATTAGTCACGAGATTAGCTTAAGTGGAATAAAACCATTTTAACATGGCCTGAAAGCTGGTGACACTTTCTTACTGCACTTCAGAGGTTATCAGGATTTCCACTAGTTTTACTGAACTCCTCCAGTGTTTTCTGCTCATGTTTCTTCTTCTTTCCTTTAGGGGTCACCACAGTGAATCACCTGCTTCCCTTTAAGCATCCTGATCGCTCACATCAACTACCTTCATGTCTTTCCTCATAGCATCCATAAATAGTCTCCTGTCTTCCTCTAGGCCTCCTGTCTGGCAGTTCCAACCTCAGCATCCTTCTTGCATGTCCATCTCAGTCTGGTCTCTGAGGCTTTACCAAAAATTTGCTGAGCCAGACTTTTCTGCTGATGTTTTTACTTTTTATGCATTTGTTTTGTGCAAGCACAAATTTTTTTCCAATCCATCAATAATTTGCATTTATTTAAATGTTTAAATACTTTACATATATTTCATGGAACTAACCTGTTATAGGCAAATGAAAATTCAGAATCTGAAATATAATGTAAACGTATTCAGAGAATTAACCTCATCAATTAAAGTTTATTTTTTTATCTCATTTGGAGACGATTTCCCACTTTGCTTACTTCTAGGAGTCTTTCCCAGCCGTCTCAGGAGCGCGCTCAGTCCTGTCTTTTCCTTTGGGGGTGTGGCACAGAGAAGCTCTGCCTTCCCCATGAGTGACAGCTCGTCTCCAGCCTGGAGGGTGAAGCTGTAGGGTTCACTGTCCTCACTGAACTCTCCTGAGACCACCTGTAGCACACATATTCATGTAAATGTGCACATAAAGTGTATAACAGAATGATTATGTAAGGTCAGTGAAACGATGAGTTCTGATTGGAAATGCATTATAAGTGAGCTTTGAGTGACGGATGCTAACCTTGACACTAAAAGTAATTGTCTCCATGACAAAGACCCGATCAGGGAAGACTCCAGCCACTTCCTCCACACTGGAGAAATACTGGACCGGATCCCTGACGTCTCGGTCTTCATCCAACAACTTGAACTTCCCTAGGGAGGGGTCAGGGTTGATGGAGGAGGAAAGACGGACAGATGACAATGGTTATTAAATTGGTTTAGAAACAGAGGGAGAAAGAAGTTCTAGAAAGAAGCAGGCTAAAAAAGGTGTGAAGCACCTGGAAAACAAGAAGATAGCGAAATGCAATTGGTGGAAGAGAAGGAAGCAGAGAAAAAATGAAAGAAAAGAGGGAAAGTTATCTCACCACACACACAAACACATCTGCAGAGGACGATGTTTGTATAGAAGAATATAAAGACACCTCGCTGACCTATGACCTGGCACCAGCTCTAAGCCAATCAACATCCGACAGGGTTGGCATGGCAACTAAAAAAAAGACCCCCATTCTCACGCAGAGCAGAGACACATCACCATGGAGACACCCGCACATACAACTCTTTCTCTTTGACCAACTCGTTTCCTTTTTTCATCCCATCCACTCTGTACATCTTTCAAACTCGCTCACACACGGTCGGGATGTTAAAGCTAATAATCCTTTAGGGTTCAGGCCACTTTTTAAACGATGCAAAGAAGCATTTAAGGAAAGCCCGGCACACATCATCTATATTTACAGTTATCGCCCTGTAGAACATCAACCTTTTTCTCCCAGTTAAAGTGCTTGTAAAGGTAAAATGAGAAAGTTTGCTTTCTGTTTTAATCTGGGAGGCTGAGCTGAATGCCAAACTCCTCCACCCTCTGAGCCAGCGCCTCCTTCCTTCTCTCAATTCAAACAGAACCCCCAGGACAAGGAGCTTCCATCCACCAAACAATGCAAGCAACAGCTCCTTTTCAACACAGCCCACCACCTCCCTTTCCCCTGAGATGGGACAAGCCAAGGAGGAGTTTGAAATGAAAACATTGTTTAACACCAAATAAAACTCCATCTAAAACCTGGATATCCTTATAAATTCATGTGTCTTTTTGACAAAAGCAATAGTCTAAAAGTTGCTAAATGTGACTCCCTGATGAAAATGAGTATTAATCTCTGTAGAAAACACAACGAGGTTTAAAGTTAAGCTACCTCCATTTTTAGAAAGGAGGTACGCCAACCTCTTGCTCAACTGGAAACCAATCCATAGCAATAGATCCTTCAGTTTTTTTATCCTCTACATTTCTGTCCCCCCTCCCTCTCACCACTGGGCATCTCTCTCCCGTCAGAGAGGATGAGGAGGAGGGAGGCATCCTGTGGTCAATCCCCAGGGGTAAACCTATATTGCTCTCATCCTAAGCTTATTTAGACTTCCTGCATGAAGTCATCACATAGACATTAGCTCATCACTGGCGATGGCCTTTACATTACTAAAACACCTGTCGTATTTATGTTATTTATTTATATATTTAACTGTAAAAAGGAGGGAAAAAGTTGGTTGGAAAGTTAAACATGGAGCCACACAGAGCCGGAAGAAGTGTAGCATAACTCAGAGGAAAGGTTTACCTGCTTTTCACACCATAGCTTTATCTAAAAAGGGCTAAAAGTTAGTTTAATTCTGGTTCTTCTGTTTTGGCTTCATTTATTGATCTCTTGCGATAACTCTAATCTCTGCTGCTTTTGTTGTGCAGCTCGTTTGAATAAAATGACATGGTTATTATTTGTTATGCAGCTCACTGTTATATGCTTTTAAAGTTAAACTGGAAAGTCTAAGAGGAGAATGATGACAGCATCCCCCTCCCTACCAAATATTCCTTCTTTCTTCCCAAAAGGAGCCTGAAAGGCGGCAGCAGTGTGAAGTGACATCAGCGCTCCATCAGCGGAGGAAGCATCAGATAGGCAGCATTAAGATCCAGTTACACAGTGAATAATGTGACTGGACTGAGGCGGCAGAAAGGGATTGTGCAGATGAGCTCCGGTGAGGTCATACTGACTAGACTCATTCAGCAGGAAGACAGAACACGAGTCAATGAGGGAAGGTCACATGGTGTAAGGATGGATAAATGAATGGAGGTGGAGTAGTAAGCGTGTTTATTTAGGTTGAATTCAGAGTATATTATAATGTGAAAATAATCTAGATTTACTCAACATGTGACCTTTTAAGCAGGATTCTTCTTTGTCCTCATCTTAAGTGGCTTATTATTATTAATCCATCCTGTAAGACTTGCAGATTGCTGCTAACATTTCAGCACCTTCTCTGCTGTAATCGCCTTTATCAGGAGCTCATCGTATTCAGTGAGCATCAGGAGGGGTTTGTGTTAAAACCAAAATCCTCTCCACGGCGGCACACGTTCACTTTAAATTTGCAGTATTAAAAAACAACGATGCTTTCATGGACCTGTGCGTGCACCAACGCACACTTACACCATTATAAATGCTGACTTTTGAACTTTGCTGTGATTGGCTCATTTAAATAATGCATAACTGATTTCCAGACAGTTTTTTCATGTGTTAAGGCACAATAAATTGCTGTGTTTTGGATGGAAATGGTTCAGAAATCTTTGTATAAATATTTGTGGTTTATCACAACAGGAACTGTTTTTAATACGTTTGTATTTTACACTTCAATACAGAAAAACTAGTATTCTGCCTTTTTAATTTCTTTCAGTTCAGAGAATTTCTATCATCATTTTCTTACCTTGAATATGATCAAATCTCTAAATTCTTTGCACTATTGTACTAAAAAACTTTCTCATTTACTGTTCAGCTATTTTCTCAAGAAGTCTTCCATGATATTTCTCCCGGACATTACTTCAGAATAACCTCTGAGCATGCTCTGTATAGTTTCTAATGAACCTTGTGAGCTTTTAGAGGCTTCTGAGGGGAATTTTTAGTGTTATTCAACTTGTCAAGTCTTAACTGTTTCTGTCCAAACTCCAAAATTAGAGTGTATGTTCTCAAAAATGAAAAAATAAGTTGCTTCTTAAGCGGTTTGACTAATTTACCATATTGTGCATCAAACTGCTCCTGTTTATGTTTCACACTCAGTGAAACATTTAGCAGATGCTTTTATTTTTACTCATGGTTGAGTTATTTGATCAAATTTAAATATTGTAAATGACTTTTGTACTTTTATTTTAGACACTGGCAGGCCAAACACCATATTGCATGCAATCTATATGTCTTTGCTGACGGCTTAAATGCGGCACAAACAAGCAGGTTTTGCTTTAAGAGTCTAAAATCACTTTAAAAGATTTTAATGACAGCATAAACATAATGCAGAAACCAGCCATTATTGTTGCTGATGTGCTCTTTGCAGGTGTAAACAAGGCCTGAGTGTGTGTTTTTTTTGCTATTTGAACCTGATGAGTACTGGTTTCATTGAGGTTTTACTGTATATTCCTAATATATACACATGCTTCTTATGCTTAAAAAGTTTTGACTTACACAAACACTCATATGAAGGCTCTGTTTCTCCAGCCCTGCAATTTAAAACGGGACTACCCTGTTACTCATAAAGCTGTTAAATAAATAATCAAATAAAAACACAGTAGTCTTGAACAAATGAAATGAAAAACACCACTGTTTGGAAAGACATGTCAATGCAAAAGACAACAATACTTCTCAGGGGATCCGTTCCCAGACAGAACTTTCAAAGAGACAGAAAATCCCCACCAGAAATAGAAAAAGTGGAATATGTTGACCTTTAAAAATGTGTGTTTGCATTGAGCCCCAGAGGATTGGGTCACTTAAGGAGGGAAAATGATTGTTTTAGAACTAGGACAAAAATTTTGACTGGCTAAGTCGATTTTGTGTGTGATTATTTGTTTTGTCTGTGTGCACATTATTAATGTGTATCCCCTAAAAGGAAGCAGAAGCACTGAAAAGTGTGTGTTTGTGCTCACCCTGGTACTGCAGAGGAATGTCAATCTTGGGTCCGATTACGTAGTGTCCCTCCTCTAAGCTGTGGGCCGTCACCGTGGTCCACTGACGGCAGGAGTGTAAGAGCACCACATCCTCCTCCGTCAGACCCTCCACACATTCACCTACAAAATGCAAAACAACAGTTGTGTGATTTTTTTTCAACTTACAACCTTTGAGGCAATGAAAAAAGTTTTTCCCTTCTCTGATTAAACTTTAAAGACTAATGGAAAATGCTTAAATGAATTGCGCGGCCACACACACTTAGTATGCATAATTACCACCATCAGTAAGGTTTCACCACCCCAAACCTACTCATCAGGACCATGCTATGCAGCTGGCAGCCTGCTATTACACAGCCTACACACTCAAACACACACACACACATGCACACAGCTCTCCAGCTTTCACAAGAACTGAGTCTGAGGCATCGATTTCTGCTGATAGCAGAGTGGTACAATTCAATCACACAGCACACACACTGTTTTTACTCGCAATCCTTAAATTGTAATAATTATGTTGATGGATGTCTGAATACAAGATAAGAGGCTTTAAGTGGAGAAGATCAGTTTCAGGACTTTAATTTCTGTTGGGAATTTGGATTGTTGCCACTTTGGGTTTACTGGCATGTAATGTTAAATGTTCTGTAGTGTGCCAAATACACGCTATATAACTTATGTTTAACATTAAAACTTGTACACTACCCCACCACCCAACAACCCAAAAAAACATAATTATCTTTCTGCATAGCACCAAGACTCATATTTAAACAATTCAACAATCATGGGAATTATTTATGCTGCAGACACAGCTAACTCTGCCTGCATGCTGTGACTTGACAGACGCTTGATTTGTATGAGAATTTCCTTTGTAGAGCCAAACCTACATGTCACCATGCAATAAAGCTTAGTTAATTAATATCATGCAGCCTGGAGCATTCATCATGTTGTAGGAAAGTCCCCATCAAATGACATCCTCATACACATGCATGAACATCAGCTCCTGCAGACAGATAATCTGTTGTTTGTTGATGCAAATATGAAAAACGAAGTTTTTTATTTTAGTTTTAGTCATGTTCCGCTGTAAATTACTAACTACACCAAATTAACTGGCTGTGCGAACAAGGAAGCATCTGTAGGAGTAGCTGCAGAGTTAATATGCACCTATCGGTGCTCTCAGCGCGCCTCCATACGCAAGGTGCGTAATTTTCCCAGGAATATGGCAAGGTTTGGGAACGCGCCTTTGTCCTGCAGGGAAAAGTTGGAGGTGTGCCTCCTTCGTCGCTGCTTCTTAGTATTCACTACATTCACCGACAGATTACAGCATTTACATATGAATAGTATTGAGCAGCACTTCAGCAGCACAACAGACACTTTGTGGCTTTCCGGGCCTCCTGGACTGGAACAATTTTGGCCGTGACACCCGTCATCCATTCCCAAAGACAAGACACCAGATCTGGTGGAGAAAGGTTTTTTATGCTGGCAGCAAAATATATGAAAGGCAAACTGTAATTGCTGCCAAAATATTACCTTTAATTTTTTTAAAAAGAAGGTCAATATAGTGATGAAGTCAAATAGGAGGGGTACACAGCCGAAACAAGCTAGCCGGATTGAACCAAGTTAATAACGGAAGTATCGCAAAGAAAGTTTCAAAATAAAACTACTTGGTTAGAAGGATCTTCTTTATAATAGTACTTGATTCTGAATGATTAAAATCTATATCTAGATTATATCTAGATTGGACTGGACAGTCCAATAATTTTATAAGCAGTGTAAACATTTGAAGGAAATAAAATCCACTGCCAACTTAGTGGGGTCAGATTAAAAATTATTAATGAAAGTTTCAGTTTCCTATTTATGTAAAAGCTAGATAATGACATCTAACCTGGGAGAAATCATTGATCGACATTTTAAAGTGGTTAAGTCATAGTTTTCATGTTTTCACTAAAATATTTGACAAAAACAGCCTGCTGTTCTCATTGAGTTTATTTATTTTTAAAATAGACCATCCAGCCATCAGCAGACACATAAATATAAATACACACAACTGTTCAATTCAGAAGGCCAATTTCCATCTTTAGTCCTTTGGCTTTTATAAAATCTATGCTCTGTGTTTTATATAAAGTGACAATTGATACACTTTAGCTGTAAGCCAAACTGTAAATTAAAGTGAAAGTCCATATATAGCTTGTAATATGTCTTTTTAACGCATTCAACTCTTACTTTTGGTTTATTTATTAATTTATAATTTTATTAATAAACCCTTATGATTGGCTCCCAGGTTTAATTTGAAAGCCATTCCCGGAAGTAGTCTTGTTCCTGTACTTCTTGACACAACTGAACATTTTAATGCATTATGTAGTTTAACGTCTAAATTTACACTCATAATCTTGCCACCCTTTACCAACATACTAAAAAAAGGATTTTACATATTGTAGAGTAACTTTCCTCTCTTTTTCTGACTGTAATGTCGCGTTTGTCTCCATTTACAGCCTAACACATAACCAAAGTGGCAGTGAAGTATCAAACTAATAGTTGTCATATAGAGTTTTATTCGTTTAGTCGTATTTGAAAGCACCTAGGAGGAGGTTATCCTTACCGTGGGCCAAACGGACCAAAGTGGGCAGACGGAACTTACTGACCACCGCGTCCAGCGGCAGCGCCAACGGGCTCCAAGTAATCCCCGACAGGCTCGCGGACAGCTTCTCCATCCTCCCGGGTCATCACGGTACCGGAGATAAAAGTGATAATGAAGGTAAAGATGTTGGCGTGAGTCGTGACGGTAACGATAAAGTGGTGGCCGGTGAGGGTGAAGGTGGTGGTATTATGGCAAAGAGTTTCGCCATGTTTGAATGTTGAAGAGAGGGAGCGTAGTCACAGTCGGTGCAGGAGCGAAGGGAGGGAGCGCGAGCCCCTCTCGTTGCTTCCCATCTCTGTTACCCAGAGTCTGCGTCCACCACCCACACACGCGCAAGTGAGCTGAACACAGACATTGAATCAAGCCAAACAGTGTTTTAAGTTACAGAAAAGTGGAAAAGAAGCTGCGCTGCAATGTTCATGCGCATATTCATTGCGTCATTTTCATCAGAAGTTGAGGTTAAGATGCACATCTGGAGGCAGAATGGTTCAACTTGAGCTATAATAAGGATCAGCTTTGAACAGCCCAATTATTCTAAGTAGTTTAACTGGAAAACAGTGTGAAATGTCAATAAAAACACAAGTGAAATACATTTATGCATGTTGTGATAAAAGGATTTCCGCTGCTGAGCTGATGTGTTCAGTAGTTTCCAGATCTGGTCAGCAACTAGCTATCATTCAATAAATGCTTTTTTTTTCTTTCTTTTAAATGTTTTTAGTTTTCCCCAAAATGATTAGTCATCATGGTGACTTCTTCACTATTTCTCTCCATGATGTCTGTAACGTTTTGCAAGGTTACTCATCAACTGTTTTTGCAGCTTTGCACAACTTGTCAAATCATTTGTTGACCTCCTGCCAACTTTCTGAAAAAAACATTTCTGGCTATAAAAAACTTTTTTTTTTTTTATATAGAATTGTAAATAAATTAAGATATAAGAGGCTGAAAAACAATTAGCATAAATAATCCAGTCAAATGAACAATTATCAAATGAGTTGTGATAATTTTTTCCAGCTAAAACATTTAGTAATATTTAAATGTTTAAATCAAAGCAAAAAAAAATGAGGAAATTAAACGTAACAGAAAAAAACAACCATTCAGATTATAAAATATTTAGCAGGACTAATCTAAATGTTTTGAACATAAATAAATCCACATCTTGTCTGAACAGAGATGTAGGAAGCTGTTACCATGGCGATAAAGCACATATAGCTGTTTGACCCGTAAACTAATCCCACTGCTGACTGCAGTAATGCAAATTACTTCAATCTGTGGCAACTGAATGAATAAAATACTAGTTTACAGTGAATTAACCTAATTGCCCAGCATTACAAACATTCAATGTGCCAGCTCTGAACCAATAAATGTATTTAATGATGTATCTTTTATGGTGCAGAAGCAGTGTAGCAGCTTTCTTAGCAGACCGGGCGCTCTGCCAATCACAACGGGTTTATTTCAATCATAAGAGAGCAAAGAAGGGGACTGGATCTATGGGACAAAATATGGTCAAACTACTAAAACTACTTTAAACAGCTGTGGATGCAAAGCTTCTCTGATACCCTAATAAAAACACCTGTATGCTTTGGTCCAAGCAACAGCCTCTGCATAGAGTCCAGCTCGTCACTCTGCATGCGCGGCCCGAGGCAGAGCTCACTAAGCTCACTGAACCAAACTGTACACAGAAAGCCGTTCATTTGATATTGATTTCTGTCAACAAGCAGTTGTGATGCTGCAGTCCATTGTGGCATAGCGCTGCTTTTGCAGTTATATAACCGTTTTATTTACTATTTCAATTACAACAGCATCAATGAGAGAACCAGGTTACATGTTTGCTTTAAGTTGGACATCATGGAGCAGCTTCATCCATTTAAAAACTTTTCCAGGCTTCCCAGAATGTCAAAACCACGCTAATGCTCACTCAGCAGTGGTGTGGTTTATTCCCTGTTCCAATTAGTTAAAATGCAACCCCTAACTGGGATTCAGTGGCTATAAATAGCTCACTCATTTTCCAGGAGTAAACACTGAAACACAAAAGCAAACGTATCCAAATGAATCACAAATAACTTTTAACACTTTTCCTCTGCAGCATGTAGAGTTGCTCCAAAATCTGATGAGATCAGCACTTTATTATAGCATTTCAGTCAAATTTTTACTCTGCTTTCCAACTACATTTAAATAAATTAAACATATTTTCTCTATAAGAGGGAAGAAGTTAAACCTCTGAATGAAGCATAAGATGTTAAGCTTTTCAGCTTTGAGTTTAAAAGCTATTGTCAGATAAAATAAACAAATGTTTGACAAATATCAAAGTTGAGGATAATTTTATTTGATTCATATTAACAAAAATGTATCTAAGAAGCTGGACTTCAGGGTTGAGGACATGGAAATCTATCAGGAGTCAGGGTGGTCAGCATGGAGGGAAACTCAGTGTTTAGGCTCTGCAAAAAGAGAAAAGTTAAATAAATACACATATGGAACAATATACAGTCACATAAGACGAGCGTTCATTTAAAAAAACATTTATTTATTGATGATAAATAATGATTGGGCTTGCAAAAAGTGATCATATGAAATAAAATGTGGTTTTAGCTATTATGCAACATCTGTAGCCACAGATTAACTGGGACTCAAACATGTCTGATGCTGCATTTTTCATTGATTTCACCTCAACAACTTACTGATGCACCAAAAACTAAACTGCTTTAAGTTAACAAGATAAAAAGATTTTCTCTGATTAAACCGTCGACATTGGGTCCACAATGAAGAACCGTCATCATGAATGGGACGAGACATTGATTTCATAAATAGTGCCACAACAGACAGCGTTCGTGTAGCAATAAAACACACACACACACATATACATATATATATATACATATACATATATATACATATATATATACACATATACATATATATACATATACATACATATATATATATATATACACACATATATATATATATACACACATATATATATACATATATATATATACACACAT
>JBAMIG010000024.1:16199421-16211266 GCA_037177335.1 Kiunga ballochi | reverse complement strand
TATATAGAGAGAGAGAGAGAGAGAGAGAGAGAGAGCTGGAAATAAAATTACTTTGCAATATTAAGAGTATTATTACTGATGTGTACAAAATGTATACAAAAGATCAAAACAGATAAATTGATGTAAATCTGTCATAATGACATCAGTGTGCTCTTATTAAATAGCTTTGATAAACACATTTAAGTTTACCTACAAAAACCAAAGGCCTGAAAACTAAATGTTGTGCCTCCCAGTCTGATTCATTCAGCTTTTTAGAATTGCATTACTAAAAGTGACTTCTTTCTGTGTGTTTGTGTCAGAATGATGTCTCTGGAGACAACACATGCCCCAATAGATTCTGCAGAGATTCAGACAGCACAGATCAAAGAAAAACTGAACCAGATCTTGCAACAATCTGTGGACGCCTCTTCTCTGACATTAGCTGAACCCACAATGTTTTCTGATTTGAAGGTAAAAATATATCCCTGTTCTTCAAATAAACATCATTAAAAAGAGGAGTGAAACATGCACACAGTATCATTCATTCCTAAATGCATTTCACAGGAGATGTGTGACGTACTGCAGGCTGAAATAAGGAAGAAACAAAATGCTGAACAGGAAAGACGAGGGCCAGAAGCCACATCCCCATCATCCCTCCTCCAGGCACTCTACAGTGACGTTCATCAACTGCAGCAGCTCAGACAGCAGCTGGAGGAAGTTCAGTCAGCTGGCCAGGCTCTGGATCACTTCCTGGCCTCACTGAGAGACATCAAGGCTCTGATCCCAACCCTGCTGGCAAACCAAGCCCCCAGCAGACAGACAAAGGAGGCAGACTTGGAGCAGGAGAGACATTCTTGGCAGGCAGTGGTGCAGAGGTTGCAGCCTGTTATGGAACAAGCTGATGTTGTTGACAGCAGTTTGAAGGCAGTGGAGATGACTTTGACTATAGATGGTGCAATTGTGACATGCCAGGATATGGTGAAATCTGTGTCCCTACATGTTGTGGAGAAGGAGAAAAAATATGTGGTAGTCATGAGAAAAAAGAGAGAACAAGAGCTCATTTGTCTGGGAAAGGAGACAATACAGGGCAGTAAAGGGTTGAAAACATGCTTGACTCTAAGTGTGGCAGAAGAAGAGGGAGAGATAGAAGTCAAAAGGAGAAGAGAGCGAGAGCACAAGCCTAAAACATGGAGATCTGCGGGGGATGGCTTGAAAACCTGTGAACAGAAACGACACATAAGAAGTAGCCAAATGACAAAAAAAGGAGAGGAGAAGGAGAGTTTGGTCCAGAGGAGCGTTGCCTTGTTAGCAACACTTAGGGAGACAAAAGAAGCCGCTGACAAGCTGAAACTGCAGGAACCCACTCTGCCTGCTCTGCAACAGAGGTACAACACTCAGCTAATTCCAGAAGCACATTTTTACTTAATGCAAAAGCTGACAGACAGTGAATGAACAGATTTCATACCAAAGAGCTGCGTAGCTGCCTGTTTGCATTGAGTTCAGTTCGCCTAATATAAAAAACGTAAAACGGAGTCTAAATGTATTTTATACTTGTACTAGGAAATGTTTGCAAATGTTTGAAGCATCTTTTGCTTCATGTAATTAACTTCTAATTCCATTTCTTAACAACCTGCAGGACACGTGTCCTGACAGAGTTACAAAGTGCTCTCGCTGGCCTCCTTTCTGAGGTGCGCTGCCTTTGTGCTGCTTCTTCACAACCAGGAATCCTAAAAGAGGCTGAGACCAAAGAGGTGGAGGATCTTTGGAAGAAGACAAGCCATGCTGTGTCTGAACGGTGAGGATAATGTATATGTTTGTCACTGCGTGTGTCTTTGGTGATTAGGAAACTGGCTTTCATGTGTTTGCATTGTATTATGGGTCGCACTCAGGCTGGAGCAGAGCGCTGTCCTAACAGAGCTGCTGAAGAGGTTTCAGAGTATTCGTGGTGAGCTAAATGGGACTCTGCAGAGAGCTGAGAACACTATCGGTGAACAGGCTTCATACATGGGGAGAGATAACTTGCAGAAACTACACACCAAGGTATTTTATATATGTTGTATTGGTATGGTTTAGTTAGGTGCATTTTTCTATTAAAACTATTGTGTTTGATTGTGTGTTTTTCAAGATCTGGGATACAAAAGTAGAACTGAATAGTATGGGAGATGACATAGAGGAAGTCCGCAGTGTATGCAGGCAACTTCACTTTCACCTACGTCATGTACCAGGTTGCACCGCTATTCCATTTGAGAGTGAAGCAGATGGTCTCATGGATCGCTGGCTAGATGTGAGATTATTCCCTTTATTTTATTGAAGTCAATAATAAATTATCAAATTGGACTATCATATGTGCTTACATTATTTTCTTGCTGCATGCATTCTCCACAAAACGTATGCAGATAAAGTAAAGATGGGAAAAATTAAAGCTGAATATTGGAGATCTAATATGTCTGTTCCTTGCAGTTGTCAGAACGAACTGAGTCCCACTTTGAAAACCTTAATCTCTGCTTGACCTTGTGGGATGGAGTCCTTCAGCTGGGGGCAGAAGTAGGGAGCTGGACTGACGGTAAACTCACAGTGTTTGCTCAATGTCCCTCATTTCAAAGTGGGGAGGACATCACGGCTTTGCAGGTAAATTAAGTTCCTTTGTACTGTTCTGTAGAGCACAACTCCTCTTAGCTTTGGTTTTGCAGTTCTTTTCAGTATTAAGCTCACTTATACTGTTTCCAGAATGAAATTGTGGAGCAAGAAGAGAATATCCAGCATTTCCACCGAAGAGCCACCGAGATCCAATCGCTGCTTCAGAGCTCAGAGTCCCCACTGGAGCTGCAGGTATCCCGCTCTCTTAGCTTCCTTTTTAGGATGCAGATTTTACAGTACCATCAAGATGTTTGTACAGAAGGTTTTGGCCATTTTGTGCAATTGGCTGTTTATTTTTTGCATATTTTATCAGCTTCCAGCAAATTTTACTGGTTATTTTGGGATATTTCTAACTGGCAAAGCATCAGCTAATGATTCAAAGTATCCAGTACACAGCATGCAATAAAACAGACTAAAGCATAAACAATAAGGTGTCACTGTTACACAGTTTACAGTAGTATTTTTCCTTGAATCTGAGATTACACATGCAGCTCTATATCAGCAAAGACTCTTAATTTTGCATTTTTTTCAAGGTGCTTGAGACTCAAATGAGGAAAAATATGGAGCAGCTGAAGGATCTCGCTTCTGAAGCAGAAGATATTTATAAGCAGACGGTGGCCACTAAGGAGCAAATCACTGAGAGGATGACAGAGTGCTTCAACTCCCTTCAGAAGATCCAAGATGCTCTCCTCACTCTCACAGGTCCAGATGTTGCTACAGTAAAGGCAAAACTTAAGGTAAATATGATAAATAAATGACATCTTTGGTGTCTTTTGGGGGAATTAAATGAACTAACCTTGAGTTTATCCTTTTAAAAAGGTATGCTGAAAAATTACTCAAATTATTTTAGTAGGCTCTTCAAACTGAAACAACAATGGGTTCAACGGAGAGAAAACTTTGCAGATGTATTAAATGTACAAATAATCCCTACACTTACCACAAAGCCACAACCGTCACCTATGCAAAATACATGAAAATGAGACATTTTGTCTTTAAGTATTATACTACCGTGTTTAATTAAAGAAAGATGAATACTATTCGGATGATTTGGAAATTGCTTTTATTTAGCAATAAAGTATTATAAAGTAAATTAGACATGCTATAGCTGAATGTTTAAAAGGCTTCTTGTTAACTGCGACATTTGTTTGTCATCAGGAATTCTGCTGGCAGCTCCACGCCGAAGACAAGCAGGCGGAGAGTCTGATGGAGGATGTGCAAATTCTGGCCTCCATCGCTGGTCCAGAGAACATCCAGAGTCTGTCTCTTATTGGGCTTGAGCTGCAGGAGAAAGTAAAAATGATCCATAAACTCCTCACTGAGGCTGAAGAACAGACTGAGAGGAGTATGAAAGATCTTGAAAGGTACTTTTTCAAACTTATCAGTTTCCATTTCAAACATCATGTCATGGCTGTGCTTATCCTCCGATTCACACAGCACATTTTTTATACAGTAAATATTTTAGAAAGCTGCTCGAGTTGAATTTTCAAATCTTTGTCGTAAAGTTATTCCCTCTATTCTGTCATTATCAGGTTTGTGTCACTGGTATCATGCAGGATGCCGTACACAAAACGTTCTGAGTCTTATATATAGATAATTGATCAGTTATTATAATAAATAACTGGTCAATAAGCACCTGCACTATTTGTAATGAATGGCAATAAATGTGTATATTTGTTGCACAAAAGGTAGGCTTAAAATGATCTACTTAGTTTGAATTTACAATTCAAAGGAGGTACTATCAGACAAAAAGAAAACTTTTAAGAGTTATTTGCAGCATTGTTTCCTTCTCATTATGTCTCTTTAATTTTCAGTATAGTATGCAAACTGCACTCATTTGTCTGGGTTGCTTTGCATTACAGGTTGCAAACAGAGAAAGAACATCTGGAACAATGGCTTCATAATGCAAAGAAGGGAGATTCTAGTCTCTTCCAAGAAGAAGCGCTTCAACAGAGGTAAACTGTTCTGCAGGTGAAGGCATCTAATGGTTGATATGAGGTTTTAAAAATCACATATGAGCTATATAAGAACCACTCCTATGAAGTAGAAGCTCTTTTACTAGATGTCTCTACTCAATGACACACACAAAGATGACACATTTAACTGACTGAGCCTGAGCTGTCACTTAGATGGAGCAGGTTAAAAGTTACAGAGCCAGTTTGAACTGATTTATGCTAATCTACACGAGTGTGGCAGTTACACAACATTTATTCAGATTGCAAGATGTATAGGTCATGCCCTAGCTTTTAATCCCACTGATTAGTCATCGCAAATTCAGTTTAAAGTGTCATAAAATATTCTACATTTAATTATAGTGCTGCTTAAAGCATAGCACACAGCACTATTATTACATCCTTTAAAGGACCAGTATGACCAGTATGTGGAATCATACTTAAATTTTGTCTTATGCAGGAAATGTATTTGTGTTTACAGACAAAGCATTATCATAGTTTAGTTTATCATAAAACTGTGCTTCTGTATGCATATTTATTTGATCTGGAAAGGAGCTGCAAAATTCCCTTCTGCTTTTTCTTTTACTCTTAAGTTTTGACATTTAAATAAACCTTGTTTACTGATTTTTGTAGTGTTAGGACAGAAGTCCTCTGTCACCTTGTGTCATCCTTACAAAGCAGCAACCTTCAGCAGTCTGCACTGCTGGGGCAGACCTGCCAACTGCTCCAACAATACCACAACTTCCACTCTGGCATGCAAGGCGTCACAGAGGAGACACGCTGCTCTCTAAGTGGGGAAATGGAAGTGTTTCGAGCTTCGTCAAAGACCACACAATCATGGATTAAAGATCTGAGACAGATTGCTGACTTGTCTCTTACTGAGAGCCACGGCATCCAGACTCCAGCAGAACAAAGACTCCACTGTGCTCAAGTAAGACACTTTAACTCATTTTGAATGAGTTGTACATTTTCTCTAAATGTTTTAGTACAATTTTAACATCACAGAGGGGATGTTGTTCAAGCATGCATGCATCAGAAGCCACATGCTAAGTCCATCATAACACATGCCTGTTATATTACATAAACTAAAAAAAAGTGTCAGTTCATTTTGTAGCCCAGTATTGTGGTTAAATGGTTCAACAAATCACCTGAGGTGAATGATTGCCTTGCAAGACTTAAAATTTCTTCAAAGCAAACAACCCAGAAAACCTTCTTTCACTTATAATGCATCTGCATTCTGAAAAGTTCATTTACAGATCTGTAAAATCCATTTCAGGCGGTGCTAATGGGAACACCAGAAGGGGAGACACGCCTGGAAGAGCTCAGAGTTAAAGGAGACAGTCTGAGCCACAGACTGAATAACAGAGACAACCTGAAACAGGAAGTTCATGAGACTGTTCATAAAACAGAGAACCAGTGGAGAGACCTTCTGCAGTCAGTTCAGCCATATTACAGGTGAACAGGTGCTAATAAAGTATTACAAATTAAATGGATATATATATTTAGAGTTTTAATTTAGGATATTTAATTCAGTTACACGTAGTTACAGCCTGTATGTGATTCCTGTTGTGTCAGGATGCTTCAAGCTGATCCAGATCTCACCTCTCTGTACCTGACCGGAAGACAAGAGGCTTGCTGCACAGTGAAAGAGCTGCAGCAAAGAACCAATCAGCTTCCCACTCACTTCCCATTGCATGGCGCAGCTGAGCGTGCACAAGCTTGCCAACTTGCCCATCAGCTGCTGGAGGAATTTGCATCTTTGCAGTTAACCCTTACCACCCTGGATGAGCAGAGGCAGGAGTTGGCTGAGAAAACGAGAAACGACATCTGGAACGATTCCTCCTGGACAGAGTTAGACACCACCTGCTTAGCATTGATGGTGGAGCTGAAGGTAAAGTAGTAGTACAAGATGCTGCATTTGGAGAAAAATGATAAATAATGCATCCAAATCCATCAATACATGTTTTCTTGCCTGATAATTCTGGTTTCAGCAAGCCTGAATCATTCATTATACATTGATGCCTCATGTTCCCATTAAGATTACATGAAGAACAGCTATAATGTCATCATGAAATTATTTACAACATGAACTAGGGTTATTAAAGGAGATCTAGTGAACAGAATTTCCAATAACTGTGTGGAAATCAAGGCACATGTTCTCTGACTGTTGCTTGGCATGTCTGAAATATCCACAGGGTTTGTGCTCCTGCCTCGAGGAAGGTGGTAGTAATGAGGAACAATTTGGCCAGTTGCTGCAGGACTGCCATCATAAATTGACATCCCTGCAGGAAGAGATGTCAGTCTGTCAAGCTCAGAAAGAAAGCCCAGCTGGAGCTAACACTGATGTTTCAGCTCTGGAGGTAAAGCTTTTTACCAAAACTGACTTGATGAATCATGTTCAAGCTTACTTACATTTTTATTTTACCTTTCTTTTGCACTAAAACCATGAAAAAGGACCCCATCATATAAACATTTAACCATTAAGTTTGTGCTCCACACATTAAACTGTCACTCTTTGCACTTTTCAGACTTTGCTTCGAGCTGTAACAGACATTGAAAAGGACCTTTTGCAGCTTGTAACACTTAGGGACTCCATCACAGTCAGTTCCATAGCTGACACCCATGCCAGCCTTTCCCAGCAAGTGAACGACCTCCAAAACCACAAGATAGCGCTAGAGAGGAGCATCAGAGAACGTCTTGCAGAGCTCAAAGTGATTCAGCGAGTTGGGGAAGAGGCCACTTGTTTACGGGCAGCGCTGAGAGATTTGACTGAAAAGGTTGGGACTGTCTGTCCGTCTGAGACCTGCAAAGTGTTGCCTGGTATCTGTCATCTGAAACAGCAGTGGTGCATAATAAAGGTAACATAAAAGAAGACTTTAAAATGTCACTTCACTCTTAAATAATTGAAATCCAAAACAGACAGCTGACAGTACCTTCATTCATAGAAGCTTTTGTCTCTCTCAGGACTGTGATGAGAGGTTGACAGAGTTGTCTGCCAGAGTTAATGACCTGCAGAGGACAAAACAGCCGAGCACCACACAGACGACTCTTCCTGCGGATGTCATTTCAACTGTCAGTGTAGTTCTTACAGATCTCGACAGGTACACTGCCACTATGTACTCACAAGATCCCTGCAGTAAATATTTATATGGTTTTAGATCATTAAAGGTGGCCAATAATAAATAACAGCTTTTTAGACTTTTGTAGGGACTTTTCCTTCCAAAGGAAATCATAGTGATGAGTTGATCGAGCTAATCCTAAGAAGTTGGTAGGAGATTTATTCCTTTGCAGTTCTGTTACAATGAAACTGATGCTACCTTAACAGGTTTGACAATGTACTTTGGCCACATTTAGTTTAGTTTTCTTTTTAAAGAATTCATCCTATACCTGTATATTTTCCTCCTCTAGCCTCCACTCAGCTTTTCTACAGAAGAAGCAGGAATTTATTGAAATTACTGCTGAGAATGTGAGAGGAGCCACCGACCAGCTGCAGCGGTGGAGTCGAACATTACGAGCTGAGTCCTCGTCATTCAGTCAGGTAAGACACACTCTATGTGTCCGCTAATACACTTCAAGTACATTTTAAAACCCTTTATTCTTTTTAAATGTGATTTTGTGTTTTCAGCCTAAAATGTAAATAAACAGCAATAAACCAGCTAAATTATACCTGTTAGAAGTTTGTGTATTATAACAGATCTGGACTATGAATGGAATGATAAATATGCTCAGTTTAGTGCAAGAGGCTGTAAAATACATGAGAAAATAACCCTTTTTTTCTATTTCTCTGTGATCTTATAGTCATCTCTGGATGAAGGTTTGCAGTATGAGAAAACGCTTCAGGAAGTGCTCTCAGAACATGATTTTCTTCTCGATTGTCTGGATGCAGAATGGACACTGGCTCTGGAGACGGCTGCTTCAGGTGCTCTCAGTGAGAGTAAAGCTATAGTTGAAACTCTGTCGAAATGCCAGGTGAGTTTTTTCCTAGTCACAGAAATGTACAGTCATTCCTAAATTAGTACAATACTGACAATATAGTGTGTCTAATATCCTAATTAATTTCAGGCATTTTATTTCCAGACTTACCTTGGGTCAAAGGATACTAGCAGCACATTGTGTTCTGAAATGCAAAGCAGCATGAACAGGTCTGGAAATAACACAGAAGCATTCATCACAGATTTGCTTCCTACTCAGAGCAAGATTCAGCAAACAAACACTCAACCGATGCAAAGAGACAGTACCTCACCATCAACGTTGGTCCCTCAACAATCCCTTGCAGATACAGATAATACTGAGGAAATCCTTTATGGCCCCTGTGTCACATCCCTGAATGAGGCACCATTAACACAGCCAAACAGCTTTCCCATTCCTGCAACTCACAATGTGTCTGAACTTTCAGCATCACAGTCAAAGTCTTCAAATGCCTTAACAGAGGGTCAAGAACAAGAGAGGTCCACAGGAAACTCACAGAAAATATTTACTATAGTGCTGGAGCTGCAGACATGGGACATACAGCAAAGCGGACATTTTGGGGCCATCGGTTCAAATGTTTGCAAATCTGCAAGTACCAATTTACTATGCAATGCAAACCCCCAAACCACAGACCTGGAAAACATTGAGTGTTTGATGTTCTCAGAATCATACTGCACTGTTGCTGAGTGCCAGCTCACCGAAACCACATTCTCTAATGTCAAGCGAGACAAGATGACAGATTTATGTCACTCTGGGGAACAAACAGTGGGCCCAGTGTGTACATTGCAAACTGGGGATGCTTTACCTGAAACACAAATAGTCGCATCTGACAATAAACAGTTGATGGCTGCTGACACTGCACAGAACACGGGTACGAACTGTGAGGAGGAGGAAAAAAGAGACATTCATGACACAATATGTACAAACAGCAAACGTGCAAAAGCAGCAGATGAACAAGACAGCACCTCACTACTGCAACAGGTAGGGTGTTTATTTATTTATTCAGCTATTTATTATTCATCAATCTGAATTTTGGAAAAGGAACGGAGTGTAGTATCAGAATGTAACTTTAAAATTAATTATATGATGAGTCTGATTGATAAATTGATTTCTGCGTTCCCTTAATCTGTAGGTTGTTGACGTGAAGATCAGTACTGTATTAGCAGCTGCCCTGTGCCTCATGTACCTTTCGTATGCTCTTAAATTTCTATTAACATGTAGACACATAATATAAGAATAATATTCAGATGCATTCATTAAGGACCACACAACAAGTTGGTGGAATTTTTTTTCGCCCCAAGATTACAACATACAGCACATATGGAGGATGTGCAGTCATGTGTTTCCGGTTGTTAAAGATGCCAGTTTGGTAGGCATGCGTCCAGTGATAACCATAAAATAGCTAGCATTTACACACAAGATAAAGCATGGATTGAGTCTAAACACACTCACACAGCAAGTATGTGTGGATGGTACCAACAGAAAGCTCTATGTCATTATGTGTCGTAAGTTTCCATCAATCTATCACTAAGCGCTCCATATCCGTCTCTAGTATCAGCCAGAATGTGCCGTATTTATGTGAAACCTATGAGCAGAAATAAACCCACAGTTCCCAGTTACATTATATTTTATTTCATAGTATTTGTGAAACCACAATACAAAGAAACAGAAAGAACATACGTTACCAGCAGCTGCAGGTTACCATGGCAACACGTCACCATGACAATAAATAATCCACTCAGCCGCTTCCTGTGGGAAAACTAATAATTTTAACGGTTAAAAAAACGTTAATGTATTAATATATATTTAATATTTCTTTCTTTTGTAAAGCGGTAGAAGGGGCATAATGTCCTTTGATGTGAAATAATTTGTATCTTCTGTTCTCTCTGCTTTAAATTCCATACCAAACAGAGTCTTCTTTGTCATCTATAACCATTCATGCATCAACCATTTCTTTTTAAGCTAGTGTGTGTGTGTGTGTGCATAAGTGAAGTAATATTTCTGACATTTTGCAGGTGTAATTTTATGCAAAAATTTACCACAGGAATAGACATAACCTTTTCTCAAACCACATCCATTTACTGAAATCCTTTCACATGATCTTTTACTCTTTTTCTCTGGGAAATAAGCGGAAAAGCTTTTATTTTCATTTGACTTGCACACATTTAGAAATGTTTTTTTGTTTTTCTCGTGTAAGTTTACCATAAGCCCTGTAACGGACCAGCGACCCGTCCAGGGCTCTGCCTCCCATCTATCTTATCTATCTCATGCTCCAATGACTCTGAATTGGGTTAATCTGTAACGAAAATGATTGAATTAATCAAACGTTAACACAGAAAATTTTCAGACAAACGTTCCTGACAAATAATAACAAAACTCCATCCATAGACCGGAACAGCCCATTCTGTCACATCTGTTACTGATATGGAGACATCAGTAGTCCATCACAAAGCCATCACAAACACTTTACCTTCATAAATGTACACACACAATCAACTTTCCTTGTTTATTAGCTTAAAATGCACCAACTTGGATTCTGGGAGGTGGACTGGATACCCAGTGGATTGTCATGTAGACAAACAATAATTCTCAGCTAAGATGTTATTTTTATGAATCAGCCTAAATGAACACAGTTATTATAATTTGGACTAAAGTTGAACTGTTTTAATCTGATCACAAACAATTGGTTTAATTGGGAAAGTATCTAGTGAGGTTTAATCCCCAAAGCATCTCAGCTAAAGAGGAAAAGCTGCTGCTTTTTCTTCAGGATTTTTAAAGATAACTTGTCATTACCTCAGTAAAAGCCTTTTTTCTGTGAGCTGCCAGCATTTGTATTAAATAAAGGCTAAAAAGTTTGATGTAATTAATATGCCTCTTATATTACTGAATGATGACTTAAAGTCCTGGTTTGAATAATATAATAAGTTGCTTTAATATGTTATAAAAGATATTACAGCAATATTTTTATCATATAAAAAGGTTTTCAAAATGACAGAAGTATACTTCACAAACAGCCTAAACCTCCAGGATTTTATTCCTTTGAGGCTGTTACATATAATTTAACAGAAGACTGACTCTGCTTATGAGACAAGCAACCAATTAAATTCTAGTAAAGTAACTGACCATCTTCTCATTGGTTTGTCCACCAAAGTTATGAGTTTTAAATTAGTAATAACGACAGTTGCAAAGACAAAATAAAGTAATTAAAGGCTTTTTATCTGTTTTAAACACATAAATGCCTCCTAGGTGGTGGGGAGGGGGGGGGGGGGGGGGGGGGGGGGGGGGGGGGGGGGGGGGGGAGGGGGGGGGGG
>JBAMIG010000024.1:16159829-16185633 GCA_037177335.1 Kiunga ballochi | reverse complement strand
CATATATCTATAAAATCACTAACTTGTGTTGTGTGTTTCACATTGTTTCGCAGTGTGTACGTACTGAGCTGCTGACTCTTGCTAAGCTGGTGGATAAAGTTGAGTCAGACATCAAACCTGGACTTTTGAAAGGAGAGCCAGATGCTTTCTGCTGTTTGAGCATCATCCAAGATTGTCTTCAAACTGTCCAACCGGTCCTTACGTCTTCCTACAATCAGCTCATTGAACCATCAGGATGTAGCAACCAGCATCAGGTTTGTATTCAGCTGTTACTGTCATTCCACCAAGCAAAGTACTTAAGCAGTATAACTTATGGATGTTAGAGAGCAGATTTGCAGATGTTTGCGGCTATTCTGCAACGCTCATTATAGTTTTTAACAATTATATGCAATTACTGTGAATTTGTCTATAAGGAAAGTAACAAACTGGCTTACTCTTAACCAGTTTGACAGATACATATACTGTTTATGTATACAAAATGGAAAAGTTAAGCAGTTTCATATGATCCACTTATTTTAACCTAGTAAACCTCTTTGCCTTTACCTGTGCTAATCAAAAAAATGTTTATACCCTGTAGGAGTTCTCCACCCAGATATATCTGCTGGATGAGTTTCAGTTGCAGGAGAGTGAGATCTATTCAAATCTGAAAGATGCTCTCAGTTTGGAGGTAAATCCTGCTGCACATCTTTGTGTGGGTGCATGTTTAACTCTTTAGGCATCTATTTAGAAAATTATTTAATTCATTTACACATATAGATATGGTGTAGATGTCCTGAAAGATAAATAAAGCATGACAATGGGTGATAACTGATAATTTGAGTTATTTTAGTTTATGTATGGTAGACTGGTTTGGGTTTTCACAATCTGCTCATAACAATAGAAACTTTTGCTCAGATAAAACAAAATATTGCCCAGTGGCTTAGGACAGTGTTTAGAGTGAAGAAGAGATTATGTTAGTTCACAGAAAGGTTATGCAGAATTACATTGCTGTGTGCAAAGTTTAGGAAAAAGGCTATAATCATTTACCAGTTACCAGTTAATAAACACACAACTTTTATTTTTTAAAGCAGATTAAATCAAAATGTACTAAAAGAGCATAAAATAAAATAAAAACACTTAAAAATATCAAATAAAATTTTAATGCATCATTCTAATTAGTAGCTAATATTGTTGCTGATTATCTTTTCTTTTCTTGTATCATTATGCATCCATGTCTCAGTGGTTGCTTTTATCAGACGAGCACATGATGTCACAGAGTTCCTGCCATCTCCAACTGGTTTCTGTAACACCATTATGTTACCTTTACCAAGATGCAAAACAACCAGGATGTATATGTCTGTACATGAAGAACAAATGTCTTAGTTTAAATTCTATTATTAACATCAGACCTGAGCAATAAAAAGGGTTAAAAAAAGGTTTTTTTTCTACACATTGTTTAATATGGTGCCTTTTTTTTTACCATTTATAACTATAATGACATGTCAAAATTGTTATAGTGAATCTTAGCTTTCTGGTATTTATTCTCATATTCGGTTCATGATTTTGAGCCAAAGTTTTACCAGAAAGTTCAAAATGTCTCAGAAACACGATGGCTCAAATTTGCCATGCTAGGCCTTTAAGGATTAAAACAGCTACATATCTATTAAAATGAATCATTTTGCCCTTTTTATTTAAGTGACACGTGTAGATTGACAAATTTGGTCAAAGTATTATAACATATCAATCTGTATTGATCAGATGTGGGTGTTATTGGTGTTAAGGTTTAAAGTTAAAGTACAGCTATTATTGTTATATACTGGTGACAGAGCCTACACGTTCTGCTTATGCTAGCTTTTATACATATATGGATACTTATAAAACTCTGTTTGTTCTGCAGTGTGTGCTGAACAAACATCTGAGAAAGTGTACGGGTGAAAAAGCCGAGCTTCAACTCGCCTCTCGGTCCTTGCTTCAGGGAGTTACTCGACTCCTGGAACTGGGTGAAGAATGTTTATCAGACACAAGAATAAACCCGGTTCCCAATCGTCATAAACATACTAAAGAGCCTGTCTTCTGCAGGAACAAGGTATGGCATCATGTTTTCAGCAAGAATTAAGTTAAGCAGTGCAATGAATAAAAAAACCCTCAATACCTTTCTGTTTGCAGTGTTTATTGACTTTCCTTTTACTCATAAATGTGTTCTTATTTTGTACAGAAGCTCCTTCAGGTCATTATGACCCAGTTGGCTTTTGTTCAATATATTTTCAAAGAAGAGTCAAATGCACTCAAGATACAGGAGGATGAACGGGCACAGCTGGAAATCAGGACCAAAGCACTGATGCAAAAAGTTCTTAAACAGACAGTAGCTTCTCAAATGAGGCTACAGGTTTGTAACAGTCCTTTGCTAAGGGCCTAGAGTTTTCTCTATTCATATGGGATATGGTTGTATGGACTTATGTTTGGCTCTGATGTAGGAATGGATCAGCTGGGAGGAGCATTGTGGTCAACTGGGAAACATCCTGGATGAGTCAGAGGCCTTAATCAGCAGCGGTGCATCAGAAGCGCATGAGGATGAGAGGCTGGTCCTGCTCAGACTAGATGCCTGCAAGGTGCATCCTGCAAACTTTTAAATGTGATATGAAACAGTTTCTGAAAAAACAACATTTCAAAGAATCCAAACGTTACGTTTCATACCACAACGTTTTACTAAACTCATCAGTTCAGCGATGGCAGTCTTTCAGGAGATGCATTATTATGAAAATGCAAAAATATACATTTAAAAAAATATTTTCTGACATATTTTGTATGTCTTGTGTTTTTTAAAACACCCTTCAGCTTTGTTTGATTATTTAAATGTGAGATTAAACTTTATTTATTTTTCTCTGTTTATTATTAGTACACAGATTATTTTTCAGTCACATGTTCTTTAAATCACTACGATCTGCACACCGGGTTTATTCTCAAAAGTTGGTGTGAAGACACAAACACGGATGATTGTCCTTGTCTCCCAGCAAACACTTGTCCAGCTGGATGATAGCAGAGCTGTGTTGGAGCTGGTCCTGGATCAGATGAGGGCTCTGCAGACAGAAGCAGGGCTCAGTGCTGCAGTAAGTCAGACAGGAGGCGCTCTGGAGCTACGATGGAGGAACACCTTCAGATGCTTAGAGCGAGAGATGCAGCGCTGCAGAGACATCCAGAACAAGAAGGCCAGGTGGGCAGATTCAAAATGACTCTTCACTTAATCCTTATTATATTCATCTGCCAGCAGAAGAACAGCAGGCCTAATTAATGCCTCAAAGGTAGAATAAATCTTAGTATTTGGAACAACCATATCAGCATCATGTAACAAAAAAAGATGTCAAAGTTTCTCTTGACTCCTTAAGCTATGAAAAAGACGTTGGACATCCTGAACTGGATGATTTTACCCGCTAAGAAGTCTCCCTACAGCATGTCTCACTTCAGTAATGACACATTGTTGATGTGATATTCCCATCCTGGTGTGGAATTAAGCTTTTTTATGTATATGTATTTATAATGTCATGTTGTTTTTGCATCTACAAAATGAAAAAACAACAATTGCATTTGTCTTTTTCATCGTTTTCATATCCGTGCTCTTTTAGAGCTTTGGAGATTAGTATTGTTACAACCTCACTGCTGTGACTGAAGGGGAGCAGCTCTCAACCGTGCAACTCTAAAGAAAAAATAAATATCTCAGTCCTAACGGGGCCTGATTTGGACCGTTTGGAACTGTTTTCTGCTCCATTATGTTTTTAAACTGAGCCCAGAAATGTTTCCTGAGATTCAGTCGCTGAAGCTGAGTGATGCGCAGATTTTCAGCCTTTAAAAGCAGATATGCACATGATTGAACATGTTTTTAAATGGGATTCATTTAAGAGCAACAAAAAGAGTTATTTAGATGTTTTCATTTATTTTTGTAAGAATAAAAACAAAAAAACACTTGGCTCTCAGTGTCCTCCTATATTTATTATCGCTGCTGGACTCATGCCGGAGCCCTTACTTCACTCTGTATGAAGGTGTTTTCATGTTCTGCCCCACTGGTTGATCTATCGGTCTTGCTCATCCTCCCCACAGATTCCAGACTGGCTTCGCCTCAGTCAGTGAATGGCTGCTTGGTGCCAGCATACACCTGAAGTCTTTGCCAGGTTTGGTGAATTCCTCTGACCTGAGTGAGGAGTGTGTTCAAAGGAGTTTGGTTAAGCTGCTGGTAAGGTTCCCATTCATGAGATGGCCTTTAACTTAATTAACAAAAAACAAAAAGAGAACATATTTTTTATGTGTATTTAGCTTCCCATGAGACAGGCTTTCTTCTAATCCTTTGAAGAGGTCTTAAACAATAGTTTTCCAGGCATTTTAAGACCTCTACCCATTTTCCTTTGGTTGCTTTCCATGCAGTGTTTTTAGATGACCGTTTTATATTATTTTAATGCTACTATCTTATTCCAGACCTATTTCTTTTGTTGAATCTATGAAAATATGCTAAAGATAATAGTTTAAGAGGCATAAAATGGTATTATTACTCTGACAAGATGATTCCCAAAGAGCTACTAAAGCTTTAACAGCAGCTGGAGCTCATTGATCCCCGATGGACTGTTTTGACACTGTACATGTCTTCACACTATCTGACTGATGTAAACATGATAGTATTTGTTTTTCATAAGACAAAAGGTAGAAAAAGTGCTTCATAATATCTCCAAGTAATAACACTTAAAGTCTGTGTTGAATCATATAGATGGTCAAAATACTGACTTTTGAACTATTATCATGTTTTTCTCCAGTATATATATATATATATATATTTATATATATAAGCCAAAGACCAAATCAAGTACAAACTTTATAGTTAAGACAAGCTGCTAACTGACAGACCTGCATCGCTCCATCTCCCAGCTTTAAATAAAGATTAGATTAGAAAGGATTAATCTGCTCTTTGTGACCTTGTTCCTCAGGACTTCTCCATGGAGGTGGAGGCCATGTCTATGCTAAGGACTTCTGTAACTAAGGATGCCACTCAGCTCATCCACCTGATGGAAGCTGATTGTCCCAGACTGAGAGCTCAGCTCGCCCAGCTGGAGATCAACTGGAACCAGCTAACCTTTGACCTCTCCAAGATCCAAAATCATCTGCAGGAGGTGCAGCAATTCATTTTTCCCTGAGAAAGAGATTTAAATCTGTATAAGGTTGAAATCTACTGTACATACAAGATAAGCCGCTGATTACTAATATCCCACTGTAGTGTAAACAGTCATGTCAAGGATTTTGATGGCTTCATGTCAAGTTTATTCTAAGTGCTGTTTTGTTTTAAGAGCTAATTAAACAGAGAGAAATCCCCTCTGGTTTGGGGAGTGTGAAGCTAAACCCTGCTGAAGCTTATTTCGGGGTGATTGAGGATGGGGAGGAATCGAGAAGAATGTCACGTTTAATTTTTCCTCACTATTTATCACCACTGACTAGAAACAGATACTTGGCTTTACTTTAATGAAGCTAGTTTTTCTTCCAGTTTTAGTTTGATCCTTAAAATCTGGCAATCACTTGAGCCCTGGCAAAGATCTTATCTCCCAAAGATTTAGTAATGTGGATGTGCACAGAGGAAATACAGTAAGATAGCAGATGTTTAATGCATTATTCCCGAGCTAGATAAAATGTAAACGTTTGAAAAGAATCATGTCAAACCTAGCTTAATTTCTTTTCTTTTGCTTTTATGTCTTTTAGGGTCTGCAGGCAGAACAACAACCACTGATGCAACTGTCTGATCTGGAGGACTGGATTAAGAAAATAGAGGTCCGACTGAGCAAAGAGAAAGAACAAGTCCTCCAAGCCACAAATGCGGCTCAGATCACTGAAAGTCTGCAGCACTATCAGGTACTTTGTGTTTCGTGGCCTCCACTTAGATCATTTGTTAAGTCTCTGAATCCTTTCTATATCTCTTTTGGATTCTCAGACTTTATTCCCACTTATTTGCTAAATGATCAAATATTCACTGAATGCATTTGTTCCCCCTTAACCATGTTTGTGCATTTAACAGTTTCAAAATCATACTGCTGGTATAGTTTGCACAGCAAAACAAATGAATGAGCTTACCTTATTTTTGCATTGGAAAATACACATGTAATCAGGATCTTGCGAAACATGTAAAATCATAAAATGTTAATATTTATTTGTTCATGGATGTCTGAAAGAGATCTCTCCATGCTAAATGCTGTTTCTTAGGTTTTGATATCAGCTGTGGCCAAAGGACAGCTTCTGCTTGATTTCTTGTCCCAGTCTGAGTCTCAGAGGGTGAAAGCAGACATCCAGGCTCTCTGGCTGGAACGCACAATGTTTGCAGAAAAAGTCGGCACTGTCAGATTTCAGTGGCTACTTGTTCAAAGGGAGCTGCAGGGTCAGGTCTGTAGCTTATTTACATCACCACTGATCCGAGTCTCAGTTATATCACTGCACTTTTTATTTTACATGTGAGTTCAATGGGTCCATTACAACTAAATTTAGCTAGAAAAGCACTTTCCTGCAAACAGATCTTTGGACTCAGAGCCATATCTTTCCACTACACAGTGAAATATAGATTCAAAATAAGTCATTACTCGCTTGTGTGGCACCAAGAATGGAAATATCTTCACACCAATGGGCTGTAAAAATGTTATTTTCCAATTTGTCAAGACTTTTGTTCTTCCCATAAATAAGGCTCTGCTTGGCTTTACTTATTTAGACTCATGAAGCTGAACGGATCCATCACACTTGTGCAGAACGAGAGAGACATTTGCAGAGTCTTCATGGCTGGATAGAGCGGCAGCAAAAGCAGCTGAATCAGTGGAAACAGACCAGCAGTCAAACACAGGCCAACAAAGCTCTTCAGGAGTTGGAGGTATAGTGAGGTTAAAGGGCATTGTACTGTGTTTTATACTGTATGTTCTCATCTGATCTGATGCAACTCTATCGTCCAGGCTGCTGTAGGCAAGGTGGAGGAGGTTTCCGCAGCTTTGCTGAGGATCAAAACTAAACAAGTACATGATGACATGGAGAAGAAGCACCCAAGTGATGTGGCGTTTGCAGAACAAGCAGAACGTTTTAGTCTTACCTGTTTGGATCTTAGTCAACAGGTAACGGTAAATTATTATCAGAGCAGTTAAGAATGAAGGGTCATGTGTTAAAACGTCCAGGTTGCTGATTATATGGCTCAAAAATTGTAGCATTTTAACTCAATTTCCAGTTGCTGTTGTGTACAACAGCTTGTTGACTGATATTAACCTAGATTTCCAAGAAAGATGCAAAACAGGTAACTTCAATGTTGACATCAAAGCACCTCAGCCCAGTACTTTTCTTCTAGTTTCATAAAGCTGCTAAATTGTGGAATGACGCTGTCTAGCTTAGAAATGGAGCGTGCATTTGGCAATAAACAAGCAGTTTTATTCATTGCACTGCCAAAAGGAAATGTAGCCAATGATGAAGAAATAGGCTGCCCATAAAGTCTTGTTACAGTTTAATAAATGTATTAAAATAGCAAATAAAATGGTATTTCTCCAGAAATTATTACAAAATTAAATTATTTAGCAAAAGCGTTACTTTTTTTATTTGTTCTCATTAAAAAACCCTTCTCCCTTTATCCAACCATAAATTTCCTGTGACATGCACAAATTGAGGTACGTGTGAGTAAATGTCATTCATAATTTTGTTGACTGTGTGTGTCTAATTCTGTTTCAATGAATCACAACACACACTGTCCATTTCTTTTAAACAGAAACTGTCTTTGTAATACTTTCTAATGTAAATGATCTTTATGGACACCCTGCATACTAATAGAAACTGTGGTGCCTTCAGATTTAATTAGCTTGATTAAAACTGTTGTTGGTGTAACGTACACACATCTTATGGCATATATAAATAGGCATATACTCCATTTGGAACAAATTCTATTTAAGCACTATATCATACAAAAGCTAATTAGTAATTGATCCTTTTTGTGCACATTTGCTGCAGAACAGATTTTTGCTTGTGAAGATAAAGGCATTTTTAGTCAGTTTGCTTATCAGACCATGTAAAGTAAACCTGAGAAGACAGAAATATTGTTCTTATTTCCCATCTTATTGCATTAAAGCAGAAATATAAATGTAAAAAAAAAATCTGCCAGAGCCTGATCCAGTATTTTTCCTGCCAATATGCAGATGGAAGCGCTGAAACCAACTCTTCAGGAGACAGTGGAGGAGTGGACTTGTTTTCACAGAGGTCTAAAGGATGTTACAGCGCATGCCACAAGGGTGCGCTCCTCCCTTCAGCAATACCAAGCACCTTCAGTCTCGCTGAAGCAGACTGAAGAATATTCATGCTTTCTCCAGGTGAGCAGTGGTAAAACCCAGAAAGTGTCTTTCTTCTAGCAAATCCCACATGTACTTATAATACATAATCAACACAATAATCTAGTTTTTAGCATCTAAGCAAAGCGAGCCTACGTTTAAATGGCTTAACAGCTTTCAAAGTACAATTTTGAAAGGAGAAAATAATCTTTTGTGTTACTGTGGAGCAACAGGCTGCAGCCATGTGCAGTTAAAAGCTTCCCAGTCTAGTTTTGGCAGGTTCAGTAAAAGTGTGGGCATCTGTATAGTTCAAGCTGTTGTCCGTTTCAGACTCTGTTGTTAGTTTTCCTGGATGTACTTAGAATGAACAAATATGAAAGAGGCTTTTATTCTTTCCTCAGGAGCTCTTGGTGATGGCTGCGGAGGGGGAAACACTTTGGGCAGCTGTGAACAAATCTCATCAGAGGCTTTCAGAGAGCCTCCATCACAGAGCAGCGCGTGAACTAGCTGCTCAAGTCGAAGTAGAGCAAAAACGGTTGGTGGTGTGATCACACAAAGCACATGACCAGATTCAAACCTGCACAACAGCTAAATCAAATAGTGATTACATGAACATTTTTTCAACTTCCCATTTAAATGGCTGCGACTTGGATTACGTGCTTTTCATTCAATTTCATCTTAAAAATCACGATACAGCATTTTTCTTGTCATTTAGTCTTCAGTTACAGAATACTTTTATATTGTGGCCATGTCAGGTGGAAGGAAACTGCCAAGGAAGTAGAGGACGAACACATAAAGACTGAAAAGACACTTTCCCTTTGGCGGCAGTACAGCCAACTTGCCTATAGCTGCTCCCTTCACCTGCAGCACCTTCAGCATGACTGGGACGACCTGATAAATCCTTCACTTTCACCTGAACGCAACACGCAAGACATGACTTTTTCAGTTGAGGTAAGTTTCAGGTGTTTAGCTGTGTTTTTAATGTAAAAGTTAGAGTGAAAGTGTGTTCAAAAGTCCAGTAATTTATAGCTGTGAAATTGGCTGCCTGGTTCTGAGTTACGTAACACGGACAACAAACAGCAGAACGGATCATTTGTGAAGTTGTGTTCTGGGTTTGCTCTGTGAATAGATTTTAGATAATTAAAGAACATGTTCATGTATTTAAAGCATTTATATAAAATATATTTAGTTTTTAAACAACAACAGCATGTGGAGAGCACTGCTTGAGCTAAATCGGTCCAGTGGAGCATAAAAATAGACAAATGGCTGTAAAAACACAAATCTGCCAACAAGACAGCCAAAGTTACAGAGAGCAAACAGAACCACTTTCATAAAGCTTATTTTTATAGTAATGCTTTTTGTCATATTACTCCTTGACTCATCCTCTGCCTGGTGCAGGTTCAGAGAGTTCATGTATTACGCTGGCAATTTAATGAAATGTTATTTTCCTCCTCTTCCAATGAATGATCTGTTTGTGGAATGGAACAGGCTTCCTGTACCCATGAGCAGAAATATGTCCTGCTCTGTGTTGGTACATCTGACCTCTTCTCCTATTGATGCATATTGTAGATGATGTGGCATTTTGATCAATCAATGCAAAGAAAATGTTCCATGGCTATTATTCATGAAATTATTCTTCTCCTTTTTTCTATGTCCTGATGCACAGGAAGGTGCATTTTGCAGGAATACTTTAATCTGAATCACTAGCGAGAAAATTCTATTTTACTCTGGAAAAAAAAGCAGAAAATGTTTTGTAAAAGGCATCTCTGTGTACAGTTTAAACAGTAAACTTTCTTTTTAATGTAAGGAGTTTTTTTTTTTTTTCTTCTCATCTTTTGATGATCTCTCTACAGAAGCTACAGGAGGCTGCTGCAGAATTACAAATTGATGTAGGAGATGTTCTGGAGGAGTCCATGCCTCTTCTCGAGCAGCTAGAACCGCTGGCTGCAAATTTAATCCAGTCAAACAACAGATTGTTGTCACAGAACATAGTGTTGCTGAACCAGGCAATTATTGGAAAAAAGAAAAGTCTTGAGGTGAAAGAATTACAGATTTTTAACAGCTTAATAGATATTTGGTAGTAAATCAATATTTTTGGTGACAAATCACAAATCTTTTTAAAATCAGATATATTTCTATTCATATGCAGGAAAAATATGAGGAGCAGAAATTATTTCAAGCTCGTCTGGAGGATCTTGAAAAGCAAATCCAGAAGTCCCTTCTTAAGCTCAAAGCAGGCATACATGACACAGACACATTAAAGGTAAGTCTGACTACAAATAAACTTTTTCTTATGTATTTTTATTGTGCTTTAAAAAAAAAAAGAAAAAGCATTATAATGTATGTTTTGGATTGGCAGGAGGTTATTTTGGAACTCAGTGATTTGTGTCCATCACTTGTTGATATTGTGGAGATGAGTGCTGGAAGCACCTTCAACAAACAGGAAATAGAGAAACTGCACACATTCAGGAGGCAATGGGTGGAAAGCTTGATCCAGGCATCAGAAATAAACAGGTGAGAATGTTTAAGAGACAGTCAGTAATACCCGCATTTATAACAGACGCTACATGCACTTTATCTTAATTGTCAAAGAGCAATTTAGCTCATAACCTGAGGACCTTTCATATTTAAAGCTCTGTTTTTGGCTGACGTTTGCATTTTAAATGGAAAAGAAGCCGACTTGTGTCATCTTTGTGTTTTTTCAGAGAGTTGCATCATGAGCTGCATCGCACCTACAGCTTTCAAGACAAAAGGAAGAAACTGAAATGTATCCAGGAGAAACTGGAGCAGGAATCGATGTGCAGAAAACCTCCGACTTACTCAAACCTCCAAGAGATGCTGGCTGTCCATCAGGTACGTACACATCCTCACATGCTCTGAATCTCTTTCTTTTTGCAGACTTTCTTTTGTGTCCCTGGTAAACACAATCTGAGTGCACAAACAAATATTTATCTTTTTTTCAATTTTGAGCATTGTGGTGGTAAAAAATATGCCAAAGCAATCCGTTGTTTGGGCTCTATTTGTATTTATCAGTAGTTATTGGTGCAACATGTACTGATATAAAATGTCTTTTTCACAGTATAATCAGGTGAAAACCTGATTTGAAAATCCATAAATAAATTCACAATGTTCTTATTTTGTACTCCCACAGAGACTCCAGGTGGAGATAATTATTGGCCAGGAGCTCCTCCAGGGTCTCCTCTGTGATACAGCCAAGTCTGTAGAAAGTGAAACGAGGCAGAACAGGTAAAAGTCTGCTAAATAATGCTGTCAAACTTTTTTTTAACAAGCAATTTAAAACATAAATTAAAATGTGGAGTCATCATTTGTAGATGCACATTTGATAAACTATGTTCATTACAAGAGAGATGGTGCAGTCTTTCTTATCAGTCAGTTTAAGCTCATGCATTTCATCCAAAGCTTTAGAAATGAGGTTTTCTGCTTTTATTCCTGTGCTTTGTTCTCATAGTTATGCACGTTTCCTCATAGTTGGCTCTTTTACTGATTCTCAGTCTTTTTTGAAGTATTTGGAGAACTTTCAATCGTTTTTTTCAAAGAATCTAAAAGGGATTTTCTTGTCGTTCTTCTGTATGATATGTTGGTCACAGATGTGAAAGAGTCTTAAGAGAAATACAGAGTGGTGATTTTGTGATTGCCAGACATGACTCAGTTAGCTTTTAGTAACTGTGATTGTACCATGTTTGTTTTATTACTCACTCTTTTTTGGCTCAGTTTAGCATGTAACAACCTTCTGTCCCTTTTAGCGCCTTCTGTTTTCATCTGACTTTCTACATTTTGGCTGTTTCTTTCTCCCAAAACACACAAACTGAACTTATTTTGGGTTTTTTTCTCTGTTTAGAGCTGAACTCATGGATCAAATGGTCCATATAAAGAAGAGCTGGTCCAACTCTGTGACTATGGCTAGACAGAATTGGTTGATGCTAAAGGAAGAGCTGCATTGCTGGAAAATCTACCGCCATGGGCTAAAGCCTCTGCAGAAGCTGTTTAGAGAGGTTCCCTCTTTGCTGCCCATAACTGGACAGTGTTTATACACACTGCATCAGTCGCAGAACTTCACTGATACTTATCTGGTTAGTTTGTTTGAGAGTGCATTGTAATCCTAATGTAATAAAATCCTGTTCATTGTCAGCCACAGTTTAATCTGAAGCTGTGCCTTCATCATTTTTCTCCAAGTGTGTTGAAAAGAGTTTAGATTTGCACTCTGCGATGTATGACCAGATTCTGCAGGCGGGTAAACATTTGTGTGAAACCCTCGCAGCGTCTGAGTGTGAGAGTCAGCTAAGGTCAGAGCTTCAGGACTTAGAGGAGAAGTGGGAGCAAACAGGCTCCCTCCTGAGAAAGAGCAGCACCCTGGTTAACTCCACCATCCAGGTAAAACTACTCCGTCTTCCTATTATTTTTCACTTTTATTTAAATCTGTCATGAAATATTGTTATATGTGACAGTTGTATGCTTATGTTTTAGATCAAATGTTAGGCAAAAGCAAAGGAATCTACATACTGGTTCTTAGACAAATGGTTGAGTTTTTAATGTAGAGCAAAATGAGGGCAAGAAACCGAAAGCTCCCAGATACTTCTAGCAGATGTCTGCCATAATTCTCTATCTAACATAATTTAGCATGCAGAGGTAACAACTTTTAATCAGAAGAAAGTATTTATTACAGTGTTAGTAAGAGAGAAGAATGGGTTACTGTATGACCTCAATCCAGGACCTGATCCCACCCAAATACATGCACTCTCACACAGGAGCGGGTGGGCTTTTCTGGCAATGAGGTCCTGCAAAGTGGGATGAAAGAGGTCTCAAATCTCTCCATGATCCACATCCAGAGACAGCTGGTTACCAGTGTCATTCCATCACTGTCACAAAGCTGCATTAGCTTACTGTTAGACCCAAAGAGATTAAAAAAGAGAAAAACAGAACATCCCCTCATTCTTCATATGATGATGCGTGGCTTTGTCTTAGTATCATGAAGGTGGGGTTTATTTGGAGAATGGCAGTACATGATATATGTTTTGTTTGCTTACTGGTGAAGATCTAAATTGATCATGACAACTGGTTTTAATGTTTGCAGGTCGTCAATGCTTCATGCGCTAACATAAATCTTGACATGTGACTGTTTTGATGAACACAAAGGTTAAACCAAAATCTTAATTTCTAATAAAAAGGAAAGTTGGCTCATTCTTTTAAGCTCAGCATGATTAACCCAGGAAAAGGCAAATCCTTTACCCTATGATCAACAGGTCAGAGATCACACAGAGTAATCTAAGAACCCACTGGCAGAGGTTTACCCACTTGGCTTCTATAACACTCTGGCTTTGCTCCATTTTAAAGAGCTTAACTTTAATCATGCAGAATTATATGCATATAACATAACACATACATTTGTACATCCTCTTGTGAAAGGGTATTCTTGCAAATGTTTATCATTTTTCCTGCAGCACAAAAAGACATAATTCAGCAAACAACTGAGGCTAAATCTCGTAAAAGTGAAAACGTGGAAGAGTGCAGCTCTCAGTACTTTAACAAACTGATTCACACATATGAAATACACTCCTGAAATTCCCGTGTTGTGTTTCCTGTGACTTGCTATAGATGTGGACTCGATGTCAGAGTGGAATAACCAACATGGTGGATGAACTGGATCAGGTGAGGAAGCTGCTGGATGGAAGAGCGGACAGATGGGAGGAGCTTATGCAGGTGATTTAAATGGATTAAAAGGAAGCAATAACACATGTTTAGATTATATGTGATGTGAGAAGCTGTTATTCACGACTTTGTTGACTTCAAAACTGGTTAAAGTTTTCTCTTCACTGAACTCCACCAGTAGCACCCTTATTCCATGAGATAGCCTCCAGGTTTACCCCCCTTTCTCCTCATGCTTTCACTCCCCTCCCCCTTTTTACCCCTTCTACCCTCCCCCTGTCTCGCCCCTTCAGCCCTTTAATCTGGGTGGTCAGTGGAACACCAGTGAGAGGTAAAGCGGCTTGTGCATGGCTATCTGACTGCATGTTTGTGTGTGTTATGCAGGAGACTGAGCTCTCTCTGCAGCGTTTAGCCAGTGGATTACAGGAACTGGCCACCATGAAGACCGACCTGTCCCAGTATGTTGCGGCCAGTGACTCCATTCTGCTGGAGCAGCAGCTGGAGCAGCTCCACGGTCAGTGGGAAGAGCTGTGTATGAAGGTAAGAACTTGTTTTTGAAGCTTGAAAGGCCTTGAGAAGAACCTGAGGAAGAGATTGTAAATGTAACAGGTGGAGGGAGAAGTTTGGGGAGGGGAGAGGGAGGAAAAAGTGGTTACCAGCGGTTTGTTGCCAGCGATCAACAGCACAAAGCCTCTGCACTTTTGAGGCTGAACACACACACACACACACACTCATTTGTTTGATAAAAGAACCAGCTTCATGGAGGGAAAACTATTTTTTGTCCTCTCATTAAAATGGCCATAACTTGTCTCTGTATGTCAAATGAACTAGTTTTCCTCACACTTCTGCAGCCAAAATACTAAATAATCCTCATGAAACTATTATTTTTGATGCAGCAGAAAGCAGGAGTTTTCCCTCCATGTGTACATTTTCTGAGCCAGGCTCTGGGATTACATCATTACTGAAAGTAGATCCACACAGGCTCACATTCCTACAGTAAAATCTTTTGGCTGGAAGACAACTAGACACTTGTTTTTCAGTAGTCAACACTTATGACAAGCTTTGGATGCTTCTGTCTGTTATTATGGGATCATTTAGACTTGTGCTAATTGGATGCTAACAGTTAGAGCTGCTGTTTCCACCTGCTCTCATCTTGGCAAGAGTTATTAGAATTAACGAATGAGGAAAGCAGCCAAGATAGTGTCATAATGTAGCAGTGTTGTTTGTACACACATTCACGAGAACAAGTTAATTATTTTCAAGTTTGAAATAAACCTTAAATATAGTGTTTGATTTTATTGAAAGCATCTGATTCTGTCAACAAAAGACCTGTTAGACTGTTAGGATTGCCTGCATGCAAAACGTGTATTTTCAGTCATTTAACACTATGATACTAGAATAAAGTTAAATGAAAACACTCATTAATTCCAGCAGCTTATCACTATTGTTTTTTTAGTGTCCATTTTTGACATGGATTTGATTTGAGCCTGTTTTGTTTTAGCTTCATAGTTAACAGGTTGTTGATGGGGGAGCCGCTGGAATGGGTCTGAGCAGATGGTTTGGCTGAGGGGATTCAGGGAACAGGCTCTATTGTTCATGGGGCAGCGCGGTGTCCTCATGAGACTGCCGCTCACAATACACTCTGAATTCTTCCCGGTCCAGAAGGCCCGTCTGTGTTAGTATATTAAAACCAAAGCAGGATTCATTTAAATCCAATAAATGACTGAACAGTAAAACGAAGCATGTTCATCTGTGCCCTGAGGGGATTTTAATCCCCCAAAACCTTAAAAGATCATCATCAGCCCCCCTCCTCCTCTTTGTGGTGGGATGTTTTCATGGTATTAAGCTCTCATTAGGAAAATGGACCTTGTTAATTTAACCAAATAGCCCAACTCTCCTGGAGGTTTCTCTCAATTTAGCTGATTGCTGATTCTGGTAGATTAAATGTTCCTTTAGCATCAATGTAACAAGAAAGAACATTTTAAATGTGTTTGCTTTTACAGTATTTTTGTCTCTCATTTATCATGTGGTTGCATTTTGCATACTTATGGGATTTAGAAAGAAGCTGGCAATTTACCAAGCTGTATGCCCCTGTTACTAAGTATGAGTTTACAAATACATGGTTGTGTATTATATATGGGTCACAGTGTTTCTGGAATGCATACCAGGAAGTGTCATGATAAAAAAAAAACCTGTTTCAGACTGGACAGACCTTTTAGTTACACTCCTTTTAAGCTTTCACACCAATCATCATCAAATCATCAAACAGCTTTTTCTTTTTTTGGGGGAAATAACAGGAGGTAGTTTCATTTTTACCAATCATGCTTAAAAAAGACGCTGACCTGTTGTTGAGCATGCATGGATACGCAAAGCCACTAAACACTGCTTTGACTTTGATTCTTTCTAGGTATCTTTACGCAGGCAAGAAATAGCAGACCACCTCAATGCTTGGACCATCTTTAATGACAAGAACAAAGAGTTCTGTGATTGGTTAACTCAGATGGAGAACAAGATTAACTACAATGGAGATCTAAGCATCGAGGAAATGGTGGAAAAACTGAAGAAGGTAAAAAACATTGCGGATATGAAACCGATCTAAAGGAGTAAAGTGCTTTTTAAAGGTTTCTGAAATAAAATACACAGCAAATAAATTGTTACAGAGCAAGTTTTTAAATGTCTACCCTTTATTTTAATTAACTGATTTGCACAAAAATACATTCAATGTGGATTTGAACATTTCTTTTTTATATAATTTCCTCCTGTAACACAATAAATCTTAATGAGTAATATTATTCATTAGCCTCACACAGAATATGTTTCATTTCAGCATCTATAAGATCACAAGATAGAAAGCGCTAAAGGGGACATAATTATAATCCATAACAAGTGCAACATGTATTAGCTTGTTAATAACAGATGGTGGTCTGGAATGGGCTGTGTGTGTAGGCTTTGTTCACACCACAGTAGTTCTGTCAGCATCTAAACACCTTTCCTGTCTCATAATAAAGTACACTGACTTAGACGACAGGATAATAACAGGTTTAAATGATCGGGAATGGTTGTTTTTGGCTCTTGAATTGGATAAGAGCTTTGGAAGCACTTGATGCTTAGCTGTAATTTCCAGGCACAACAAACAATGGCACTTCCTTTTGATTCTTTGCTGCTTAGGTCATGCAAACAGTTCAAGTTTAATGAAGTTTGCAGCTCATTGAAAGCTACAAAATACAAGATATGTTTATAAAACAGCATGATCTCCTGCCATGTTTCTACAGGACTGCATGGAAGAAATCAACTTGTTCAGTGAGAACAAGAGCCACCTGAAGCAGCTGGGAGAGCAGCTGCTGCTCGCTAGCGACGAGGCAAAGCAAACCCAGGTCCACGGGTCGCTGCAGGAAGTCAATCAGCGATGGCACAACCTATTTCACCACATCGAAGCCAGGTGAGAGCAAGCTCAGCTGTTACAGAAGCTGCACAGTGGGGTGCTGTGTGTTTATATCGATAAAGCTCTTTCCAAAACTTAATGATGATGCAGAGCACTTTGCAGAGGCAAGTAGTGCGATGAAAGCAGAATTGGAAGTCAGATTGTGTTTGTGCGCATGTAGTTAACTTGAATCAGATTTAAATTCACATCATTATCCTCCAGCACAAGTACCCTTCAGAGCAAAAGCTTGTCTCCAGCTAAAAGCATAATTAAGTACTAAAAAGCTTTAACTGGAGGCCTGGAAGTAAACAATGGCTCTTAAGGGTATCTATCCACCTGCTGTTGTCAGCTATGCTCTGCAGCTGTTGGGAATACATGGCCTCTAATGTACAGGCTGGAAAGGTTAAGCCCTTGTGGTGTTAAACTGTTACTACCCTCCCAGACAGATGGAAAGCCCTGTGGAAGAGCAGGGAATACAGATTTCATCTAATAAGCGGTAACATACAACCTTCCCCCCACCACCAGGAAATAAAACAGCCATGCTTAAATCTCAGACGGCACCATATGTCCCCAGGTCCTTTCTGACTGCCCCCCACCTTTGTAGTCTGTCAGAGGGGTGACTCATGAAGCAGGGTGGAAAGGGGGGTACGTCGGTATGTGTTAATCTCTCATGACCGTTAAGCTTGATCACATGTAGACAGACAATGTGGGGTACAAGGTACTTCAAGGAGCTCTTTTTTTTTTTTTTTTTTTTACTGGAATCACTTCTTTTCTTGCCTAGATTTATTCACAATGTTATAAATGTCAAACTTATACATTAAAAAATTAGGAAAAAAAAACTTAAAGAAAAATATTGGAAAAAAAATCAAATGTAATAGAGCAGTAAATAAAAAAAATATAATAAAATAATGAATCAAATAAACTATTAAAGTATATAAATTATTTACATTTAAAAATACAATATAAAAACTTTAGTAGTGACTTGTAGCCTAGGGTTTAATTCAACTTCAATCAGAGCAGAGCAGTATAAGAGTGAGTTATGTTTTACAGTTAGGAGTAAATGCCAGGTGGAGTTTCATCACTAACTTTAAGCCCTCCTGTGGTCAGCTGCTCTTTATCTGGCTCCTACGACTGTATATTCTCACTTATCCTTCAACTCTGTTCTTCTTCATTTTCTCCATCCATTCTGTTCTCGCCCATCTCCTGAACAGCACCCCTGACTGGGTTTTGTGTCTTTGTTTGGCCTCCACATGAAGCTGCTGGCCTTTGTTTGTCTGTCAGAGGTGGAGAGGGATTGAAAGGGAGAAAGAGGTCTGTTAGTGGAGCGGGGTGGTTGCATCTGCAGAGCAGAAGACTATTTTCTAAGGGTAATTTACATTGACTGTATTATGTCTTGATTACATGGCCATAAACATGTACCCCTGTGTGTTAATAGCTTCATGTACTTTATATCAGCAGCACCTGACCACATACTGTCCTGTCAATCTTTCTCTAGACAAAACTTTGGGAGCATTCAATGCATAAATTTACAAAGATTTTTTTACCCTTATATGCATTCATAGTTTTAAAAATTTTCCCACTTTTCTTATTTTATCATAGCTAATTTCCCAAATGTGCATTCTGAATCTGCAAAATGACAGCTTAAATACATTATTCTGTTAAATCCTGCAGACTGTAGATAGAGGCAAAAACCTAAACAGTTTTTTTTATTTTATTTTTTTCCATTTAACACTTTTATGCTTCGTAGTTCATTTTAAATCACACAGAAAGAAAAACATGAGAGAAAACATCAGAATCTAATTTATGCTTTTGAGAAGCACGAAAATATCCTAATGAAAGATATGTGGGTGAATCTTTTTCCTGTCATTGCCACACGCAGCATATGTTTGGGACCCTTTCATTTATTCTTCTTTCTAACATTTACACTCCAAACTGCTTTTAGCTCTTATTTTGAAAGAAAGCATCCCCGCGCCACTCTGACAGGCTCTCCCGGACCTTGTCAGGAAAAGAGGGATCAAATGGGGAAATCAACTCAAACTCCAAAATGGGGCACACTTAAGGCTTTTAAGCTTCAGAAAAGAGCTTTTATTGTCCCATGTGTTGCTATGACACCAGCTAGTGTGGCACAGTGTGTGCGCTTGTGAAAGGGACAGTTGCCATGGGGACCTTAGATCCAGTGAAAGATACCTGAGAGGGTTGTAGGTCCATGAAAAGCTTTCTTTCTTTCTTGCTTTCCTTAAAAAACGACCTCCATTAGTGATCCAACTGTCCCCTTTTTTGGCGTAGAAAGTTTGAAAAAGTTTCACCAGCCACAAAATGGGAGAAGCTGCCTGCCTGATGTTACAGTAGCCACAGTGAATAAGCACAAGTGCCTTAATGAGTCATTAGGGTTTATGTTAAATAAGGTTTTTTTTTTTTGGATGTAAAGTTTGGACTATATAGTTTGGAAAACGTTGCAAATTTCTGGTTTCTCAGGGTGAAGAAGCTGAAGGAGACTTTAGTGACGGTGCAGCAACTGGACAAGAACATGAGTAACCTGCGCTCGTGGCTTTCTCGCATTGAGGCTGAGCTGTCCAGACCTATTACCTACAGCATCTGTCATGAACGGGAGATCCAGAGGAGGCTGGCTGAGCAGCAGGTAGACACACATAAAATATCACTAAGTTAATCTCTCTGCACTGTTTCAGAGTTTCTTTCCCTGAATATTTGATGTTTGTTCTTTTATTCTTACAGCATTTGTAGTTTTTTGTCACTCCCTCTTCCTCTTTGTCTCATCTTGTCATCATTAATAATTTAAACATGTCCATTGTATAATTTTGGGAGAAGCATTGCTGTCCTCATGTACTGCCTCTTTGTCTCTGTACTGATGTTTCATACATGCAATAATGTCTCTGTTAATGTCTGTCCAGGAGCTGCAGAGGGACATTGAAAAGCATACAGAAGGTGTTGCATCTGTTCTCAGTCTGTGTGATGTTCTGCTGCGGGATGAAGATACTGCCGGAGGCTCTGAGGCAGAGAATGATTCCCTGCAGGAAACCAGCCGAAGCCTGGACCAGCGCTGGAGGACTATCTGTGCTTTGGCGCTGGACAGAAGGCTCAGGTAGGAACAAAACATTGACTCTACAGTCTGATCTTTGCATCTAAAGTAGTTTCTTAGATGCATTTTGCTGTCAAATCTTGTACTGCTTTAGGTCAAGCTAGTGACATGTGGAATAAACTTTAAATGAACTGGGTATTTTGCACCACACTTCAACCACATCAAAATATTTATTATTTTAGAAAAAGTCTGTTATCTTTAGTTTGTGATTGAATCAAAAATAAATTTTTATTTATTTTTACAGTTTTTATTCAAAGTTTCCAATAAATATTGTTTTTATTGGATTGAAGTTTATGCAAAAAATGTATTGAGTATCTAAGAAATCCTTCATTGTAAACAGAGTAACAGCAGTATCGTGTTCTTTGCAGGATTGAGGAGACATGGACACTATGGTGCAAGTTTCTTAATGACTACTCCCGCTTTGAAGATTGGCTCAAGATGGCAGAGAGAACTGCCGCCAACCCCAACTCTGCAGACGTCCTCTTTACACTTGCCAAAGAGGAACTTAAGAAGTTTGAGGTCAGTTGTAATGGCAAAAGCTATAAAAGTCTAATGTTTAACCTGTTCTTTTATTTTCATTCATGTGAAGCTGCAACATCTTGCTTTTCAGTTTTTCTAATAAACTAAATTGTTTTTATTTGGTGGTACAGGATTATATTCTGCATCCTGATTCATTGATTCTTTCGCCCTCATTTGTTTCCCCAGGGTTTCCAAAGGCAGGTGCATGAGCGTCTGACCCAGCTGGAGCTCATTAACAACCAGTATCGCCGTCTGGCCCGGGAAAACCGCACGGACAGGGCCAGCCAGCTTAAAGCTATGGTCCGTGAGGGCAATCGTCGCTGGGACACCCTGCACCGCAGAGTGGGCGCCATCCTCCGCAGGCTCAAGGTAATGCAGTGCAAAGTATTAAAGCATCATATAAAACTTATTTATATGGTTCTTGAAATTTCTTCTAGTGTTATTTATAAAAAAAATTATCTTTACAGTTTGATCTTTCCCTGATTGGAAGTTGCAGCACACAGAAGCAAAGCATTCAGTCATGGCTCCAGTTTAAATGCAAGAAATGTGTTGTTTGTTTCGCAGTATTTCACCAGCCAGAGGGAGGACTTTGAAGGCACCAGGGAGAACATGCTGGTGTGGCTGACTGAGCTGGACCTGCAGCTCACCAATGTTGAGCACTTCTCAGAAAGCGACGTCCATCACAAGATCCAACAACTCAATGTGAGACTCAAAAGGATCTTTTTCTAATCAATTGGAGCGATTTGTTTGATTAAATTTTTTCTATCCACTCCAATAAGTGTTTGTTAAGATGTCTCAGAGAAACGGTCAGCATTTTACCATCGGAGAACATTTGTTTTTCTAAGGTTTCTCTTCCAGTTCACTGACAGGACTCTTTAGGAAATACTATGCGCACTGCTGCTTTGTTCTTTCGGGTTCTCTGACTCGGTTTCTGCTCATCCATCCATCTTCCTGCAGAGTTTCCAGAAGGAGATCACCCTGAACACTGAGCGCATTGATGGGCTGATAGTGTTTGGAGAGGGTCTGATCCAGAGAAGTTCACCGCAGGATGCAGCGCTGATAGAAGATGAGCTGGAGGAACTGCACTCTTACTGCCAGGAAGTTTTCAGCAGGCTGGTCCGCTTCCACCAGCGCCTCAGTCAGCCCCCAGTAAGCTGAAGCACACACACCCTTGTACTTTTACTTCACTAAGCATTGATGCTTTAGCGTTATTATTATGTCATAACATGGACCTTTTCTGCTACTGTAGCTCAGTAATGTGATGTGATGTTCTGCATGCAGAGGTTTTTTAAGCTTTTCCTTTATAGAGCAAAACATACCAGAAGTTGTTGCAAATCTGCTGTTTCTGTGGATTACTGTAGATAATTAAAGAAGAACCAGAGCTCTCCACTACAAACTTCACCCTGGAGTCTAGCTTGGAGCTGATTGGCCGGCCTTGGGTGGGAAGAAGCCCAGGAAGCCTTCCAGCGACACCCACCCATCTGCTGACCTCCCCTCTGGAGCGTTCTGGTCGGGAGACACCTATGAGTGTCGACTCCCTGCCTCTGGAGTGGGACCATACTGGAGATGTCGGAGGCTCGTCGTCACATGAGGATGATGAAGAAGAAGAGGAACATGAAGAGGAGGGTGCTTATTTTAGTGCGCTGTCAGGTACATTTCTAGATCTCACATGGAACAGTTTTTCTTTGGATATGTGATCGTCACATAACTTTACATGACCTTGTTTATTGTTTTTTTTTAAATGAGCCACTACAAAAGAGAAAAGAAGCTTTTTATTTTAACAATAATGACATAAAAAGATCATTTTTAATTGTACAGCTCCTACATATCTGATAATGTTCATGCATAACTGGTAAAGAAAAAAAAGTTTTTTTAAAAATGAAAACTAAAAACTTAACTAGATTTTATTCTAAGAATCATATCTTTATCCTCAGAGGCAGAATGGAGACTATTTGGCTCGAGTGCACAGCTCGTGATTATCTTACAGCAAATTATTTTATAACAGCTCATACATCACGGTCGTATTCGGAAGATTCTGAGTTTTTCACCAGTAGTAGTCAGATGTTTTTCCTGTGCTTTAATGGGAGTAACAAGGATCTATCAAACTCTGAGATTCACAGCGTGTCAGTGGAAGCGGATCAGGACAAAACCAAAAAGGTTTCCTTTTGGGTTAAGGCATTAAACAGCTGCAGGGAATATTTACATGCACAAAGTCTCATCTCCTATTTCTGACTGATAAATGATGATGATGTTTTCACATTCAGAGACAAGTTGCTGTAACATGTGATCTTTATGTTACTTGTAAAAATTTCCAGCTTTTTTTCATGCTGCCCTGTTCCAAGCCAGAGGTATATCACACCGGTTTAAGGTCTTATAAACCAATAGTTTCTTTATCTTTGTACCACCAAATATAGTCACAATAAGACTGATTAAGCATGTTACCTCATCTTAAATCAGAAAATATTTTTCCTTTTTTGATCCTAATTGTTTTAAATAAAAATGCACTAATCCTGTGTGTCCTATTATTTTCAGCCTTAGTGTAGTAAAATCAAACTATTAATTTATCTTTCATCTTTTATTGTGAAATATACTTTAAATAAATCCCCTGCTCCTTCATTTTATATACATCTTTATAAATTGTCACTCCACAGAGTGATACAATTCAACTGGATTCTGCAAAGAGTTTTAGGCTGTGTTTATCAGCCCATAATGCACTGGCTAGTCTTTTATTTACTATCTGCATTCTGCAGCTTCAGCATACCCTTCGTTCATCATATATTCTTGCTATATGCATTAGGTTAGTGATGGTAAACATGCAATGTTAGACGCTTATATGTTTTCAGTTATTAATAAACTTAACTACTTTTATTTAGACATTTACCAAAGAAAATAATAATCTCTAAACTCACTTTTGTTCTGCGTCTCAGTTTCAAGCAGATCTATGAGCGCTCACGAGTCTCCAAGATGGAGGACACCAGGAGATGCAGAAGCTCTCCTCGACACTGAGGAACACACCGACAGCGCTCCTGCCCTCACCAGCACGCCCATGAAGCGGAGCTATGTACGTCTACACTATTCATTGAACAGCTGAGGCAGTCAGCATCTGTAGGCTCTCATCCTCTGTCCTTTTTCCAGATGTGTCTCATGTCTCAGTGCAGCGGCAGCATTGAAAACCTAAAGAGAGTCAGTCTGATCCTGGATGATGAAGAGCAGGAAGAGGAGTTTGGTCTGTCAGGACTGACTGGCTCCGACAAACAGTCAGGTGAGACATTCACAGAGGATGTGCATTGTCGTGGAGGGCAGCTTGTGTGAGCTTTGAGAGATTACAACCAGACTTGCAGTAGATATTTAATGAGGTGGGAGGAAACAAAATCAAGTAGAAAATGGATTTAGCTGCATTCTGTCTGCAGGATAGTTTGCAAAAATGACTTTTGCAGGAAAAAACCAAACAGTCATGTTATTGGTTCAGTTAAGATCATTTTAACTGTCAGTTTCAGCATTTACGTTGAGCTTCATCTGATGCTTTGTCATAATCACTGTAGTTAAATTGTGTGTTGATCTTGCAATGAACAGCTACTGTGTTGTAATAAATGCACATGAACATAAACACTAAAAATAAAAAACAAGCTAAAATCATAGCTATTGTACAATAAGTACAATTTCTATTTTAATGGTCAAAGTTGTTCAAATAATAGATGTATGCATTCATTATCATCAGCAAGTGACACCGTTGTTCATTAAAACGGGACATAATCAGAGTGAATCTGAAGATGTTTGTGTTTTTTCAGGTGTGATTGAACGCTGGGAGTTGCTCCGAGCTCAGTCCAGGTGTGACCAGCAGACTGGGCCTGAGGAGCTTCAGAAGCTCACTTCTGATGTAAACGACATCACTTCCTGGTTAGAGAAAATCCTACCAGAGCTGGACCGACTCCAGAAGTCAGATCCAGCTGGCAGTATAGAGGACCTTGAAAACAGAGCCAAGGAGCTTAAGGTGATTTTCTGGTTGCAATGTTCAGTTTTTTTTGTTTTTTCTACAAATGTATTTTATTTATTTTTAATGTGGGTTGTTTGTTTTTTTTAGGAGATCCATAAAGTGTTTGCTTACTACAAGTCCATCATGTTGTCTGTAAATCTGCGAGAAGAGGAAGTTCCTGAGCTGCAGGACAGAGTAGCGAGTATGAACACAGACTGGAGCAAAGCTTGTACGGGCCTTCAGCGATGGGACATCAGCCTGAGGAGGACACTGATGCGCTGCCAGGCAAGAAAGAACAAAACATATCTAAAGCAGACAAAGAGAAAAACGTTGGATTATAGTTTGATAGATATCTTTGTCTTGATAAAACCAACATTTTGGCAGGTATATGTATGTTATAAGCGGATGCAATGTGACTGACATTGTTTCCTCTCTTATCTCTTTAGTACTGCAGACTGACATGCATCACACCTCCAGTATATTTCAAAGTATTTTTATTACACTCTGAAGCTGTAACAAACTATCCCATAACTATTTTTAGTTCTACATAATTTATGCAAAACAACTTAGAAAGTAAACAATGTCCCACAAATGCATAAATACATGTGCACATAGAAACGATGTTCTGAATAATATAGCCAAAGATATCACGATAGATAGAAGATGATTTAACCCCTTAATGCCTGAATTGAGAGTAACTGGGCAGAGACATCCCATTTTTTAAGAACTTTATTTGACCCTTTAACTAAATCTGAAAAGACTAGGCTGTTTATTTTTTCCATATATTTACTATTTATTACCATGGAACAAGTAAAAATGATTACAGTGTAATCTGCTGTCTGGTG
>JBAMIG010000024.1:16144651-16155313 GCA_037177335.1 Kiunga ballochi | reverse complement strand
CTGTCTGGTGGTCACCAGGGTCCAGGAGACCAGTATCATGTGGTAAACAACATTATGAGTGAAGTTTCTGCCATAAAATGATGCAACATGTCTCAGAAACAGTATGTATCAAATATGCAACATCAGGCCATAAGGGATCAACTCACTTTATAATATAAACAAATCAAATCTGTTAAGAAAGAAAGACATAAAAACCAAGTTATATGCTCTCTCATAGCCCAGGAAGAATCTCAGAATACCTCAAATGTACAGGTTTACTTCAAAACATAGTAGCAAAAGTTACCCATGCATGTAGTTTTATCTGACGTTGCTGTTCATACACACCATATGTTTAGAAAAGGATAAGTGTAAATTATTTCTATTAATATGACCAAGAAAAATTTGTATTTTGCTAAAGTTTTTAACTCAGGATTTGTAAATAAATGCGTAAATGTGCAGACAATTGCTCAGACATAAATCTGCAATCTGGATAAACACTCAATAATTGGCATAAAAAACAACACGTGTGCTCTTATAACTTTACAGGTTTGGACATTTATTTTGAAAAGGTTTTGTTTTTAGCACAGATTAACATTTTTACACAGTGATGATACAGTTGCGTGATAGCAAGACAGATGAATGTTACTGATTGTCAAAGCAGCTTTGTGTCACACTATTCTACTGCAGTCACTTCTGAAATACAAAAATACTATTGATTTTTTTTTAATCTTTAAGCAAAACATGTCATGTTTGAGTGCTGTGCCGCCTCAGAAGCAACAGCGGTGATGATTCATTACAGAAAACAAAATGACCATAAACATACGAGGTGACGCACCCCTGCAGAGGCCAACCAGAGGTCTGGTGTAAAATAAAAAGGCTGATCAGGTTCGGATTATGGTTTGCTGTTAGAACAATTCAATAACTGCAGATCTGATGCTGATGTGTGTAAAATTACAAATCAATGCTTTAGTATAGATTCACAAAACCTACAACAACAATCCCAATTTGCACGTTTGAACCTGAAATCTGTGGAGATTCCAAACTGAGAAACACAAAGCATCAGTCTAGTCTTTTATTCCCCTTTTTATTTATTTATTTTATACAAGACCTGCAACTTCTTTGAATTCACAGTTCAACTTTCCTCATCCTACCCCTGGTTGTCAACTCTTTAGAGCATCACTGACACGACACCATGACAATGTGCACTTAGGCTTTATGAAAACTGTACATACTCTGATTAATCAGGTTAAAAAAGCTGCAGCGTTGTAATTTACAGGCATTAAGCAGGACTCATTACTTTTGCATGGTTGGGAATATTAAGATGTACCTGATTGCAAAAGCATTCATTTTTCAACAGCATTTTCTGATCGCTTTAACCAAATAAGGCCGCCTTTTTGAGTGACACTTTGGTTTTGAACATGTTGACAGTGAAGTACAGTACAGGGGGCAGGAGACAATGCTTTGTCAGATATAAACAAGAGAAGGAATGAACTAATCAGCTACAGCTACTGAGATTGTGCCAATAATCAGACTAATCAAATGAGAGACTTATTCTGACTTTCTTAAAGTCGTGGTGAAAAGATTGTGGAGCTGTTTGACTTTTTTTGTGATCAGTTTTACATAAATTAATATTAAATCTCATTCAGATCTTGCCAAGTCAAAAATAGAAAGGAAAGAAGCCCTTACAACAAATGTTACAAAAGGTGCTATACCTTATTAATAACCTCTTGGGAGGAAATCAATCACTTTATATTTATATACACTGTATATCAGGAGTATGAATCTGTAAGATTGGTTGTGAATTTGGAGGATAACATGATGTGTGGGTATTTTCCCTGACTGAAGCTTTATGAAGCAGTGAATCACTTTGACACCTCTGCGCTGCTTCACAGAATGTGATACAGCCAAAGAGCGCCATCTGCTGGCTGTATGAACATGATGTATTTGTTTATGTCACCACTGTCTTCCTCCCCTCGTTTAATAGAAGTTATTTTCTGAATGTGTTTTGCTGTATAAAGGAGGCCTCAAGGTAAGTAAGGTTGAACTTAAAGATACTTAACTTAAGATTTTGCTGTTAAATCTGTAAATCTGTGATTGTTGGAGAAAAGGCTGCTCTTGTGACTGAGATAGTTATTGTGAAGCTATATTTTTTAAACAAAGAGACATTGACAAGCCTTTCCCCTTTAAAATTGGTATTAAGCAGCTCGATTCATGTCTCACGCATGTCTAAAGTAAAGAGGTGCGGTTACATGACTTTGGCATGCTGAAGCAACATACTGAAGCAGGGCTGCTCACAATACATCCGATTCATAAGGTCAGGGCAAAGTCAAGCAGACGGGCTCAAGCATTTCAATAAGAGTAGGAGAAGTGAGACTGTGTTCAGAAAGGATGAAAAACTAAAGACCCCTGCAGCAAGTAGCTAAAAGTATGCTAAAGAGCAGTGTGAGAAATGTCGTGTAGACAGTTTTTGTTAGAATATATAAGTTTATGTTTGGATTTTTTTTTTTTAAAAAAAGGATTTATAATGTGATATTTCTGGGGATTTTGTGAAAATCTGGTTTTGAGTCATACTCATGCAGAAATATAGTTTGCAAAGAAGGCGTGAGCATGTTGGTCAACCCGCCGTGATGGCAACATTTTAAGCAAATGCTGGTGCTGCCGTTCTGGTTCCCAGTTTGGCAGCCGTTTTCTCTACAGGTTTATGGTTGAAAGCAATGAATCCTGCAAGTTTCATACAATAACTTCAACTCTGAAGATGTTAAATCACAGAAATAATGCACAGTGTTTAAAGTTTCACTAGGGATAGTTCAGAGAATCCAGCTCTCAATATATGCAGATTGTTCTGTAAAGCACTTCATCAATCCTGTGTATTAGTTTTGCAGAGAGCAGGGAGAAGTCATTGCACCTGAATTCTAGTCTGAATACTGGCTTTCACCTCCAGCTCCAGTGCTGCTGGGAGTCCAAGTGTTTGATGGGCCACAGTTGGAGCTGTGAGGCTCAGCAGGCACCTCCGTTTGACCCCTGGACTCCGGTGGAGCAGACCGGCGAGGGAGACGGGAGCCGTGCATGATGTGGGCATCCAGCATCTCCAGCAGCAAGTCGTACAAAGGCACCATGTTCTTCATCTTCATGCAGTGCAGGTGGTCCATGCCTTTGTTACTGTGATTGAAGAATAAAAGGCATTTTAGCAGTGATTTTATGTAGCATTATTTGAAGTTGGGTCAATAAAGTCTCTTTTAAAGCAGGGATCCATTCATGATAACACCTAAAACAATCAGAATGTGAGCAGTAACATGCTGTAGAAGGTTTTTTTTTTCTTTTTACCTGACATGGCGGATATGTGAGAGCAGCATGAGCAGGTGGGCGAGGCGGGTGTACTGCTGGCGAAAAGTGAGCCCAGTTTTGGCGATGGCCCACACCAGAGCGTCCGTCACGGCATCCAACAGCCGCAAAAGCTTGGAGCGACTCTGCAGCTCCTCGGTGCCCTCTGAGGAGCTGAGGCACATGTCTGGTGGCACACAAACACCAGAGATCATGCAGGTGCAACAACAAAAGTTGACCTGTGGTGTGAGCCGACAGCTCTGTGCAGTTCGGCATGCACTGCACACACAAACATAAAGCTTTGCATTTGAAAAGAATTCTGCTAATTGTAGAATAAGCCATCACTTCCACCATGCAAACCCTGCACTGGGCCACCAAGTGCTGAAATGGGCAACAATATTTGGTTAATAATCACGACGTAGTTTTACGATGTTTAAGTCAACTTTCTATTTCTGTTAACAGTATTTTAGGCACAGGTCTGATGGAGCTGATATTATTGTTGAACAGTAAAATATAGATGTTTCCATTTATTAGAAAATCAAGCACTTATGTATCACAATACTAGCATGGTGCTGACACTGCCTACACAAAAGCTGTAAGTGTTTTTCTATACAGGTATCATGTTTTGTTACAACGGGACTATTAACCACACCTGTAAAACCAAAATCTGGAGTCAGAAAGAAAAAGCAGATAAGTGAAATTTAAATGATTGCGATTCAAAAGATATATTGGCATTGGGATATAACTGAGTTCACAAAACCTGGGAGTGTTTCTGTTCACTTATACAGAGCTTTGATGATCAGTTTTATGGAAAATAAAATACAGAAACGGCCATAATCCTGAAATACTCTTTAAAGCTAGATAATATTTTTGATGGTTCTCTCATCTTTTCAAGAATCTCGTGCTTCACTGCCCAAAAAAAAACTCTCTCCCGTGTTGTAAATTCAAAGTGGAACAGATCAGATTTCAGATCCAGTCCCCTGCTGCTACGCTACATAAATGATGCTCCACATTTTGGGGCCCAATGTATTTTTTTTTTTTTTTTTACAAAAACTCAAAGCATGCTCAAACTCCAGATCTGCTGGTGATCCCAGTGCTCGCGCTGGTTTTCCATTTCATTGTTACATTTCTCCCTCTGCTCTTCAAAGGCTGCAAAACGCTGTAGTTAGTTCCCTCAACAAAATAATGACATGCTTTTAAAGTCTATACATTTACTTGAACGCTCTGTTTCATGGTTAACGGGAAACGATATATAAAGCATGTTCAGACCTGCTGTTTTAGCCACCAGATATTAAGCCTTAGCATGCTGTCTAAGCTAGAGCATTTCATGACTTATGATCAGTAATTATTAATCCCATCACTGTATTTGTTTTGACTTTACCATATCAACACATTCATGTGTAGGGATTGCTCTCAGCTGTTATTTGATTTTACAACAGCAGCTGTCCAAAAACAATGAGAGTTGTGTGCTTTAGGACCACCAGGGGAACACCACAACTATTTATGTGTAAAATAAGTTTAAAATCATCTGATACATTTTAATATATGACATAAACATGCATGTTTGGTTCATTAGTCACTCTAAAGACAAAACTGTGTCATTTCTGAATGTAGATGAGATAGTGGATAACAGTCCTAGGTACATCTGCCTGTCTGTCCTGGGATCTCTCCTTCAATGTGGCTCCATGAGGTTTCTTTGTTTTTTTATCCCCACAACTGGGTTTTTTAGGAGTTTTTCCTTACCAAGAAGGAGGGTCTAAGGACAGGGATGTTCTTGGGTCCGCTTGGTTTAGTGTAGTCTTTACTTGTGTGTATTGCGTGTTATGTCTGGTGCTGTCTGAATACATTTGTGTGAAGTCCTTTGAGACAACTGTTGTGATAAATAAATATAAATAAAATTTTAATGAATTAAATTAAATTGTGCCTGGGAGAGCATAAATGGTTGTTTGCCTCTCTGTGTTGGACCTGTGAAGCACTGGTGACCTGTCCAGGGTGTACCCTGCCTCTTGCTTGCTAATAGCTGGGAATAGGCTCCAGTTTCACTGGTCCTGAACTGGATTGAGTGGGAAATGGATGAATGAATTGGTTTCATAGTTAAACTGGCATTTAAAAGGGTTAAAAATCTGAAAATTGTTAAATGTTGGATAGTTCAAAGCAGGACTGAAGATGGTCAAATGGTTTGTGAAAAAAAAGAAGGAAAAATGCTGATGTAGGATGATTTTATGTTTCTATTTATTTATTTATTTATTCTGCATGATTTTTTTCCCTGAGAGTCCATCCAAAGGAAGTTCACATAATTTTTCTGACACTACAAAAATGTAAAATAAAAAATCCAATATCCAATCACCACCAAAATCTTGTCTTTCTGATATCAATATTATAGAAAATAGTTCAGTTTTGTGTGTTTTCTGTAATGAATGAGGCAATAGCCTCCAAACTGGGATCTAAGATGTTAAATTCCTAAAAATGGTTGAATGTTTGGTATTTTTCAGCAGGTCGGGGTTGCTTTAATGATTTAGAAAAAGGAGGCTATTGACAATTTTGCAGCAGTTTTCTGAATGAACACATTTAGCCATACAGATCGTCAGATCGTGCACATTTTAAAAGCAGGTTGGAACACATTTAAGAAGATTAAAAAGAAAAACCCAGCCTGACTCTCATATGACATATTGCCCCCATGTAAGCTTTCATTCTCCCTGGATACTCGGGATTCCTTTCACTATCCAAAAACATGCATGCTAGGTTAATTGGTCACTGTGAACTCTCCCAAAGATTGACTGTGAGCATGAGTAGTTGTTTGTTTGTCTCTTTTTTGGCCCTGTGATAGGATGGCAACATGTCCCCAAGTGTATCCCACCACTTGCCTATTAACTGCTGGGATAAGCTCCAGCTTTCCTGCAACCCTGAATTGGAATAAGCAGTGAAGAAAACAAACAAAACAGGAAGGAAGGAAAGAAGACCACTGCTTATATGTCTTACTAACCATGCGCTGACTCACTTAGGTTACATGCTGAGCCACCAATAAAAACATTCAAATAGTTTTGTTTTCTTGAACTAATAAAATCATGATTTTTTTTATCACATCTACGCACATGCAGTACATCACACACACAGAAAGGACCTTGCAAGTGAATTTCCTCCCACACAAACATGGTTACTCACTGGAGTTAAGGAGTATCATGGCCTTGAGGCAGACATATTCCTCCCTCTGCAGCTTGAGCTCTCTCACTCTGGATGTTGCTGCTATTAGCATGTCAAAGATCTCCACAAAGCCCTGGACACAGCTTCCCTCCTCCCTGCAACAAAATACACAAATAAAAAGCAGTTAAAAACTATCTTATACTCTTGATTTTTATCCAGAAAGATTAATGATAAAAAAACAACATAAAAAAACACTGATCCCACAAAGCTCCTAAAACACGTTTAAAGATGCCCTGAAGACATGTCTCTGTCTTCAGTTTGCAGCTGAAGTAGTGGATATTTTCCATATGGTAACTCAGTCTTCCCATATTAACCATGCACTAAAGCTGTCATAGTTTTCCTTAAATTTTCCCAGACATTTTGTTCAACATTTGGGTTCCAATAAAGACAAAAGCGGAAATTAAATCTACTTTTGTTGTTACTTTTTTTCCACAAGTCTCTTTAACATGCAAGAGAAATGTTGGTGGTACCTGCTTAGGCTGAGGTCAGGGGAGAAGATGAGTTTCCCTGGATGCTCCACTGATCTCCACATCAGTCCCATCATCAGCACCTCCAGCCAGCAGCACTCCAACAGGTGTACCTGGTCTAGGAGACTAAGCTCGACGAACCCTAAAGAGTAGATACACTCAACACTTTGTAGAAAAAACTTGCTACAATCATCAGATTCTGTATCAGGGCAAATATCATGACATGCCATTACAAGTTCACATATTCCCTCCCTGAGAAGAAATTTACTCAACCACATCACCATAAAGCATTTTGTGTAATAACTACTGAGCAGGATCGTCAGAGCGAGACCTTTATGAGACCATATTCTCTCATTTCTGTACTTATACGTAATTTTTTAAAAGAATGTTCTTCTAAAAGTACAAAAGACAATAAGTGAAACTTAAATGAAAAAGGGTTCAAAGTGATAAAAAGTACACATTTGTACCATTCTAACCACAAGGGTACCTGTAGCATTAAAGTGTGTAGTGACAATAAACTATTGTTGGAAATAATTCCAATATTCTAATTAAATATAGGTTCAGTAATTGCAACAATATGCTTTAATTTTATGATAATATAATATTTATTCATTTATTGGTGTTTGATTACTGTCATAATCGATATTTTATTAACTATGATTTAAACATGATCCTGTTTTTATAGAGTAACTGGTACAACTCTCGCCCATTGACAGCTGGGATAGACTCCAGCCCCCCCGCAACCCCATTAGGGACTAGATGGATGGATGAAAATGGCAATTAGATGAAAATAAAACCTTGAGTTTCATTTAAATAAATCCTGGGGTTTAAAGCTAACATTTATCTTTATAACAGGGAATATAATCTTGCCTCACCACGCAATAATTATTTCTAAGTTTATCTGCATTTTATAAACCTTGTTTATAAAAATTACAAGGATTTTTTTGGATTAACATCAATGGTTATCTGCAGATCTGTCTCACCGTGGCAGGAAAGAAACAATGATGAAAGTGGGTTATTTCTGGGCACCTGGGATTGTGTCTGAGGAGTGTGTGAGCTGGGTGGTGTACGTCTTTGATGATGCTGTGTGTCTTTTTCTTGCAGCGTATATCGTGTCCATGGAGGGAAGTTTTGTTCTCATGATTCTTTCTGCTGCTCACTCAACCTCATCTGAAAGTCATTCTACTAGATTAACATCGGCTTTGTGGGAAGCAACAGAAATGCTCTGAATTTAGAAATAGTTTGGAGTAATTTTTTGCTTCGCAACCATATGGTCACTGCAGCCATTCAATGTTTGAAGTTGTGAGGGATTGGATACGTCAATTCCCTATCTAAAGACGCAGTGAGATATGAGGAGCAAAGAAACATTGCTTGGCTGTCTGGAGTGGTGCTTTAATGTAGACAGAATTTAAGGCCTAACTGCTTTTACCATGGCCCATACAGCTCATGGTTAGTTGGAAAGTTTATTCTGATGGGCTGCTGCTCAGCACAGTGGTTGGCTGAGTCAGCAGTGCAGCACCTAAAGGCCTTGTTTCTATAGGCTGGCCCCTCAGCGGCTAAAAGAAATCATTTTGCAGAATGCCGAGTTAACGCTCCAGACTGCTACCAACAACCACACCACAGTCAAAGTCTTGTTTTCAGTTCTGATATAAAGTGGCACTGCTGACACGTGCATTTGGTTTGGGTGACCAGATTAATAAGATAAAGGTACAAAGGTTGCTAATTGGTGCATTCATGTGCTAAATGCTGTGATAAACAGAAAGAAATCCTCATGTCCAACAAGCCCTGTGACATACAACCCCTATCCTACATAAAATTACATAAATGTCACAATTCACTGCAAAACCTCTGTTTGAACATGGATATGTAGCTTCAGAGAAGCAGAAGATTAAACAAAGTAAATAACTGTCCAACTAAAATAAAGTCATTATTATTATTATTATTATTATGAAAAATGCAAAGACCATATGCTTGGTTCAGATCTGCATTTTGCTCATTGTTTCTCATCTGATCTCATAACTTCCTAACATCATCGTAAAATACAAAATGGATCACTGTTTTCAATTCTATATACGACAAAATAAAAACAGATAACCACCAGTGGAATCTGGACCCAAAGAAAATGCTTTCTGTGCTACTGTAAAATAAGTAATACAATAACTGTAACTGCTTTCGACCTTTCAAAATAAAATTTTACCAACAAATGTTTTAAATTACCTGTGTAACCCCCCACCCACCTCACACACACCCACACACACCAGGAATTTTCTTGGCCCAGCTGATCATGTGAACAAGCTCCTTATCAGCCAGGTTGGTGAGCGACATCATCACGTCTGCTTCCGTCAGCGGCCTCTTTATGTCCTTCATGAGATAGGTCTCTGGTGGCTCCGCGTCCATTATTCGCTCAATCAGCTGCTCCGGGGTCAGTGCAGGTGCCTGGGATTCATTTAACAAACTCCCTGCTGGTCCAGTTATCACCTTCGGCCCACTGGTTTTTCCGTGCGAGGAATTACGAATCCCTCGCCTGGCGGGAGTGCTCCTGTAGTTTCCACGGTCTTTGCGAATACCTGAGAAAAACAAATCAATATGTTACTGCTGCTGTTTACAACTACTGCCAGGTTTATGTTATTTAAATTGCACACAAATCTATGAAGATCTCGCAGTAGCTCTGGAGAAATGAATAAATAAATCCTGGTTAAACTGCAGTGAATTAAATTCAGAATTACATTTTTACACAGTAGTCATTCATTAAGATAAGCCCACAGACCAACAAATGGTTTCATAATTTGCTCTGTTAAACACGTATTTTAGGCTCTACTTCAAACTTGCCATAAGGTTTGTCAGAACATCTGGATCTTCTGTGACAGCTCAGCAGTGTCAGCTTTTATGGATGGTGCCAGAGAAAGCAACTTTTACATGTTCTTTGGCTTTAAAATGCTGAATTGATCTTTGTTAAAAAGAACTTACAAAAAATAGCAGAATTAAAAAATAAAAAAAGGTAAAATTAGGTTATCTCAGCAACCACACTTTTCCAGGTGCAATGAAGCACGGAGGGGGAAGTGTGATCATATGGCTCTATTTTAAAGTAAATGTTAACAGAACAATGAATGTGTCTGAAAAAGGTACCAGATTTTTAAGTAGCAGCCAAAATGTAGTTTATATTTACAGTTTATGCTTTAATCAGAAAAGTGCATAAAGTAATAATGTAAAGAGAAAAATTGGGACAACTTTTAAGTGAGCACAGAAAAATAAATAGAAATAAAATAAAAATAGAACTATTACCAGCCTCATTTATGCTAAAGAGTATCTAATTTATGCTAAAGTTATTATTTTAAAAATGGGTAAACAAACTTTGATTGCCATTGCAGGATTTTAGTAGAGTAAAGCTGACGGATAATAATAATAATAATAATAATAATAATAATTTTTTTTACACAACGACTAAATGATTATCTCTTTATACAAATTAATTAAAATATTATATGCCTAAACAATAAATGAAAAATGGAAACATCATGTATGGTCAGTAAATATTTAACAGAAATACAAATTAATAAAACAAATTCACATAAAGTTTCACATCAGATTGCAGAAAATATTTCCTTATTATACATATATTAATGTATTATACATATATTAATCTACATATATTTTGTGTTCTTCTTATGTTCAATTATTTGCAACTGAATTAATT
>JBAMIG010000024.1:16124202-16144551 GCA_037177335.1 Kiunga ballochi | reverse complement strand
ACATATATATATATACATATATACATATATATATACATATATATATATATATATATATATATACATACATATATATATATAAACAATGAGAACTGATGTAAAAATACTCTATATAAAAGAGAAAGTTTTATATATTAAAAGAAAAAAACATACTAACCACATTTGGTCATGCCAACTTCATAGCATTTGCGAAGGCGACATGCCTGGCAACTCTTGCGGCGGTTCTTGTCTATAGTGCATTGATTGGTTGCTGGGCAGATGTAGTCATTGTGTCCTGAAACAAGGCAGAAAGATGAACGTTTCAAAGAAAAAGAGGGAAAAAATGAGAAACTGCATGAACTTGGCCAATAACAAGAATCCAAGCAGTGTCAGAAATCCACATAATCTGGCCAAGAACAAGAATAACGACCCACTGCATCCCTTCATCAAGGACCCAACAGACCTGAAAGACAAACTGACAGATAAATCCTAACTCAATACCACATGGGCCTTGTACTGCATCAGTCCAACATGAGCAGCTGCAAAACACTGATGGAAAGTTTTCTCTGGGATCCGTTCAAGCTTCCTCACACTCTAACTGTACCATGACCATAGTGTCGGCAAAGTCTCAGGGAGCCAGTGCAAAAACTACATTCATTAAGCAAATCTCAGCCAGAGTACACATCAGAGATGTAGAATTAAAAAGGGCTGCATTAAATGATGAATTTGAATCAAGACTGGACAAAACTATGCATGAATTAAACGTATCAGTTGATTCAAGGTCTAATGTCCCAATGACTGTTTCACCAAAATAAATCTACAGCTATACAAGTATGACTGAAAACCGAGACTTGAGCTTGATGCTAGCAAAACTGAAGCATGACAATATTTCAGTTTAGCATAATAGTATGCTAATGGTTGCTAGTTAGCATTGAAGACACCATCCATCCATCCAATATCTACCGATTTGTCCCTAACTGGGTCGCGGGGGGGCTGGAGCCTATCCCAGCTGTCAACGGGCGAGAGGCGGGGTACACCCTGGACAGGTCTTGTAGCTAAACTCCTTTAATGGAAATGAAAACATAGCCTGTATGTTACCAAAAACCTGAAGACCACCTAATATTACTCTACATGCCACCATCCCCAACTGTGTCTCAAATTACCTTGGTTTTGATTTTTGCAAAAAAAAAAAGAAAAAAAAAAGGGGGGGGGGGGGGTTGTAAAAAGCTTTTTCTGTATTAACTTGATATGGACACTACCTCAAAAGCCCCAGTTCACAGTGCCTGCAGGTTTAATGGCTGTGAGATCCAGCTTTGCTATTTAAAGGTTTCTCACAGTCAGTCTCTCATTTAAACTTTGAACTAGGTCAAAACTGAAATAGTGAACTATGAACATGAACTAATCACTACAAACTGAATGAACTACACTTTGAACTGGTTCAAGAGAAGCATTTCTCCACTTGAGCCGATCATACAGCTAAAAATAAAAGGTAAAGGCTGGAAAATGTTCCCAAGCTGGCTTCTCTTGCTACCACATCCATTTGCAACAGAACTTTCCTCCCATTTGTCTTTTTAAGTAAAACCTACCCTGTGAATAGAGATTCAACTTTTTTTTTCAAATAAAATCTGTAGATGAGTTTTAAATGAAGTAGCTACATGCAGGTTTGGAAGGCAGTGCCTTTGTGGAAGATTAACAATAAAAAAATACATTAGTAATGTTCTCGGACCACACAATCAAAGATCCAGTCTGGTTTTTGTCTCACCTTGGATGCTCCTCTTGAAGAAGGCCTTGCAGCCTTCACACGACCACACTCCGTAGTGGTAGCCTGAAGCATAGTCATGACACACCGCGCAGTAGTGCAGGTCTGCCTTCCCACCTGATGACACCACACTTTCCTCGTTCTCCTGAGAGCGCCTTCTCACACTCTTACTAACAAATATTGTGAGTCACAATTTGCCAACAACACCATAAACATTTGACTAAGAGAATTAAACAAAAGCAGACTATAAATGAACATTTACCATAAGCGTAATTACAGATAATATTGACTTGTTGCAGCTTCGTTAAATTGTTACGCTTTGAGAGGTACAGACCAAGACTTTTACAATCAATGAAGATGATTTCTTTAAAACTGAGAGATTTTCATTAAATTTCTCTAGAATTATAAAGGCCACCGTTGAGTATTTCATACAAAGAGCTACTTCTGAGAGTTTAGATTGCAACAAATATTCCCAGTTCAGTTGTTAGCCGCTGCCTTACTAATGATTTGTGGCCTTAGATCTTAGCACATCTACAACAACGAATCGTGCATCATCTTACCTGGTTGTTAAAACGCCGTCCCATGGGCTCTGATGTGGCTGGCCGTGCTGGGGCCGGGCCTGAGAGCGGTGCAGGGGTATGGGTGGCCCCACATGGCCGTGGCTGGGCCAGAATAATGAAGCACTCAGAGACTGATGGACAGTGGGACACTCTGGAATGCTGGGACCAGCATAGCTGAAGATAGTAGGGCTGTAGAAAGGTATGGTGGTGAAGTCGTGGCCGATGTCAGTGTATGGGGAGGGGATGCAGACGGGCTGACTGGTTTCATGCGAATGACCAGGGGAGGAGGAGCTGAGAACTGGAGTCCTGCCAACTCTACTGGAGTCCACCTCCTGGAGCTGCAGGAGGGGTTGATGCTTCTCCGGAGACAAGGCAGAGGCCATCGTAGCAACAAATGCTCTAAATCACTACAAATACTACATCATCGGTAAGGACAGGGAACTTAAGACGGTTATATTTTCCCCTGGTGTCAAGTTTACTACAGTTAATTCATTATCTATGAGCGCTGGAGTTTTGCCTGGGAACAAAAAAAAAAAAAGGATCCCAGATCCACATCCACAAACCGGGAGAGTTTTATGCTCCTTATGAACTCACATGGTGAATCCTCAGGCCTAATGGATGTGTCAAATCAAACATCTTTTAGCTTGTTTTAACGATTTGTTGTAATGCATCAGTGTTGCAACACATCACGTAATGATTCAACATTACAGTGAACCCCACAGAGGGATTTGTTTAAATCAGAGGAGAGGAACGTCCAGCCTTCAGTCTCATTCCAGCCGTGTTTTGCACCAAGAATGGCAGCACATTTTTCCCCCACAATGAGATCTGTCAGAGATTTTCACCTGGATGGAAAGGAGAAAAGCACATCTTACTAAAGTACTGGACATGAGCTGAAAAGCTACATTTCTTTTAGGTGATTTCAGGTGTGTTGTAAAATTTCATTTAATAGTACAACTCATGTCCAAAAGAGACAGGGACATAATTCCAAAATGCATTATAAGCTAAAGCAGAATGAAAAAATTAATCAGAAACAATACAACAAAAACAGAAACGTTTAAAAACGAAACTTTTATGGATTATGTTGAAGATGAAAGCAGAAACAAATATTAAAGTTCAATCGGGGAAGCTGGAAAAGACTGGAAACATGTGTGGCATTTATACATCTAAAGGAATATGCTGCATCCCATCAAGGTAACTGGAAAAAAGTAAATGTTACAAGGATTAAAAAGAGAACCCAGAGGCAAAGTCTCTCATAAACAGGACTGGACAGAAGTTGAACAATCTGAAAAAATATTGCATCACAAAAGTTATGGCACAGTTTCAGTTTTAAATCCATAATTGTGATGAATTAATATTCAACCATCTGAAATAGTAGATATTGTTTTGATTCAGATCATCTGGAAATACCTCTGGAAGTAAGACAGCCAAAAGTTAGCAATCACAGACAGACTGATAGACAATCTTCAGGTCTTTTTGTGGCAATCTCTTTAAAATAGTCAATATTTGATCATTAAAGGCACATAAACACTTCCAGAAATCATTGCATGGGAACTCAGGTCACCATGTTAAAGCTCTACCATGCAAAAGAAAAACAAAAAAGAAAACATTACTCAGCATCGGATACAAGAGTTCCCATCTTTTCTAAAATAACTGAGATCAAATGGAAATATTTTATGGTCAAATAAACTGGTATTTGATTTTAACGTGTGTGTAAAATAAACAAAAAATATTTAAATAAAAAATGTGTTGCAATAAAAAGTAAAAAAATAAAAATATAAAATAAAAGACTCACCTCAATTTAAAATTACTGGTAAAGTTCTAATTTGACTTTTTATTTTTTAAAAAAAAAGGTGTATTTCAACTTTTTTTTATTTAAATGAAGAAGATATTCTTAGGAACAATTTTCAAGCAATAAAACTAAAATTAGACTAAATAATTTATTGTGTCCAATAAAACCAGAAGCTAGTTTATTCCACTTTCCTTATTTTAAGATTAAAATCTTATTTATGACATTTTATGACTAAAAATGTATAATTTCCCACAAATATTTAAAACATATGAATTAGCTTATCTACTTGTTTCTATCCCAGGAGCTGGAAAAAAGGTCACCACACACAAAAGTGTCCTCAGGCAAGACACTGAACTCAAAGTTTCCCCCTTAATGTGTATGACTGCGTGCATGTGAATGTGTCAGCGCTTTGAGTGAATAACATGACTGGAAAAGGGTTTTATAAGTACAAGTTCATTCTCCTTTGAAATAAAGTAGAAAGTAAATACTTGTGTGTTTAAATAAAAGAGAAATGTTCTTTTAAAATGAAGGCCTATATTGCAGAAAAATATACAAAATAATTATATGTACTATGTTAAAATACTTTGGTGTCACCTCTGAAAACAACTACTGGCTGCTGAACTACACTTAAACAAGTCACTTCTTTCTTTATTGCTCTGCATAAATAAATACAGCGACACCCCGTTGACATTGTTAAAACATCTGCAGAGCATCACAGGTTGGTGAACTCCACCTTCCCATTGCATCTGAAACACTGCCTCTCTGAGAAGCTCTTCATTTCCATCAGGTGTTTGGAAAAAAAATGCAAAAATTGACCATTTATTATTAAAAAAACAGCCAATAAAATGTCTTATGTTCTATGCTGGCTACATTTTCCACCAGTTTCAATTACAAACAAGATAAAAAAAAAAATGAATTGATGAAGAAACTTCATTAGTCTAAACTTTTTTGGGGGAAAAATAAAAAGCATAGAAACATTCAGTGCACTCTCTGGGATTTAATGTCTCAGAATGCAGTGCTGTGTTGCAAAAAATGAGAGGAAATAGTGAGCAGGATTTATGATGTCCTGAACACAGACCAGATGGTAAATCAATGAATGCAGAGAATATTTACATACCAAACCCGTGTGCAGTGTAAGGTCATGTTAGTTTACTCTTGCAACAATCTGATACAGCAGATGCAGCAGAGTTAATCAGTCCTGCATGGCAGGACGCTGTCTTCTGTCAAAGCTGGCAAATAATCTCCCATTGTCAGTCATTATCTTTGCTGAGAAATAGCTGTGAGAAGATTTAGTTTGTTCAGACAACAAAAGTCAACATTCGGTAAAAGCAACCGAGTGGTGCCGAGTACAATTAATAAGCCGTGCTGAAAAGGAACAATAATCTTTTAATTATTTTTTACATTTTTTAAAGGTATTTAGCTGATCAGTATTTAATCTGCAAATAATTTGCTTTGTTTTTTTTTATTAATTACAGAATTGTTTTTCATTAACAACAGAGGAGTAAAAAAAAAAGGAAGAATAAACTGCTGACTACATAAAAATGCCTTTACAGCTAAATCTGTAAATAAGTCTTAATTTTAGCTGATTAAATGATAAATAGTAAATAAATATTTGGAAAAGCGTTAATGTTTGAAAGTTTACTTTTCAGAAGATAACTTCAAGTAAAGGCGAAGTAATCTCTTATGTGCTGATCTGCAACTCTTCTGTGTGTTTAAGCGCCTTTCCCCCAGTTCCTTGGTCCTTCTGACCAATGTTCAGTTTACCAACGGATCTACTTTCTGCGCAAATTGCTCTGTTCACAGCTGCTAACATCTGGATTAATCCACTCTGATAGATGCGTTCCAATGAGCCTTTCTGAAAGAAGAAGCGTTGCACAACCATGGTTCCCATCCTTGTCAGCAATCCCTCCATCGTCTCCGCTGCCGTCTGCTCCAGCCATGCAGCAGCAGCCCTGACCATCATCCCTGCTCCTTCTCTGGCAGGAGTAACACAGGATCTGGATCTGCAGGGTCAGCATACTCGCTAGCTTCTTCCTTTCTTGTATTAAGACTAATGCAACCCTTATCTCCAGATTTTTTTGGGCTCAGTGAGATGTAGATGCTATGACAACCAGCTGGCCTGATTCTTTCAGCCTAACTTGATTTGTTGTGAACATTATGTATCATCATTACCTAAGACTGTAAGCGGCTAGCTGCACATTTGCACCCTTTATTTTGTATTTAACGTAAAGGCTTGGGAGGAGTTAAACTTGAATTGCTGCAACACTTCAGTGATCACAGTAATCATGGCCTCCATTGACCTTTATTAGGCTACAGTGAATTTGTAAAAAATTAATTACCTTTTTTTCAGTATTATAGAGACATCCACACCCCACACCCCACCCACCCCTCCATTCCAAATATTTTAAATTGTGTTTTATTGGGAACATATGTTTCATTAAAGGGTAGCTATAGTTTTACCAGCTCCTCTGCAATTTACGAGTTATTTATACCCTTTTTTATACCCTTTATTTAAAGCAAAAAAAAAAACAAAACACCAAATTTCAAATTGGTGCTGATGATAAACTGAAGGTGGAGGAGACAAACAGAGCTAAAAAGAAAGTGAAAAGTGGGATTCAAACACTGACGTTTCTCCATGTTTTCTATATGCTTATCACAATGTGCAAAAACATGATTAGAGTTTGGAGTTATTTCTTGTTGCAGTGTTTAATACAGTCCTTGTTAAGCAGCAGCGAGTTTATGTAATTATTTCCAATTCATACCATTATCTCAATATTCACATTTATTTATAAAAATATTTACAAGCCGATTTTGTTTATACTTGTAAATAGTCACCACTGCAGCAATGATAATGTTCCAGATACATTACCAGCAACCTGTAATGGTGTGTGTGTGTGTGTGTGTCTAGGGGGGTATACCTCGATCTTCTCTGGGTTTATCATTTCTTTCCTAACATGTGGGCTGATGAAACGCCAGGTCTCAAAGAATTTGAGGTAATCTCTGTTTGAAGTTTAATTGCACTGCTTGCTGGCTCATCTGTTTCCACTGATAGGTGGAGAATGATGGATGATAAAAAGTATTACAGTGGAACATAAAAAGCTTGAATTTCAACATAAAACCTATATGCTACATTAAATCTTTAATAATATTAGGATGTTGGAGACAAACGGGTAAGTTGTATGCGTGTTTCCAGTGACCTTGTGCCTGCAGCCAATCAGGATAAAGACAAAAACAGAATAAAAGAACTTTTGTGACAGTAAAAACAAATGTGAATCAGTTTTTTTGTCTCCTTTTGAAGCTTTGACCTTGTACTCAGGCTTTCCCATTGTCATGCTCTGCAGAAGCTGTGGGAGTAAACCTCCCTTCTCTCGCACGATGAAGCTCATCCTGTAGTTAATATGAGCTCACATGGTAGTTTTGAAAAATACAATTATTAATAGCTGGACTTAAGTTTTAGGTCTCCCTTTTCAAAGAATTACGTCACTGTAGACGCAGCAATGTGAGGAAAAGGAAATCTCACATTTACGGGTAATAGCTTATTTTCTTAAAGAAACAAGTGTGATATAAAAACCTTTCAATAATCACGTACGGAAGGAAACCATACGTGGTTTCTTTAGGTCTAATTTCATTTTACTGATTGTAAATTCATCTTTAAGAGACAAGAAATAATGTTTCCTCTGCAGGACTAACACAAACATAAAAACTGACCTGCAAAAACAGACATTTTTGGAGGATTTCTTTTTATTTAAATGACCATCTGAACACCTTAATAAACCAGAGTTTGCAAACATTCAGCATATTCACTTCCTCACCCCCACATCAGGCTCATATACCCTCCACTGAATCACAGTTAAGTGAAGTCAAATTAGCAGCAGCGAGAAAGAACTGTTTCTGGTCGTTGGCTGGATCTCACAAAAGTTCAAGGCCATGTCATTTTCTCATCCTCACATCTCCCTGCCTCCTCAAGCGGAAGCGGATGAAAAGCAGCTGAACGGAAAGAAAATCATACATCTTATACAGCAAGAAGTGAGGATGGGAGGGGAGGACAGGGTCACACAATGCATAAAAAAAAAACATAAATAAAAGAAAACAGAACTTGGAGCTGTCCAGCACAAATGCAGCTGCAAAGCCTTTTCCATTCATTTAGCCTCAGATTTTTGGTACAATACCACAAACAAACTCCACCAACTCTGGTTGATGATGGTCCCTGCAGCATCACTCAAACCGTTCTAACCGTTGCTTTTACACATTAAAAGAAGAACATCTCTGACATCCATGTCATCCAAAACAAGTATAAACCTACCTTTTGTTCCCCTAAAGCAGGCACAAACAGTCAGAGAAGTATTTACCCACTTTCTTCTGAGCAGCAGCTACAGTAACAACGGACACAGCTGGAGCTGCGCGACACGAGCGGAAAAGCGATCTTAACTTATCTGCCTCATGAAAACATCAGAAAACACACAACGAAATGCTTTCTCCTTGTGTGCTAAACTGATGGAAACAGGAAAAAGACAGACATCCCAGCTCTGCTCATCACAAGCACTAGTAGCTGGTGTTTGTTTGTCACTTCAGAGGCAGCGACTAAAACTTAAACGCTGGTTCATTCTGTATTCATGAATAACAGAGAGAATTAGAGATCATTATGTAAACAGGCTAAAAGTGTGCACTTAAGAGTAAATATCACTCTTACTGTTCAACTGTGGGGGAAATTAATTACATTTATTTACTGTACTCACAGTAAACATCTATTTGTGCTTTATATATAATTTCTGATGTTTAATGTTATTTTATGAGTCATTTGAATGTATGCTTTATCTTTTATTTATGTAAATCTAGTTTAAGGGAATAACTGCATCGTTCCTCTATTTTTACAGGAAAGAAAAAAATTTATATTTATACATATATATATATACACACACATACACATATACTAAATTAAGTAGTTCAATGTCTTCTACTAGCTTCAACATCAAACAGTAAATATTCTATATCATCATATATCATATATTATAGCTACACACACTCATAAACCATTTCTTAGTGTTTTTCTCATACTAAAATCTGTGGAAACGTGGGCTCTTTTTAACATGTACTGAAGAATCAAACCACAGACTTTCCAGGTGGCAGACAGCAGCCGATCTGCCTCCCTGTCATGCCATACACATAATATCTTCTCTTAAGTGCTTTTCACATGATTAGCATGGATCAGATAATAATTCTTATTGTTCATTTAAATCAGCTCATCTGTAAAGGCAAAAAAAAAAAAACACACATTAACAAATTCATATTGTTTTCCAGCAGAGCAAGTTCAACATGAGCAGCTTTTTAGACCAACAGCAGCAATAAAACACAGAGGATGTCTTATTTCTTTACCTTTTCCAGGCCAATAAATGACTAAACTGTCTAATAAACTGCATCATAAAAAAAGACCAAAAGCACACAACGTCATGGAACATGAAGCATTATTTTATAAAATGCAGACACATTTCTGCACTGACACCTCAATAGGCACGGAGTTGATGGTAAATCAGCTATCAGATGGATGCTTGACACTGGGAGAAGGAAACTGTTCCTGCTCTTCCATATCACAACAGCTGGCTGATAGCAGCTGCTTGTTTACACATGATAAGTGCTTTTTGAAGTCTTCACATTAAACTTGTCTAAATATCAGAACCACATTCTCAAAACACATAAGGAATCTATTGGAGGCAGTCAAAACGATCAATGATCCACACAGAAAGCAACGATAAAAGCTCATTTACTACATTTGACTTTTGCGCAAAGAAACTATAACTGAGTATGAAGAAGATTATTTTACAGACTAATCCTGAATTCAGATGATAAGGTTAATAATATGTTTAAAACATCCCAGTTTACTGTGCTACCTGTCTCACAAGCCGGGTTGGATCTGATTTGCGGGCCTTCAACGTGAAACCCGCATATTTAATCCGCAACTTCAACTCGGAGGCATAGCGCACGCTTTAGTATAAAGTGCACGTCGTTTGCTGTAACTCCGATCACTTCAGTAACGTGGGACTGTCCTTACCTGTTGCTTTTCACGCAGCAGCTGCTGGGGAAAGTTGTTAGTTTGACAGGATGAAGTCCCGCAGCCGAACGGCGAAACAACGCGCGAGCGTACCGCAACAGTGACCCGCACAAAGTCCGCGCTATGACTTTAGTTCACCCGCTTGTCACACCGAGCTGATAAAAGACGACTTTCAGCTCAGAGATCAGCTGTGTTAAGGAAAATCAATGGTGCCAAGCCTCACGTAGCGAGGTGTGCACATCTGGTTTACTCTTTCAAAATAATATAACTGAGTATAAACAGGAAAAACCTCCAGTGATTATGCCTACCTTTAATTCACTGAATTAATGAAAAATACTAATATACATTCATTTAATCCTATATATTTTAAATTATTAGTTTTTCTAATTATATTTCACATTATATTGAGCTTGTTAGATAAAACTATTGTCTGCAGAGTGATGCAGTTGGTTATCACGGTGGCCTCACAGCAAGAAGGTTGCTGGTTTAAGCCTCGGCTGGGATGGGATCCAATGGGGAACCTTTCTGTGTGGAGTTTGCATGTTCTCCCCTTGTTAGCGTGGGTTCTCTCCAGGTGCCCTGGCTTCCTCCCACAGTCCAAAGACATGCAGCTTGGGGATAGGCTGATTGGAGACTCTAAATTGCCCATAGGAGTGTGTATGAGTGTGTATGGTTGTTTGTTTATGCCCCTGTGATGGACTGGCGACCTGTCAAGGGTATACCCCGCCTCTTGCCCATTGTCAGCTGGGATAGGCTCCAGCAACCCCATGACAGTTCAGGGAATAAAGAGGTAGAAAATGGATGGATGGAAATAAAACACCATGCATGTAATAATAAAACCAAAAGCAATAACTGAATGATACCAATTGAAGGAAGCTAGAGGTTTTCTCAGCAGTTATCAGGAGAGAGGCAGGTAGACCTGAGCAGGCTGGCCATCACATATATACGCCTCCAAGCAACACCACTTCCAACAGCAGCAGCTATATGCTCCAGCAGGACACGCTGCTAAATGAAGAAATGTCTTTGAGTCTTTATTCTCAGTCTTCTTTCTAATGGTATCAAACTGTATCCATGAGGTGACTTCACTTTACAAGTCAAGGAGCCCAAAAGACTTTACTATCCTCTAATGGTCTTTATCTACGTCTTTCTGGTCACAGCTGACGAGGCCTTACTCATTTGCTCATAGTGTTATCATTTTATACTACTACTAATGGTTTGTCCTGTGATGTTTTTGCTTATTTTTATGACTTTGTGCATTGATTTGTTGAGCTTACTAGACAGTATTAGCTTATTATGATGTGTGATAGTTTCCTTTTTCATACATACAATCATTATCAAGGAATCAAGTGTATAAAATAGATTCAGACATCTCTCACTTTTGCATTTTTAACATCATTAACAGACAAATTTGTTCATCAAACAAATTATTCACTTCAGTTTTATTTTTATACATTCATTTACAAAGTCATTTCAAGGCACTTCACAGCTAAAATCCCATTTAACACAATTCACTTTAGTCCAATGATAAATAAATAAAGCAAAACAAAAAACAATAGGAAATCCTTTTTTAAACCTAATTACATGTTTTAGGAAAACCAACACACTGCATTGAATCCTCTCTTTGATTATATGCCCAGTCACAAGCAGATGATGGTCAAAGGTAAAAAAAAAAAAAAAAAAAAAGAAAGAAACAGTGGGAAAATAGTGAAGAAGTAAAGCAAGTTGTAAAGCTGAGTTGTTATTGGATTCTCTGGTGGACAGCTTAGTGATTTTATTGTGAAGAAAATAACACTACTTCCGGTGGGTTTATGTCCAATGATTGTAACTTGACAGTTGTAAACCAAAGACGTCAGAATAAACCCAACCTTCCTGGTTAATGTGTCATCATCACCCAGTACAAGTTTTTATCCCAACTGCAGCTAATCAGTCAACTTTGATCACTTCCACAGAGACACGTCTGGAGCCTTAAATGACTCTCTGCTCTTTAGGAAAACATCTTTATTAAGAGAAAAGTAGTAAAGTTGCATTTCAAATTCATAACCTCTCATTTTAAATTGAAAAACAAACATAATTTATTTACAGTTTCCTCAGGTTTGCTGCTGATGGAATATTCTTCCTGTTTTTACACCAGCAGAGGAGAAGTTTAAAAGCATCAGTGTGAACCCATCTTTTCAACAGAACATCCATCCCAGTGCTTCTTTTACTTCAGAATGAAGACAAGCACATTACTCAGAAGTGTCTGGGATGGAATTAAGTGTTCTTCTGTTTCTTTTTTTAACAATGCACCATCTTGTCAGATCCTGTCCACACGTTATATTTGGCTTGATATGGGTCTTGTCTTGTTGAGTATTAAATGCCTGCACTCAGCCTGGAAGTGTGGCCTCATTAGCGAAAAGTCCAGAGAGGAAATTATTTATGAATCTGAAGCCAAGTTTGAAAAGCAGAAAACAAACAATGCCACAGAGGCTTCATTATTTTGTGAACAGTGATGCAAACACACATTGCTCACTTATTGCTGTTGCATAATAAAAGTTCCATGGAAAGTCATTACAAAACTCATCTCATCCTTTATGGTTTTTTAACAATAACACCACACAAACAATGACAAACAGTGATAAATAGGGGGAAAAATTAAAATAATAAGGATAAGGGTTTGAGCTTTTTGTTTTTGATTTAACTGAATCGATGTATGATGCTTCAAAATAAATGTGTAGATGTGATGCATTTTCCTGGACTGTGGGCCGAAACTTATTTATACTCACTCATTCCGGGGCATGGTTGCAGGAATCTATTCCAGCTGGTCCTCGACAAGAACCAGGATAAAAACTGGACAGGTCACCAGTCCATCACAGGTCCAACATAGACATAAACACCATTCACACTCCCAGGGAGAGCTTAGTAACACAATTTAGCCAAACCAGCTTGTTTTTGGAGGGCAGATCAGCAGAGAAAACTTTGATTTAATATCTATTTTTCTTTTCATGTCTCTTAAAACATGTACTGAGATGTTGTGGTGCGTGAACACGCAGAAATATCCTTCTGAACTTCAAAATAAATCTTCATCATAGCACATTGTGATTTATAAAACCCCTTTTCTAGAAACTTTGGGGGATTTCCTTCTGCAAACTGTGACCAGGAATATGTTTCCTGGCATCTCAGTGTGCATATGGATGGGATGACTATGAGTGCACAAAGGAAATGCAGATATTGAAATAAAAAGCATAACAATTTTCCAGGATGACAGTCCAAAATATAAGGACATCCTGATTACAATATAATTGTTGCACAGTGAAATAATCATTTAAAAAACATCTACCAGCTGTTTAGGAGTCACATGTCTTATGCAGAAGAAACCTTGTTGAGCTTTCTGGTGTTTCAGGTTGTAGCTTCATAATGTTGTCTTTTTTCTTGTAGGCTTTTATTTTGGAAAATATTTCTTTTTCTTTTCCTTATTAAATAAGTAATTTTCTTGGTTGCTTTTGATTTTTTTCTGGAAAATGTTAACAAAATGGAGATACCACTGAAATGTAGATTTTATGCTTTATTTAAACAAACAAACAGTACTTACCAAAAAGGGATTTATATTCTTTTCAGTCATAGCAGGGGGTCATGATTTCTGCAAATCAGAGGTACTTGTTCTGGTATTTAAAAAAAAAAAAGCTCAACATCAGTTATACAAATTTATATAAATTCATAAAAATAAACAAATCCCAATACTTATGAAAAATGATGCAAAGGGTTATAAGGTGTGTGTGTAGCGAGAATAAGCAGGAATTCAGACCAAAGCATTGAGCTTCTACTTTATACAGACAATAAATTCATCATTTACATGTTAAAAGGATTTAAAAGCATCATACATCTCTTTTTAAAATGATGTTCTTGTTGTCAGTGTTGAAATTAAGAGATGGGTACAATTAGCATTTTGTGTATCTGTAAAAATAAATGTATAAAAGTCAACAACTGAGTTTGGACTTGTTGGTCTTCTTATTTAAAACCCTCCAATTGTATTGCATGATGGATAAAAGCCTAAAAATCTTCTGAACAAATATATTTTAACACATTAATTATTATAAATTTCATGTATAATATAAAAAGCTCCAAGCTGCAGTTGGACAAATAGATGTAATATAAAGCACGAGGTCCAGTTTATTATGGTAGTTGTAGTGGTTGGAATGCTCTTTCCAGATCCAATTCCCCCTCTACACCTGCTCTCCCAGGAGCAAGAGGTACAGAGTTTGTGTCTGATAAAAAGAGCACTAACACTTGCAATTTTCTTTGGATGAAAAAACCCCCGTCATGGACCACTACCACACCTGCCGAGATAATCATTCAGAATTATGATGCACTCATTTGTCACCTCTCAAAATCCTATTTTAGTGATTACATTTTGTGCCTGGGAAGTCTATCCGTGCAGCAGAAGCTCATTTGACAGTGCCAGGTAATGGATTACCGTCTTTACATTCTGGCCAAGCCTAGATGAGCGCTCTGCAGGTTACAGAGTGCAATTGTACCAGGTGTGACAGTGGCTTCTTCGGGCTTTCTATCATTTGGTTCACGAGGACCTGAAGGAGTAATTTGCCCTCAAAATTGAGCTTTTAACCCTGGATTGTCATGTAGGAACATAACTAATGAGCATCACTAGGATTCAGTCGCACTCCTTTCATAAGCCATCTCTTCACTGCCTTAGCACAAAGAAACCTGTTTGCAGAAATTATTCTGTACTTTTGTGCCACAGGTGCAAAAAAAGAAAGACATCACATGGAGTTTAGTGAGTATTTGACCATCAACTGTTTGCTAAATCAGTGGCTATGTTATTCTAAGAGCATTTTAAGCCAGAAAAGTTGTAGATTTTATTCTAAAATGTACATTTTATTTAGTGAGTTTTGGTTTTGCATTTCCATTTCCAAGTGTAGAACAGCTCTCATATGATGGTCTGGGTTGAAACACAAGGTTGCAAAGTGTTGTTTGCCAGCTTTGGGACTCCAATGATGACGTTGTGCCATCAAAATAAGTCAGAAGCACAAAGTTTAAAGGTTGAAAACGCATATAATGTTGCTTTTAGGTAATTGAAGGAGTGAATAAACTGCCTTGGAAGCAGCATCTAAAGCATTAAAAAATGTAGATGCTTGAAAATGTCACACTTGCAGCAAATTGTTTTCTTTAAACTGTGTGTGAAGCCCTGTGAGGCAACTTTGTTGTGATACTGGGCTATATAAATAAAACTGAATTGAATTGAAATCTAAATTAAACTGAGTTAGTCTTGGCGGAGATAGCATGGATGTGCCGAATTTCAAATGTAGCTTTCATTTACTCCACTCAAAGCTCATCAGTAAAATGATTTCACTTGTCAGCAAAATATTATTTATGGTTTTCACATGAGGATGATGTTTTTTGGAAGCTTCTGACTCTTCAGCAAAGTATTTTATGCTTCATGTACAAAAGCAGCAAAGGAAGCCCACAGCATGACCGAACCGTCACCATGCTTTATCAAAAGCAGCCTGACAAAAATAACTAACTGCATCCCTCAAGCCCCCTCCTTCCATTTCATCCCTAAGAGAAGTATTTTCCTTATATATCCATTTTTCCTGCTTTGCATCCATTCTGTTTGCTCGCTGAGTCCTGATCACCGTCCGTTCTTGCATTTTGTTGCCTTTATTTTCCTTCCTGTTGGTAAAAATGAGCCACCACAATAAATATAAACCAATGACTTGGCCTGAGCATGACCTTGTTTTTGTGGATGCAGTGTGATGATGGAGAGATCATTCTTTTAAAAAAACAACTGTTTTTCATGGGGAAACAGCTGGCACACAGAAAGGAGAAGAGGCAGCTATCAATAAGAGGAACACAGAAGGTTATGTTGCCTTCAGAACTTATAACCCCGGTGAGCTGCCCTCCAATTCCCTGCTTGCCCCCTGATGTCTGAAGTGATCGTATAGCTTCATGCATGACACTAATCATGACTCAACATAAACATGGGTAAAGCTGCGACTTATTCACTCCAGAAGGTCAGCAGACCAATTTTTAAAGGCTTCGCAACATCCCAACATACAAGAAAAAAAAAGTGAGTAGAAAAGCTTCGTGAAAACAACAAAATCCATCAGCTTTCAAAATATTTCGGAGCAAAACGAGGAATCAAAACTGCCTGCCCTCCAGGCTGCCGGGGTCTTGTCAAGGGCAAAGGTTCATGCTGACCTCTGCGGCATGCCATGGGAAGGCATCACATGCTGGCAGCTTTGTAGAAGTGAGAGTGGGAAGTTGTTGCTCTTATTGTTGCAACCTGGCACATGAGGTGACGCTGAGGGCACTGCTCTGCATTTTGGGTAGATAGTGACCAGGGTGGGAAGAGGCAGTGCCTGGGCAGTTTTAGATACTCTGATGCTGTTGGGGACACATTTATGTACTGTGAGGCTTTTAGTTAATGCCATATTTATTTCTAAAACAGCTTGATTACATACTTTTATAATGCTGCTACTGTAACCTCATGCTTTAACTACAAACGATACTCGTGGAACTGTTCCTGCAGCACAAAATCTGGTAAAAACGTCTTTCCAGCTCAGATTTTTGTGCCAGATTTAAAAGCTCATGTGTAGCCTTGAAGGTTAGCCAGAAGCTAATCTGAATGTTCCCATGAAGGTCACATTCTGAAGATGACCAGACTTTCTGCTTTCTATCACATCCACTAATCTTTTCAATGTCTTTAAAATGATTTGTCAGCGTTTTTTATTCATTTTTGGTTCTTTTCCACTGACATTCAGTTATTCACTACTTAATTCATCAGGTTTAATCTGGTAGCCAGAACTCCTCCTGTGATGAAACCAGACTTTTTTTTTTTTACTTTGTTTTGACTATCAGTGCCATTAATGAGCCCATTATATTTGCTAATTAAAGGAAGATGTGTGACGCACATCAGTTACGCACAACGCAAAAGGAGAGCCTGTCGGTTGGAGTCAGCATAAAAACTGAAGATGAAAGACGAGTGGCAGTAATCATGTGGGGGCTCCACACACTCGGGGAAAAAGAGGAAAGTGATTTTACTGAAACAAAAGAGGAAATGATGGTGACAAATGAAGAAACAGCAAGAATCCGATTTACAGAGTTCATCACTAAATCTGTTCATTTATTTATTTGCAAAGAAACTTTACAGGAGAGGAAAAAGACATTTCAACCCTCTGAGCCAAATGGCTTAAATGATCCTCTGTCTTTTTACTACAATGTTAGCCTTGAAGGAAACAAGTTCACTGCGAGCACGAGCCAGCAACCGTGATGGCAACAAAGCAAAATATTAACAGAATATGTCAAATTTCTTCTTGATTTGGAAGCTGAAAAACCCTCAAATCAGTCATCAGTTAGTAAAGCAGCAAATCAAAGTGGATTTCTGCAAAGTAACGTAGTGGAAAATGAATGTTCTCTGCTTTAGAGATTCTAGTTTTCAGTCAGTGATCATCAGTAAAGGCTGAGAATCTGAAGGAATTTATGAAAAGACACCAAACAGTAATATGTGTCGATCCATTTCCACTTATTGGATTTATAATTTAGGCTCGGCAGGAGATCGCTGCACACGGAAGCACTGAGCAAAGATTCTTCATTTTGTTGAAGAGAAGACAAATAGAGCAGAGAGAAACATCTTCATAAGCCACAAATAACCAACAAAAATCTGCAATTTTCTTTCAAATTTGTTCCATTCAGCCTATTTTTTCATATAATGTAACATCTAGAAAGCTGATCCTCAATCTAATGTTCTGTAAATCTGCACCAGTTTGGATGAAAGTGCTTTCAATCTCTTTCATGGACGTTATTAGTAAAATGAAAGTCTGTTACACCAGTTTAAATCAGCTGTTTGAACATGAAAATGTAACAAACTCTCACCGTAAACACGGGTATAAGAGTATAATCCGTAAAATCTATAAAAAAGGAGGTTATATGTTCGCAGTGTGACATGTCCCATTTCTTCTGGAGAAGACAGACGAAATCCTCCCATAAAGTATTTGCCTTTGAAGGCAACCCTTTTTTTTACATTGAGGAGTGTAAACAAAATGCAACAAGTGGTTTTAATGTTATGGCTAATCACTGTACAAATCCTGCTCCAACGACATCTCACATCATCTCTGACACAAACAATACATCAAGCAATGCAAAACCAACTTTTTATTAAATGATTTGTTTCCAATTGAAGCAAGAAGATTCTGCATTTTCAGGTGTCCTACCAGTCAGCCTCTCTTCCTGCAGCACAGCCTCCTCGTGGATGCTGGGAAGATGCTGCTGCACAAAGTTCCATACATGTATTTCATAGAGTGCTGACATAAGACAAAGAAAGAAAGAAAACTGGTTTAGCTTTTTATTAAATGACTGTATCATTGTCACAAACAAAGCCAGGAACTTCCTGTCATACCAGAATTTCATTTTTCATTTCATTGGAGTTCTATAACGGCAAAGCTGCTGCTTACAGATACTAGAGGCTCAGAAATGTCATCTGACAGAACTGTCAAGCAGGCTGTTGAGTAGAGCAAAGAGTACTTAGGTGGTGATATAAAAGAGGAAAATGACAAGGTAAAAGTAATGATGGAGGAAGAATGTGAGAGATTGGTGGAGCAGGAAAGGCTGAAGAGTGTGCGTGTTTGTGAGAAAGCGAGTCGCTGCAGAGAGGAAAGTTTCAGAGCATGTGTGTCAGCCCCATGGATTTTTCTCTGCTGCTGGTTTCCTGTAACAGGCTGAAAAGGTTATTTATTGCTGGAGAGCTCCGTGCCTCGCATTCTCTTTTGGTACATGTTGTGATGTGGGAGTAATGCTGCTGTTCCGAAAAGCAATTAAAATCATCCATAGTTTTAAAAAAAATACAGAAAAAAAAGGAGAAAAAGAGGCAAGCAACCTGACAACCCATGTCTTTGTTCAAAACATGCTTTCAGCTTTTTTTTAATCTTCTATGTTTTATGTGCTTTCATTTTCCGGATGTTGGGATTTTTTTGATCATTTCCACCGCATCAGAGAGCAGCTGTCCATTTCTTCTTTCTATTTCCAATTAAATGCTCTCTGAGAAAATCATGTAATTTAATAAACAGTCTCTGCTTCAGATCAGACTCATGTGAATCCAAGATGAATTCTTCTCTATTACTCCAGCAACCTTTAAAATGCATAAAATGAAGCAATTATGTTTCACTGTGAGCAAAGTTAAAAGCCATTTAACAGTGCGGTTGAGTTTCACTTTGCAAATGAATCATGCAGCTCCGGTTGCTGCAGGAAGAGTGGGACACAAGGTAATTTTATGGAACCTTATTTTGTTCCATGACATGTTGCTTCTCGACAGATTAAAAGCTTGTTGGCCACATTTGAGTTTATTCTTGGACTAACACAGAAGGCATTTCAGCAGTTTCAAGTAGGCATTTAAATGCTTAATACTAAATCATCAGTATTTTATTCATTCTGATCTCCACATGACTCAGAGTTTACAGTGACTTTGTACTGTAAAAGCTAAGTTCAGTTTGGGCTTTTTCAAAGCTTCAAAGACAACTTTACTGTTCCAGAGTGTAATGGTGAAGTATTGTGTTTTTTGTGCAAAGAAAAAAAAGATACAAAGGGATGGAGGATTGGGTGTGGGGTTACTTCTTTAAGAGACTCAAAAACGTATTAAGAGAGACGCGTAAAAGGACAACAGCAAAGGTCAGCGGCAGAGTTTAACCTGCAATACCTGTATTTATCCACATGGTGGCAGCAGAAACAAAGATTCACATAAATTGCCTTTGAACAAGGTTGTTTGTGTGTAAAAAGGTAAACAAAGAAAACAAGTTTACTTTTTATCAATATGTTCTGAAAATCCCAGGTTATTGGGCTGAAATTTTGTACATCTTGATGTTTTTTTCTGGTTATCCAATCAGTCTAACTCTTAGCTCAAAGTATGCAACATTTAGCAGGTTATGCACCTGCTCCAGACTGCTCAGCAGCTACCTGACTTCTAAAGGTTCAGAATGACTACCTGCAATATATTCAGAGCTGATTAACTACAATAACCACAATAAGTTGCTAAAGTCTTCAGATGTTTAAATAGAACCAACCACTAATTTAATATATTTTGGGGAAAAAATATTATTTTGCCTTGAAGAAAATGCAAACAATTGCAACTATTATTGCACTATATTGAATGCTACTTGAAAATATGGCTGTTTCAATTTGTTTTAAGGACAATTTCAGTCTCTTTTATCTTGTTTACTTTATATTCAGATTA
>JBAMIG010000024.1:16099927-16121449 GCA_037177335.1 Kiunga ballochi | reverse complement strand
GCGCCTAAGCCTGTTTGTCATGTGATGTTTGTATGTTATAATCTTGGCTTGAACAGAATTTCACTGCGGGCTGTACACTGTATAACCTTGCATGTGACAATAAATGCATTCAATTCAATTCAATTCATAATCATGCATCATCATCATGCATCATCATCATGCATCATCATCATGCATCATCATCATGGATCATCATCATGCATCATCATCATCATGCATCATCATCATCATCATGGATCATCATCGCAGATCATCATCTTGCATCATCATCATGGATCATCATCCAGACATTTTAAAAACAGCAAATTCAGGTGACAGAGTCTTCTTTCTTCTTAAATTATAAACCTCCTGTTATTTATATTTCTTGACCCCACTTTGCGCCAGCTGGAGGAAAAATCTTGTGCTCTGATCTGTCAGATTGGCTGCTTCCACCACCTGCCTGTTCCGATTACAACCTGCACTCAATGGGACAATACGTTTGGCATAAAAGATCAGCCTGCTGTGTGTGCATGCTTGCAGCAGACAGAGGCTTAAACTGCAGGTGCACACATTAATGGAAAGCTAATTAAATTTAGCTTCTGCTCTGTAAACAAGATCAAGATTAAAATAATTCAGCCGGTCTCACTTATTTCATTCATATTCAATGTGAAGTTTATAGACTAAGAATAAGTTAAGATCTCCAATTAAGGAGAAACTATTTAAAATAATATTAATATTAAGAGAGAGAAACCTTGTATAAAAACACATTTGATCAAGAAGACTGATGTGCATGTCTGCTTGGTTAACATTGCTGCTGGTTAACAGTTAACCTCTTTTCACACCTGATTTCATGGCGAGTGCCAATTCATAAAAAGTATTTGACCAAGGAGGTCAGAGAAGAGTGATGCTGGAGTCCCTAAAGAAACATCACTGTTACACTTTGCTTAAGTGTCACCAGTTCACTGCAGCTGCCGATTTATTGCTGAGCAACAAAAAAAAGCCTTCTTTTGTGTCCAAGCCTGAAAGAAAGGAATGTTGGATGCTCCATTAATTAGGCTGTTTCTGTGCTGTTGCAAAGAGTGCAAGTAATGATTAAGCCACCATGCAGCCATAGATACAAACGCAAAAACACAAGTTGTTTTATATTATGGCAGCCTTTTCTTATTTACTGTTTATTCTTAAAGCTGTACAGACAATTATATGGAAGTAAGTGTGATTAATGTTCCCTACAATGAGACTAAAATCGGATGTGCGGCTTTAAAAAAAACAACTAAAGTGGGACAATCTCATCCACCACTCATTTATAAAGCAGGTTTGCAAGATCAGTATGCAAGATATTGTTATGGAGGGAATTTAAATTGTTTTGTTGAAAATAGCCCTTCAAAACTGATCATATATCTGCAGAGGTGTACATTAATGCCATGGTCCGGCAACTGTTCCACCCAGCCACTAAACCAGCTGAAGCAGGTCCTCTGCCAGGTAAATGAGCCTGTTAGTGAAAACACCTGTTGTAAATGTAAAGGTAGATCCAAAACATTGCAGGAGTTCTACTTTATGGCAGCTGGATTGTACACCTCTGCATGTTTGTAAAGCGCATTATGAAAAAAAGTTGTAGAACCTGTAGTCTGACAGTAGGGGTCAGTAAAAGTATGCAAACTTGCAAGAAATCAAGGCAAGGTGTGCATGTGTGGCATGGTAAAGTTGAAAATGAGTAGCTGTTAGAACTCCCTACTAATTTTACAATCACTGCAGCTGCATGTTGACACAGATGTCCACGGACTGGTGCTGGACAGCTATGGTGCAGTCACAGTCATTTAAAAGGCTTTTTTACAAACTTTGTTATCATCTTGGAATATAATACTTTTAATGGTGGTAAATACTTTTTATTTGGAGCAGCAGCAACACAATAAAACATCTTTCATCACCTGAGGAGAGAAGGAACGAGAGTAATAGACAAACTCATTTAGTACACAGCCTAACAAAACCTTTAAAAATGTTATATTATTCTAATCAAACATTCAAGTGTGAACTCAGTTGCAAAGCCATGGTATTAGGAAAAATAGGGCAATTTGTCACACTGTTCCATGTCTTCACAACTAATTAAAATGCAATCACCTTTTAATGAGACAATCTATTCTTTGACCAACTTTCAGATTTCTCTTCTGCAAAAGTTTCCTGTCTCATGCATACAGGCATTTTTAAGTGGCCAAATAAAAACAACACAATTTGGAAATCTGTAAAAAAAAAATCTCATTTTCAGACTCGTTCACCTCTTTGGACATCCTGCTCTCATGAAATAGTATTAATAACACGGCAAGACATGTCTTCTGCCATGCTTATAGAACTGCTGCAGCTAGGATGTGTGCATGGTTTAGATTGCTCATCAGTTGTATTTTATCGTCCACAGTTTTGAGTTAAGATAAGATGTAAAATAGTATCTAAATATGAAAATCAGTGCCTAAGACATCCTTCATTTATCTGGTGTGGTAATAGTCAGTGGACAGTCAGCATGAAAAGTGTGACAACACATCCAGTTCTACCTATTGTCCATTGCAATGACATGACTTCTGATGTGAACTGTCTGATGATAATGTTTGATGGACAAAACTGGAAGATCTAAAACTTTGAGTTTTTTTTTTGAGACAACCAACTTGCTAAAACAAATGGAGGAAAATGGGTTTGTTTGCATGATTTAACTATAATTCACCCAACAAACATCAAGACTTATGATTATTTACTCACTTCATTGCCTTCAGGTGCCTCAAACACATGTGGTTTATTTAATAACTGTTTGAAAAAATCCGAAAAAGAAAGATGACACAATTCCATCTTAGTACTGCTTTAAATCCAATTATCCACTATGAATGAGTACTTTCAGTATATGTGTGATACAGCCTAACAACCACAATGCTTTACTAACAAAACTAACAAACTCACATATTTACTGGCAGGAAACCAAAAGCTGATATATTATAATATATTAAAGTGTCCCTTCAGGCAATTGATTTTATTTTCTTTTGCGTTTTTCCTTCAGCATTGACGTAGGAATCCTTCCATCCTCGTTTGGCTGTAAACTTACTGACCTTCTTTCCTGCAGCAGTGCTGCTCATCTCCACACCTACTCATTCTGAGCAGAAAATCAATAATCACGGGTCAAAACAGCAACTGAAGGAAGGAGTATTGGTAACCCTATAAAAGCATCAGCACAGGATTTACTGAAGATGCAATGTGAGCGCTAAGTAACCTGCTGGGTGGGATTTTACTTGTATCTGTGCATGCAGTGGAGTTTATCTTCTTTTCCTGTCAGCTGTTACGGACGCCTGTCATTTTAGTAATTATTTGTCATTAAACCTCCTGTCAACCTGCTTGCACCCTCACCCGGAGAGGCCTGGATCAGCCACACCTGCACCCTCTGGATTTGTCAGACCAGGAAATAAAAGGCCACATCACCATTCATTCAGGGAGAAATTGTTTAGAAACAGACTCTTTCTCCTTGACTTGTGAATCTGTGGACTTTGAAACTTTGTGACTCCGGCTTGGTATTTGTGGTGCACTTTGTATATTAGCTCATTTTGTGGTGTTTAGCTTAGCTTAGATTTTGGGTTTTGGTTTTTATACTTAGTTTAGTATTTAGGATTCTTGTATTTTGTATCTGTACATAGTTTGGTTCCAGTAGTGTTAAAACTACTCGGTTTTCTGTTTATTTGTATCTGTAGATAATGTGTAGTGTGAGTTTGGCTGGCTAAGGTTTTGTTTGTATTTGTACATAGTATTTTGATCATTTGTAGTTTTGTAAATGTATATTGTTTGTACACTTACATAGAATTTTGGTTTGTTTGTAATTAATATTACTAGATATTTTGTTTTGATAATTGTTAACCTTAGTTTATTGGAACTGCTCTCGCTTCTGTTAACATTTTTAGGAGACCTGTTTTATTTGGTTTGGTATTGTATTTTATATACCTTGGGGATTTGGCCATCCCAGTTTATGTTTGTTAGGATTTTATTATATTCCTTTGTTGTTTTGAGCAGCTTTATGAACCCCAACTCTGGTGGTCTCGGACCACATGTGTGTACCGTCACTCTCTTAGAAATAATAAATTCATTTTCACTACTTTTACATCTGCGCAAATCTTATGTAGTTACGACAGAAATCCCTTCTGCCAATAAGGGTCATAACATCAGCTCACATTTACCTGATCCAGATAACATAACAGTTACAGTAGATATGAAAAATGTGTTTGTTTTGAGAGCAACATGAGCTGAATCATAACACAGATTCAGTCACACGTTCATTGCAAACACACGGGGAACTTCTGATAAGCCTAATGTGAAGACAGCAGTCTTCTTTCCACACATGGCTCCCACCTTCCTGCACTCTCAGCTCTCATCATGAATGTGCAGCCGTGGAGCATGTTTGGCTCCACGCCTGCCGGAGTTCATGCTGAGCTTGAGCTCCTAATCAGGTGTCAGATGTGGGTTTGGTGTCACTGAGGTCCTGTCCATTTCCACACACACAAAAACACACACCTTTTTTTTTATTATTACAACACCCGAGAACAAAATAACAAAATGAAAACAAGGAGGAGGCTTTTTTTTTATGCTTAAATACTGCATAGTAGATTATAAAAATCTAAATCAGACTCATTTTGTTGGCTGAAAAAAAAAAGCTAAAGCAGTTTGGTTTGTTCAGACTACTTTTTAGATGAATCTGTTCAAAAATTATCAGTGACGTGTGATTGTGATGAGGGACCTAAATTATATTAATATTGTGCCTTTTCACAAAGCATGGACACGTGTCTCAGATTAAATGCTGTGAAGTTTGCACCGTCATATTCTAGAAGAGCTTACTGCATTTTAAAATGTAAAAGAATAAGTAATTTGTGTTAGCTTATTAAATAACATGAAAAGTTTGAGACTAGTCTGCAGAAAATCAGACAAGTATTTGATTTAAACGTAAAAATGCAAAATTAAGCTCCTGCAGCTGAAATAAGCTCCTGCAGCATGGAGGTTGTTCCCTTCTGCATCACATATAAAGCACAACATCCTGATCAGCGCTCCTAAAACAACTGTTTGTTTGTGAGGCTGTAAGGAACTGAAAATATTCCATCTCGAATGATGAAGTTTGGAAAGTCCCATAGCCAAGCGTGGGAATACAGCACTTCAAAGCCAGCAGCTCAACACTGGATAAGTGAATGAACAGTTCAGATGTAACTTTGTCTTCTTGACATTATTGGCAATTAGCTGCTGATAAGTGGCAGGAAAGGCAGCAGACAGTGTGTGAATGTCAGCAGAAGGTTTACAGAGATACAACTCTGCAGTCTAAACAGAAAGAGGCTTGAAACAAGCGTTACAAACCATCCATGGACCATGATGTCACAAAGATCAGTAATCAATAATTACAAGTAACTTGCTTTTTGTCTTTTACGGTGCACTTCACACCATCACTCAGTCATTGATCCGGATGGATTTCACAAGTATAGAAGTTTTACCACCTCAGAAACAGAGTTCAAAGTTTAGCCTCCCAGAAAAACCAGTCTCCAGTAGACTGGATCACTGGAATGGTCTTTTAACAGAACTTCCTAAAAAGAGATTAAACATCTGCAGCTCATCCAGATGCTGCTGGAACTTTAACCTGGACTATAAGATCTGAACACATCATACAAGCTTTAATATCTTTACACTGATTTCCTCTTGATTGTGTAAATATCCCAGGATGGTTTAGGCTCAATGTATCCCAGAATATGAACTTAACAGAGCTCTTCAAGCCAGAGATTCAAGTCAACCAGACCTGAAGCAGCGTTTAAATGTTATCCTGCAAACAGGTGGAACAAACTTTCACCAAATGTCAACACTTTTACATCCAGCTTAAAGACATGTCTTCTCTCCTGCTCCAATGCATAAAATCTGCACCGTAACTTTAGACATATCCTGCTCTTGATCCTTTAACTTCCATATGTGATTTAATTAGGATTTTTGCTTTTTGTTGCTGCTTTTTTCCTCTTTATGATGCTTTCTTACAATCATCTGTAATGTTGAGTACTTAGAGGTATTTTGCATGTAAAATGTACTATCCAAATAAACTTGACTTGCCTGTAACATGAAGGGTCACCTTGTTGGCATCAATAAGTCACTCTTCTTGATTTATGGGGTGATTTTTTTAGAAAAGTGTCACGTTTAGAAGCATACTGATAATTGTGACTTGATTCCTGAAGTATTTGAAGAAGTCATTACATTTTTTAAGAAGCTGGAAGAACTTATAATGTTAAAGCTCAAGTATCGATCAAATATTGTCTAATATAAGTCACGCAGCTGTAATTGGGAGAGTAAATTATGTGGCACATTGAGCTTGGAGGCAGTTATGAAACTAATAGGGAAAAAGGACTTTTATAGCAGGATCCAACAGAAATTTCAGTACATAAAGCTGGCTGCCTATGGCTTTGATACGTCACAGCATTAAGAACCGTCTTTCATCAAGCAAGAAAGTATAATTAACTATTACTAAGCACAATTACACAGAACTAAATATACAAAACCCAAAGTGCTTTCTTGTCCAGATGAGTTTAAACTTTGGGAATGACAACTTGCACATATTCCATATTTCAGAGTCTGTACTTTTGCTGAAAGAAATCCTCAGTGCTCCATTTTATACACAATAAAGCACGTATTCAGTAAGCAGAAGCATTAATATGTATAAAACAGAACTTAAGAGGTCAAAAAGTCCATTTTACCCATTTTTCACATAAATATAAAAAAAACTTTCCTAATAACAATTTTATTGTTTTACAACATGCTGAATGGGTTCCTTAGAAGGCAAGTGATCTTCTATTAAATACCCAGAATATTTAAAGGAAGGAAAGAGAAGGAAGGAAATGGTGCATCCAGACGTTTAATCAGCAACACATCCAAAGGTTAGACCGTGCAGGCAAAGCTTGTTTACGTCCCTGTGATGGAAGCATAAAGCAGAAAAGTTTATAGATATACATGTTGCCTCCGAGAAAACATTCCTTTCAGGAATTAAAAGCATTTTTTAACAAGATGACTCCAAACCACATTCTGCACAGGTTACAAAAGCATTACAGAGGAAGAAGGAGCTACGGGTTTTGACGTGCCTTCAGCCCTGACCTGTCTCCATTAGAAAATATATGTTGTGTGTGTGTGTGTGTGTGTGTGTGCATGTGTGATGTGAGGTCAACCATATTCACATAGCATTAAGATCCTTAAAGGATTTTTTTTTAATTGCAAGAACATCTGAAATTGTTCATGGCTTAAAAGCATTTCTTATCGCGATGAAGAGTCAAAATGAGTCCAGTCTTTTTAAAGATTCAGTTCCCTTAGTCAGGAATCAGTTCTTTGGTTCACTTTAAAAAATCTTCTCTAGAGCTGATTTATTCATAACTACAGTAAAAGTGTTGATAGACTCACTTTTATGAATAAAGAACAGCTCAACAAGTACTCATATGAGAGTACAAATGTACAAAGTATTACCTGATACAACCTAGAAAAAGCCTTTAAAGTATTACTGAGTGGGATAAAACCCATCACAAGTCTTATATCCAATATAAAGAAGTAGTTTTGATTGTGTAATCATACAGAGAGCTGCCTGTGGAGGGCAACAAAGTCCATATGGCTTCAAACCTAATTACATGTCTTACCTGCTTTTTTGTCATAGGACAAAATAGTTTGTGAATCAGTTTGAAGGAAGAACTTTGAGTGCTTTGAAAGCACGCTACTCACAGCTCAATGCATGACTTATAATTGGGAAACACTGAATGCTATCTTGAATAAACAGATCAGTGAATAAACATCAAGTCACTTCCTCTAAAGGAAGGCAGGAAGTCCGTCGGACATGCCGACAACTTGGAGATTTTAGCTTTCTTATAATGTGTCAATAACAATAACAGCAGACGATGTAAAGTCAATTAAACATTTTAACAATGGTTTTAGGACATCGGTGTAACATCTGGCAATTTGATTGAAGCATAAAGTCAAGCTTAAGAAGCCTTTGAGGATTGCAGCTTATTTTCTAACAAATTGGTTCGATTTTGGTTTATTTTGGTTCTAACTTCCTGCCTCTGCATTCACATGGACTTCACGAAAGCTGAAAATCTCGATCATCACGTGAAAATTTCTCCCTACCTTTGATGTTTCTCCAAAAGGGACTATTTATACAGCCAGCACTTGTTGTCTTGAAAGTGCACGACTGTGCCTCTGCGTTGATCCCAACTGTACACAAGCATATAAACATGGCCTGAGCTCATAACACTGCCCTCCTTATCGACAGGAACCCAAAGTTCCTCCAGTGGAAATGTCTTTGTTCCCCCTCAGCTGCCACACAATGAGCGCGACTCTCTGGAGTCTGCTGAAGGCACTGCAAGCGAAGGTCTTCGCTCATTCCACACATAGCACAGCGAAGGCTCTGACCTTGGGAAGGGGCTATTAAAATTGTTCCCCATCGAAAACACATCACCTCTGCACACAAACCCATGCAGCAAAACATGTTTAGGTAATAAAGAAAAGGTGATAAGATCTGTTTATGATTCATGCTGTTCTTTCTCCTTCATCTATCATGATGTCAAACTGCATGTGCTCATGTTGACCTATCTGACCTCAACAGTCTGACAAGTGGTGACAAATAAAAGGGAAAAAACAACAGGTATGGTTTTGCGAAGGTGTAATTTAGTGACCTCGTTCTCTAATAGCTTCTACAGGTTTCTGGAACTGTACTGTACGTTTTGTTAGTAGCATGTCAGCTATGCGACAACATTACCCTTCAGTTTCTGGTGGTTTTGTTTCATTGTCTGCATCATGGGATAAATTGCCCTCTGGAAAAAAAAATCATGCATGTAAATGACAGGAAAGTTTGTCTTTATTAAGTCAACAGTAAAATGAAAACATATACATTGTTGCTTTTTTTTTTTTTGCTAATTTATTTAGTCCTGATAAAACTTTGGAATAGAAAAGTTTGAGTTATATTTCACTTTACAAATTACCCCCAAAAAATGCCTGACATGGTGAATGCCTGCATATCGTGCGCTAACAACCAAAAGCAGGCACCCACACTCACACAGAGAATTTAGCTAATGACTCGCCTCATGGCATCAGTCAGACGAAGCTGCACAAAGAAAGAAATCCAGTTACAGCTGGCTTTTCATGACGTCTTTAACTACATTACACTTTCCTCTCAAGTCTAGATCCAATTTCCCTATCAAGCGAGGTAGCACATTCAGCCATGGTGTGACAAGGCTGCCTGCTTTAATGTTGGAAACAAACAAAGTACCTTTTTCTTCTCTTGGCATCTTCAGTGACTGAACTCTGAGTAGATGGGAACAGGAACTCAGTCAGACAGATGAAGAGAGAAGGGGAGTGGATAATTAGCTTCAGTCATAATAATGCAAAGGTGAATAAAACTTTTCTGACTCATTTCTCCAGTCCCCACCCAGTCACTTTGCTGGTTTATGATTAGAACTATAATTATGGGATAAGATAAGGATATTCAGAAAAAAAAAACAGTCAATAATTGTAATTAGTTTAATTGTAATCTTGTTTTTGGTTTTGTGCAAACGCACTTTACCAGGATCCAAGAGAAAGATAATTCCATCAGAAGTGTCTACAATCTAGTGTTTTAGCTACTGATGTGATGAGCTAAAGAGGCCAGCATCAGCTACAGCAACATGTTCATCTGCAGGATGAAGCACTTTTCTCATTAAGTCCCATTAGATATCCTTCCAAGTGGCACATTCATCCATCTGTTCATCATTACTCAATGCCATCTCTGGGTCCTGAATGACTTAATAAACAGTTTTTTTTCCAACTAGCTCATCCTTTTGCCAACAATAAAGCTTTTACTAAACATATATAGCTTCAATTTTTAATTATCCAGCCTTTGATTCGACTGTGTGTGCACCTAAATGCTCCTAGATCTGATCAGTGTGTAGTTTATAGGTAATTATTATGGATTTATATTAAGAAATCAAAGTAATTTCAGTCAAATATATCATTGTTCCAGAAGGTTATTATGTTATTAAGGTTATTATAACTAAAAGAAACAATTAAACCTTCATATTGAACATATGGTAACTTCTTATCTTTACATTTGGTCATTGTAATTTAATCAATTTGCGCAAAATGAGTTGACCTCTGATCACCTATTGAAGGTCACACATGTCAAGTGTCAAGTTGACCTGATTGATTAAAGGATCGAAACAGTTTCTGATTAATTGATTTGCTTCCCTCTTGGGAGAGCATCTCTTTCACTGCTTTCCATTAACAGGAAGGACACAAAGGGAAGACATTACTCCTCCCCTAAAGCTGTGAATTGGCTTCATGAAAACCAAAAATGAGTATTTCTTAAGGAGTAACATAAATTATTTAACTACATTGGTTGTGAGCAGAAATAAGCTTATTGATACACTGTGAGCATCTGCAGGCAGGAAGAACAAAGATGCATCTCAAAGAAAGTCATTTTAAAAGGACAAATCATATTTAGATTATTAGACATCACAAGAAATGCTATTTTTTCCTTTTAGATAAATGTTTTAATCTACTAAAATGATCATATTTAAATAATTCTGCAGCAGTCCAGTGTAAATTTCCTACAATAGAAGATAATAAATACCAAATGCATGAAATAAAGAAGTTATTGAACATTAATTTAAATGTAAATGGATTGCAATTAAGTGCACTGTAAAAAAAAGTAGTGTCTGTAAAAAGTTTTTATTAAGCCAAACAGGAAATATTTACATTGGTTTAGCATAATGATGCTACAGTCTATCATGAGACTGGGTTGATCATTGGTTGGGAACATGGTTCCATTATTAATTCAGTATTATTACACAACAGTTCAGCCTGTTATCAATGTTATGTGGTTGGTTTCAGATAGTTTAAATGTTTTAGTTTGATCATTTCCAGTAGGGCTGCAGGATGTCACCAGTGCAGGTGACTCAGACCAACTCTCAGCTTTTCAAGCTTTCAAGCTATGTAAGAGTTTTCTCTTCTTCCTTCTTTTCTTTTTAAAGAAAAAGCCTTAGCACACATCCTTGATCCCGAGTATGAAGGCTCCAAAAAATGACATTCAGGCTTACATATGAGACGTGGCCTTAGATGCAGAATCATTTGCATTTCAGTATGACTGACTTCTGCACTTTGTCTGGCATGAGGTTTAGTTTGGTTTAGGTTTGTCAACATTCAGAATAGGAACATGGGGGGATGGCACCATCATAGGTTACACAAAAACTGCAGATAATCGTAAAAATGCATTGTAAGAATATGATCTGCAAATTCACATTATAACAGAAAAAATGTTGCTGTTGTCTGATTAAAATGTGGGTTAAACTAATTAATGGGTACTGGAGGAGAAGCTGGTAGCTTTCTGTGGAGCCAACGCATAAAAATCTGAGTGACTTACCCTGAAATACTTACATGCAAACCATGTAACCATGCAAACCATTAAGCAAACCCTGATAATCTAATGCTAATCTGATAGCAGTGCTTAAAGCAAGATTTGGGTTTTGTGATATCAGCCAGACAAACCAAAGCCGTTTTTTAGGTCACATTGAACACAGAGATGAAAATGGATTTCTAATTCACCAAAACCTGAATTAGATAAAGGAAGTTTATGAAAAACAACAACAAAAAAAAACACATCTAACAGGAAAAAATACAAGTCAGCGTTGTGTAGAGTTGAAGTGAGCCAGATGTGTGGAGCTACTTTGCTCTGTACATTATTTCTCAATCTCTTCCTGGCTCATCAATACTTACTGTAGCTCAGGGCGACATATTTCTGAGACATGCCCAAACCAAGCCAGGAATGTGTGAAATTTCAAAAGTCTTTCATTCATTATTTCTTTATTCACTCTAAACCGGGTTGGGTCAAGGCTGAGTCATACAGGAGTGCCTAGAGGAAAAGATCAGCTAATCCACTTAGGTGTACAAAAGACGGTTTTCCTGGCTGAAAACGCCTGTTTTTCCATTAGGAAAAACTAACCAACAGCTTTCGTACTTAGTTTTGCACGGTTGAGGTAAGCGGTAACTTAACATCGCTGTCTGCAGTTTATATATTCAAGGATCAACGTTGACCCTGACCTCAGAGTCAGCAGCAGGTTGACTTTTATGAAGTTGTGACAAGGTCCACTGACTTTTTCACTTATAATAGATACTCTTTAGAATCAGATAAACTACTTAAGCCAACAATTGATTTTGTTTTTGTTGAATGATTTAAACACTGAAGATATTTTTACAAATTCATTGTACATTTATTTCCACTGTCACAGAAACTGAGACTGATGGTATAAGATGTAGTGAGGAGGCTGATTCTGAAACATTCAGCTGTTGCGGTCTGGTGATTTGTTGCTGGTATTTATAAAATATTTGATTAAATCCTCCTGTCAAATTCAAATTAACTTGACGTGATGAGCTATTTTGGCTGCAATGGACGGGCGACCTGTCCAAGGTGTACCCCGCCTCTACGCTGAATGATGCTGGGATCGGCTGCAGCTACACTGTGACCCTAAATGGATTGAGCAGGTTAAGAAAATGACTGACTGAGTGATTGGTTCATTATCTGATCAGACATACCTTATATTTATATATTTAAAAGGTTTTTTTTTTCTTTTGGCTGTCCTAACTTTGAAAGTTTTCCCAAAACAAATATGTACATTTAAACGGAATAACAGATAGATAAGAATATTAGATACTAAATAAATACTAAAATGGTGAATTACAGTGTTTGTTTCACAAATTACACACATTTTGCTAGATTTTGTTTTATAGTTTAACTGCATCATTTCCAGTGTGGGTAGATTATTGATGTTATTCCACACGCAAATCAATATATCAATGTGGGATTTTCATTTAATTTATCTTTTATGTCCATTTATGTCTATTCTTCCTGTAGTCTATACAACATGCTGCCATGTATTAACAATACTTCACAATGATCACATGAATAAGTGTTATTCAAGTAAAAAATAGACTAAAAAAAACCATCAAACAAACAAAAATACAAACACAGGACCTAGTCTATGTCAACACTGTTTCCACAATAGCTTTGCAAACCCTATAGATATTGACAGATGTATTTATAAAACACAGTATAAGTCATAGAATGATGTTGAGGATGTTCTGTGATTAAATGCCTTTTTAAAAGAAGTTTAAATGGATATTTTCTGCTTTTATCCAGGAAGTGCATTTCATATGAACATAGATCTGCACATTACAGCTTTCTTAGCAATAATTGATTTTATTTTGGGTAGTATGAACCTTTCCTCTGTAGGATGTCTGATCTCACAGTAGTGCTCATCAGAACTAAGACATGGGGACTGATATAGAACAATATTATGTAACACATGCAGGGCACAACTATACAGTGCATTGATGTCAGAAACTCAGTTGGTGCCTGTTTTATCCTTGACAGATTGCTTAACAACAGGTTTTTAAAACTTTAGTGCTGAATTTTTACTACTGTTCAGTAGCTTGTAATTTTCTAGTACTGTACCTACAGCAAGTTGCTTCAGAGTTGCTCCTGAGGGTTTTTTACACTCCCTAATGTCACTCGGACTGGGTGAGGTGCAAATTGCCCTTGCATATCTCCGTACAGAGTGTTGGGTTACACTGCACGCTGTTACTTGAGCATGCACAAACAGACATGCATGGAATATGTGGAGGCAAATATACATTAGAATGGAAAACTACGTGGGGAGATCTAAAAAAAAAAAAAAAAAGCACAGTCTTTCCATCTGCCAGTTCATTTAAAGATAGGTTAGTGGTAGGTGTGCGCGTGTGTGTAGTTTATTATATACACACTGACAACATACAAACTCATGAGCTGTTTTCTGCCAGCAGCTGAGGCCAGATTCTTATCAGATGCATACAACCAAACAACAAATGCTGAGCATGCGTGGGATTACACCACCACATCAAGATGCATGCAAGTGTGTGGACAGTAGCTGTGAACAAGGACTGGTTGTGGTGGAGATGTAGATGCAAGTTCACAGTTTATTTATCCTCCTTTGGCCTTTTGACCTCTGCAAAACCCAACACGTGTGTTTGTGCCCTCCATCCTGTGAGGGCACAAACACACATCCATAAAAAGGTCACATTTGCAGTCTTATATTAATCATAATAAACGTCAGGATGAAATTTTGGTTTCAACATGATTGCAACTTTTGTAAATGTGTCGTTTTGGTGGAGAATTTTGGTTATTCCTTTGACTTTTAGGAAATGTATGCTTTTATGAAATAAACAGGAAATGTGGATTAAAGAGTCAACAGAGGTTTAATTTGTTCAGATGGTTTTGGAGGGAAAATGGTGGCACTAGCCTGAAAGCTTGACTAATATGACTTCCTGGGCATGTCAGTGTGGTAAAAGGTAATGGGAATAGGTAATGGTGGGTATGATAATGGCAGGTAAGATGGTGGAAGAGATTTGTGATTTAACAGATGCCCTTTTCAATAGGAAATTAGAAGATATCACAAAACAATCCTGTCAAATCTGACTTTTCACTCATTTTTTTCCTCTGTAAATGAGTTTTGTGCAGTTTTCTGTCATGGCTGGGTATAACATATGATACTTGGGCTACAGTCCTAGCGCTGGGGGTCCTTTAACACAGTCTTTAAGACATTGACTGTTCCTTTTTTATTGGTTTCGTACCAGTGTGATAAAAAGGCCGTTCTTTATGAAAGATTAAACAACAGATATGAAAGCACATGGTGAGATTTTAAACTTGTTTTACAGAATTTAATAGTGCCAAGTTACTAAAAGTTTAACTAATTAATCAAAAAGGATGCCTAAAAGGGAAGCTCCATTAATGCAAGTGCAAGTCCTGTTGCTTTTATCTCATCTTCTCAGCCTGCCTTTCTGAATAGCTGTCTCAGAAACAATACTGTTGCTCTGCTGCAGCCTCTGTCAGCCTGTCTATTTTCCCAAAATAGTGCACTCCCCACCTCAGTGCAGAGTGTATGAGTTGGGGTTACTGCAGTGCCAGTAGATACACAAATCCCCCAGCACAAACAGTCAGTAAACTGGCTTGTTTCCCTGCCCCAGTCTGCTCACAATGCCAGCTGCAGCCCGCTGTCCACCAGCACGTGCCAGTTTGATGTCCCATTAGGACTCTGTTTGTGTGCATAGACTGTCTGTGCATGTGTGTGTGTGTGTGTGTGTGTGTAAAGTAATGAACGGCTTAGCCTAAAATCCTGTCACCCAGCTGCCTCCGTAGTCAGATGGTCCCAAAGACCCACATTAACAATATACACGGAGCAGCTACCAGGAGCAGAGGACAGACAAATTATTCCCGTTCTATCGCAGTCCGTCTGTGAGCACAGAAGGTGCATGCGCATAAAAAAAAAAAAAAAAAAGAGTATCCTTGATAAATACTGCAAAATAAATATTCATATTTGGCTGTTTATTTTTCCTGTGAATGCTGTCAGCCATTTTGAGATCAGTGTAGTATCCTAGTACTACGTGTTTACAAATGCAGTGAACTGAAATGTCCTTGGCTGCTGTGAGGAGCCACTTTTGGAATCTGGTGTCAGCTTACCAAAGCAGTCTGGGATCAGTAGGGGGTATGGATGCTGACAGGCACGAAGGCAACTTAACAGAACATCTACAGTATTACCCTTTACCAAGCAATGGCAGCGAATGAATACGTTTATGCCTCACAATGAGACATAAGAGTCATAAAACATCTGATCTGAGATCAACAAAAAGAGGATCCATCTGAATTTAAAAAGCTACCATAAAATGTATTTAAAGACTATACAGATTTAAAACTCCTTTTAACAGCAGATTCAAAGTCAGTCAAGATTTTTAACTTCCATTTTCTCCAAACAGCACCTGCAGAGGAAGGGAGCTACAGAAAAAGTGAAGAAACTTATGGTTGCAAAGGCAAAGTCTCCTCAACCAATTTTTATGCCATTTTTATGGCATGCTGGGTTCATGGTTTTACTCATAAAAAAAACTTGCCAAATCTTCTTTGATGATGCCAAAACAACTTATCGGCCTATTGGGTCATTCAAGGTTTTCTATTGGATTGAGGGAAATCTGAAGAAACGAGGCATATTGGCAAATTAACAAGCTTAATTTACAGCAGACCTTTTGGCAGCCTTACAATAGGCTGTGTGCTGTCTGCTCCGCTTTGAATGGGTAAAAAAAAACATTGAAAAGCAGGCATATAATGATCTTAAAGCTTTATAACTGGAAGAAACTTAGAATAATTCACAGGAAACATTTTCAATTCTATGAAAATGGGATGAAGGTCATTCATTTTCATATGGGATTTCCTTGTTGCAGTTAAAAATCCTTGTGCCTTACAAACCTACAAACTTCCAAACTATTGTCTCGATATCTCCTCAGATCCAGCTTACAGGATCTGACAATACTAATGATAATATCCGTAAACATTATCCTGCTTGATGATGACACCACCTCCACAACAAAGCTGTGTAACTTGATATAGTCTTTCCGACAAGGGAAGGTCCCATTAGCGCCAGACAGGGGTTCCCATGGGAATCTAGAAGTGAACCACCCCGCTAACATCTCACCAGAGATGATCACGCCAGCCTCTCATTGGCAGACAATGGATCAGCCCAGAACGAAAGATGAGGTTCTATTGGTATGGCGTGAGCGAGTGTGATGGCAGGATGCGAGGAGGCGGTCGATGTCACTGGATCCATTAATCTAGGCCCTCCTGATCCCACACAGAGGAGGGCAAAGACATTTGCTGCAGGGTTTCAGAAGACTGCTCATCTATTCAGAATAAAACCCAGCACTGCATTGCCACATTGCCACAAATACACCAGTAAGTTCACACATTTACAATCAGGTTTCATGTCCATTTCTTTTTCTCTCAGGTCACCATGGTAACAATAAAGATGCAGTTTCCATTGTGATTCCAGTCTCTTACTATGCTTTAAAAATATTTTCACTTATGATACTCTCTCACACTGATAAACTGTAATGTGTACAGTGCTAAATGCATCCCATTACGCTCATTTTGAAATGCAAATGTTATATTCTTGAAATTCAAAGGAAATCGCACATTATTACGTAAGAAAGAGCATAGTCCTTCAAATCGGTCTTCCATCAAACCATAATAGTAATATTTGGTCCTCTCTCATCTTTAATATTTGAACAACTTTCCAGCTGTCATCATTTAAGAAAAATAAGCCAAAATCCAGCAGTCAGGCACAGCTGATCTGTATAGCACCACTTCATGACATCATCTCAGGGAGCTTCACAGACATTAATTTGAGCAAATTAATAAAAATAACACCAAAATATTGCATCAAATCTAGACTTCAATCTGCTTTCTAAACTGCATGAGGCAACAGAGGGGAGGAAAACAGGAAGACAAAACCTCCGGCTCAGGTAGGACAGCCATCCGCCTCAACTGGCTGGGAGAGGCGAGGACAGGAAAAACTGACTAGCATACACTGTAGCTTTAACCAGGAAGTTGCTCATCAGATTTGTTAACAGTTTGATCTATTGCTTTGGATTAATCAATGCGTTTTAACAAAATGCCAAGGAGGAAAGACATCAGAAGGGATCTTTAGGAAGTTTCTCTTTCTCCATATTGATGTAGGACGGATTATTAAGGCCGTTTTCTAATCAATTCACAGTGTTTCCATCTCCAGTGATGAAGATTATTCAAGACAGATTACAATCTTCCGGGAGTGGATGTCCCAACAGGTTTATGCACATTACAAATGATAAGAACCAGCTGCAAATATCTGGATAGCTACATAGCAGACTGTTACCCTCAGTTATCATTGTAAAACTTTACTTGCAGCAGAAACCTTTTACCTCTTTAAAAATATGACATTAAAGGCTTAGTTTGCAAAGTCGCATCTCAACAAACAAGATATTTTGATCAATGTCATTTGGACAAATAACACAATAATGTAGATGTTTAGGCATAATTACTAATAACATATTGGCACAAGCATTTCACATGCACAGTAAGAGTTTATGCTTTGGACTGGTTTTAAAGTGACATTACCTGCACATCAAGTAGGTCGACCATTAAATCTTCTAAATTTGTAACTTAAAATAGTTTGACCAGCTACTCACTGCTTTTGCATTTAAACTTAATCTCGTCACCCACCACATTTAAAGACCAGAAAAGATCAGGAAGCATTTTTTTTAAACAAAAAAGAGCCTCAGGACTGAGAATAAACCCAGCAAAACGTTCTGCACTGCACACCAAATATTACAAAAATGATCAGATGTGTTGAAACTGCTTTAATAAATAAGTGGAATGATTATTTTGAACAGTGAAACATTCGCTCAGAGAACGGAAACGTCCCGACCGTAAAATGGATACAGTATGCATATTCAGCTTTCAACACCAGTGCTGCATCTTTAATGGTTTATTTTGCTGTGTCCCATTTACAGACATACAATGGCGTTTGAGACAATGACAAGATGTGAAAAAGGGGTAAAACTTTGTAATGTGAAACTGAGTTGGTAACTTAAAACACGTCCGCAAAAACTGCAAAAGAAAATCTCTGCATTTGCAAACATTGTCCTCTTCATTAAAGCCTTTAAACCAAACAGGAAGCTAATGCATGACATCCATATTAGACCTACTGACATCCACATTCATAACATTCAAAACTGCTATGGTGGATTGCTTTTGTCATTTTTTCACCCCCTCAACCCCTCCACTGGAGTTTCCATTCCAGAAATCTCCATTATAGTAAAGTGAGACAAGGAAGAGTGCTCTACTCAGGCGAATAAAACATGCCACAATACACCACACAATGTCTGAAAAAATCATCTTAATAGTGAAAAGAAAACAACAAGAAAGTATATGATCATTTATAACACAATATGCATAAATAATTACATTAAGGCACCTGAAATAAAAGGGTTTTGTGATGGGTTTAAAAATGGTTTGGAAACTTTAAGGGTATGGGGTTGGCATTTTTCAAATATTACAGTTTAAAGGAAGGATGAAATTAGGAGATAAGGGGGTCAGAGAGACAAGAAGCTGGATTATTTTTTCAGCCTAATTAAAAAGTTTTATGTAGAGATTGTGGTTTTGGTAGACGTCTGACATTCTGTTTTATATCATGCTGAAAAGCACTGTTGGGTTACTTTACAACCCCCACCCCCTGCAAAAGAATAAAAATAAAATAAAATTGAATATCTATGCCAAACCAGTTATAAACCCCTCATAAAGACCTTTTTAGGTGGTACCTTACTGCAAAGGTTCCTAACTGTGGGACTCTTGATATTAAGTGTTATAAAACCTGTCGTTTCTGACTGACATAAATAAAAGGAATGGCATTGTAAAAAAAAAAAAAAATTATAAAATAATAATAAAATGTGTGACTTGTCTTTAAGTTACTTATTTCAAATATACACAGCGACTCCTTTGTATTTACATGTATGTACAGAGTAGTCATTTCTGTTTAGATCAAATACCTTGAATGGCGTTGCTGTGAAATTGAACTCTAAATGTACACTTATCCCTTTGAGATCAGAGAGAAAGGAGGTCAAACTGGGCAGCACGACTTGGAGCCACAACTTAGCTCATAGAAAAAGGCACTTGCTACCAACACAAATACTGCAAAAAAAATAATCCCAAAACAGGAGTTTTCAGACAAGAAAACTGAGGGACAGAGAAAAACAAAGATATGCAAGGCCACATAGTAGGCACTGGGGTTTCTGTCCCCGCTCCCCCTCCAGGCCAAGTGTTTTGGTAAGGCTGGCGCATGACGGCCACAGGTGGATTGATGAGCGTAGCTGGAAGGCGACAAAGAGGGTTGGATGCAGCAGTCCATTTCCCTCTAAACCCTTCCTTTACAGTCCCTTTAATGCGTATCTGCCCCCACAGACACTGAACAGGAGCCCACTTACAAGTTCAACTAAATCATAATTATTTGTAAACAAAAATCTTTATACATTTTTTTTTTAACTCCATTACAATTATTAACTCTTAAATGGTACAATTCCATAACCAAAATTGCAGAAAGCCTATTTTGCCTTCTGGAAAATAAGAAAACACATTTCAGCTTCTTCTATATGCATAAACAAACAAACAAAAAACACATAAGATGTTCACTGTGCTCTAGTCTCCTGAATCCCAAAATGAGTGACAAAAAGATGAAAACAAAAAGAATGGCTTATTAAAATACAAAGCCTTTTTTTTCTTTTCAAAAAGAAGTCTGAAACGTAGAATAGTTGCTGCCTTGCAGCCTCTTTTGCTTCCACATTGTCCTCCGTTTACATTTCTTATACACAATGGTCTCTGAGCTCTTTCTGACCAGTCAAGACGGCACTGACATTTTTCCACCGGTTGTCTTTGGGGCTGTAGCCTTGGGTCCGATGGGGCGCTTTGAGTGGTGAAATGGAGCTGTGCAGTGTACAGATTACTCCCCCACTGGACTGCACTGCAGTTTTTGAGTACTTATAAACAAGCTGCTTGCCTGCCTCTGCTCCACTACACTCCTCCTCCTCCTCAAGCTCAAGCTCGCCTTCCGTCTCCTCGTCCTCCTCCCCCTCATCACATGTCCGAACGGAGGGGCTCATGAGTTTTTTGCGCTCCTGCTCAGCCTCCCTGTTGCTTTCTTTCAGCTGTTGCTGCTGCTGCTGCCGTCCCACGACGAGACGCAGCGGTTCCCACTGGTTGTTCACGTTATCGTCGGCGGCCGACTGCGAGGTCCTCTCGCGCTCTTTTCTTCGCTTGCGTGTCCACCAAACACAAACAATGATACAGAAGAGACAAAGCAAACAGAAGAGGGCACATAGAAGAGGAACCAGATAATCTGGTGTAAAAACAGACAGGGAGAAGAAGCAAAGAGAAATCAGCACAAGCAAGAATGTGTTCAAAAACAGCTCAAAAAACACAAGGGGACCATTACAAATCCTTGGGGTTCACCTTTGTTAATTATTACTCACCCACTGAAGGGGGCATAAGCTGTGTTTCCACTTTGACTTCGATGACTGCTAGCATAATAGTGCTGTTGTGCCGCTTGGACAGAGTACCCACAATAGCACTGGCAGCTTCCTGAATCAGGCTGTGGTCTGGAAGGTCTTCTGGCTGGAAAGACTGAGCAGAACATGCATTTTACGCACCTTTCACTGCAAGCCAATGGTACATTTATCCGGTTTTATCCAGTTGGTCAAAACACAACAAAAAATGGTTTAGGTAATTTCTCACCAGAGCTAATTCAACAGAGTCTGGATTTGATTGGGAAAGGTCACAAAGCAGAAGGAGGGAGTGGTCTTTTGCCAGTCTCCTCGTGTCAGGAAGATATCTCAGCTCGAAGCAAATATTTTCCACTGTTGTTCCCTACATATGCACACACAGACAAAAACAAGTCACTCATTGGCACTAATAATTAAAAAAAAAAAAAGAACAGCTTAACCCCTTAATGCCTGAATTGAGAGTAACTGGGCATTTCATTTCTGAAATCTAAGAACTTTATTTGACCCTTTAATTAAATCTGAAAAGACTAGGCTGTTTATTTTTTCCATATATTTACTATTTATTACCATGGAACAAATAAAAATGATTACAGTGTAATCTCCTGCTGTCTG
>JBAMIG010000024.1:16076599-16099827 GCA_037177335.1 Kiunga ballochi | reverse complement strand
TGGTAAACAGCATTATGAGTGAAGTTTCTGCCATAAAGTGATGCAACATGTCTCAGAAACAGTATGTATCAAATATGTGACATACGTCCATAAGAGGTTTAAACCAAGGGCAGCAAAAAAGAAAAATATAAATAAGAACAATGTCTCACCGGTGGCACTTTGTCTCTGTTGAAAACAAGTGTTATGCGGCCACAGCTGTTGTCTAAATGGCCGCTGTTTGGCTGGCACTTGGTGGTTGCTTGTGGAGGTGGAGGTCCAGCCATAGCACAAACCCCCCAATCATTGCAAGGGGGGGAGAAGCAGGTGTAGTAGTTGTGCTCCAGACACTCCTGTCCAGCTGGGCAGGACTGCCGTCGCTGGTCCTGCTCCGACGGCTTGAGTCGGCATGGACGGCGACCACACAACACCTGGTGTCACAAAGTCACGCAACATGATTAAACACTATTCAAACTATTAGTCGTTTCTTTAATTGTTTTTATTCTAAAACCAACTTCTTTTTGTTTGGTTCTTTTGGTAAGTAATTCATCCTTTTAGTTGCAGAAATGCATGGTTACCTTGGTACAGTAAACTTTGCCGTTAATGCAGTTACAGCTGTTGCACTCCTCCTCCCAGTGGCTGCCATGTGGAAACTGCAGACCAGCATAGTGACAAGTCTTTCCAATACCTATGACTACAAACAGAAAATACCACATTTACCTCTTACACGTGTAGCAAAGAGCAAACCAGTCAATCAAGTTTGCAATTCTGAGAAAATACTAAATTCATTTACACTCTTGGCATCGGGCTCCTGTTCTACCAAGAGGACAAATGCATCGGAAACCGTTGATCTCATCGATGCATGTGGCTCCATAGGCACAAGGAGAAGACTGGCACTCGTTGATGTCTATGAACAAACAATAGCACAAAGGTTACATTTTCAAAGTCTAGTAAGTTTTACACTAAAAGACCCTTTTAGCAAAGTTAGGCGACCAGCAAGGTAGAATGTACTGAAGCTAAATTGATCTAAAGGTCTTCTGAGAAACTTTTCAGAACCTCAGATGTTGTGTTAAATCAGTCATTACTGGCGAGCAAACAGCTGACAAGCTAGTCAGTTAAATTTCTGCTAGCTAAACTTGGTAGCCTGATTCAGTACAGCAAAAAACTACTAATAAAAAAAACATAAAAAATAAAAACTCAGATACAGCAGAACACATAGCAGAAAAATGGATGTAGCAACCACAAGGCATCCTTTGCATTGTGGACAACCATCTTAAAAAAAAATTTAGCCGCTAGCATCAACATTTTGGTGGCAACTCTCAAAAAAGGCAAAAGCAAAAAAAATAAAATAAAAAAAAGCACAATTCTAAATGACAAACTATTTCAATATCTTATTTTTTTTACAGGTCAGATTACAGCCTGTTAGATGCTCAATTTCACAAAAAATAAATAAAAGTCAGAGTTTTGGTAAAAATATTTCACAAAACTGTCATTTTATTAGTTTACTTTGTTAGATCATCCAACAAAAATAGAGCTTAGTCGACTTTTATTATCAACATCAGTTTTAGACTAAATAAAATTGCAAAGACTAGTTGCCCCATCCATCCGACATATCTGATCTGACATAACCAATGCCACAGAATCCAGTGATTACTTTAGGTACATCCGTCAGTTATAAGTTGCCAATCAACAAATCTTGTGACCAAATTTTGCCAAAGACTTTAAATAACTCACAATTTTGGCTGCTGATAGCACTTCCATTAAAATGATCATAATGATCAATCAAAAGGTCCATTTCAAAGATAAACTTGCAATAAATACAAACTCCTAATCTGTAGGCGCCTCAGAAATCAGTGGGAACTCGCAGCCATTGTCATCAACCTGATCGCATAAAACAGTCTGGATAAGAATCCTCAAATTTGAGCCTGGCTCCAAAGGTGAACGCTATCCGGCCAAAACAAAAGGAGCAGAGAAGGAGAATTTCAGGGTCACTGAGTAATTTGTCTTCAGCGTGTGAATGTGTGACTGTGAGAGTATGGAGGAGGGATGACCTCTGACCCCTGAAGCGTTGAAGGACCAAGAAAAATGGTGGAGTGCTTGCATTTAGGTGTCAATGTGTCCATCTAATCCTTGTCCTTACCTTTTTCTAAGCTCCCTCCTTACTCAGTCTATACAACCTCTTTATTATACTGCGTTTCCATGACTACATTAGGGTCCTGAGGGTCTTTGTATATATACCTCCCATCAAAAAGACCAGGATATCGTTAGGTAACTTACTAATTCTGCAGTCTGGGCCAGCGAAACCCGGGGCACACTCGCAGCGAAACCAGTTGACACCGTCTACACAAATCCCGCCGTTGTAACTGCGAGGAAAGAAAGAATTTAGATGAGGCTGTACATCCTTTCCAGCTGCAACAAAGTACATTGTGTGCGTGTTAGTGGTGGGGGTCACAAAGCTCAATTCAACTCATCAATACAAGCCTCCACCTTTCAGATGCTAATAGGCGTGTCCAGTCCCACCCCTCCCCTCCTCTCATCATACCTCCTCAAAGCCAGGCTTCCCCCCCCAGGTCGCACACGAAGAATAGACATATACAAACCCCCCTCTGCCACTCAACCTTCCCCCCACCTGCATTCACCATAGGGTAGGTGGGACTCTTGTCCTCCCGATAAAGCTCCCACATCTCACTGTCCCATTCAATACCCGAGCTCCCCCCTGCACCTTGTCAGCGAGATGCCCCTTTGAGGCTTGGTTTAAAAACAACAAATGCTCTTTAGTGGCCCTTCACCCCTTCAGCCAACAAGGTCTGCGTAAGGTGCAGAGATGAGGAAGGGAGGAAGGGAGACAATGTGTATGAGGCAAGAAATGCTACATACCATGGATGAGGGTTGCAGTCGTCTGTGTCTGTTGGAGAAAAGACATTGTGCTTAACCATTTTTCACTAGACAGATATCTTATTGTATTCATTTACAAATATTTCAAAAGCCTTTTAAAATCTAGAAAACGTCCTTTAACAGCATATTGTAGATAAATATGTTATTTATAAAGACAGGCTGCTAAAAAACATGCAATGCTAATTCAAAACCTGATTATTTTCTTGTCTTTTACATTGGAAATATGCAGAGGAACTAACTTTGTTCACAGGTGGGTCCCTCCCAGCCATCTTTGCAGATGCAGGAGAAGGTGTCTCCTCCTCCCACACACGTCCCACCATTGAAACAAGGACTAGAGGCACACGAGCTGTTCTTGGCTGCGGGAAGGGAGAGGATGAGTCAAGGTACTCCAGGTTGTTAAACAATTGTTTGCATTATAAATCAAGTTTACATCTTTTTTTTTGTTGGAAAAGTTTTCATGTTTACAGTATTAAACATACTCTGCAGCTTGTCTTACTCTTTAGAGTCCTAGAAACTGCCACTTAACTTTTCACAGACTTATTAAAAGCACATTAGCCAGCAGAAATCCAACACTAAAGTGTTTCGGTTGCATAGTAAACACGATGAATCTTCAGTAGCCAGTAAAAGAATACTTTGCACATGAAATGCCTTAAAAACGAATTAAGAAAGAAAGAAAACACCACCAGCTTTGTGTGATCAAATCTTATTTGAGAGCATCATGAAAAGTAAAATCCTACCCAGTGCAAAAGGTCAGATATGTCTACATAATAAGTTATTGAACCTTACAGGGTTGTACCCAGGTCTGCTGCTTTTGCAAAAATGTTTTTACCCTCATCTGAACAGATTTTTCCTCTGACCTCTCATGCAGCCTCATCTGGAGACCCAGTCTGTTTATGCTTAATATCATAGTCTAAAGACAAGACTGCTGCACGATTTCATGCAAGTGTCTGATATTAACTCAATATTTATTGCAAACTGTTATTTCTTACAATTTCACTAAAACATGCATGTTTTAGGTTGTGCATGAGGGTTTTTTATATGCAAAAATGTTATTTTCATTCTTTTTTCATGACTCAGAAAATGAAACTTTACACTAGGTGCCACTGATAGAAATTTATCCTCAATATAACCATTGTGACAGTTTCTATAGGTAATTATTCCACCATAGTGTCCAGCATCACCATGGGTTATAATGCAGCATCATTAGTGGTTTACACATACTAGCTAAACAGCTTTAAACACTGCACATGCTTAATGTGTTGCCAATAACTGAACTAACTCCAAACCTAAATGAGACTTTAACACAGAGACAATAACAGTAACTTCCTATATGTCCATATTCTGCTTCCTACCTGTGTTGCATGTGTTTCCTCCCCAGCCAGGTGGACAAGCACAGCGGAAGGCGTCCCCATGGTCGTAGCAGGTGCCTCCATTACTACAGGTGGTCTCATCACACTGACTCTCGCCTGAAAAGCACAAAAAGCACAATAAATTGATAAAATTAGTACAAAAACGTAAACTTAATGTTTATTACTAATGATAATAATAAAAAAGTGTTTCAAAGTAGCAACAGCTAACATAACTCACGGGAATGGCAGGTCTTCCCTTTCCAATTGTCAGCACACTCGCAGTAGAAGTCGTTCACCAGGTCAACGCAGTGTCCGCCATTCTTACACGGATTGTGCCTGCACTCGTTGATGTCTAAGAAAAGGAGGAAGACGACTCAGTTGTTCATTCCCTCATTAATAAGCTGCTGTCTAAACCATACAAAAGATATTTCAGCCCAACGCACACAGGAGGTTCAACACCAGGCTTGAGTTTTTGTTTGAAAAGATCATCCAAAATGAAGAGCGTTTGCGATAAATCACGCTCGGGTTCGAGAACTTACTGAGGTCACAGAGCTGACCCTCCCAGCCGTCTGGACAGAAGCACTGAAAGGAGTTCACCCCATCGATGCAGGTCCCCCCGTTTCTGCAGGGGTTACTGATGCAGTCATTAATATCTGAGAAAACAAAAATATACTTCATTATTCAGAACATCTTTTCTGCACACGTAGAAGATATTTCCTTTCTGGACTTCAAAGCGCAAAAGAGTCGACGTACTTTCATGGCAGTACATGCCGCTGAAACCAGGATCACAGACGCAGGTGAAGTTGCACGCCGGCTGGCTGATGCACTGCCCCCGTGGACCACAGACATTGGACGATATGTGCTGAACTCCAGAGTCATTGGTTGCTACGGCAACTGTGCAGCTGTCAATCCCTGCCAAGGGGGGAAAAAAATAGTAAGTTTAAATGTTAACTCTTCGATATTTGCATTTGCTCAGACCTAACTGCGTGGTTCTTCATTCACCTGGACAGGTGCTGGTTTGAAAGTGCTTCTTAAGCCTTTCGCAGGTCTTTCCCTCAAAGCCTTCGGGACAAGCACAATAGAAGTCTCGCTCCATAGTGTGGCACGTGGCCCCATTCTCACAAGGGTCTGGATCGCAGGTGTCCGAAGGGGACCAGCTAGGTATCTGACAAAGGATACAAGAGACTTCTAGGATAAAATGCAGACGGATCAAAGTACAGAACCAAAAAAAAAAAAGTTCCTTTAGTGAACAATGATCATATTTAGCATCATAGTTTGTCCCCTTGTCCCGGGACTCCATTTGGAAAATAGCTTTTTGACTAACTAGTGCGTTTGCAGTCATGTCTCTCAAAAATGGAGAACCGCAAAAGCTAAGTGCATAAAATAAATTCATAGAAAGTAGACAAGATGACAACCAAGAGAAGAAACAAAGATCGCTTTATCACTTTAGCTTAATGTTGGGAAAATATCGAGTTAGCCATCTCTGTGGTTGAAAATACACTGAAAATGGGCTTTTCTTCTGCCAACATGTGATTAACCAACAGTGGCTTTTGAGAAGTGACTTCTGTAAATTTCCCTTTCGTACACATGAATATTAATTTACTCCGGATAGTGCCTGTGGTAAGTTAGGATTTGTTTAACTTCAGTTAAATACAAGATGCAGCAAAGTGCGCCGCTAATTCCTTCACAAAACGGGTCCAAGTAAAATCATTTGACATTCAAAACACTTAAATTGACATCTTAGAGACATCTCTTCCTTAAAAAGCTCTCAAAGAAACAAGCCTTTTCTGGCACTGAACAGCTACACTGGATCTTGGAGCAGGATGCAATGCTTTTCCCACAGGCATCCGAACAGCGGTTGTAGGGAATGAAAGGGTTTTTCCGTTTCAACACATCATCATTGCACAAAAAACACTTTGTTGACAAGCACCGACACAATGAAGCAAGACGAGTCAAAGCAGCAGTGGAGAAAGGAGGGATAAACTCCCTGCAGATGAGCAGCTTAGTGGGCTCAGCCTGGCACTGCTCTTCCAAATAAAACAAAAGGTACGCAGACATGAAAAGTAAGCCTCAGAAACTTTTGCTAAGCTCATCAAGGGAATCCATGCTTTTGGTTTTACATTAATTCTCCCAAGATTATTCCGAGCGATGCCTTATCCAAGATGTAGAGTGAGAAACTACCGGTTAAAGGGCAAAAGAATAAAAAGAAACATCATGCAGAGGCTCAGTTAAGACAGATAAGTAGGGTACGTTAAGGCCAGGGTAACATATTTAGCCATTTCTAAATTCAGCAATACAAAAGGTTGGAGAGAAACAGAAGCCTGCTGCATAAACTCTGGGTTGCACCCTTTAGCCATTTAAGGTGCTGATTAAAGGGACGTAGAGCAGGGCAACAGGGTGGTGAGTTTGTGGTCTCACAGTTTATTTTACAATAAGTGTCAGGGCCAGATAGGTCTTTTTCTTCAACATTTCTGTGTGTGTGGTCACAGTATTATGTCTGGGACCAAGTGCGTCAATAAATCATCACATTGGACTGCTTGCACCGGTCAGCCATTTTTCAAGAGACATTTAGTAAAGCAGATACTAAAGCATTTGTAGTGAACTGGAGAGTAAGTTTTTTTTTTCTACTTTAATCTTAAATTCTCCTTTACTAAAGAACTATTGTAGAATATTCACATTATTTAGCTGAGATGGTGTGAATAACAGCTTCATATTTTAAAAATCTGCATTTATTTTAGCCTCCTGTTCTGTTGCAATTGAACAAAAGTTGAGGCAAACACGAGGCTGGGATGAAAATGTATTGCACAATCAAACTTCCACTGACCCGAGACAGGATCAGAGAAGCAATAATCAGAGAAATATGACGCTGGGGGCGTTGTAGTTCTGGCACGACAGGACAAGAACGTACAGTGTGCCGTAGCAGCCATCAAAGTTCTTTAGCATGCGGGCAAAAATCCAACATCGCCTCATTCAGAGAGGCTCACATTTATAGTAGAGAAGCTAAATCCGGACTGGCTCCAGACCAGCAATGTCCTCCATTTAGGGCCCCAGAGATGCAGTGAAGTGTCAGTTTTCTCACTGATAACCTACATTCAAAACATACAGCAAGGGCGTAGAAACGCAGGGAAATGTTTTAAAGAGCTGGAAATTGACATAAAAAGTAGGCCTGATTGTTGAGCCGTATTACGTAACCTATGCAGACCAATGATGCTGCATGTTGGGTCAAATATCAGTTACTTGTAGTCAGGTTACTTTGAGTGTACCGCAATTAACTTTAGTGCATGAATCTACAACCAACAAAGTACCATTATGTCAATAGAATAATCACTAAACATATTTATATACACATCAAGTTAATATGTGCAAGCAGATGAAAGCATCTTATATAATGGTTGATGATGAAGACCACGAAGTAGTCACAGAAATAATAGTTTATACTATTATAAAAATTGACAGAAGTCCAAATTTGGAAGCTATTCCTAATTTAACTCATTTATGTTCCTTAAAATAAAAAAAAAGGGACTTTTCCCCTGCAGTCTTTGCTAAACTCTCCAACAAAGAAGTAGATAAAATTCTGAAGTCTATGTTCAGAAACAGGAACTCACCTCGCACAGTTGGCCAGTAAACTCTGATGGGCATTCGCACACAAAGGTGTCCAACACTGTATGGCAATGTCCGCCATTCTGACATGGTCTGCTGTCACATTTATTTCTCTGGATTTCACAGTGAGTGCCCACAAAACCAGGAGGACACTGGCAGTGGTAGCCCCTTGGTCCCATCTACAAAACAAACCAGTAAAATAAAGAGTCACCAGGTTTTTTTTTTTTATCATCGTATGTGATTTCAATTCTAATAACAATTCTATAACCACCTTGCAAGTCGCCCCATTCTTGCATTGACTATGACAGCTGCCGGCGTCTGAAAACCAAACAAAAAAAATACGATTAAGCACGTTAAAAACCAACCACTACCCCAGCATTTTGTTAAATCTTTAATAAATAGTGTTTAGACTAGGTCAAAGTTTGGAAAAGGAAATGAATAAAGCCAAGACAGTGCCATATAAACCTTACTTAGTAAGTGGACATGCATGGCAGAGCTGGAGGTTTCAGCTCGACAGAGTGAGTAGGAAACAAGTTACCACTTGGGGGGGGGGGAAAGGAGTTAAGCTACACCAAAGCTGTGTTTTCAGGACGTGATAGGAGACATCTGAATAGCCAAAAGATGATGTCGTTAATGGAAGAAGAACAGGTCCCTGCAGAAGTGACCAAGTAAGAAATACTGACTGATGTCACAGTTTTGTCCGGACCATCCCCGAAAACAGTCGCAGTGATATCCACCAATCAAATTTTTGCAAGAGTAAGCGTTCACGCAGGGCTGTCCTGCGCACTCATTTGCATCTGTGAAAGCAGGAGGTAAAAAAGGAGCCCATCAATTCAAATGAACCAAGGAAAGGCCAGGGAAAGAGGAGAGACCACCAGAATCTAATCAGCATTTAGAGGAAAAAGACGAACTGGCATCAGATTGGCCAACGTGACCATGTAAAGACATCTACAATATGGCTTAATTAGGATTCACAGCAAAACTATAGGCTTTATTCTACTTTAAGAAGCTTTATTATCCTGTAAAGTTTGTGTGAAGTGACACTTCTTTCGTTGTCCATACCAACAGGTATTCATCATAATATAAATCTTCACGTTTAATGAGGTTTTACAAAACACACACGGATTCAGACGCTTGTTTAACACACTAATTTGAACTGTTCAGTGAAATTAAATGAGCAGAAAGAACATTCATAACCCATAGACATCAAAGGGTAGAGGGGGTGGAAAGGATGTTTGCAGGGAGCCCTGCTCCATACAACTGTCTTCTCTCTGAAACCCAACTCTCCACACACACACAGACACACAACAATAGTCAGGCTAAGACAGGAGGTCTATTGCAGCCTGTAAACTGAGACCCGAGCAGGTAAGATGACCCTGAACTCTTGAGATCCCTTTCCTGCTGTTGCCCACACCACATACATGTGCAATCAACTTTATTTACTGGTTGTAATCCATTTCCTAGCTTGATGCTGGTCACGTCCACTTGTCAAGATGGGAGTGATGCCAGTACAAATTCCACCTCCAGCGTCAAAGAAGCGCCCAGATAAAAAAACACTAGCTGCTTATAAAGTCATTGAGGAAAAAGCCCCCCACCATCCTGAATTGTGAGCCAACTCATCCAGGAAATTGACGGCCTGTACCGTGGCCATAAGGCTCAGGTTGCAGTTTACCAATTCAATCTTAAGATGACGGCTTCCTGCCTGACCAGTTTTCTCAGTGGTTGTTTATTGGTTTTAGGAAAAGGAACAAATGGTAATTGTAAAAGAAAAAAAACATGTCCCTGTAGACAAACTGCATGCCATTTGTGATGAAAACCTTACCAATCTGGCAGGTCTTCCCTTCCCATTGTGGAGGACAAACGCACTCGAAGCCATCTTCCAAGTCAATACAAGTTCCACCCTTAGCACATGGGCTGGAGACACACTCATTCAAATCTGAAGAAAAACAAACACTTTGCTTATTTCCAACAAAAGGAAACATTTATAAAGTTCTGATAACTACTAAAGAATGAACACCCAGGTAGCTAGCTGACAAGTTGAGCATGTTGTTTGGAAGTTTGCTCATTTTGCTGCTAACTCAGTTAGCTCCTGAGGTCCCAACTTGCAAACTACTTTAAAAAAGTAGTTCACCAGTTCCTGTTCGGGATTGGGCCAACTTAATTTGAGGCTATTATTAATCAGAAATCCCCCATTTTCTGCGCTTTTCCACTAACACGTACTAGCCCAGCCCAACACCACTTCACTGTATTTATTAGCACCCTTGCTGCTATGACCCCATCCATAATGAGGGCACTTCAACTTTAACTAAAACTATTGAAATCAGGCAGTATGATGTTGGATAAAATGAGGTAGGACTTAGTATGTGCAAAGTGGAAAAGAGCCAGGGGAAGGAGGGGAAGTTCAGAGTTAGGTGAAGTTGCTTTCATACAAGCTAGCATGAAGCTTCAAAGTCAAACCCTTGCTGGCGCTGGACTCCAGCGGTTCTGAGGAGTCCAAATTGTTCACCAAACAAACAGCTTGTATGGCCTTCAGACTTCAGAGCCAAAATAAAACTCTGTTGTCATCGCAACCAAAATCTGTGATCATTTGTTCTCACAGCTTGTTAGCTTCTGGCTAAACATGCTAGAAGTCAGGATTGGGTCCTAAAAATGGTGCATTGCCTTTCTGAGGATACAAGTAATGCCCGGAAGATTCTGAGTAAAAATCCAGCATTAATGGCTGATAGCATTAACACTAATACAATTCTTTATATAATTTTCAGTCTAAAACAACTTCAATAAGATTATTGAACTTGTGTTAAAAGGCTTTTGACAGTCATATTTCCAAATTAACCCTTGAGGCTCCTGGATCTGAAATGTTTAAACTACATACAGCCATTGTCTCATAGGGATAAAAGAAAAACAAAACAGCAGAAAAACCAAATATATGATTTAAAGAACTATGTAGGCAAGGGTGTGCATGAAAAAAAAAAAAAAACACTCACTGCTGGCACAGGTTGGACCCTCCCAGCCTGGCAGACACTGACACTCATATCCTGCAGGCACCTCGTTGCATGTGCCACCATTGTTGCAGGGATTGGACACACAGGAATGCTCAACTATAGGGGTAGCATGGCACAAAATGAAAAATAAGTTACTTAAGGTGCAAAGGTTTTTATGCTGTGCACTTAAATAGATTCTGTCACAATCACTAAATGATATTAAAGGAATAGTCACAGGATTAATTTCCTCCCTACAGAACATAAAATAGAAAACCTGAACAAATGATATAAGGACAATGTGCATGTGTTGCATATAGAAACTCCTCCGCAGCAATCTGTAGATGTTTGCATGCATTGCTCTCACCTATTTGACAGTTCTTTCCAGAGTATCCCGGTCGACAGGAGCATTGGTACTCGTCTGGTTCAGTGTTCATGCAGGTTCCTCCATTGACACAAGGCTGGTGGCGACCACAGTAATTCAGATCTAGATGAGAGCGGCAGAAACAAAATAGAAAAACAAATCCCTTAGTCAATTAGTCATTCTCAAACAAAGTCTCTGGTTTAAAAAATTACAGTATAATTCCCCTAGATAAGAGCACCATCAAAACTCAATTTCTCTTTTGCAAATTTGATATCTGAATAAATAAAATGGCCCCTGTTCCCTTTAAAATAATTAGTTACTGCAAAAGTATAATACAATCAGTACTTTAGGTGAAAACAAAGCAGCAACCATTAAACACTTCATTTTCATTGAAAATGTCTCCTTTAGATGTCCAAAGGTGCTACTAAAGTCCTCTGCTAGAGATTATAGAACACTGACGACATGTTTGTTTACAGCACAACTCAGTCGAAAAATAGTATCAAGTTGGTGTTGTTTTTTAAAATATTATTCCCTGAAATGAGAAGGTTAAATGTTACTTAACGAAGCTTTTACTTTGGTGTGTACTGCCGTGTCATCTCCAGGTCAGAGCTGCAGACCCAACATTGCCCCACACCCTTTATCGGGACTTCCAGGAAGCCGTCTAATTACAACAGGAGTGCTGGGAATGATGCATCTCTGCCCATGGCAACAACTTAAATAGCATCCAGATTATGGATGTTTGCCAATAAATGTACAATGAATAACTGCATTAAAAACACTACAAATAATCATAACAACCCCTGAATATGCAGGATCGGGATTGAACAACGTATGTACGGAATAAAAGTCACAAAACAAAATGAGCACAACTAAACCCAAAATGAGCTTTCACACCAACCTCAGGCTAAAGGCCAGGTCGCCCTAAAGGCTAGTAAATAAATAAATAGGGATCCATCTCCACTGGGGATCTCAGGACCCAGTCTCATCCCCCGAAGAGCCCTCTGTGACGAAGGGATGTGGGCTGATCAGGTGTCCCTGTTGGTGCTCAGATCGCAGAGGCAGTAAAGCTATCCATCTGCTGGTTTCCAGTAATAGAGACTTTGCAGGCCTTATGCAAACACTATAATAGCTGTGATCACTAAAAATATCTGAAAGCACAGTAGTTGTATTTAAGTGTTAAGGAGGAGTGGGAAACCAAATGGAAACTTAAATGCTCTTTATGTGGGGCTCTTTGAAAGCTTGTGACCAATACACTATTTAAGTTTAAAAAGATTATTATGACTTTTTTTCTGCCAGAGCTTTCCATGCACACTATTTCCCTGCTAAAATCATCATCTCTTTACAGTACAATTATATATTACAGTAATTTATACCCCTATAAATAGAATCACTAAGCCTTTAAAGATGCAACCCTGCACCTTTCCTTCTTTAATGTGTGTGGAGTTGTGAAGATTCAATTCAGTGCCAGTGCTTGGCAGCAGCCTTCCTCCCCACTTAGCTTTTTTTCCTTCTTCACAGTTGGGCGAATTTCTGCCTAAACCACTGAAATTGACACAGCTTGTTTCTCAGCAAACATGTTTTTTTTTTTAAAAAAATATGCAGTTTCACATTTCATTGATGTTTTTGGAGGCAGACTTCTAAAAAGAATAGAAATCGCTGTACATCCGAGCTATTTGTTTTGGAAAATTAAACTAGATCTTGGTAAAGGCTGTAGCAAGATTACTCATTTAACATAACTAAGGCTTAAAGGGAAGCATAATTTTAACAGGTGCATTGGCTACCCAGCTTCTCGTCTCATAAGGGTCCAGCTTCCCCCAGCTCTGAAATGGAGAAAAGCGGAACGGAAAATGAACAAATGAAGGTGAAGTGGCAGCTCCCTCATCAATGCTCAGATCCATTCACATCCCTTCTAGCTGCCAAAGAAAAGCTTGTGTCCAAATTTTAAAAGGCTAACAGATGAAACGTCCACAAACCAGGAAGGCTACAACTACCAGATATAGGCTCCAACAACTAATAAGCATCAACTGCAAGAAACCAGACTCAGTTCCACCTACAGTCCCTAGAACGGAAATACAAAAGTAAGAGTTTAATTATTAATCAGACTTTAACCCCTTTTAAGCCCCCAACCCACCAAGTAACAACAACTTCCCTAGTATAGACACACTGCGTTGAAATGCAAGTTTTCTGTTTTATATCATGATATTATGACCTCAAAGCTTCTCTCTTCTCCCCAGCTCTAGTCTGAAAGTCTTACACTCTTATTACTCAACATGTAGATGAAACTCTAGCTGAAGGGGATGTCAGTGATAAGGGAAGCAACACTGTTTTTGCCTTGTAGGCGATAAAAGAGCCAAGGAAGCACAAAAATATATACCTTTATTACAGAGGAGGCCACCCCAGTTTTTTTCACAGTTGCATTGCCAGGGTTGGTTGCAGGTCCCATGGTCACATCCTGGATGAAGCTCACAGTCATCACAGAACAGACCCTTCCAGCCATAACTGCACCTGAAAATTGTGGAACAAATAAAATCTATAAGAAAAATGGTAGAAAAGACCTATAAAAAGTGCCAAAACGGCTCCAAGACTTAAAGTGCAAACAGTTCAGCAGGAACTTGCTGCCAACTGATCCTAATGGATGGTGACATTCCAGGGCAGGAGGGGTTATGAATACTTCCAGCAGCTCCCGTGCTCGGGTGGAAGTCTGGTAGTGAGGAAGAGTGGTGGCTACGATGGTGGCACGCTGTGGCAGAGTGTGAGTAGCTGGAGACAACCGTGTGTGTAGAGGGCATATGCGCACACTCCTGCAGCTTCAGGATGGTGTGCTGCCATTCCAAGGCTGCAGTGTCGAGACAGAGACCAAGTCAGCTGTCTTGTCAACTGACAACACAGTAGGCTATTTTTATGGCTCTTTGAGACAGCACCACTGTCTCCAAGAGACGAGGCCTATGGAAATCTTAGCCATTCTCAGGCTGAGCACAATCAGGGGAATACTTGGCATGCTTCTTCCGCTGTATATGATTAGCTTTAGACGGCTTGACAGCAAGGTAGCCATAACAGTGGAAGAACTCCTGCAAGGTGAGTACTTTAAGCTTGAGGTCATTTTGTGGCTTTATTCTCCTTCATATTAACACCCTGTTGCTCACCAGTCTTTTACCAATACAGACGCAAGATTCACGAGGCAGATTCCCACATCTTGACTCATGTTCAGAATGAAAAATGAGTTAGCCTGCATATTAAATCATGGGACAAGCCTTTTAAATATGTCAGAACAGGCTTCATGTGGGTTAGCAGAAAGGCTAAATGAGGCATTGTAATAACAGGCATGTACCAACTTTAGTGTTTTTCAAAAGCCCATGGCCAACGTAGCAAAGCCAATAAAACCATGATAATATAGAGAGAATGAAAGGAGATGGCAAATGATTTAATACCATGATCTTGGGCTCTGGGGAATCATTAAATTCATGCCTCTGCAAGACTAACGCTTCTCTTTTCCTGTTGACATTTCACATAAGTTGAGGTTTGCAAACTGAAATGAGGATTTGAGAAAAAAAAAAAGGAGGTAAAAAAATGGAGAAAAAAAAACTGTTTCCTATAACTGGTCATCCCTCGGCCATCCGCCAAGTCTTTTTTTTCCCTCTAAAAATGGCAGACAAGTGTGTCTTTCTATCCGGCAGGTGGGAGAGGGGCTTCCACGAATGACGACAGGATGCATCGCATCCTGGAAACGCAGACCTAAAGGGCCATTCAACGTCACTTTATCCAACGGTCATTTCCACTTTTGGAAATGTAAATAACACAACGGGGTATTCATTTCCTCTCCTGCCTCTTACCCTCTGAGGAGGAAAGAGAACTGCAATGCAGATAGGGAGCGGATCTGACAATTCCCAGCACGTTTGCAGCAGTTAAATTCAGACGCTGCCGAGCCCCTTTCTCCGGTCTGAGGTGCAGCGAGCCGATGAGGTGCTTGGTATTCTGAGGAGGATTTGGGTGGCTAAAAATATAAGGCAGCAAGAGCGCCAATGCCCTTTTCTTCTGAAGCGAGGTGGAGATACCCACAAGGGCAGGAATGGCTGACACAGAAACAGGCTTCGACAAGAAAAGGTGGAATTTTAAATCCATCGTTCTTCTACTTTTATATAGTTTACAAAAGCCTTTCTGCGGATGATGCCCATGCTGCCTTTTCAGCTACAGAAAATACATTTCAACACAAAACAAAATCTTAAAAAGTGGTAAATTTAAACACAAATTAACAGAAAATAGTTCTTTAAGTGAGAGCAAAACCCTTACTTGCATTCTCCTGGGACCCAGCAGCCGCCATGTAACAGGTTGCAGCCTGGTTTGCAGGTTGCTGAGAAGAAAATGGTCAAAAGACTTTTAAAAGAAAGTCATGTTTAGACACACAAAAGATCAGAGAATATGATTTGCACAAGGGGACACAACCACACTACAAAACAGAGGAGATGGTAAAATTGGTTTTTCATCTTTCTAACAAAGTGCAGCAAGACACGAGACCTCCCGGCACCCTGAACTGGGATGTGAGTAAGACAAGGATGACTTCGTAGCCTGCATGTTAATCACTACCCTATCTTAAAAACAATTCCACCCTTCTTTTTCACCCTTTGTCCTCTAAAGATCAGTTGGATGATTTATTGCCCACCCCCAGTACTCACTCTCTGCAGTCACCATAGACGAGCACGACTACGAGGGTGTTGGACTGTAAAGCGAGCACATACCACACTCTCATAGCACAGTTCTCCTCCATTATGAATTCATCCTTTTTAAAAGAAGAACATGTGCAGCTAATGTGCAAACGTTTTGCCCCCTCACTTCCACAAATACCACCAAGATGATGGAACCTGTTCAGAAATGCATTGAAACATGTCAATACAAGCGTAAATAACACTAAATTACACAGAAAGGAAAAGTTCAAATCATTTTCAAGTTCAAACATGGAAGCAAATATTTGGTATAATTAACTTTATTCTTTATATTTTCATGTGATCTGAGTAGTCTTTAGGAATACTCTTTTTAAAGCTTCTCTTTGGATGTTAATTGCTTCTTTCTTCCTTTTTGCTAAATGTTTTCAGTCCTAATGTTTCATGCCTCTGCAGTAATGTTGACATCCAGGCTTTAGGGAGAATTCATCATTTCTTAAGACTAATCTCATCTTCAGCCCTGTGTTTGGGCCGTTTGTTATCTTGACACTCATTTTATACAGAGATTATCCATATTTGAAGTGCAGATCCAGTTGCGTGTGTCAGATTTTGTCCAGTTGCAAGGCCACAATGCACAGCATGCTTGGTTGGATACTAAAAGGTTTCCAGCAAATGGCTCTTTAGCACACACTGACAAAACAAACCATTTGTAATAAATTCCTTGCTCTCCAGTTTATCCTTTGAGTTTAGAACTTTACATGAACAGTATACTAGCGTGCAACTATTTTAGTTGCATATGCAACCAAAAACGAGCCTCATGCCTGCACTCTTCTCCTTTTCATCAGTGCTGCACTTGATATTGAGCACATTAAGGTGAAGCACCTCTCTCTGAATGTCTGAGCAGCTGGTGTTCCTTCCCCCATTTATTCAAACACAAGGAATACAAATACTATCAGGCAGAGACAGGTGGGCGTTAGCCTCTGAACCACAATAGTGTGTTCTTAAGAATTATAAATATGCTCATAATAAACGGGATTTTTTTTCCCCCTTTTGGAAATACAGAAAAATAAATCATACTCAACAGTTAAAATGTGTGAATAAAGTTTGATTGTTAACAATACAGAAAAACTCATCAGAATCAAGTTAAAAAAAAAAAACATGGGGAAAAAAACATTTTGACAAACATGATTTAAATTAAATCTTAAAAAAAAAAACGTTAACGTATTAATATATATTTAATATTTATTGCTTGTGTAAGTGAGCGTGGTAGAAGCGGCATAATGTCCTTCCATGTGAGGTCATTATTAGACTTAATAGAAGCAACCGCACCTCCACGTTGTCCGTTAATGTCTGATTAATGTGTAAAACGACGGCTCGTTCTTTTTGCACTGCCTGTTAAGCTGCTACACCCAAATCCAGAACATGAAATCACCATTTAGACCAGGAAGAATACTCCACACACTACAATCTGTCTTATTTCAACTGGTCTGAGACTGGACCTATCCCCCCAAAGTAGCTGAAAAACAAAGTCAGGCAACTCAGTGACGTCATCAGCTGCACATCCTCCATAGATCAGTTCACACACACACACACACACACACAACACACACAACACACGCACAATGCCAACAGCTCACCTGTTTTGCAGTCTGGACCCATCCAGCCCTCCAAACACACCTGGGCCCCCGAAGGCTCACAGCGGTAATGGCCAAAGTAGTCATCTCGAGGAACACACAGCTTATTGCACTTGTTTCCATAGTAGTTCTCGTCACACCGTACGCGAATACTATAAACGAGACGAGCCACCGGCCCGTCGAGCAGGATGGTCTGCCAGTGGTCACCGGGGTTGATCATACCAGTGTGAAAGCCGCGCTCGATGAGCTGCTGCTCCTCATCTGAAAACAAAAGATAAAAAAAAAAGGTAATGCCGGACCATGAAGAGTGCCCCCTGAAGCAAGCAGAGATAATTTAACGCTCATTGCCTTCGAGTTTTACAGGCAGGGAAGAAAGTGCCTTCGTGCATCTCGCCCTAAGGCGAGGAAGTTGGTTGGAAAAGATGAGTGTTGTGATAGTGTTATTCTAAGCTCCTGTAAGCACTCCTCCTTTCAATCTGAACGTTAAAAGAAAAATCTAATCTGACTCGTTCATAACTTATGCTTCCTCATCACTAAACTCAAATACATTTGGTCGACATTTTACCAGCCTGCTCCATCTTTCCACTGATCCAACCTTTATTCAACTTTCTGCACACATGCACTTCAAGCACATCGTTTTCCTAATTTAAACCAGTTTGTGATAAACCAAAATGCAACAAACGACTGCAAACAGTTTTTCTTTATGCAGCAGCACAGTTCCCTTTCATCAAAACCACAATATGCAGTGGAATGTCGCTTTGCAGCTAAAACCTGTTGCATACTCTGCAAGCGAGGATACTCGTGGAGTGTGCAACAGGCTTTAATCCACAAGAGAAACAAACAGAAGGTGATGGACATGTGTTCATTCAGATGCGAGACACGAAAGAGAATCCAGCGATGCAGATTCTCTGCAGAAGACTAAAACATCAAAGTACAACCTTTAAAAATGATTAAGATGTTTGTGGCAATTCCAGCTGTTTAAAAATGTGGTTAGACATTTTATAGAATAATACTGCCGTGAAAGTTTGCCTTCTTTGTGTGATGCAAGGATTTTAGGAAGGAAGAAAAAGGTGGCTTAAGTTTAGCTCAATTTTTCCCATGTTTTATTGAAGAAATTTCTCTTGTGGCAAATTTTCAATCTGCACAACTAAAGGCTTTTCTCACCGGCAGAACAGACAAACAGCAGACAGAAAGAACAGAAAGAAAAAAAACGCTTGGAGCTGATAGAAAAGCAAAAACAGAACTAATGGCATTAACTTAAAGGTCGCCACAGCTCCATTTTAAAATGGAAAGTAGTTTTATTCAGCTTCCTTAAAGACTGAACACAAAGAAAACTTCAGAAAACCTTTAAGATGAAAGAAAAAAAAATATATATATATATATATATCACATGTTGCATTTGTAAATCTGTCCCCACTGAATGTCAAGTATACAGTAATGCAACTGCAAACCAGTCACCTGCAGACTGGTGCATTTTCTGGTGACGGCTCACATTAAAACAGGGACTTGACATGAGGTGTGGGTGATGGTTGGTACTGTTTAACTTTAAACATGCAAACACATCTTCTGTAAACAGTAATGAAAGTTCAAACGAGAGAAAGGTGCCAGTGGGTTCAAAGCCTGCAAATAATCTCTGCAGTGGAGGCCTGTGATTTTTTTTTCCACAATGGTTTTGAGCAGCTTAATGCACCAAAGACATTTTGAAGCAGGAACAGACACATACAAGCTCCTTCCTCTGCTGGGGACCGACACAATGTCAGACAGAATTAAGCAACAACAACAGAAATAACCCTCAGCAGTTGCCAGATAGAGAACAATGGGCTCTGGGCCCAAGCCGGTCTCTGCTACCAAGTGTCTAAACACTGAGCCTGGTCAACCAGTCCGCTCCACTTCCTGCTTGATAAACACAAGGAAAACAGCCGGCTGCCTTTCCTGAGGACACAAGGGGGAAAGGGACGGAGGCACAGTGCAGGACGTGACGCTGGAGGAGAGGAATCTCACTGACAGGCAGACACATTGGCCGACGTGAGCCTGGTGCTGAGTCAGAGCGGACATGCTCACCTTAATGTCGAACCGGTACCATCATGTTTGCATCATTTTAAAGTCTAATGAGAGAACTGGTTCACCAGTTTGTAGAGTTTTTCTTAAATCAATCTTTTTCATCTCAAATAGACAGAAAGTCTAAACATCTTCATCATAACTCCATCACTTTACCTTTAACATCCCTGTACCCACCTGCCAGTAGCTACAGCTCACTGCGACCTCACAACTATCCGCCCAGCTCATCTTCCAGATACACTGAAAGCAGCATTTGTTCTTGGACATTTTGTGTTTCTTGAACTAAATGACAGTAAGGCTGAAGTCAGCTGATCTCTGTAGCTCAACATAAAACTTAGTTCAGCTTTTTAAAAAATACACAAAACTAAATTAAATAAAAGCAACTTAACTTTGGAAGGAAGTCATAAAAATCACAATTTTCCTGTGTGAAAAATCTGTCAGAAATTATTTTCTTGCATCAGAAACATCTATTTTTAATTAGTGACTTGGCTTGCAATAGAGTGCGAGTAGTAGGAAATGAAGTCCAGTTCCAAGCATGTAAACCTGAGACACATCAGAACTAATTACTAAATGTATACAATTATTGCAGCAACAGGAGATGGAATAGGACTAATCAACGAGAAGGACGTCAAAAATCTATTTTGTCTCCATTGTCTCCAATTGTGGGTGGATGTCTGTTTGATGTCGTGGACAAAACAGGATGCAATGACCTCATATAAACAAGGAGAAAGACTGTAGCAGCAAGCGACATGATCAGTGTATAAATATAGAAAAGTAAGTTAATCCACATGCTTGTAAGCTCTGAAACAGTACAGGAGAGGTGAAAAAAGTACCACCGTCTCCACAGATCAAAGCTAGATGCAGACATGCGGATATCATAATCCTCAATGAGTCCTTTCCAGACGGAGCTACTGCTCAGACGGGAAAGAGGGGTTGTACAGGAGTCGACACAGCGGACATAACTAAAGAAAAACAGGATACAGCTGGTCAGAAATGGCTGCCAATGCCAACATAGAGAACTACAGAGGCAACAGCATGAAACATTTTAGAATTAATTAAACCCAATATGCATAAAAAAAACTGAAGAGGATGCTTGTTTAGGTGTAATATCCTGCAGAGAAACACTTCGTCCCTGCCATTGCATCTTATTAGGCACCAGACTTTTCCCACTATAAAACTTTCCCTTCAACATTGCAGAAATGTAGCATACACTTGCTAACTTGTGGCTTTGTGAAAAATGATAATTTCACGAAAGCATGAAAAGGCCTTTCCAGTTGAATGGTCTCTCTTATAACCAGAGACCCAACAAATTATGGCCATAGGTGGTTTTGCATTTTCACACTGACAGTTCTTCAATTCACGTTTCATATGATGAGCTGCAATGAAGTGTGACAGTTAGCATCGGAGCAAGGTTGCAATGAGAGTTTGCGCGTTGTCCCCATGTTAGCGTGGGATCTGTTCAATACTCTGGCTTCCTTACATTGTCCAAAAGGCATAAATTTTAGGTTGATTGGTCATTTAAACTTGTCCTAAGGAGCCAACTTGTGGGTGACTGGTTGTTTGTGTTGGTGCTGTGATGGACTGGCAACCTGTTCAGGGTGTATCCCGCCATGTGGCCTTCATTACTGAAGCCTGGTGCATAAACCTTACATTTGCTGTAAAATTAGGACATTTCTCACGGCCTACTTTTCCTCTGCTGATCCACGCTCTGCTCTCACACATGCATAAACACTCAGTGCTGCATCTCTGCCAGTCTCCACCACCTCTCACTGTAATCACCCACCATAAAACAAGGGCCGACCACAGTTCCATATTTCTGCATTGTGAAGCATAACTTCCCCACCAGCCCCGAACAGACATGGTTTACTTATAAAGTAGTTGTGTGCATCATCCCTAATGGTAACATTGAGCTAAATCTAGCAGTGAGCGAGTTTGTCGAGTTCAAAGTAAAACACTGTATTTGTTAAAGAATAGAGATGTATGTTGGGTTTAAACTTACCGATACGTGTAGTGTTGTCCCAGTCCCAGGCTTCCACAATCAAAGTGTACGTCCGCTAGCATAGCAAGACAGAGAGAGAGAGAGAGAGAGAGAAAGTCAGATTAAATTTGCAACAAAATACCCTCTTTATCACAAAATCGCTGAAGATCTGAGCCACACTGCATTAACACAGTTTCCCACTGTATGATAGCAAATTGAAGCAAATCATAAAAGATAAAAATCAATGCTACACCAATACAAAATCAAGACTCACTATTTACATCCTGATAAAAAATGAGTTTTGCTTAATTTCAATAAACAGTCAGTCTCTTCTCAGCAACAGAAAGGAACACAGTCACAGCAGGCTTTTGTTATTTTGTTCCCAGATTAACTGGAAGTAAACACCACCAGTAATCAGTGTGTTCCTAATGTGTGTGTGTGTGGGTGGGGGGAGGAGACAATGGAGGGGATCATTACAGCCGTAGTCATGCCGTTCTTACACAAACAGGAACACACAGACGAATGCAGCTAAAAATCAATTTCGCTGTTACTACAGTCTTATTTGCAACTTGGCTGCTTTGCCAGGAGGCATGCTTGAATTACACCGCCAATGAAACCCAAGGATTCAGAAATAAGAGAGCAAGCTACAGTGAGTACAAGTGTGAGAAGCCAAGAGAAGCAGCTGTGGATGCAAGTAGTGGTGCATCAGATTGCTTGGCATGACATTCAAATGGTTCAGTATGCTGAGCACCAGCTCCAAACTACATGTACCCTATAACTTAAGAGTGAAACATTACAGCTCACTATGAAACCAGGCATAAAATCTGTTGATTAAAAGTCTTATCGCATTTCTTCACCATTTCTGAGATTAACGTAATAGTTGAGCAGCAGATGGTTGAAATATCTGGAATAAAAATTAATTTAACATGCTTGAACCTACAGGAAGTTGGGCTATAGTTTTCTGAATCGCAAGACAGATTACTAAGTATCTTCCAATCAACTTTTTTTTTTAAATTTTAATTCATGGAGCCATTTAGGTAGAATGACACCACCTCACTATTCTTCAGTAAGTTTAACCATGTGTAAAATTTTTAAGAATCAAGCAAATATATTCTAACAAATTTATATCACAACAAGCAAAGTTGTAGCTGCTGGTTAATATAAAGTGTAACGGTCATTTAATAGTTTAATGCAATAAGCTGCATTTAAATTTAAACCACTAATTAGGTCTAAAAAAAATCCCATTCTAACCATTTCTTACTTGGTCATTTCTGCCATTACTAAGAAAAAAATAGGTAATTTTTTCCTAAAATTTTCAGAAAACAATGAAAACCCAACTGGTATGATAGCCAATATGGAGGTCACGTTACCAATATTAGCTGTATGAGAGGAACTAGCATCGTCCTTGGTTGTCAGACAGTGGGGTCAATCAGCTGCTAAGGGGATTATCTACTTTCACACCAAGTTGTGCTTCACACCTGACTGGTATGAGTAGTACGTTAATTCAAGTCTCTATGCTAAATTATTTACCTAATAGAAGAAATAATAAAAATCAAAGCTTTTTTTTCTTACCATTATATAATTTGTTGCCTTTTCTCTGATGTATTACTCAGCTGAAGAGTAGTTTTGCAGTGCTACCTCATCCTGGTTTCTGGTAAGACGGGGTGTTTTATTATTCACCTCTTAAAAATGCCAAAATGTAAAGTACTGCATAATGTAAAAAAAAAAAAATTATATATAT
>JBAMIG010000024.1:16017205-16062633 GCA_037177335.1 Kiunga ballochi | reverse complement strand
ATGAAAACGACTATTACAAAGCTCTATAAATCTTACTGCCATTACAGTTAGAAATCCAAACAGATTTGATCTAATCTGATGGAAAATCAGCTGTTTTTGCAGCAGATTAAGGCAAAAGTCCCTCATAAAACATCACTTTCACGTCGGGTTGCAGCAGCTCACAGCGCCCTCTACTGCAGCACTCAGTAACTTTAGGACATCAAACATGGATCACCAGTCCTGCAGAAAATACTGTAATGTTTTGTTTGATATTATTTTCTAAATCAAACTTTTGAGTCCTAATATTATTTAGTTTAAGTATAAAATCCCATCAAAACCTTGCATTTCAGAATGTTGCTGGTTTGACTTCTTTATTAAATTTTATTGACATTATGAAAAGTGTAATCCTGCTGCGTAATAAGAAGTACACTTCTCCCCCTAAGCATTCCTGCTATGCTCTTCTTCCATACATGTGCAGAAACAGATGCAAACATTTGCTCATGTATCCACGCCTGTCTCAGCCAGGTGACCTGCTTGTTGCTAAGAGGTTTCCAGTGTTTTCCATGCTTTATAAATCTACTATCCATTTCTCACCAGTGTTTCACATTTTCCCCCAAGCCATCACAGGGCCAAACAAGCTGAAATAAAAATAACATACCTTTTGTCAAAGTCAAACTATTCTTTCCTTTAGTATTCAGAAGCATTGATGGTATAATGGAGGGCAATCTCCTGAAAACTTGAATTGTTAAGTTAACTCAAAGCCATTTTTGACACTTCAGAAACATAATGCAAACTTTAGAGACATGCAGCCATACCTATGAATCCACCTGGAGGCTGGATCAGTGGCCTGTTTTGCAGCCTGCAGTGCAGATAAGATTTCACTGGTAGAAATATCAGAAAATATCCTGAAAAAAAAGCAGACGAAGAAGAGCATGCAATATGACTCAATCATTTCCCACAAGTAAAAAAAACATTTTAAGGAGGAATGATGAAGATAAGAACTGAACTGGTTACATAAAAGTTTACAAATCATCTTTTAAATCATTTAAATTTGACTAATCCTTTAAATATCACAAAACCAACGTTGCTTTTAATTGCTTAAAGCAAAACATCATCATCATCAATACAATGCAAACATGGCGCCTGAAACTGAAAGACATTTGGAGGCCATCTGAAAGTACCTTTCTTTCTTCCTGTGGTAAGGACAACAAGTTACAGAAGCTGCCAATCAATGTGACAGCCGCCCCCCTCTCCCTCCATGTCACAGTCTCCCCTCATCAGCCAACTGCCAGCCTGTCAGATAGGCCTTGAAGGAGGCTGCAGATATCCTGAGCCGCTGCAGACGCTTTGACTGGAACGTTTCACACGCTGTCACAAGTGCATGCTGGATCACACTCAGTAAAGGGCCTTGGGCGGTGAGGGGCACTGTGTAAGAGTAGCCTACATGAGTTTGTATGGTGTCAGTGCACAAAGGTCCACACTGAAATATTTCAACAACTAATGGATTCATTTATTATGAAATGGAGCTTGTTGCTACCAGAATTGTTCTCATGTCAAAGTGGTTCTGTTAAAGCATTTTCACCTTAGTGATGCTCTAAAATGGGCCTCTCCAGTATGACTAATGCTTTTTATTTAGCATCTCCCATGTTAATACATTCAGTGTTATTCTAAAAAGGATCCATAAAACTTGTAGCTGATTTCTAAGCAACAAAATAAAGATCTCAAATCATTTCAGATTTTCTCCTTTATGAACTCCTTTTCCTTACACCAGCCTTAGATAATATCTGTAATGTGGTATAAGACGAATGTTCGCAGCAAGCTGATGCATCTCCTGAATCCTAACACCTACCAGTGGGCCTCGGGCACCGTGTGCCTACCTTGTTTTCCTGTTTGCATACACCGCATGCATGTGTGTGAGGCAAAGAGAGAGGAGTGTGTGTGCAGGAGGAGAGAGGATTATGAGTGGGAGCGCTGTGGGGGGTTTGCAAGCCTCTAAGGGGGAGGTGAAGTGGATTTCTTCTCTCATCCATTTTTCATGGCTTTTCTCCTTTCAGATCTGCAGCCTCTGTACATACGGCTGACGGGTCGATTCTCTTTTATCTTTAAGCATCTTTTGGGGACTCTGCATGTGTCTGCTGGTGCGATCCGGGTGGGATGGGATGAAGGCAGGGATGGGTCAAGGTTGAGGCGTGCTGTTTTTCATCAATCTCTAATGACTACCTCTCCACACACCCGACTAAAATGATGCTCATTTGCTGTTTTTGTAACCGAGGTGGGCATGAGGTGATCGTGGGACACAGAATCTGAAATATTCCAGTAAAATCTATCTTTTCCACTAAACATCCAGAATATAATCAAGGGTATACATATAAACAGTGCTGTTTAATAACACTTTATGTCCTGTGTGGGTTAATTCAAACACATATGTACTTTAAATGGGGCTTTGAATAATTAACGATTTCTGTTAGTGACCTCTCGAGTTCAGCATCATTGACAGAACTTGTTTCCTGTCCACCGCTCTACCCCTGAGCTACAAATGCTCTGACTGGCACCAGTAACTATAATATTTCTATGTTAGAAAACCCATTAGAGCATTGTGATGATCAAGCAAAACGCTGCAGTAATTATATTTATTTAAGTGGGTTACATCAGGCATGATGCAGCTGACTATCATGATCCAGCAAGTGCTTACAGGCTGTTTTTGAATATTATTCCAGATCATTTCTTTCTATTTCTATCCCCAACAGGTTTGTGCAATAAAGTATGACTACATCCTGCAAAGAAAAACCCCATGGGTTTTTAGTTGAAGCAGGTTTTGCCTTCTTTTAAAAAAAAGTGCAAATAATATTTGCGTTTTAAGTGAAATCTTCTGCTGATGCATTAGAAAGTGATGAGTTGTAATGTTTTCTGAATGCTGTGTTTAAATCCAAAGCTAGGTTTAGCATCTGAAACCGTGTTGCTTTACATTAACTTAGAGAAGCGAATGAAAAGAAATAGTCCCAAACTCAAATCCTGTGTTCTGCCTGTGTTGCTACAAGAGCCTAAGTAGCTGAGCAGAGATGTAATAAGGGTGCTGCATGAAATGAACAAATAACCTGATTCTGATCAATTCTGGTAGTTTTCTTTTCTGAGTCTGACGTTTTCATTGTGTTTCTTAGGGAGTTTTTACACCAGAAAATCTGGCATGATATTGGAGGATGTCTGTCAGTTTAGCAAGAGCATAATTTAAGGAAATGCATGCATGTAGCAATGATATTGAATACTGGATCCTACTTGGGATTTACAGCAAGCGTTGTTTCCTTATCATCTTGGAAAGCAAATGGATTCAAATACTTAGCTTTTATTTTCTATTCACTTTGCAGCAGTAAAGTAACATATACCATGCAGTGAGGAAGCAACGTGAAAATGATCATTCATCACTTAGCAAATCCCACATTAGATTTTTTTCAGCACAGATAAAATACATCTACCATACAAAACCCTGCCTTGTTTTCCTCTATTTAAAACTATTTAAATGGTGAAGGCAAGAATGGAGAAACCATTAACAAAGTCCAGCCACAACTGAGAAATGTTGACAACACAGTGGAAGAAAAACGATATAAAGCTTTTACTAATAAAGCGATGGAGCAGAAAAGTGCAACAGCTGTGAAAGCCCTAACCCAGAATGAGGTATACTGAGATCCAATCAGTCCAAGCAACAGCAAAGATGAGGTAGCATATAGAAAAGCTTTGTTCAGGAAAAGGCTAAACGAAACGGCAAACTGATCTTTGCAGTTTTATTAATAGAAATGTCTTTGGGTACCATATCAACACCCTAAAAAAGCTAAGTTTCTGTAACTTTTCTGCTGTGTTTTGGACAGTGGTGTAAAACATTTTTATGGACTATGAGTAATGTAGTCATCAATCGTTTCCATGGGAACCACTGGCGTCAGGCAGATATGCGTGTATGTAACCAGCACATCTCATTGTATTTGTGACCTTGAGCAAGGCACTTAGAAACAGCAGAAGATGTAAAAAGCCGGTTAAACACTGTTGCCTAGCAACACTGTTTTCATGACCTAAACCTCATGGGAACAAAACAAATTGTATACTTGACCTTTTATGTCAAAACAAACATAAAAAATACAGTTTTTTGTGTTGTTTTCTGATATTATTTTTTATAGTAATTCATTTAATTTCTTTTTACATTTTTAATCAATTCCGAAGCTAAAATCTAAAATCAGAGCTTTGCTTCTTTTAGGCTTTAAGTTTTCTGAGTTTTCTCTAATTCCCTGCAGCTGGATGAGCTGTCAAGTGTGTGAAAAGTGTTTCCGCTGCGATAAAAGGAGACCTGCAGCCACCACGGACACTGAGGTGTAGCTCTCCTCTACCCTCGTGTTGGGTTCTGCTGATAGTACTGTACGCATCTGTGTTTTCTCATGTGAGTGCTTGGAGTTCACCCAGCACATGCTGGTAGTGAGAAGCGAGGGATGAGTGCCAGTTACTTCCAATCTAACTGGAAATGCATAGTTCAGTGACACGATGCTAACCTGTTGGACAAGTGGATGACACAGCATATTGTAGGTCCTGCTTTTCCTGTTCATGTTTGACAGTTCTCATTTCATCCTGCAGACACTGAGACGTCTAAGCAACCAAAACAGATAGCTCCCTTTCATTTTCAATCCCAGTCCTCAGCCCTGACTTTCCTATCTGATTTTCCTTTTACCTGCTTTCACCAGTCTGAGAGATAAGTTTTGATGCTCAATGCTGCTGGTTACTATGGATACTCTAGATTAAAAGACATAACTTAAGATGACATCTTTTTCCTGTCAGCACAATAATGAAACGGATAACATTTTCCATGCACAGCCCCAGGAGCTTGTGAATTTATCCCACTGATAAGGACCAGCAGATGCTGCACAGGGGCTCACAGGACGGCAGAAATAAGCAGTGAAATATTTATGACCTTGTTAATATCAGACCCTTTAAACAGAAAGGGAATTCACTTGGTTCCTTTCTTACGCTCCTTCTGCACTATGGTTTTGTTATATTCATCTAAATGTTAGCGTTTATGGGAAAGGAGCAACGCCCCCTGAAAAAGGATGCTAATCTACTTTATCTGCATCATAAAATGTGATCAGAAGAATAAACATCACCCTTTGGTTGAGAATGCACCATTCCCTGATTTGCACAATTTCTGGCTTTGGTTGTTTCTTGTGATTGATAATCAAATTAATGAAAGAAGAGGAGATGTGCATGGGATTAGGACATCTTTTGCAGCTACAAATAAAGTCTTATTCAAGTAAAAAAAAAAGAGATATTGCTGCGTTCTGTGATGTATACATCCTTTATGCTATCATCATCATTCTATTCATTAACATCATAAAGTTGTTGACAGTATGAGTCTCTCAAACATCAATGTTTCACTTAAAGCAAATGTTCTCCTTATTAAAAAAAAAGACCATTGAAATGTTTTTGTCATAAGGTTTGGTGAGGTGGAGGAAGAGGGATTCCTTATGATTCTTAACCGTACTATTAAAAATACTGGCCTGTGGTGCGGTGTAGCTAACGTGTTTATGATACTGCAGTTGCTTTTGGTGATCTGCTGGGAAGTCATAAATATGAAAAGAAGAACGCTACAGTGTATGGAGAATATTTATTCAGGCAGAGAGACTGAAGGTTAAAATGCACACCTCCTTCCCATAGCGGGGAGATCTCATTTGCATACAGATGGACTGTGTCAGAGTCTGCTGGAATCATTCTGGCTTTGTGTATCTCAGTGTGTGTCCTTACTGCAGAGGTAGCAGGGCCAGAGGTAGGTATTGGATCTTGATTTTTCATCAAAGGGCAGGTTTTAGGTCCCACTTGTGAATGGACTGCATTCAGAAAGAGAGGGAATGTAATCCATCTGCTCTAAAAGACACACACACACACACACACCGATCCAGATGGTTTCTGGAGAACAGAGACATCCCATGTGTCCAGTTACAACATGAAAGCAACGAGGATGCAATTTAAGGATCAATCCTCCACCCCACCCCATCGCTCTTCTAAAGAGTAATGGGTGGGGACACTTGACAATAACTGATCATACACAGCCACTTTAAGGACGAGCCTCTTTGGGGACATAACAGAATAAAGCAGGTCAGCTGAAACTCCCTGATTTTCAGATGATGGTGCTGTTGTTTGGCCGGTCTGTGAATTAAAGTATCGGTTGCGATTTTAATCTTAAATCTTCAAACATCAAGTTTTCCATGTTGCGTTGAATGTCTACGTGTTGTAAAAGGCGCTGCACCCTGTTGTTCCATTCGACATATTAGTTTCACCTCAGTGATCCCCACCTGCCCAGCAGCACACAGCAAGCAGGCAAAGTTGGCTGCTGAGGTGAGCCGAGTGCAGCAGCTCCATTCGTCAGATGGTTGAGATCTCCATGTGAATGCTCGGCTGCTCTCTGTGCATCACTAAGTGTGTGACACGAGATATCCTCTTACTCTGAAAGGGCAGAAAAGAAAACTCAATGCTGATCTGATTCAAGGTGTTTGTGTTAGAAAACATCTTAACTTTGCTGGTGGGTTGACCTGAAATGGCACCTAATCAGTGGATATAGATATAAATGTATCCTTTCTCCATCTTTGCTGAGTAAAATCAATATGACTGGAGTATCTTTGAAACTATAATTATATAAAAAGGTAAAAAAAAAAAAAACTTTGAGTTTAAATGTGCTACTTTTGTTTACAGAAGGCTGGTGTGCTGCAATTATTGCAGCTTATAGATGTAACAGCCAGCATGAAGCTACTTCCCCTCATAAATCTCTTGCAAATGCAGACGTTACGACGCAGCTTCCTTTTTATTTATTAAACCGAGTCTGCTCTGATTTGCCAGTTCCTGTGGTCTGATCAGATACTCTCCATCACTCTCAACTCGGCTTTACTGACATTTAAAACTTGAAAAGAGCATAAGCTAAACTGGTATTTGTCCAAGACCTTCCATCAATGTTCCTCACTCATCCTACCAATGAGAGCATCTGCAAATGCCCATCTTTGTTACGGTAGGACTCGACATAAGCTTTTACGCCATATGAATTATTATATTTAAACATATGGCCATATAATTTCATTTCCGGGGAACTTTTAACTCTCAATACTTCTTTTCTTTAGGGAAAAACCTGTTTCAGAACCTTCCAGCAACAACATAGATTAAAAGAAGCTACATTGTTTTGTTAAAACAACCAAATGTATTTAAAAAAAATAACAAGATAGAGATTTTAAAGAAGCTTCCATCTACTCTGACCTTACTCGTTTTCAGATCTGGCAGTACCTGAAGTACCCGATGCTGAAGGGGGACAGCATTATGCCATTTTTGTTCCCTAGCAACCTGTTTGGAAACAACAGCAGATGTGCTGTGCTTCCATGTGAAATTGATATGAAAAGAGACAAGTTTTAGTGATAAAGTTGCAAGAATGCAATTCAATCATTTCTCCAGACAACAACAAAAGACATGGTTCTTCAAAGATACCTCTGCTGCATATCATGCAGATAAAATAAGCATTTATTTTACTTGCACCCCCCTCTTTTCTATCCGTTACGTTATCAAGTTTTTCATCGAGATCAGGTGGGATGATCTTCCACTTGCTGTGGCTTATCAACGCAGAGGGCTTGTTTTGCATAAATGTGTCGCCCCACTTCCTGATCTATATCTAGCTTTTATGATCTTATCCAGCTGCGTTTGTTCAACGGTTAATGTGCATGAACAGGCAGCAGAAAAAAAGTTGCTGACAGATTTATTTCAGCAGCAAAGCACTGTGGAAGATTTTACACAGACCACACAAACCTCTGATCCTCTGGTTGCCTTTAATAGCAGCTTTATCTCTGTGTAAAAACCACATTTTAGGTAACATCTCATAAGCTCTTATTTCACTATTGGTACAAGTCTTATGGATAATAACTGATCTATAACATCTATTTATCACATGAGTATGGATTCCGGCTACTATTTTTGCCTCTTAGGACATTGTAAAATGTAAATGATAACATGATGTGAAAACTCAGATACTTGTGTTTTATTCCCAATAGAACATCAACAACAAATTAGATATTGAAACCGAGACGTTTTACCATTTTGTAGGGACAGAAAAGCTTAATTTGTACAAATAAAAGCAACACATCTAAAAAAAAAAAAAGTTGAACCAGTTATATTTTTATCTTACTGTTGGAAATAGCATAAAAAATGGCTGGAAAACTAATAAAATGGTGTAAAACCATTTCAGAGATGGAGAACCTCCTGGAGGTAAATATAGGAAGAAATTCACCAACCTGCATTAAAAAATTTTTAAACTAATTATTTAAATTCGGAAAACTTTCACGCTCCCACCATTGTGTGTATCATCAGCATATAATTGAATTAGAGACTCAGGTGGAATAACTGTCATTTTGCAACGTCACAGAAACATCCAATCAATACGAGCTTTAAATGGAAATACATAAAATAAATTAAGAGCTACATTTTGTTATTCAGGTAAGAAAAGATAAATCCAGGAAAATAATTATTTCAGTGCTCTATGGATCTTTTGATTTTCTTGCAGAACAGGTTACATCTGCGATTTACTACATTTGTACAATGTTAGTAACACCATCATATAGGATAGATTTTAATGTTTCGCATTTTTAACCTAAAAAAGGGATGTAAAATGAAGTAAGAACAAAATCCATGCAACAGGTCAGAATATGCTTTTACTTTGAAGATACTGTAATTCAGGAAGTTCTGCATTAATGAGAAGGTAGGTGGTTCAATCTCCATTAATGTGTAAGTGTCCTTGTGCAACATTCCCATGATGCATCATCACTGTGTGGATGAGACTGGGTAGAACTAAAGACACAAAAACTGTCAAAAGTTGCACAGAATAACAATTTGCACTAGCTATTAATAATGAGTAACAAAATACCCATGCCAAAATGAGCTTATTTTACAGCAGTAAGAAGCGGTGTCTCATGCAAACGGTGGACTTTTGCATGTTAAAGTCAGCGCTGCAGTCAGGACGGGATTAGAGATGCAGTCATAATAATGCTGCAGAGCCATTAGCAAAGAAAGTTTAAGCTACAATCCATCCCCGTATGCATCTCACTCTTAAAAAGAGAAAAAGGAAGAAGTACATTCTAAACATTCTTGGAGGGACAGCGGCTTGTAATGAGTCATTTCAATACCATTTGCAATGAGTCTACAGAAAAGGTGCTGTAATAAAGCAAAATGATATAACTTTAAAGATCACAAACACTGGAAACGTTCACTAAAACATACTCTTAATTATTCTGCTTTACTACTATGCAATTTTTGTAATCAAGTTTGCAGCATAAAAACCTAATAAAGCCTTTTGTTTCAGAAGAGGAAATTCTGGAGCTTCAGATCAGAGCAGGCAGGAATTCTCGCTGCACAGGAAAAAAGATTTAAACATGATCTATAAACACATATTCACTATGCTTTGTTGGGTTCTGTCCTTCAATAAAGCTTGCAAATTCATCACAAGGCAGAGAGACATTTTGGGCATCAACACATTTTATTTCAACTCAATGCAGTTTGATCCAACATAGTGCACATGCAAAGTATCATATTTAAATATATACTGTATGTTTGTACCAAGTGTTTTGCTTTGAAAGTTAAATATTTCAACATTTAGGTGATAAATTAACAAAACGAAAACATTACTAAAAACACTGCCCACAATGATACACTTTTAATAAAGCATTAAATACATGATAAAGTCATAAATCTGCAATGTTTGTATTTGTACTTTTTTTTTCCTGAAAATATCATTTAAAAACAAGTTCAGTGATACACCAGAAAAAGAAAAAAATAAATCACGTTTTGACTAAATGTCTTAACCATGATAAAAAATTCCAACTATTTCTTCCACTTAAAGGTATTGTGTGTAGGATTTTCACAGAACGTCACACTACCAAACAGATCAACATGTGCTACAACGCATAGCCACTATGAGCCACTTTACAGCAGAAAATTGATACGCTTTTCCTCGTTGCTCCTAATAAAGAAGCAAAAGTGACCGACTTGCGGACTTTGTCCAAAAATCAAAGTGCCATTTCCAGGATTCGGACCAAAATAAGAACCTCTGAATGTTTCATGGAGTAGCAACGTCTAAAAATGACATCCGAGTTCAAAATAAACCCTCCTTCGGTTAGGGAACACTACACATAGCACCTTTAAAACCACCTCCTCCTTGAACTGTTGCTCAGATTGTAAAATAAAATACAAAAACACAGTAAGAAAGTGTGAAACGGTGCACAAACCGTTAAAAGAACAAAAACATCACAGTTGAAGAAGCAACTACAGCATAGCCATGGGGGTACATCTACAAATTTCAGGTAGGAATGAATGAAATATTCTGTCACACAGAGACGCAGACGTCTCATAACTCTTACTGAGAGTTTGACACGTCAACAATGCCTTCAGAGCAAGCAGACAGCATGTTTTTGCTGCCTGCCTGAGTGATGGAGGTAGAACTGCTCGGATAATGGTTCAAATCCAGCATAGGCAAGAAGTAATTAGTCAACTATTTAATTACGTTAAACGTTAGATTTACGGCATGGTAAAAGAGCAGAAATATGGCTTAGCAGTGGCTCAGTCTGAAACCTCTCTCTAAACTGTCAAAAGTGCATTAACCTTTGCCTCATAAGGGAAGGTGTGACTTGTTGAACTGGTAGGCGAAACGGACGTTGCAGGAAATATGCTCATTTGTTTCCTCGCCAGGAGTCAAGTGAGATGCTTCAGGCAGTCTGATGCGTCAGAGGTGAGCAAAGAGCTACAGTTAGCTGTTAGCAGCTAAATGCTAACAGCTACAATGAATAAAACACAACACAAAAACCAATGCATTAAAAAAAATACTGTGCCCAGCTTCAGAGGAAGTAATGTGGTTCAGAATTTCTTGGACCATCTGCTGAGCGACTAGACGAGTAGAAACAAGGTACGAAAACATCCCTGCAAATAAAAAGTGGCCATTTTGATCCATTAGTTCTTCAGCACATTTTTTATGATCCAAAATGTTCTTAGTCTGGTTTTTCCCCAGTGGAGAGCATCACGTCTCCCATTAAAGAACAAAAGGTTTGGTTTTGACACAACGTGGTTTCTATTTCACACATTTGATGTCCAATCAAATCAACACGTTTGAGGGGGGAAGGTGTAAACAGTCATGTTGATTTTAGCTTATAAAACAACAAAAAAACAAACACACATAAACATAACTGGAGCAATGACACTAAACTGCAGGTGTTGCATCACTTTCTTCTTTTTTTAATAGCTGGCTGAACCGGCCGAACTTGAAGTGCTGCCATGCTGATTGTGTCTCTTTTAGCTAAATTAATCTTTCCACGGTTTTACGTTGAACCACGAGACGGTAGACTCTTTCCTCGGGACTTTGCAGCTGCCTGTTTACCTTGATGCGTGGCACTTTTATTCACAAGTCAATTTTAATCTGGCTGCACATCCTTCATTGTGGTCACCGAGTAAACACTTTTCCAGGAAAATGGATGACAGTTAAAGGGAAGGTATGATAAAAGTTTGTGCCTGTGGTAGTCGGCTGTCCCGTTTTGGATTATTTTACTCCCACTTGGCTCAGAAGACAAGTCCGGTTCTTTCACAGGCACATAAAGTTACAGATTGGCCTTAAGGTTTAAATGGCTTTTGTTTTTTCCATTTATGTTCAGATAAATCAGATGCAAAGGATATGTAGCTGTGAATACACCAGCATGTGCATTTACATAACGGATAAGTCTTCTTAAATGGGCGAAATGAAGAACTTTCTGCAAACAAAGTTGCATTTTTTTAAATTTTTTAATTTTTTATTTTTAACAAGACATTGGAAAACTGCGAGCACCATTGGAAATGATTCCATGAGGTTCTCCAATTAACTATGCAACTGGAGTCGAGATCCACTTAGACCTCAGCAACAGCAGCACACACGTTTTTATGTCCTGTAGAAATATGAGAAGGGAAACATGAGCGATGCTGAAGTGACAGCCCTGATTCGGATCAGGTGATGGATGAGTGTCAGATGAACATGAAGTTAAACAATTAACACTAACAAGTCATTTTTTCCAAAGGTGCTTCCAATTTTTTCCAAGAGTCTTTGCAGTAAAAGAATAAAAGCAGATATATCAAACTACCGTTAGGAAGGATCTGATTTTGGGTTTAGGTCGGGGTGCAACATGGATCCTGAGGAAAGAAATCCTTCCTTTTGGCTTTTTTTGTCCCCTTGTTAATAAGAACTTAGAAATAATTCAAGCAGTTCATGCAAAATATTGTTCCAGAAGACAAAAATGTCCACTGAGAACATGAGAAGGTTGTGTCTTACGGGTTAAACAGACTCTATACGCGTGTATTCCTGTGTGACTGTGTTTGAAACCAAACACGTTCAGTGCAGTTTATTCCATACGCAGTGGGTTGTTTGTGCAAAAAATCAAAGATAAAGTGGCACCTTCTAACATGCTGTGATGCCTGATCATTAAACTGCTGTAGGATTTAAGAAGAATGCACCAAAAAGGAGAAAAATGTTGACATTTGATTGTCGGCTTTCCTTTATTCTTAAAAAAAAATGAATCCCACACATTGGGGAGCATAACCTGCCTCACAGCGGGAGACTGCTCCAGCCATCCGACACTAACGCAGACTAATGCAACAATCCTGCATTAAATCCTCCCTTTATGAAGGTTATACTGTCCTGTTTTTGCACAGAGCTGTTGACTCAGCTGTATAATGGTTTTAGAGGATGTATTTATATTAATGAAGACAGCCTCAACAGCAGACACCTCTCTATAGTACCCAAAAATAGACTGCCTTCGTTTGAGCTTTGGCTGCTAAGAACAAAGGAACTGTATGTGCAGCACTGTTACTTAACCCAACTCAGTGACATCAAAAGGAAAGTAAATTCCTAATCGCTGCAGTTATAACCATTTGCCTAAACAGCTCAATTATATCATTAGATGCAAGGATTTTATTTTGTTTAAGCAGCACTTTTAAGGTCAACAAACTATCGCCATGTTAAATGAGCACTTTATAACGACTCGAATGTTATTGGCTGGATTTTGCACACATTTCCTACCTGTGGGGGTTCATCGAGGCTGGGAAAATACATGCTTTACAACCACACAGTCGTGTAGACTATCAGCATCATCCTAGACCTTACTGTTTGCAGCCTTAGATGTGTGTTAGACTTGTTTCAGCAGCATTTTACTAACAGGCACACGAGACAACTCGAGTCAAACAGAGCTATGAGCATGCGGTCGATGATGCTAAAGGCTAAAATTTGATTAATCTAAACAGTAGTATAAAAAATACCACAGCTGTGGCATTATAGGTTGTATTTGTAGTCAGTATTTTGCTCCTACACCGTGTCTACCGGTCTTTGCAGAGCACTGAGTATATGCTTGGTATTCATGTCTGAGGACATGGACAGCAAATGCTCTCTGACATAACGTAAAGCGGGTATATTTCCAGCCCGAATGTAATGAAACACTTTAAACTGCTTTAAAATGATAGAAGCAGTTCTTATATAAAAGGAGGCTTTGTAATGTTTTAGGTGAGGATCATATAATAAAACATTATTGGCTTTGTTTTAGTTTTTGCATATTTTTTTCTTTAACATTTGAAATTTCCTGCAACTTATCAAATAAGAAATGAGGTGCCAGCCCTTTTATTTTTTTAAATGGAGAAAAGCCGATTTAAAATAGAAAGAACTTCGCAATCAAGCTGGAAGTGGTTTTAAAAGGTAATAATCTAACTTTGTAATAACATGCTGGTCATTGTCACACCCAGAGATCCATCCTGAATATGACCATAGGCTTGACTATCTGGACCTGAGATTTGTTAAAATGCTGCCGTGATATTAAATTAATGACACCATAAATGAAATTAGATAGATTGTGGCCTCTCAGAGTTAGTATTTTCCTCCCAAAAAACATCCTTAAAGCTTGATTAACAAAGAAATTCTGACACATGAACGCATAAAAATAAAGGATTTTCCTTTGCAGACACATCAAACCTCTAAAAAGTGCTTCCCTAATCAGAAAGTTTGCAAGTTTTGAATGCAGACAAGAAGCCGCTGCAGAAACTGAATGCAAAGATGCCGTTAGAAGTGGAATCAAGTGTTGCTGTACAGAATTGTTCTCATCAGGATTGTGCTTCGGTTCAGTGATGCACAGAAAACAGCAGAATTAGGCCTCGGTGCAGAGGTAGGTGTAGGATTTTCCTGTGTAGTGAAAGAAGCTTGCTGCTATGACTTTAGAAGTAACTCTAAACAAAGTGAGCACAGATTTTAGAGATACTAAGTGATTGTACTTTTATATTCTGGGCTATTTTAATGGGTATTGCTTAAAGGCTGTGGGTCAGAAAACTTACACGAGACATGCCTGAACACCTCCATCATTACAAGGCCCCACAAAGGACTAGCATTGTTTTTGCATTACTGGATCGTGGATGAAAGGAACACTCCACTGTTTTTGTGGTTTCTGCTTTTGCTGTACTTGATGGCGGCCAATAAAAACTCCTGCAAGAAAGTTTTCAGACTGGTAACCGGGGTGACGCTGCTATTTGGGTAATGCTGGGTTTAAACACATGATATTGATGGAGAAAGTTCCATGTTTTCTGGCTAATAGAGTCATTTAACAGCATTCTTAAGTGCAGGATTGGAAAAGGGGACGTTAGAAAACACAAATATGCACATCTGAGCAGAGACATTGATTTGAGTGGAGTTTTAATTAAGAGACTTGGCATAAAAATCAACACTCTGAATACTCAGTAATAAAAAAAAAGACGTTATAACTAACTTTAAAGAACGATAAGGGACTTTTCCCCAACCAATATCAAGTCCTAAAGATGGCCGGTGTTGTGCAGATGACATTCAAGAGCTATGAAAAAAGCAGTGGAGCATTCCTTTAATTAAGGGCAGGCATATGAAACCAGTGATATGCAGCCATACATAACCGATGGCACAGTTAAATGAAATGATTATTCTATATCAGTGTTTAAAAAACAAGAGGAAAAAGTGCCAGTGACAACCAGCTATGGCAAATTGGTTTTGGAAAATCATTTAAACACGTATTTTAAAAAGTGGACAAAAAAAAAAAAGATACCTGCTGGCAACAAGACGAGGCCCACCCCCCTCCCTTCATCATGTACCGATAAGCAAAAAGGCAATACAGGATGACGAGCCTTAAGGAGAAGAGTGGATGTACTGGGCCGGTGTTTGATTTGAATCTCTAATAAATAACAGAACGGGGCGATAAGTTACACGTTGGTGGAGATCTTGTACTTGGGAGACATGTTATTGTGGAACCAGATGAAACTAAAAATGACGCCCATGGTCTTGGGAATACGTTCGTCGTATGCAAACGTCATGGCCTCGTGCAGCGGGACTTTCACCACCTCGATAAGCTCCCCTTCACGTGGCTCACCTCCACCTGCGCCGACACAGTTGTCATCAGACACCTCGGCGTAAAACATGGTCTGCTTGGCCCCCGTTACACCTACGCCTGATCTGTAGGGATGACAAAAAAAAACTCCTCATTAGGAATCACTTTAAATAATAATAGTAATAAAAACTCTCATGTTTAACCCTGTGCTGCTGCATAATGCTTACAAATAAAATCCTTTTTAAAAAGTCCCATTTTATTTATTTCCCATCTCAACAGAAGGTTATTTGTCCACTACAGCCAGTTTTTCCCCTTACGCTGCCTGTATTGGCACAGTGCTTTGCTACATGGAGTGCTTCAGTCTAAAACACCCTCATAGGTGTTATGTGGGTTAAAGTGATACATGTCTAAACAATGGAAGCGACCCACACATAACAATAGTCATAGACAACACCAACAAAGCTGGAGGAGGTGTCTGAGTCAAATCAAAAACAGGCTAATGAGAGTATTCAGTCATGGTTGTCCAGCTGCTGCAGTCTGATGAGGGACGGGATTCTTCCTGATTCTTTTTAAACAGCTCTGTCAAGCTCCAGGCACTTAATAAAATCTTGAGTAAGATGGATGGTTCGCCTCACGCACGCAACCCCCCCCTAACCACCAGCTCAGTTTCACAACATTTTTAGTTGATCGTCTTTGGAGTCTAAACTCTAAATCCTGCTAGGATAATGATGTTATGCTGTTACAGTAGATTCCCTCATGCAACCATACATCAGATCAAATAAAGCTCTATTTCTGCAGCACTTTTCATGCATTAGCAACACAAAGAGCTTTACATAATAAAAACGGTTGCAATTATAAAAAAAAACAACTTGTCACACACCAAGTAATTTATTCAGACACACAGCACATATTAATTCACAGGAATATGAAACACCCCCACCACACACACACACACATTAGTCTCTAAACTAAACCAGAACATAAGAGGAAACGTATAGGAATACTATATGTAATATAAGAAGATAAAATAATAAAATGGGATATTAAGAATCCATAAACTAAAATTTTATTTAAAAGACATTTATAGTCCGCTTTCTTCTAGAAAAGTCTTATGAAGCTAAATTTAATCTGATACTTTATCATGAAACTAAACGGCTCATTTGCTCGTGCATGCAACCAGAAATGGATCAGGTGTGAAGTATGAAGTAAGCATGCAGCTTTTAAAACCTCCCCTCACATGTAGAAATCAGGTGATTTGGAGGAAATCTGGAAGAAATGGACGCTCACCATAGGGCATAAATGTAAGTTTATATTTTTGGAAATGATTAAATAATTTTCTGAACGTCACATTAAACATTAACACAAGCTTTTAGCTTCACAAGCTGCACTTAACCTGCCGGCTAACACTCTCTTATGCCTAAAACCTCCAAGCTGGTGGTGGTTCTATTTATTTATTAAGTCATGCAGATAAATATGTGCTTATCAGATTAACAGCTATGTTACGGCAAATGTGACAGATCCGCAAGCCGACAGTGCAACAATGGTTAACGTCAACTAGCATAGTTAAGTGTTTACTTTTATAAATGAGGTTTAGGCTTTAAAGATGCAGATTTTTTATGAGACACATGTTTAATGTTGCGCAGGAACGCTGTTCATTGTGAGTTTTTGGGTTGGTTTTTAAATTATCGAGTGAAAATCTGACAGTCAGACATTTACTGGCATAAATGGGGAAGTGACAGAGCTGAGCATTAATTAAAAACATAATGTGCTTACAGGTCATTTATGCCAACAATTCTGCAAAATAACATTCATTAGCTAGATTAAATAAAACAAATACCAGTTTCTTGTCTGTAGACGAACAGAAATGGATGAAAAAATACATTAAAATAAACTATTGTGTTTTAGGAATATTTAAAAATTTGAACCTAAAAAACATACAAACTATAAGAGTTTTACTCACAAGGTCTTAAAAGCAGCGCTTGTGTTATTGTTACATGTCAATCCGTTTTTTAGTTCATGCAAAGGGAAATTACAAATCCATTCTTAACAAAACTGAGCTTTAAAAGCTTTTCCTTCCAACTGAGGGCTACATCCTGGGTGTGGTGGTGAACAAAGGAAGAGTAGATTATTTTCCACAAGTGATTTGTTTCTTTAGGCCTTCAGAGGAGCCTTTCAGTCTAAAGGAATCCAGCCATTAGGTTTTCAGTAACAGATTATATAGCATTTTCCATGTAATATCAGTTTATGGGAAATACAGACTTTTAATGTAGCTTATTTTTTAATGAACAAAAAGTTAAATGCATTATAAATGGGACAAAAGATAAGTGGGAGTAATTTAACCACATAAATATTAAGATTTCTTCAAAACAAAAGCATTAAAAAAAAACTGTAATGAGACATTTTCACATGATTTTCAGCAGGTAAGACTGTTAAACTGTAGCACCACTGACCTGTACGAAGTAATCCTCTTCAGCTTAGAAGCTGGCACATCGTAACCGCACTCCTCCAGCACCTCCTGCCGGGCGATCTCCTCCAAAGGGAGGTCCGGTTTGTCCACCAAGCCGGCACAGAGCTCATAGGTGACCCCTGCTGAGGCTGGGGGCCACTGAGAGGAGCTCTCCCCCGCTGAGGCTGACTGGCCCTCCTGAGACTCGGAGGCCGCGGCTTGGGCAGCACCTTCTTCTGTTTTTTCATCGGCGTGAGGTGGCTGCATCTTGGCCTTTTCCCACTCGCACATGTATACAGCTTAGAGAGAAAAGACACATCCCTGATGAGTCTGAGAGGAAAAAGTATGAAGAAGCAGGGATCTCTGTTGGGGAAAAGTGTGGAAGTGCAAACATGCAGCATGATTTCCATTAAGAACAGCTGTGAGTTCATAGTTTTATCTGTTTAGAGGTGATTTTATCTTGAAGTTTGGCATCATTAGAGGCATGTCCTTTTATTAACAGGTATCCAAATCTATGGAAAGAAGGCGAAGTGTAGCACAAACTACAGTCACTATAATGATTTTATTCAGCCAGCTAACTTTAGCCAAGATGGTGACGCTAAAAACCATCCAACCGGCTTCATATTTACTCTTTAGGGGCCTCATTATGTATGCACAAAAAACCAGCTACTATAACAAACTTATGGGATAAAAAAAAAAACATAACACAGCTTTGCGGGAGATTGTCCCCATCTCCACTGAAACCATAACCAGGCATGAAATCTGGAAAAGGGCGACACCAACGGCAGAGGAATGAAACTACAGAAATTATGGGTAATTTGTCTATCAAATAAAAATCTTATTAATACTATACCACTAAAACTATTTGGATTTATAACATATATGTTGTGAATAGGAACATTAGACACTAAAATAAATTCTGTCATTGTAAAATAAATCATGTTATGAAGCTGTTTCACACAGCTAATCAATCAGGTGGACATTATGCAGCCATACTAGATTAATAGTAGTTATTTAAATGGCATTGTTGTTCTGGGAAAGTGCTCATCAGTAGGTATTCTGGTGCTCCCTAGGATATAAAAAGTATCCGAATGCGTAAAGACAATGTTTTATCTGTTCCTGCTGGAAGACACGGCGCACAGAAGACTCCGGTGAGAGGGAACTTTCACTGATAATGATAAACTATTGGGCCGGTTCTGACCGCCCTGCGCTGTGCATCAGGAAGAACCACACCATGCCAGACCCTAATAGAACTGGCGGAGAAGTCGGGCTGCTGTGTTCTCGTTTACGCAGCATCTAGAAGTCTTTATGTCTTCCCATCTCCTACATCACCTTCCTAACAGCGATGCCTGTGTCCCTATGTAAGGACACGAGGTGCCGTCCTCACCCTGTGTCCCTGCACACCCAGCAGGGACACAGAAACTACTACATTTTACCCGTAAATAAACTGGAGTCTGAGATGTTTCATTGTGTCTGTTCATGTTCATTTTATAACCTGAAACAAAGGAATAAACCACGTGCAGCATTATGTAGTGTCTCTGTTGGAACTTCCTGGAACTGTCTGCTTGTCTGATGAGACGAACTGACAGCGTCTGTGACCTGTGGACAATCCTTTGTCTTTCTGGTACAGGTGACGTCCACCAAATAAAATATTGTTTACATTGTACCTTCTTTCCACAGAGCCGTGATGGAAATGAGAAGATTCATATTTATCAGGGGCGTTTACCAGACGCTCCAAATTTAGTGCAGATTCTGGCTCCAGAAACCTGCTGGGATGCTCCGTCCATCTTTTAAATGCAGTCTATGACGGTAATGGACACTTTTAAAACTTTTCTTTTCTAAAATGAAATCAAAGTTGAGAAGATTGTAGACACTTTTGTTTTCCAACATCAACATGTGAAGGGAGGAGGGACTTCCTTGCATTTAGCCGCCTGTGGCGACGCTGAACAAAGGAGGTTGGGCTGCTTAGTAACGGGGCGTTTTGCTTTCTATTTATGAATCTACATTGTTGCACTAATTCAGTTGAATAAACAGGGTTTGTATTGCACCCCCTCCTCCTCCTTTTCAGGGAAAGTGCCCACAGGATGTACAACAATATAGATCAAGATTAGTGAGAGAACTAAGAAGAACTAAGTGTAAAGGAGAGCTACTGGTTTGTTGCTTTGTGACAACACAGAAAAAAAAAACCTACCTGGACGGAACTGCTTGACAAGGACAAAACAGTGTGAGGTGGTGTTGAAGATCAGCACTGATACGCTGCAAAAAAGGAGAGAGGGGGAGAGACAGCATGTCAGAACAAGCAAATATTCACCCACTGGGAAAGAGGGCTGGGGGTTACTTTCACAGACGCACACGCCTTATTTTAGCCATTTCAAGTGAAGGAGCAAGTGTGTAAATCTGCCATTTTATTACCACCTCATTTCATAAGGGGCTGCATATATACTTTTATACACACAGACACACATATATATATATATATATATATATATATATATATATACATATACACAAACATATGTACATATATATACACACATATATATATATATATATATATATAGATACATACACATATAAATACACAAATATATATATAACTATTTTAGGTTTGATTGTATGGGATTTCCTTAAAAACAGGATCAGAATAAGATTGAATGATTTCTAATTGCTTTGAATGTATGTTTATTTCAGAGGGATTTTAAAAAAAGCATAACTTCTGAATCTATTTTAGAAATACAAAAATGAAGAATTTGGGGTCAAGATATAAAAAAAAAAAAGAAAACGTGAAAAATCAGTTGTGATTTTTGTTAGTTATACGGCATTTAATTACTCTCCCACTTATGATTTCTTACCATGTTTTATAGAATTTAGTTTAAAATGAGTATATTTATTGGCATGTATCAAGCAAAGAAAACATCTAATGGGATTAAATAAAATACTAAATTTAGGGTAAAAAATCGTTCTGAATGTTGAAAAGTTTAGTGAAATCAAATCAAAACAAAACAACAGTAGAACTCAGGGCGATGTTTAATATTGATAGTAAAAGCATTTTCTCTCACAATGTGATGGAAACACAGAGGACTGAGACTGAACAGATGTGTAATCAGAAGAAAACCACTAATACGAGAGTCTAACCAGAAACTGGACTCTGGAGCAATGGAAGAAGGTCATGCAGTCGGATGAGTCAAGATTTACTCTGTTTCAGAGGGATGAGAGCATCAGGGCATAAAAGAGAGGCCGATGAGGCGCCATCATGCCGAGTGCCTACTGTCCAAGCCTTTAGGGGCAGTTTGTGACCTGAGGCTGCTGCAGATGGTCGGGTCCTGGTTCAGCAACATTAGGTGTCAAAAGAACAACCTGAATATACTGAATGAGCAGATTATTCTGTCCATAGATGATGAATGAAAATGGATTCAATGTAAAACCGACTGGTGTCCTGAAAAGGGCTTTATAAATTAAACTAAAAAGACAGCTTTCCAGCACCATCATCAGGTTTCTTTCCATATTTGTACAGATCCTCAGAAATCAGAGGAAATATCATGGTTAAGACTACAGACTCACTCTGAAAATAAAATTATTTCCTCATTTTAGTAAATGGTTATTTTTTTTAAGTAAATAAATTGAATAATATGCCGCAGTCCTGAAGCTAGATGTGAAAATACAATTGAATTGAGAAAACTGCCACGTTTTTCACATGGCTTCAAGTGTTTACCACCATCTACTCACCTAAGCATCACCGTATTACAATGCAATGAGTCACTAAATTTATCTGTGCATTGTTGCAAACTACTAAAAATAAAAGAAGCCCTGCCAAATTTAACAGCTTCCTAAAATAAGAAAGAAAATCCAAGGATGAGAGGGTCACATCATTGAAAATGTGACTCATCACTACGAGGAGATGGAAACAAAACAAGGAGGAAGGTCAGCGTGAGCTGCAGCTGGGTCACTCCTGTGACAGAGTGTTTGTGTGCATGTTAATGTGAATGTCGCTGCCTGTGGAGACTTGAGGCCTGGGGTCTGCGTTGGGAAAGCGGATGCATCTGAGGCAGCAGGAAGCCCTGCCCTGTCTTTCCCAGGGTGCAAGGGAACTGGGAGATTGCTGTTACAATGACTAGCTGCAGCTCCTGAGCTCATAATGATTTATTGCCTGTTTGTATTTTAATTTTTCAGCTAAATGAACTGACATGAGTTATTCTTAGTTGTGGATATCAGAGATTACAATCATGGTAACTATTCTCTCCATCACTTATCTGATTTAATGTCAAATAATCACTGCTACTTTTTTTGTCTTTGATTTTATTTGATTTGAGTTAAACTCAGACAGAAAAACAGAACTCGATTAGGTGAAAATACAACCACACGCACTGATTTGGGGCTAAATCAGATTAACAAGCACTTTTTTAGAGCCACGACTACAAGTTGGATCTTTAAAAGTATTAAAAAAGCTGAAACATGACTGGAATGCTAAACGGTAATAACTAAAATGAATCAGATATATAGGTTTTTTTGCGTCTTTTACCTAGGCGGGATGAGCCATTACAAACTTTTAGCCATTAACTTGTTAATATGACAACATATTTGCTGATAATAGTAATAAAAAAACCTAAATTGTAGTCAACCACAATGTAAATACACTGAAAAGCCCGTTTCCTAAAAGAGTTTAAGCCAAAAGTGCCAAGACAAAATATTCCTGTGTAGCCCTGCCAACAGATTCTTTACTTTAGTTTGCATGGGAAGAACAGGAAAGGTCAATGTGTCTCTTCCTCTGATTACAAAACTCTTGATCCATCACCCACTAAACTCCGCTTGGACACGTAGGTCACCCTACTCTGTCAATCACTGCTTCACTTTGCTCTCAGAAGAACATAGCACTTCACTTCTCATGCCAAGGCTTTAAATTTACTTCATCTCCACACATCATTTATTAGGGAGAAACTGTGAAATTACAACCAACTACCAAGCAACAAAAACTACTTCATAGAAAAAGATTAAATCTATGTGAAAGATGTGGGTAAATAATCTCGGTGGTGTGGATAAGATGATGGATAAATGTGACTACAACAGATCTACACAAAAAGTAGGACACACCAGCCTGAAGCAGGAGAGCTGTCCCTCGTGCCGGGTCCAAGTCATGTAGTGCTTTTACACACCATTAATACTCCAGTGCTTTCCACTGGAAAAACACCTCTAATGGTTAAACCAAGACAGGCTAAACGGATGCTCAGTACTTTTCATGCATGGTTAAGCTAATTCTGTGGGGATTTTGGCTCAACAGTGGCACAACTGGATTATTTACATACATCGTGAGCTCAACTCAAGGTAGAAAGCTTATGGCATCAAGATACAATCATTCAGACCCAGTCCCACAAGAGAAAAGTGGATTACGAGCTGTATAATCCACCATCTTATGTCAGAACTGAGGCAATGATTGCTTGAGTCATCCTCTATGGGTCGAGTTAAATCCACATTTAATCGTTTTTCTTTTGACTAATCGGCAACAATTGTGGGTTTTAGGTATTTTGGTACAACTGAAAATATGAATAAAACCGCCTGTTATTATTGTTTTATCTTTCTTTTCAGACATGCGGCTCGAGAGGCACAATATTCAGCATGACTGCCACTGCTCCACCCAGTGAGGGGATCGGTGAAATACGTTAGAATCTTAGAAGAAAAGCTGTTTAAAAGAGAAATAAATGGATGTTTGTGATGCTGGGGAGCAGATATGAATCAGCTTTCATGACATTGATAAGCATCTCATTTGTATGGCAGGAAAACTCACACAATAAAGCCTAAATGTCTGGAGACTGGCACTACCTAAAAAAAAAAAAGACTCATTAAACTCACAGTGATGAAGACTCTGGTCCACTTCCTCATCTTATGCAGGTTTCAACTAACAGATTTTATTTTAATCAAACTTTTGGATTAAGGTTAAATGTCAGCAGAGTATTAAGCTATAATTTGCTTAATTTTACCCATTAACCCTTTATTTCTAATATTATGAAAACTGCTGACTCGTGAACCTGAAGATCAGACTTATAAAGGTTAATAATGATTATTATGGCTAAAATGATTCAACTATCGTTCAAAATGAGATTAAATCAAACTTTGTGTATATTTTACTTTTTTTTTTTTTTATCAATTTTGGAGAAAAAAAAAGAAAAACAGTATGTCTGTGTTACACTGGAAGTCAGCGCTCCCAGTATAAACTGTTTAGGTGCTGCATCCAGACTGGTGGATAAAAGGTTTTTGGTCTTGTTGATAGTTTAATTATCTCATGTTTAAAAGTAAAGATTTCACAAGATGCATTGCAAACCTGGACAGTTATAAAGAAATACTTCTTATTAATAGCAAAAATAAAAAAAAAAGTGACTGGAGAACATGAAACTGTGGCTTCCAGCTAAAACCATTAGACATTTAAACACTTTGTGCTTTCTGCTCAGGATTTTTATGGATGTTGCTAAAACTCTAACTCCAGGATGCAGCAGAGAGGGCATTTAGGAAAAACATGTCAAAAGGCCTAAAACAATGACTTAGTAAAGCAGCCATAGCATGGCTAGCTAGCTGTTATCCATTCATCATGGAAAGATGTGGAAAGATCTTTATGTGGAAAATAAATGAGCAGAACATAAACTATGACTCTAATAATCAGATATAATTGAAAGGTGAAATTAAAAATATAAAAATGTTATTTTAGCCTAAGCTGGAAAGTTATTAATGTGATTTAATAGCTGCTGTATGCAACTAATTTTACACCAAACTGTTATTTGAGCTCATTTAAGCTGCTCTGAGATTTATTATTCAGCATTTAAATGTCTCACAGCTCTTTCTTTCCTAAGCAATCATCAAGCCCATGTTATGTCTGCATGATTAACACATTTTCTGTGTTGTGACAAACATTTGATTAGTAACACAGGAGAAGGGTCATAATATGTGTAAACAAAATAAAAACGAGGCTTCGCAGAGCTGCTTCGTCCCCTAGGTACTTTTCTGTTAGAAATCCAGGTTTGAGGTTTACTGCTTTCCTCTCAGGGGTACAATCTGTTAACAAGGACATCTCTTTGGAATCAGGAGTGGAGGAACGAGGGCTGAGATGACCTGGGACTTACCTCAGGGCGTTATGGTACACTAAGAAGAGGAACTTAAACACAAATGTGTGGTATTTCTTTATAAAGCTGAGCTTTTACAGCCATTTGATTTCATGTAATGACTCGCTATTTCCCATAAAACTAGGCGTGTTTCTATTGACTTTCCTCTGAGCAGACCAGGAGATGACTGATCATAAAAGGTATAAAAGCATAGAGGAGGTATCCTATTAATGGTATGAGTGAGAAAACGGCAACAAGCCTCACTTTTTAACACACGTTCCATGTTTAACACAGCATCACTAAGGCTTACGGAAGAGTTCAATATTTAACCGGTTGGCAAAAATTAAACGTCAACAAAAAAATATCCATTAAAAAAGATTTTTTCAGTCTAAACTCAAACAAAATCAAGGTCAATCATTCAGATGAGGAAATTCCTCTTTAGTTTGCTCATCCTGTTGGATTGCAGGAAGTCATCAGACATGAACATGCATTTTAAAGAGATGCATTATTTGATAACATCTTCTCTCTTAAAGCCAAACGGGACTGTTTTGTGCTACATTAATGCTGTCTGCACTCATTTGTTCTCATGTATTTAACATTTAAAAAGAATGTGCTTTACCTGTCATGGGTTCGCATGAAGTCCCAGGATTTCTTTGTGCCATTCTGTGGAAAAAAAAACACACAAAGCTATCAGGATAAGCAAATCAGCTTCATTTTTAAAAAACAAATATGGATTTGCATTCTGTCGACATTTTTCTCCTGTTTTCTTTTGTTATAATTTGTATTTTAGTGACTTCATCTCTGAATATTTAACATGACATGTAAAAAGCAGCAAAGGTATAAATCACTCCACAAACCGCACCCGATGAAAACATCGTCTCATGTAAAGCAAAAGGAAAAAACATTAAATGCACGCTCAAAAGCCTTATATTTAATAGCTATTATTTAAAGTTTTTCAGAGGTCTTGTTTTATGCAAATAAGTGTGACGTTCTTTGGCATTTTTCCTAAATGTAACTAAAGAAATGTGTACAAAAAAGGTGCTTACACAACCATCAAAATGTCCAAAAAAACAACTTAAAGATGGTTCTTTTCAGAGAAATGATTCATTGTGTGGACACTGCTGGTTAATTCCTTGTGTTAGTTGCCTGGTTAATGCTCGAATGACTCATAAATTCGTGTTTAAATGGCTTAAATAACAATAAGAAAACATCCGTCTGAAAAAGATCATGTACAAGGACAGAAGTGATGATCCAAACCTCCAAAAATGTTTCTTACAGTCACTGAAACTGATGAAAGGAGAAGGAAAATACACAGAAATACAAAAGAAAGTAACATGTAAAGCATCTTTTTTACCGACACCATCAACAAGCAGAGATATTATCCTGATGACTAAATACTAAAAACATGTCTGCGAGTGTTTAAACTTGAGAAGCATCAGATACTGTAATGTTTTCGTGCCCCGAGGACAAATGATCACATTAAAACGATGAAGGCGCTTCCACTCCCTCACCCACATTGCCAGATCATAATTACACTGCGCTAAGTTACGTAACCTGTTCCGTTATGACAAAAGTTTTCTAATTTAAAAAAAAACTTAATGTTCTGGTTTCTTTCTTATTGTTTCTGCATCCGAGGAAAAATCTAAAACCAAAATATTCAGATGGAAAATGTTTTATTAGGGAAATGAAGCCTTTGTTAAACATATATTATCACAGTAACTTAGCAGGAATTCCTTGCTCTACATCGCATGTTGTAGAAAAACTTGGCCTACATTTTGTACGCCTGAGGAAAAATGACCTTGATACAAATTTAGGCTACACCTCCTCTCCACCCACAAGCTCTTTCAGACACAGGAAGGATGGTTTTCCTATGGCCACTTTATTTCTGCTACAACTAAACCCAGTTCCAGTACCGCCACAGAAAAGGGACTTAAGCATGACCCTAACTGCGCTGTAAAGCGTCAGACGTGATGAATCGGAGCCTAGGCGTACCCATTCTCTATTTCTAAAGAGGAAAAAAAACCTTCTGAAGTGTTTGAAGTAGATTCTGAGGCTGGAAATAAAGATTGCAGGTGATTACAGGCACAAAAGCTGGATTCTGGCTCTGAAATGAGTCAGTTGCAGCTGATTTAAATGTCATCTGAGATGTCTGTCAGCAGCAAAGCCCAGCAGAGTGGGGCGAGTTCACGCCAGCATCAGAACCAAATCAGGATAAATCAAATCAAACTTCATTACCGTGATGCTTTGAAGCACAATGTTGCGCTTGATCCATGTGATCTTAGAAAAACATAATCATAAAATTATCAGCAGTAATTCCTGAGATGGATGGGCAACCTGTCCCGGTTGTACCCCGCCTCTCGCTGGGATTGCTGGGATTGGCTTCAGCTTCCAGTAAGCCATCACTGGAATAAGCGTACAGATAATGGATGGTTGGATGTCAGCAGAGAAGCCGTATGAAATAAAAGCAATTCATTTTTTTTCTATCCAGCTTAATCCAGTTGAGGGTTGCAGGGATAAAAGCAAACTTTATCACAAGTTTGATTACGATACGATTTATCCAATAAACGGATAACGACGGAGCTTTTGCTGACTTCAGATTGTATCATGATATGATTTCATCAAAGCTGCTTTACACAATCTCTGCAACTAAAATATCAAAATCTCATTTTATTCCTGAGCTCATTCCAACATTTACATAAAAACAAATAGCTCAAATAAACACTGTATTCTGTAATATATAAACACACTGTATCAAGTTGTGCAACAAAGACAATATGGTACATTTTGCATGTAGTTTATGGTCTCCTGCAAATGGAGACAAACCTAAAAAATACCAAATATACACAAACTCTTCACTACAAAACAACAAAACTCATTTTTCCTTTGATTATTCTTTAAAATGATGAAACAATATTGATAAACTCTTTCAATACGGACAAGCAAAAGAGGAAAATAAAAGTGGAAGCATCTTTAGAACGGCACTTTCAAAATAAAAGACATGTCTTCACCAATATTTACTATTTTATTCCCAATACGGCAATTATAAATGGTATAAATATAAAATATGGCAGCCACATACTGTACCAGGCAAAACCACTCTGCCACCATCCCCTCTTTTCTCTCTAGCGTCCTGTCATCCCTCACAGATGGTGGGGTTCCCTCATTACTCGGGCCGCTTGGTGAGATAAGAAGAGGTGGGGGGAGCTTGAGTCGCCCAGGGGGGGGCAGAGAATCATGGCTGACATGGATTACAACAGAGGGATTAGCCCATAGGGAGAGATGGGAAGAGAGAAGAAGAGAAGCAGAAGCAGGGTACAGGAGACCTTGTGGTTCCCCGTCTTTGGGCTTCAGAACTGATGCACTCCTGTGTGAACTGCAGGGAGGCATGTATGGGCCTGATCTTTAAGTTGTTTAAAGTTAAATAACCATTTCACACACACACACACACACACTTCCTGTGATGACAACACCATAAAACTGGCAGCTGCAGCAGGAAGAAAAAAGAAAAAGCACTCTTTTACTCCCAGCGTCCAGCTTTTTGTTCTGATTTTAGCTGCAGTCTCTTCTCACTCGTCTCAACAAAGGAAGCAGAAGTGGCTAACGCACATTACCACCGGTAAACTTAAGATCAACAATGTTTTCACAGTGATAAAACATCTGCACCTGTATAAATCCACTGTTTATTTGCAGGCAAGACTAAGCTACACTTTATTAGTCTGATGGAAATGTTTATTATACTAATGTGCACCGTTTTAAATGCTTTGTATTGATGATAATCGATGAATATTCATTTGTTTATGTTGTTGCTTCTGGACAATTGTAGTTTTTTTTTTTTTTTTTGAATGGGAAAAAGTTTGACACTCGACTCGTCCAGGAATCTGCAGCAAAGCTTTACCCAGGATGCAGAAACGGGTCCATATCACACCTTCAGTGGTTACACAGGGTTTTTAAATACAGTTTATATTTTCAACCCTTACTTTGGTAGCCTTGCAGTGAATTTCCTCCTAATCTCATTTTTACTCCTAAACCTGCATTTAAAGGTCAGAAAGCCAGATATTACTGATAGTCCAAATAATTATTTTTAAACTGGCTTAATGCAGTGGAACCGAGGTGGTGGCATGCTCTTCCTGTTTTTCCTTCTGCTGCATAAACACTGTTCACATACATGAAAAGCAAAAAAAAAAAAAAACTCTCAGGTTAACTTTGAATTTTTAAAATGTTTTTATATTACATCTAGTTTTTAAAAATTGTCCTTTTTGTATTTTATGTATTTTTTTTTTTTATATTTTATTAACCAAGATGTATTGCTATTGATAAAGGAAATATAATATTTGGACAAAATTGGTCTATCAGTAAAAAAAAAAAAAAAAAGCAAACATTGAACATTCATAATTTATAGTTATATTCTTACTTTGTATTGCTGTTCAACACAACAACAATATGATCTGTATCATTTATCAACATGTTTGGAGGTTTTGATGGCATACACAGTAATAAAACCTTTTGGACATCATTTTCACTTTTCCTCCATCTGAATAAATTAGTGCACTTAAAGTATATAAATAATTCAAATCCCACATTCTCTAAGCAGAAAGAGATATTGTTGTTTTTCAGCATTATTTTATAAGATGTAAACAATAAGTTACTTTCACTTTGAGTTGTTTATTCTTGATTTTTTTTTATTGGTTTTATCAGAGCGGTAATGACTGATTTCCTGCCTTTAATTAAAGTTGGTTTAATAGCAACAAAGGCAGAAAAAATGCTATTGGCAAATAATCAAAGTATTGAAAGAAACTTAGCAAAAGTTTGAGCTGATGATGGAGCTAAAGGACAGTTTAGTGGATAATAAATAACATTTAAACATAAATGTGTGGCAATCCTTCCATTTAATGAGATTTTTGACAACAATTTCCACAAGTTAAAATACTTTTCTTGCTATAATGCTTTTGAAATTAACCTTAAAAATATTTAGATTGATCTTCCATATGATGTAACGTGATCAAATGTTATTGATTTTGTCCAAAATAATTATTATAGGTGTTAAGAATAATTTAATTACGTTCTTTTTCATTTAATAATCACGCTGCATCTGCAGTTTGCACTAAACCACATGCAGAAAATTCTCTCAAACCAACATAAAATCATTAATTATTAATTAGAATAATATTCACAGCAGTGACTGAGGCTCAAAATGAGAAATATGTTCCAAGAGAAACTGACGGTGCATAAATTGAAGGAATGATGAGCCACTGCTCAAAGCTTTCCCGAGTCAAAAGCTCAAGATAAATGATCGAATGATTCTAATCATGATGAATAAATGGAAGCAATTATCCAGCTTTAAGTAGCAACTTGTGATTCGGTGTCAGAATGAGGTGACAGAGATAAGAGGGGTTTCCCTGGAGTCAACAAGGAACAATCAGCTGCTTTGTAGAGAGAGAGGAGACAAAACACCATTAAACACTAATGATTCTGAGAGTCGCGCTCGCATGACATTATCTACTTTGAGTTTGTGTATGGAAGTGGGAGCAGACTCTGTTAGCAACCAGCAGCTCCGTTGCAGATGTACAGATGAACATAAAAGGCTTGTGGAAAAGATGCTCCCTCAGCGTGACTGAGAAGCCTTTGTGAAGAGTCCCTGAACAGCCCCTCCTGAGCTGTGAAGAAGACACGATGAAGATGAAAGGGAAAAACAGGACAGAAACAAGGTCCAATATCACCCGTTTTGTTGTCCATCTGCTGTTTTTAACCATGTTGTTTATGCTCTTGACATTATTAGCTTGCTCCCTCTGCTATCAGAGTCCCAACATGATCCAACTGAGCTTTTTGCAACATGACGGTACTAGAATATTCTGATTACGCTGAAAGCAGCACTTCGTTCAATCATAGATGAACAGTGGATGCATTTTGTTTACATTTTCTCACATTACAAAAGCCCTTTGTTGCACCAACAACATAGACAAAACATCATTATGCATATTCTAAAGGTGTGAAAAGCACGCCGCCACAACCTGGTAGTGTTTTTATTAGTACATGCAGCAGTTTCTGCGTGGCTGAAGTACTTTTGCACTCGTTCTATCGACACAACAGTAGTTCAGGGAGAGAGAAACTGTTCAAATAAACTGGAATGAAGAAGTGAGTCAGATCTTCATCTCTGAAAGTCATATGAACACGATTAACTGACCAGTCGTCCGCCATGTTGGGTTTTCTCTGATGAAGAAGGGAAAACTGCTTTAATGTCCTATTTCAATGTCATGTCTGTCTTTTTATAACATATAGTACTACTGACCTTCTATATGAAGGTTTTGTGACGGTGATTGTAGGTGCAAGTAGAGCATAAACTATAACCTAGGAGGGGTAACAGTAGCAAGCGATTACTAGTCTGGTTAATGAGTAAATGCCACTGGTTTTCCAACTTGCTGAGTAGGAATAATATCAACATGTATTTGACATAATTAAAAGATGAAAGTTCCTTATAATTTTTGTCATTAGTACCCAGTAGGATGAACCAAGCAGAGCAATGGGTAGACCAAAAACCAGATAGAAGCTGCAAATGGTGCAAATTGGGATTCAGGATTTCAATAACTATAACAAATTCATTTCTTATAATCTCCAAATATTCTCCTGAAAACTTAGGTAGTAAAATAATCACTACAAATCACTAAAAGGGACTAGTTTTGACCATATAGGCAGTTCTAATTATTTCAGGTGTGAATATTAATAAAATTGTAATGTTTACAATTAATCAGAGGCTTTTATGGAAGTGGCCATCCCTCCTTTAAAGTTCTCATGTGTGTCTATCCTTTTCCTTTTAAATGAATATGCACAACTCCAAAACGTCCCACGAGATTATACCTGCTGATGCAGTAAAATGTTTTTTATGTAAACATGTGAACATATGATGGAGTTTAATGCAAACTTGAACCGTGTGAACGTCTGGATTTAATATGCAATATAAGACTGAGTTAGTTTCAATGTTGAGATCAACAAGTTTCACTTGCTCCACTTTTTACACACACAAAAAATAACTCCTCCTTTGTCACGCTGCCCTGCTAAACAATGTCACCTACAGCCCCTTAAACTAATGCAAAGCATGTGCTAACATTAACGTGATGTTTAACCATTAAAAACCCTCTGCAGCAGAGCTACCGTTAGCATTTTAGCTTGTTAGCATAGCTCTCTCCAGTTCACATACAATAGAGGCCATTATTTTATACCCCTGTGAGAAAAATGGCAGGACACAGTTGTTTTTCTAATTGCTGTCGAAGTGTTAGGATTTGTTGCTGTCAACGTCTGTGTTTAATATCACAGCTTAGCCTTCATGTTGGTCTGCTAGCTGCAAAATGAATTGGGGGTTGGGCTAGCGTACAGCCTCCACCAGACGTAATTACACAGAGATAACTCACCTGGTTGTAGTGCACCCGGAACGGTTTTAGATAGTTGGACTCTGTGCATGGAACGACTTCAATGTTATTTATCTCTTCCATAATTTACAACTGGGGATGGATTGGGAGCTCACCGATGCTGGTCTGTCACCGCACACACTGACAGTAAAGGAATGTCTACGGAAGCCGGAGGAGGACATTAACTGAAGGACGCGTGAATTCTGATTAAGGGTGATTTAAGGAAAGGAAAACGATTCTTTTAACGACATGCTAATTGTAAATGTATGAGAAGTAAACCATTATAATAATCAACATTAACTTAGAAGACAAGCAGATTAATAAGGACATGGGTATTTTTCAAAAGGATAAGCTAATTAGTACTAATTTATAATGAACACGTTGAAGGTTGAGTGCAATACATCTTTTTATTTCTTCTGGCAATTCTAGACTCTGTAAGAAGAAAACCTAGTTACTTAAAATTCAATTATGTGACTTACTCAAATGATTTTATTGATTTAAATCTGTGTTTCTTATCTAAAGGGTAACTAAGGCAGAAATGTATTTCATCAGTTGTGCTTAATAAAAATCCCACCATGATAAATAAACAAATAAACAAATAAAGGTCCAAGTTTATTGTTTGTGTTTGTAGATGTTTTTAACAAACATAACACTAAAACATTCTGTTAAAACCTTTTTTTCCCCTTCATAACTAAAATAATCCTAAATATTAGAATTATAAACCAAATTTCAAGTTGTTAGAAACAGAAAAGATGTTTAATATAAAACATACATGGAAAAAGTCAAATTTTCATTAAAAAAAATCCTCAACCCTTAACTTGTGTAGCATGTTCTTGTTTACACAATTTATGAATGATGTTTATAATTGATTTTATGGTTTGATTTTGTTACCATTGGACAAACATGTTCTTGTCACTTCTCTTTTTGTTTGTGTTTGTAGTATAAATATTCAAACTTCTTGATAGAGAACAAATTAATTACTGCACTGCTGAAATCCAATGTACAATTTAAAAAGTTGGAAAAACTTTAAAAACACATTTTCATTCTCAACTCAGGATATTCCTGTAGCTTTTAGGACAAAGGGTATCATTTAATTCCTCTTGAATCATTACGCGCACCATCTGCACCAATAGAGAGCAGCAGAAAGAAATTCTGTTACAAACAACAATCTATTTATTTTTCCATCGGAATTTGATGAGTTTGGATAAACTTTACCTTTAATTATTCTTTTTCTTTTTTTTTTTACAATAGGACACTGTACTTTGCACTGCGTCTAATAGAGTCTAATTCTAAAGTGCTGGACTCACAAATTATATAAGGAGATCAGGTGAGGAGACGGATCTATATAACATCCAAACATGAGATTTAAGTTAATCTCCAACCTGGAAGTCCAACTTTGCTATGCATTTAAAGTGCTTAATTACCTGTAAGAAACTATCAAGTCCTATTCTTGTCACTTTTGCAACTCAGGAAAGCGCACACATCAGAAAAAGATGCTTTGGAGACATTGTTTGTCAAAAGCGGACTCAGTGGCATCTGTGATGACATAAGAGAAAGATTAAGCTACATTTGGCATGTCCCTTAATCCAAATATGACTACAGTTCACATCAAAAGTGATCAAAGCAATGCGATAAATAGTTTATTTGTGCTTCTGTTAGTTTAACTAAATAACTTGCTTATGTAATATTAACAAAGCAAACTCCTGAACACAGGACTGTGGTGTTGATGCAAAACACAGCTGAAACTTCATCATTTCCAGCTCAGAGGTCCACCTCCAACTGGCAACCTGTTCAGGGTGTACCCTGCCTCTAACCCATTGACCCCCCCGTGACCCCGTAAGGGACAAAGCGGTAGAAAATGGATAGATGGATGGAAGGTCAACTTTCACACTGTTAAAGGAACTTTTAGCTGGTGATCTTCTCAGGGAGATGAATTAAAGGTGCAGCTTCTTCCAGATGAAACACAAAGAAAAGTCCTGCTTCTTCACTGTGCTGAGTAATAAATAAGAGATGGGTGTGGGACTTCTTTCTCACAAACCTTACAGTAAAGGGTGAGGCAGCATGATGTCACACACTCACATCAATAAGAGCCATTTAATGGAAAACAATCTGCAAAAAGTCCAATCTCCATCGGGCTGACTTCCTCCAGAAAGCAAATGCCCGTCCACCACCCACTACACAAGGACAGGACGTAACACTTTTGCAAACTGATTTACATCTAAATAAATACAGGCCTAGACAAAACAATGTGCAGACCCAAAAGGAGGAACCGGCGTCTCTGTACTGGGCAAGTTCAATTCATACCACCCGATCCGGCCAAGCTGCAGGGCACGATAAGACAGGAGGGACTGCTGAGGTAAAGCATTGTGCTGGAGTTAAACGCCTCGGCTTTGCTGGCACACTCTGAAAAGTGAACACAAAGAAACTGCTGCAGATTAAGAGGGACATGCAATAACTACAAGTATAAATACACAAGTCTTATTAAATCCAGCGTTAGTCTGAAATCAGTCTTATGAATTTGTAAAGGTAGATTTTTGCAGGTACAATGAAGACACATATACGGGAAAATCGTGGCTTTTTATTTATAGGGGACATGATGTGTCAGTGATAAAAATTTGATCAAAATCATGAATGTTTTACTTGTTTTTTGACTAAATTCAACAACTTTCTGTGTTCTCTGGTTGGAGATGCTAAACATACAATTGACTGTAAACCACTAATTACTGCCAAGAAATGATAGCGCTGCTCTTTTTTATATATTAATAAGCTGTTTTTAAATAATTTAATAATGATCTAACTGCTTATTTATATTTTATGCAGGCTCCCACTTTGTTTGGAATCATCATAACGAAAATACATCTGTAATTCAATTTTCACAGATGGATTTTATGCTTGTGTGCAATCTGTCGGTAGATTTTGAGGATTTCTTATTATTTATCATTTCTGAAAAAAGACAATATAAAAAAACCCACAAAAGACAGAAATGTCTCCAGGTTGGGGTGAGAAGGAAGAAAGAAACCTCTTGGTAAGGGTAAAATACAGAAAATGTGAACTTGTGAGTGATCTGTTATCATAAATACTCTTTAGCCTGAAGTACGAGCTTTGGAGGACCTTCTCTTTGCATATTTAGATCATCATCTCATATTGATTAAAATCATCTTCCGAAAGTCAGGTGCAACTATCAGCTATATTGATTTACATTTATTAATTCAGCACAATGAGAAATTTGTGCTTTCTCATTTTCTCCCTTTTAATACCATCAGTTGGAATTGTATTATTAAGAACTGGAACATATTTAAAAATAAAACTATGAAAAATGTTCTTTTATTAAATAGTGAAGGGAGAAAGATAGTAAAGATCCTTAATGGAAGTGATGTAGTGATAACCTTCCTTCCTGGTGTCCTCAGACATCCAGCCACTGATGGATATAAGACTGACCACATGCACCAGAGAAGCCTCTTTAATTTAATCGTTTGAGTTCTTTGTCTGCTCGTGGCAGGCAAAGACTTTGTACTCTGTAGTTTGGTTATGCTAATATATTTTCAGTAATTGTGGATTAAGTTAAGTTTTGTTTTTATTGGTCAGTAAAAAATGAGGGTGGAGCAGTGGTGAACAGAATGTGTCACCATACAGTCCCTGCAATGAAAGATCTGAATCTTTTATTAGACGTGTTTTCATTATCTGTCTATTAAAGTGGGTCAGATGATGTCATTTGGTTTGTGTGTGTGTGTGTAAATGACGTTTTAGCAAAAAAAAAAAAAAAAAAAGGGGTGGGGGATCTTATTCTTGTCTGGGCAGTTTTGCTCTTTGCCTCCTAACCAGAAAAATACTCGATAAACCATCATTCATTTCTCTTGATTTAATTAATTTTATAGCTAAGAAATGCAACACCTTGCTGACAGTGAAAAGCCAAAGCTTTCAGAAATAGTTTAATGCTTCTGTCCCTTCCTGCAGACAACTTCCATGCTGCATTTCCAATCTGGATTTATTCTCCTGCTCAGTTACAGGTTGTCCTTTGTGATCCTATTTAGCTGCTTTTTGGTGTTGCTGCAGCTTTGAATGCATCTGAAATTCTGTAAGTATAACAAAAATCATCAGAGGACATTTGTTGCCACCACATAATGCTACATCTATTCCTGGGCTTCATGTGAACATTACCGACAAAGAGGTTTTTCCAAAAGTCTTATCAGCTTCTCAAGCAGATCCCGGGACACCCACAACGTGTTAATCCCATTCTCTGTGAGCATGCAGCAACAGGACCACTGCAGTCAGGACCAATTACCGTCTGCCAGCAGCTGATGAAGGCCAGACTTGCTTCAACTTATGACAACGCCAAACCTGGAGCTACCTGAAGACACCAAAACCTCTTATCTAACTCTCCGTGTCGCTCACTGTGCTGTCTTCTGTGTGTGTGTGGGTGTGTATTGACATTTTAGTGCTGTTATAGTCAGATTTACTGATAAAAACAGCTTCTCAAGCCTTTTGACACATTTGGAGTTAGCTTGATTAAAAGAAACACCTTGATATTATAAAAAAAACTCTTTACATGCTTAATTTAGAGGAAACCTTTTCTGTGATCTATCCATAGCAAAGTTTATCAGTCAGGGTCAAGCAGGGATTTAGGCCAGGGCCTTGGGAATGCACTTAACCAAGGTGGCTGCTGCGCCTCTGTTAGCGGGCTCAGGGTGTGGGTCAAGATGGCCGGCCTTCATCCAGCTAGTATTCTGGTCATTCAACCGCCATGGGCTTGATGCAGGAGACGCTCCTAAATCCTCCCACACGCGCTCAGATGTTAAAATAGCGCTACATGTCAAAGAGGCACTTGATAACGCTGCCCAGAAATGTGCACTTTGTGTGTTTGAGGTTCACAAAAAGCTGACAGAGGAGCCATAGTGAAGACAGAAAGAGTTGACGGTGACACTACTGCATGACTGGGACATCAACTGTGCACATTTATGGATCAGTGGTTATGTTTTCACATTCACAAATTCAGACAGAAGTACGACTGAAACGTAGATATCAGATTAACAGCAGCGGTTTTATTATTATGAATGTCTTAAGGTTTCTAGTTTGGGTCTTAACTTGGCCGTTTTAGTTCAGTTTGAATGTTTTTGTTAGCCTTTGTTCCCTTTACTTCACTCTTTTTCTGTTAAAAAAAAGTTAACAGCTGTGCTCAACACTGAGTCCTTCAGATGAAAAGATGTTAAGGAAGAATTATTAAATGTAAGCTTGAAACTCTAAAAGCAAAGCCAGACATCTTGGTGTTATTGTGGATCTGAGTTTTTAGCAATTACATAAAAGCAGCTGTGAAGTCAGTAAATAAGATTAATGGTAGGTTGTCCTTACAGCATAAAAAAGTCCATCAAACGGCTGCAGTTAGTCCAGGAAGGCTAAAATCCTCACTATGACCATGGAAGTGGATTGTATAACTTTTGCAATCAGATCTTTGCAATGGCTTTCAAAGATCTGACTACAAGGTCCTGCAGGTATAAAGTACAAAATACATTCAGGATCTCCTGATTCGTTAGAAACCCACCAGATCCTTCAGGTAGGTAGAGTCTACTTTCCATTTCCAGAGAAGGAACTGAACATGTAGAGGCAGCGTTTGGTATTCGTGCCCCTCACAGCTCCCAGAAAACTGCAGGTCTACTGAAACTCTCAGCTGAGTTAAATCAAGGTTAAAAAAAACATCTGTTTGTTGCCTTTTTTCAAAGCAGCTGTTGGTTCCCAAACCAACCTTTTTTCTTGCACTTTATTGCATTTCACATTCTGTCTTTATCTAAATCACTTTAACGTATTTTTACAGTTTGTTTGAGATGTACGTCTTCATGTTTTATTGTTTGCACCCCGCTATAATGCTGCCAGTGTGTTGTAAAACACTTTGTGCCCTCTTGTCCCTGAAATGTGCAATACGAATGAACATGCATTGCTGTGTCTTACCCTACCAGTCTCATTGGAATTATTCCTGTTCACGTATAAAACCATGTGCTCCCCCACACATTGCAACAGGAGCGTGTAGCTTATATACTTATGCTTGAGAAGCTATTTATACAGAACGTTTGTAGTTCTTGCAGAAGCTCGAAGGCTGAAATGGTTGAACTGTAATGCTGAAGCAAGCTGAAATGATATGAAATTGAATATCTGAAGTGATGAAAGCTGTTTAAAGCTGATGAAAATGGTGTAAGTCACACAATTAATAGCATAATATCTTGTATAATGGCCACTAAATGCATTTTAGTGTCAGCATTTATAGGAGCTGGATTTAATGTCAACATTAAAAATGCAAAAGATAAAAATGTTCCTGTTTTTGCAGGATACAGCTGTCAGCTCATTGTAATGTGAAAAACTCTTCCATCAGACCCTTTCACATTTAGGAAAGCAACTCCTCTGTTGCCTGGATGTGTTCCCCTGAAGAAAGTCAGTATTCCTGTTTTGTCATCAGAAGTCTACTAGAAAAGAAGCACTTAGGTGGAGCTCATGGTCTGTGCTTTTTCCTATATACAAGAAGACCTCAGATGACAAAATGATTAAATTTGCTCTGTACCAAACAAGTTAAAACAGTAAATGTTTATTATGATGCAATCACTTATTTACTGCAACATCATATGTAGGATGCAGACCTTCTTCTTCACTGTAATCATTTTCCAACCCAGTTCCTCAGTCTGTGCATAAGCATGTACTGTAAGATCCCAATCAGTTGCTTTTAGCACTGGTTTTAGTGAAAACACTTAAAAATATCAGTTTCCAGCTGTTAAACCTACTGCACAGACATTTTATTTCTAAAAGTTGGGATTACTGATGATGAGATTAGATTCAATCACTTCGCTTAATAAATGTCTCCATTCTATTAGGTTTATCTTGCCTGAACATTGTCTCTCTCCCCTCCTTGGTGTGGAAACTCTTTGCATTTCACCATATTTCTACTCATGTTCTCTGTTTGTTGTACAGTGGATGTAATTATTATAATATATATATATATATATATATATATATATATATATTATAATGCTTTTAAATGACCTCACAGTCATCGTTAGTTTCAGTTTAGCATCAGAATTTCATCAGCAAGCAATATTCTCTTCTGTGCACAGCGGCTAGAACATTTGAGAGGATATGCAAACGTCTCCCTGCTAATGAGATGAAATGCATCTCTGCAGAAGCAAAAGAGAAGCCTTTGGACGGGATGGTTTGTGTGGCCTCTGATCACTGAGGCTTGATGCTGTCGGACAGCTGCTGCTGTTCCCCTGCTGAGACAGAGCTTGGTTTAACAAGTCAGGCCCATTGTCTTTTCCCAAGAATGACCAGAGAATGTGGCAACTCCTTTGGTCACATAGTCCTCACTTGTGTGTTGGAGATTAGAGTGAAGGGCAGGATGTGGTCGTGCCCCCCCGCCCCCTCCTTCCCCCACTGTTCACGTCACCGCTGGAGCACATGCCATCAGAGCTAATTACCTGCCTGCAGGGCCCAATTAAGACGCTCTTTATTGCCCCCTAACAATATAACCTCAGCTCCACAGAGGGTCTACAGTATAGAGTAGGAGGACTAGGAATGGGATGTATTGGTGGGTGGGGGGCTGAGAACTGATGGAGCTAGGCTTTGTTTAGACACACAGTTTAAGTGGGCGTCTTTGCACCTCTCTATACAAGGCACTAAATAAAAATAATGCCTATATTATCAAACATGTTCTCAGGTAAACTTGTATTTATCACACATTGTGCGTTTTATTCTCTACAGTTTGAATGAGATAAAAGTTTTGAAATGATCGTTATAAGCTTGAGTGAATTTGTCTGTTTAGCCCTGATATTACATTATTGTGAAGGAGTCCGATACGAATAAAGATTAGTTGAATAAATTGCAGATTTTCTCTCTCAAAATCTGTTCTTTGCATTTAAAATCAAGTGAAATCAATGTGTCAGAACAGTGAAATATGGAATTACAATCTTGCACATGTTATAATAATCTATGTTTGGAAAATAAAAGCAGCTTCTCCGTACCATGCTGTTGGACTGTTAATAAAATACATAGATCTTCAGCATCTCTCCCCAAGTTTTGTTGAGTCGTGAATATTAAAAAACAAAGGTGGAAAGGATTAAATTCAATCCCACTTGAATTGAACACCTCAATACAGACTATAAACACATGCTGAAAAGACTTACAGTAACAGGACACTAAAGGGTGCGGTGTCTGAGAATGACTGATGCAAAAAATAAAGCAAAAAAGGGAAATTGCAACAAATAAAACTAAAGTCCATAAAAAAAGGAAACACAAATAGAAACTAAAAATTTGAATAAAATGTAATGAATCACACAAATGTTTGTCATTATAAAACTAAATAAATCGTGTGTGCTGCCATTTTGTAACAAGCCATTCATGATTTATACAACACAGGAAGGACAAACCTCCATCATTTCAATCAAATAATCATTTTACATGTTTCATTTCTTTGCTCAAATGAACTCCATAAATTGTAAGTTTTATTTCATTCATACACTATTTTTTTACTTGCATAATCCTTATAAACCATATTTTCTCTCCCTCATCTGAAACAACCCCTTTGTGTGATATTATTTACATGAATTGTGCCGTTTCTGAGCAGGGATTGGATGCAGTGGCACTCATGTGCAGCGATTACTGCTCTTTGGAGCACTGGTGCTCCATCAACCTCCGGTAGGAGATGTGGATGTAACGCTGGTTTAGCAGTTAGCTCAAAGTTAGCTCTCAGAGTTTTAGTGCAGAATAAACCAGCAGCAGTGTATGGGGACTCACGGCTAGTAGATAATAACATCTCACCCTGAGAAAAACAACACATCAGGTATTTTAGTAAAATATCGAGATGCCAGTATAAAAATATATTTTTAAGTAGACATAAAATTTGTTAAGCTTTTATTTTATTTTGACCCTTTAAATCCACTAATATCAGTATATGTTTGGAAATCTGAAGCCTGTCATTACAAAGTGACAATTCCAAATTTGAGTTGCTTATTTAAAAATAAATTCGACAGAAGCTGAAACATTCCCAGCATGATTGTAAATTATGATTAAAAAAAGTAGGACATTATGTGTTTATATACACAGATTTAATGCATCAAATCAATTTAAATTGTCAAAATATTACAGACAAAAGGGTTGATTAACTCCACAGTTACTATAATTCTTTTGCTTATTTTGAGACTATAGTTGAAAGTTTTATGTGCTTCCACAGTATAATGTGCAGTCCGGTCGTGTGTTTTAAGCCTTTCTAGTTAGGAGGAAAGCTGTCACAGCTGGATCACAGCTGGATCCCAGCCACCGCTTTTAGATAATTATAAGACATGCATGAGTTGCTCCATGGATAGGTTTTTCCAAAAGGTCAGAGAAAGCAGAGGAGCAAATTACTGGATGTGTTGGTGGCTTGTAATGACAGCTATACGGACGGATGCAGCTTTACTGCAAATTAATCTTTCTTCATTTATAAGAGACACCAGCAGCTTTTCCTCTGTGGTAGTATTGACCCTAATATTTCAGGAGATTCTGACAGCATGCAAATAAAGAGCAAATGTAATCCTGATTCATAACATTATACTTATAAAACCCATCAGTGACCCTTCATGCTCGGTGGATAAAAGAGTCCTAAAAGGAACTGCTTTAATTGGGACATAAATGCAACTTTATAGGACTAATGATTTAGAAAAGAATTGCACTGAATTGCAGATCCTTCCTCTGAAGAGAAAAAGGATACCAAACTATGATACATCACCTCACTCTTCACAAAGATGTGCTGTGTGAACTGTTAATCATTTTTCATCTTTTTTTAAATAAAAAAGCATTTTTTCATTTGAAATAAATAAAAAAATAATGAAAAAAATGTATTAACATTTATTTTATATATATATATATATATATATATACATATAATTTTAAATCATTTTGATCTTTATTACCAATATAACAAGTAAGATCCACAGCAACTAGTATTTACCTTTTACAGATATTCCTCCTAAACCATGTTTTACCATCTTTAACATCTAACATACAGGAAACTTTAAGAAAGCTAAAAAAAATAATAACTCAGGTTATAATAATCTTATTAATGCAGTTTCTTTTTCTTTGGTTGGAAATAAAGAATACTATTAACCTGAAGACTTGTGTACAAAATGCAAATTTATAGCCTATGTATGTTAATGTAAAATAAAGCACGTTTAGGGAAGTCAGATACATTTAGACCTAAAAACAGATGAAACGGTTAGTTTTCCATCATCTAAAACCAATTGCATTACCTCATTTCCCCCTTTCTTTCTGTTGTCAGTAGAGGACACTGATGAGGTTGTTTGGGTGACATACTGCTCATGGATCAGAGGATAAACAGATTTCAACCAGGTCACTGGAGGCTAAATGTTCCACTTTACAGAATTAGGCTTTTGGTGTGGTGACAATATGATGAGGCCTGATTGAATTACATCACAATGAAACTCTTCATTTTTATGTTTGGCAAACAAAACCACAGAGATCCGTGAAACCAAGTTTTTGTACATTAGTTTGAATCCATTTTATCCAGCATCTGCTGGAGACACATCGAGGAAGTCACTGCAACGCGTAAAGATTTGGATCGCTTCTTTGATGAGCCCAGGTTGCAATACAGAGGATGGATCCGGCACGCTGAAATGCTCGTGTTGCAACATGTTTGGTGTCGAGAGGCGTGCTTAAAATGTCAGCGTTTCCACACATCATTCATTTTCTTCAAAAAACTGAACGCTTTACCCTGAAGCAGCTCTAAATGAACATACCAATACAACATGATCTAAATGTGCACAGCCTAAAGCACGCTCGTGTGTTCACCAACGTGCAGCACGTCATTCTGAGCTGCATGCAGCTAATAAAACACGCATTGTCTTTGGCCATTTAATGCAAGATTTAAACCTCAACAATTAGTAATTAGGTATTTTCCTAACACTGGATTCATGTAGATGCAGAATACTGTAGAGGAAAATGGACTTGATGCTTCTGTATCATGGCGCCTTAGCAGGACAGGTGCCTTTGCAGAAGAATGCCATTTCTGGAATACGAGGCGAGCTGTTTTCCTATTTCAGTCAGCTCCTAGGTATTTTTCTTCCCATGCATTTCCCACCATCAACCCCTTCCTGGTTGGAAAAAAAAATAGTAAGACCTTGATCTATAAAATCCCCTCTCACAGTCTTTTGTTTTACTAGTTTATAAAAAAAAATATCTACTGTTGTCTTTTGCCCACAGTGCTCCTGAAAAGCCTGAGAATATTTCTTTAGTTAGTAAAACAGAACTGCATTTTAAATATTTAAATGCATTAAGAAAAGGAGGAAAGAGTCCAATAATAGCCGATTCAGGTTAAAGCTCAACGTATCCTCTGATAATCTAATGGGTGACACACTTAAACTCTTCAATAAATAATTAAAAATTCTTCAACTGATCTATTAAAATGAAATGGAGTTGACCCTCAGGAGGTCACGGGACCAAAATACCACTGCCCTCTATTTAGTGTGACAGCAGCCATTGTTCCTGAGGACAGAGGGTGGTACTGGTCTCCCCTGATGGCTCATTCGAGGGTGATGGTTTGGAAAGCCCACTTTGAGCCTTACAGTCGCAGTTCAGGGAGTGGACTGTCCTTGACCTCTCCCTTCATCATCCTATAGACTCAGACTGGTTGTTTGACCTTTCATGTGACCCCTTTACGCTATTCGTGTCAGTCATTTGACCGTTTTGGACCAAGGACAGCCACATAATCGAGTTCAGGTCTCCCCCCCCCCACAAATCAATCATTTTTATAATCCCAGTTGTAATCAAACAGCTGAATCACATGATCAAACAGATTTACGCTGATCGTGCACATTTTAGCTGAATTCAAACATATGCATGGTCACATTGTTGTAGCAGAAACATAAATATACATTTGCAGGAAGGAGAATGGGTTTGTGGCTTTCCTAGACCTATAGCGCCCTCTAAAGCATCGAGAGGAAACAGCCGGTAACCTCAAATAAACACTTCAATTTCTGCTCCTTTATTTATTAAATCCTTAAACCAGTCATACATTTATATCAAGTTCTGAAAAACAGATGCATTTAGATTCATTTTGTAAGGAAAACAAACTAAATACACCTTTCAGAAAATCTGAATAATAAAACAAACATGCATATATATTTTACAACTCTTTTCAGGCATAAATGCAAAAACACTGTATTTACTTTATACTGAAACCAAGATTATTTACATGCTGTAATTATTTCACTAAGCTGCAATACTTCCTAATCCCATGTCCACCTGTAGAAACTATCACAGACGGATAACTGGGGTTAAACATTTTTATCTGGGGAAAAATACTTTTGGTGAAATCATAATAAATTCTTCACCTTTGTTTGGGCAGAAAAATGTAGCATTTTCCAAATATTGGGTGACCTTTGTTAGACGCTTTAACTGTAATGTGTTTTGCCATTTTTGCTCAAATACACAGACCCATTAAAAACAAACACACAAACACACACACATCATCACTTCTTTTACAATATGAAGACACTAAAATGTGTTGAAAGCTGTACATTAATTTTGTTTTTATTTTGTTTAGTTTCATGTCTATTTGTCTAAAGAATTTAAGAGCTTTTAACAGAAATATTGTACAAGAGAATAAGAGACAAACGGCTGCAGTCAGAGTGTGACGGGATGTTTTCCTGACCTCAGCTAAGCAGAGTATCATGGATCTTTCTGACAATCTTTGTCAGCAGCTTCTTGTCTGGAGTAAATGATGCCACAATGTCTTCAATCTGTTGGATCCTACAAAGAAATAAAAATATTAAAGAATACTTAGTTTTGTTTATCAGGCTTTAAAAGAAGTTAAAGTGATGCTTTAAAGTTTAAAAAAAGACTTCTATATTCTTCAGAAGTAACACAAAACAAATCAGGTTTTTCTTTAGCAGAAGGTTCAGAGGAAAATGTTGCTTATTCTGAAGAGATTTAATATCATAGTATAGTTGTGATCTTCATGTGGAGGCATGTTAGCAGCACCAAGCGGTGCAGTGAACGTGTTGCGACACGTTCTATCAAGGGTGTCAAACTCAGGTCCTGAAGGGTCGGTATCCAGCAGGTTTTTGTTGTCTCCATGCTCTGACACAGCTGACTGAAATTA
>JBAMIG010000024.1:15960541-15971496 GCA_037177335.1 Kiunga ballochi | reverse complement strand
GTCAAATAAAGTTCTTAGATTTAAAAAATGAGATGTCTCTGCCCAGTTACTCTTAATTCAGGCATTAAGGGGTTAAGTGATGATTCCCTTTGTGTTATCAATCAAAGCCAGATCAGAAAATGATTTAAGGATTTATTATAATGAATATAATCATTAAAAAAAGTAAATGCTTGTTATAATATGTGTTGAGTGATGATTTACAGTAGTTTTATTCTCAGTCCACTGTCCTGTGTGTTTACATGTGCTGTTTTTTGCTCACAATATGAGTCACAAATGGATATTTTTAGAAGTGTGTAGCATTTTCTGCTTTTCAATTTGATATGCATCATATCAATTTAGCTGTAATCTGCACAGGATGAACATTTCTGCTCGTCATCTGGCAGTGTGCGTTTTTCCCTTTTCACTGCATTTCCTTTAAACGTTAACCCGCTGATAGCGTCCGTGTTTGTGCTGCGTATCCGTGTCATGCTCTCTGCACAAAGACATTTAAAGTGTACTAATTTCTGCCTTATTCATTATATTTACTCCATAACTGTTTCATTACTTGTTTTATGTAAATTGTCCGTTGCAAAGATTTTCAGAGCTAAGACCATAAGTGCATTATTTCAGCGTAGCAACATGTAAAGGTATGATGTCTCTGTTTTAAACTGATATCCGACATCACAGAAACGGGCCTCAGACGGCACAGACGCAGAGCACATTGCGTTTTATTTTGAGGAAGCAGCTGTCCTCAAAGCACTCAGACTGTTTCTGGATTTACAGCTGTTACTGCCTTTATGAGCCATAATGCCATCACCTGACTGTGCCAAATGTGTATGAATCTCCTCTAGGCATTCTGGGAAATGTAGTCCTTAACTTGGGTGAACAGTAGGGCTCCTGGAATCCATCACAAATAGATGAGATATGACACTATCAGTGTATTTAAGAAACATTTGGGATTCAAGCATTTATTGCATTAAGATTTATTTTATGAAACTAAGTTAAATTTCTGTCTCTCCAGTCAAAGATCTGCCATTGCCCAGGTTCGTGGTAGGAAAGAATGAGGCAGAAACGAGACACGCTGCACTGTACCAAGATACAGACAGCCAGGGTTTGTACCCAGCCTCTGGTACTGCTGTAATACCAAGACCACCAGGAAGGGGTCACCAGAACAAGAAAGCCCCCACCTCATCCACTTCACAACCTGTCCATGAGGTCATCCAGCCCATAGCACCCAGCATAGAACCACAGGTTAGTGACTACCTGTCCCCATTTAGGCATGCATACAAATACTTCCCTGTTGTACTTGTTGCATCCATATTTCATTTTCATATTTTCCTGCACATGTTGGATCACTTGTTTCTGCTGCTGACATTACACGAAGTGAGTTTTGACATGTTGAGTCATTGTGCACATCTCTTTAATGACTTTTTAATACGAGTTGTGCAACACTCTGACTGTTTAAGCAATTCATATCCGCCAGGATGCACGAAGCACACATGAAATAGCTTTTTATTGGCTCTTACATGATTCATGCTCGCTGTACGATCACACCATAATCATGCTGTTTGTGGTGTGATCTAAAGATGACATTTTAAAGTGATTAGGAGGTTGTGCAGCTAATTTCTGCTCACACTCATTTTCTTTGAAAAGTCGTGTATATATATATATATATATATTTTTTTTTTTAGCTGTATCTTTAATTGTGTTTTATCTGTAAAAAATACTTGATGCATTTTCTTGTGTTTACAGCCAGAACCGACATCCCCGGTCGTGTCACCACTCCAGTCTCCCCCCACCTCTCCTCCAACCTGGAGGAAACACAAGCGGCAACACAGTGGAGGAAATGCAGATAGGCAACCTGTGGCGGCCGCAGCCGGAGCCGTATGGACACAATTCAGAGAACCACAAACGGGTAACGAGCAAAAAAACAAGTGTTTCTTTTAGTTTCTTTACATTTGAAATCATTATAAATAGAAAATCTTCAGGTTTAATAGTTGATTAGACAAAAGTAAACAAATGAAGAGACCATGTAATTTACATTCACTTCATTTTTAGAGTAAAGAAACTGAGATTAAAATTATCAGTAACTTGATAAACACAAGTAGTTCTATATTAAAGTGTATGATAATGTGGAATAACATGAAACACAAAGTTTTCCCCCTCTAGTAACAATTATTGCAAAGTTACAGGGGAAAAAAGACAGATACAGAAAATGTGATGCTCCTAATTGTAACAAGGTTTGAAAGATTTGCCATTGAGACACATCAATTGTGTTTTTACTTCCTGCACACACCGTTAATCCATGCAATCATTAGTAGACATCACAGGATCAGTAAAATGCTAGTAGCAACACAAAGTATGATTGCAGTGTATTAAAGATAAGTAAAGCCAGACCATGCGAGTTGTAGCATGTGGGATGTTACAGCATGCTGCGCTTTCGGTCTTTCCTCCAGGTCCAGCTACCAGTGATGGCATGTGGTCATCACATTCACCTCCTCTTCAAAGTCAGGAAAGTTGGGTCAGTTTTACAGCAGACACGCCTCCCTCCAGCACGCTCCCAGCAATGCACCCTTCATCAGTCCAGGTAGTTACATGTTGATCCCCATATTAATGTGTTTCTTACTTATAGTTGCCTGTTCAGTGTGTGGGGTTGCTGCTCTAGTGAATGCCCTGGTTGAGGATTATCCTGTGCATGGAAATCACTTAAAAAAATCAAGTTTGATTTAATATTGCTTTAAATAAATAACTATAATCACTAAAAGGTGCATCGTAACAGCCTGTGCTACCTGATGGTCCTCACCCTCATTCATCCGACTAAATGGTGTCATCAGATGCTGAAAACATGACATTATTATCTCAGCTTTAACGCTATGTCAGTGTTTGAGCAGCAGTGTGATGCTGTGCTAATAGTGGTCTTATTGTGTTATTTTGTATTTCCTCTAGGAAAGCACAACAATACGAACTGTGGCTTCTGCTGCGACAACCAATGACATCCAGCGACAGCCCAGCAGCTACGATGATCCCTGGAAGATCACAGATGAGCAGAGACAGTATTATATTAACCAGTTTAAAACCATTCAGCCGGACCTCACTGGCTTTATACCAGGTAAAAAAAGAAAACGACATCACACAAACACTCCTGCACAAAGTTGGAATGAATCTAATGGATTCAACCGTTTTTGCTGTTTTTCAGGTTCAGCAGCAAAAGAGTTCTTCACCAAATCTAAGCTTCCAATTTTAGAGTTGTCACACATTTGGTGAGTCATTGCTCACTGGTTGCTTACTGGTCTGGTATTTTATGTCTGAACCACCCACATGGTATACATAATCAAACTATTACTAGCTAGCTGCTTTTAGGTCTCGTTGCTACTTTTACCGACTTATTTTCATGAAAATGGTTTGACTTGTAATGAGTAAACATTGAGTTTTAAGTAAGACTTGTTGCTGCAATTTGCTCTATAATATTCACTAAATGCTGTCTATGTGCATCTACGATCCATTTACACACGTGCTAATGCTTTCTGCACACATGGAGGCAAAGTCTAGTTCAAAAAGGGTTTATTTTTTGTGATTTTCTTGATGAAGCTTCATTTATTGTGACCCAAATTGTTATGTCTTTGAAGGGAGCTGTCAGACTTTGATAAAGATGGCGCACTGACCCTGGATGAGTTCTGTGCGGCCTTTCACTTGGTTGTGGCCAGAAAGAACGGCTATGATCTTCCAGAGAAGCTGCCTGAGAGCCTGATGCCAAAACTGATTGACCTGGATGACTCGGCAGGTACGCAGAATCACCCTTTGTCTCTACTGCAAACTCTCCTAAATTGTCTAAAATCAGAGCTACTATGGGGCTGCATTACGGCACCGAATTGCAGTTAAAATGCAAAAGTATTTTGGCAATCCAGCTTTCTTCCATGCAAAGCAATAAGTAGCCTCCATGAAAGTGATCATGGCTGAAACTACGTACCAGAGAGCATAGGTTTGCATACATTTGTGAGGAAAATGTGGCTGGATTTTAATTTTGCTTCTACGTATTCAGAAGGCCCGGAGCCGGCTGCTGAAGTTGGATTCTCAGCGTCACCGGTAGAAGTCACCCCCAACAAGTCTCCCTCCATGCCTTCTCTCAACCAGGCGTGGCCAGAGATGAACCAGACCAACGAGGTTCCGACATGCACACACCACCTGACCACACTGCCTTTTTCACAACTCATCGCTCTTTGCTTTTTTTTCTTCCTTTTGCTTTGTCTGCAATTACTTAGTTGAATTGTTCTTTATTTATCCATCCGTCATGATTTGATCGCCATCATTCTCATCATCAAACATCATTATTGATCTCCTCCGACTCCTCGGGACTGTGATTGTAGCCTGCAGTATTTTGTGTCCATGCCTGCTGATGACATCACCGTGCTGTCCGGCAGTGACGGATGAGGTTTCAGTAGCGTAAAGGCTGAGACTGATGATGTAATTGTGTGATGTCACTGCACTGGCTGTCTGACATGTTATTCATTTTTTTTTTTCTCACTGTCTATCTCCTGCAGCAGTGGGAGACGTTTAGCGAGCGCTCCTCCAGCTCACAAACTCTGACCCAATTTGACTCTAACATTGCACCAGCTGACCCTGTAAGTCAATCACTTAGTCCGCATGGTTTCACCATTAATGGACAGACATTAACCCTCTCTGGATCTCTGTGCTTGTCACTTTCTCTGTGCATGATGTTCTTTCAAAGTGTGATTTGGCTGGCCTAGCTTCTATTGTACATCACTTTGTTTCCTACAGTAACATCCACCTTTCACAAAAGCATTTTCAGGTCATGACTGTCAGTAAAGAGATTTTATATTCAGCTTGGTTTAAATATGCAGTAATGTCTTTCCCTTGTGATTTATTGTTATTTATTACCAAACTGCAACATTAAGCATTTTATTAGTGTTTTTTTGTTTTATTTTTTTAATTATCTGCAGTTTTGGCCGAAACTCCAGTGTGAAATGACATGTAGCAGATTTTTCTCTGGGTAGATGTAACACAGATGTTAACTTTCTCCTCATGTGAGAGGAAACCAGCTCACCCTGATAGGCCAATAGGGCATCTAATCTTTTCTTTTCAGAAGTGTCTATATTATAATAATATAATTCACATCCTCCGCGACCCCGTTAGGGACAAAGCGGTAGATAATGGATGGATGGATCTTCTTGTTGGATACATCAAACAATGCTGTTAAAGTGCACATCTGTTAATGTTCTGACATACTCCTTTATATAACTTTCTTTGCATGCATCTTGCCCTACAGGACACGGCCATTGTGCATCCAGTTCCCATCCGAATGACGCCCAGTAAGATCCACATGCAGGAGATGGAGCTGAAGAGGACTGGCAGCAGTGAGATTTGCTCTGGCTTCTTTATTTCAGCTCTGATTTTCTTTGTGTTGGTGCATGTGTGCAGCTGCACATGTTCCCTCTGCTCATTTAGTCTGTGTCTTTATAAATAGGACTATTAAAACCTTAACGGGGTTTGTAGCTGCCATAAATCAAAGCACGATTCTTCTTAGCTCATTAAATAGAAAAATGAGCTAATTAGTAAATCTGACCAACCAAAAGTTGAGATTTGAGGCACGTGTGAATGAAAGGTGTAAACCCTGACAGAACTGCTTGAGGGCAAAATTCACCAACTGTTCTTACAAATTTGTTGTCAAATACTACTCAAGGATTTTTTTTAAGAAAATTGTGGTATTTATTTAAAATCTTCATATCTTGGGTTTGTTCTTGGGTTAGTAAAAATCCTACAAACACTCAGGAGGTCTCTTATGAGGTCTGAGTGCCGGAATAATGGAAAAATAAAATCAATTTGGGATGTCTTCTGCCGTTCAGGTAATTAAAATTCAATAACAGTTAGTTTTTTGTTAAATATTTAATGACTAAAAATTATATTTAGTTGTTTTGAGATAATTAGCAAGATTTCCTCTGGAATAAAAATATATAAAATATCATTGTTTGATCCATTTTATTCATTTCAGAGCGAGTGGTGTTTGAGAGATTGCTGGTCATTGATTCAGTAGACTGTGCACAGATCTGCTCCTTTAACCACAACGTGACTTCATTAATGTTTTAAGTCACCTTTAATCCCCAGATCTAACTGAAGTTTTTAATAATAAATTGATTTACAATGGTGTCTTTTAAATATAATAGGTTTTATTAAGAATTGATTTGTTTTATGGTACACGTCTTTCATCTTTAGCCATGACTCATAATGTGCATCCTGATGCTCTGCTGGCTACAGTACAAGTTTATTATTCACATTTAGTTCATTGTTGTTCCTGCTTGTCTCACTGTGTCTGTTTGCACACAGCCGTAAGTCTCATGACCTTTAATGAGCATTTATCTATGCAAAGTAGAGCCAGTTGCTCCGTCCTTTTTAACTCGCGATCATTATCAAAAAAGGATGCAAGCAGGTGTTCATAAATCTGATGGAGATTTTAGTAAAGAGGATGTTGGTGAATGAGGCCCTGCTGAGTTTACAGGCTGGAAAACATCCCGACTGAAACCAGAACCTAATGTTTAATTTAACACAGGTTCATGCATTTTCTGTTCTTAAGCTTTCAGCAGAAATGTTTTGTGTTCAGGCTCATTAATCAGCGAGTGGAGCACCCAGAGTCCAAAACAATGGTTCACTCAATGTTTTTATTTCTGATTATGTCAACTACAGTATTCCTGACACACTCCCTGTTACCTTTCAACCCTTCAGATCACAATCACCCAACCAGTCCTCTGCTGGTGAAGCCTCCAGAACTCTCTGAAGAAGCCAAACTGCCTGCTTCTATGAAGTTTGTAGCTGCAAACACTGTGGGTGAGTAAAGGGTGGGTTAGGTGGGCTGATCTGTCGGAGACTGGCTGCTGATAACTGTCGTACAACATTTTTAATGCCTGCTGCTTTCTCTCTGCGTGTCCTGTTAAGTCAGTAGCAGAAACACAGTGGCAGTCACCTGGAGTCTCTGAATAAATGAGTAAATGTAGTTAAAATCAGAGCCTACCTGATGCTTGTGCAGCTCTCTGGCAGATTCAGCGTAAAACCAAATTCAGTTTCAGGCACCGTCTCATTCGGTTGTCTGCAGAAGGTTTCTGCACTAAAACATTACTAAAAGCTACTAAAACCAGGAAGAAGTTGTTACATTTATGCAAAGCAACCTGAGAGGGATGAAAGACCGTACAGATATTTGAGTAAAAAAAGTTTTTCTTAAGACTTTAGTCGGTGTTTCAACATTGATTCAAACCGAATATGTCTGCACACTCCCTGTAACCTGTATTAAAGTCTCCTTGTAGCATTTTGTGTCTGAATAATGTTCTGTTACTCAAATAATACGAGTTGCAAAGTTTTGACTAATGAAATTTTTGTTTTGTTTGACTTTTTTTTTTTTCTATAAAGGTGATGGCTACAGCAGTTCAGACTCCTTCACCTCAGACCAGGAGCCAATCACTCGGCAAAGGTCAGTATTTTATATATTTTGTTTGCTTTGACCAACAACAAAAGACCATTCACAGCAAACAAGCAGTGTAACAAACAATCTTTTTATCATTTTTGTTTACTTATGTTTCTATTCACACATTGTAAAGATTCTACTTTGACCGGTATAAATGTTTGTGTTCAGGTCTCAGTCAGGTACGTCCCCAGAGGCCCTGAAGGTCGTAGCTCCGCCTCCGCCTCCACCCAGACCCCACCCTTCCCACTCTCGCTCCTCGTCTCTGGATATGAATCGCACCTTCGCTGCCACGTCCACCCCAGGACAGCCACAGCCTTCCACAATAGCTTTTCCTCCTGCGGTGCCGCCGCGACCGCTACCCACACAAGTGAGTCAATAAAGTGACATTTTAGCTTCTATGTTTTCCTCCCTTTACACGAGAACAAACCGTTACCTATGTCTTTCTCTCTTTAGACATCAGTACCGCTCCCAGGGCATCGTGTAGAAGCTGAAGGCGTACCTGGTGGTGGTGCAGTGCTAACCACCACCTCCCCCCAGCAGATTCCTCAGCAGCCCAACTTCGCTGACTTCAGCCAGTTTCAGGCTTTTGCTGCCTCGGAGCAACCGTCCAGCCTGCCGGAGGTCGATAAACACAGCGAGGCAGGACAAGTAAGCAGTTACCTGGAGTCAGAATTATGATGTTTATCCTCCTTATTGTTTCATCTTATTAGTATTTTTATACTTGTGTTCAGTTAAGAGACAGAAAATAGGAGTTTGAGTTACTGTTTGGGTAGAATTGGGAGGATGTGTTCTGGTGTGTATAAGTGTGAAAGAGATTCTAGTATATTTTTAAATAATTTTTAAACGTACACTTTTTTTAAAAACACCGTGTTGCTTTATGGTGTGAAAAGGGCTTTATAAATGCCTTTTGAATATGCTTTAAGATACTGCAACACAAACATGGACATCATAAACTCCCAGCTTTGTAGTTGATTCAGAAAAATGACCCTCTTTCATTTCATACAAATCACTCCATCATAAAAGGCTGTGAGCCATGGTAGAGTGAGGGTCTGCCTTGTTTTCTCATTTTAGTTGTCAAAAAATTACACTCCACATTAGAAACATTTTCAATTTTGAGTTTGTGCAAAAATTTTTTTGCATCAGTATGGTGATAAATCTGATTTAGTTTGAGCTTTTTATATTTTATATCAGCGTTTTTGTGTTTATTGTGCAGGTTTAGCATGCTACCACTCAGTTACTGATTTTACATCCTTTTTTTTAAACAGGTGGACAAACCATCAGAAGGTGCTGGCCCTTTAAGAACAGTAAAGAGTGACGGTCCAGCAGAGGAGAGAACCCCAGCTACAGTAAACTCTGTATGTATTGGACTTTCAGCATAAACTGAACAGATAATTTGTTTTGTAAGTAACTCGTTCCTCTCAACCCTTGTTTTGGTTTGGTTTTTCCCATCAGGCCAAGGCCTCGTCAGGCCCACTGGCTCCACCACCAAAGCCCGTTCGTCGGAGGTTAAAGTCTGAAGACGAGCTCCGACCGGAAGACGAGCAGCACGGTCCGCAGAAACCCAACGTCATAGCTGCTGTTCTGGCCACTCAGCCCTCGATCCCCAGGTAGGAAATGTGCACCGAAATGAGACTTCAGGGTTTTATAAATAATTAGTAAAGAAGTGTGTTGAATGTTTCTATGTTTAGATCGGTAGGGAAGGACAAAAAGTCCATTCAAGCTTCAATCCGAAGAAACAAAGAAACAAACACAGTGTTGGCACGACTTAACAGTGAACTACAGCAGCAGCTGAAGGTAGGAGAGAAATAAGGCATTATTTAGGGCTAACCTCGTGACTCTGTGCTCACGCCTGTCATTTTTCAGGACCTGCTGGAAGAACGAATATCCTTAGAAGTCCAACTGGAGCAGCTAAGACCTTTCTCCCACCTTTAACCAACATTTGGAGTAAAACTCAGCCGTAGTTCATTTGAAGTAAGACTGCGGCCCTCGATGTGACTCCCTCCCTTCCCGTACTTCTCTTCCTCCTGGCTTTCCCTGGCGGCGCCATCCAATCACACTCTGTCCGACCAGAAACCGGACAAACCTGAGAGTCTGACCCAACAGGTGGAGGAGACAGAAGGGAGCCTCACAAACGGGCACTTTCAGCGCTCTCTGAGGAGAGGCAGAGGTGAGGATGAGGGGGAACATGGAGTCCAGAGTGAAGACGAACTGCTGGTGTCTTTATACGTCACTCTGAGCGACTGAAGAAGAAACGCGGGGTGTATTTGTTTGTGTGACTGTGTACTCGTGTTCCTGTGTAGTGACTTGGAGTAGCACCAGTATGTTTCGCTCTGCCACAACAAACTCCTGCTCAAATAACTACATTCAGAAGGAGCTTTTTCTTTTTAAAGGTCTTCCAGCTTTTTGCCGTATGACTCTTCCTACTTCTGTAGTAACATGTAACACTGGACTTCAGCTTTCAGGACTTTTCTCAGTGACCACCCTCAATAGCTCTATTGAACATTTGTGGATGGCAACGGTTGTCCATGAGTATTTAAATAAATGCTTAAAATACAGGTTTGCCGGACAGAATTGGGTGTAGTTTTGTGTTTGGTATAACATACTGGTCTGCTTCCAGACGGGACTACTTCTATGTGTGTTAAAGTGAGGTCTGTAATCGGCACGGTGAAGGCTTTTCACACTCTGTGACAAGCATTCAGCCCTCATACTGTTCCACTTAGTATAAATATGTGTGTGTGTTTGTGCGATGGATGCTGTGATGCAGTGTATGGAGGTGCTGCGTCTTGTTTTTCATGTTACAGTGTTTGAGGATTGACACGACTGAATGGTTTCACTTTATGCCAAATGACTGAACTAAAAATGTTTCAACTCTTCTTCCTCCTTTTGTTTTTTTTTCTCCTCCTTTGGATCAACATTTCAGCTGTTTACTTCCTGCACCACCTTTGTTTTCAGTCTTTAGCTTCACCTGTTTGTGAAAGTTTTTATAGTAGAAGCAAATGTTCACATGAAGGGTATGAACATTTTCAGCTGCTTGGCTGCAGAAGGTGGCGTTTTATGAAGAATCGTGTTGCTGATCAGGGGAGAAGTTTTCCTGCCATTTCTTTCTTGCGAACACGTATGCACAGATCTAAACTGATGTGCAGGAGTACATGTAAAAAAAAAAAAAAAAAAGAGCTGTTTTCCAAACAGGACTGCAGCACTATGCAAGTACAGGCGATGCATCAGCACAGGCCATCTTAGCTGTTTATACGATGAAAGTAGCAACTGCGTGAACAGTATACTCTGATTTTTGTATCGTAGATCTTCCAGAACCCATCTACTGTACGTCTGACTCATTTTTGCCTTTTTGTTTTCGGTACTGATGCGTAGTCTGCTTCCTTCCTGCTCCCAGCTCCACAGGGAAATAAACTCCAGCACAGGGTTTTTATCAGAAATCTGCAACATGTGACCCTTTCTGGGTGGAGATGAAGCCCAACAAGAGACCAGTCAGCAGAATGGGAGACCTGAA
>JBAMIG010000024.1:15933373-15950448 GCA_037177335.1 Kiunga ballochi | reverse complement strand
ATATATAACCACATCTGCGCAACAAAGGATAATTTGTCTTCTGAGCATCACCGTGATGCAGATACTCCAAAATAAAAGCCTGTGTGACTCACCTCTATTTGTTTCCTCAGACTCCAGACCGTCTGAAGCTGCAGCAGCGTCGCAGCAGCCAGTATTTATACCAGCGGATAACGGGACAGTGCAGACATGTGATTCAGAGCCGCTACCGCTGCATTCAGGGTCAAACTCACTACTGTGTGAAGCCGACTTCCTGTATCAGGCTTCAAAATAACTTTATTGGCAAAAAAGCAACAAGGAATTTTAAGGCTTATTTATTCCCTGCTTGGCATTTCGGGGAAATGTTTTAACTTGTTAGCTTAGCTTCACTGTCCTGTAACTTTAAGATGCAACCCTTCTCCTGAATCACAACTATTGTTTCTACCTGATGAATGAAATGGAAAATTATCTCATGCTAAGTGAGCTAAATGTGGCTTAGGTAACATTTGATGTATATCTGTTGAGATTGTTTGGTAGCTTTTATTTGCGTATTAGCCTATAAAACCTCTTAAACATTTAAAGTAATAAAATAATGTAAAATATTATTGTTTCTTTTTTCTTGACTTTGAGAATGTAAATAATGTGAGTTTTTAAAAAAATTATCAACGGTTTATAATCTTTTGTAGGTCTGTTTATTTTCCATTATTAAGTTAAAAATATCTAAATCCAATTTCTAGTTGTTGAGTATTTATTTGTACATATTTAGACACATTTTTTTTTTTTTTAACTCACGTACAACAAATTTTATTTTGAGAAATAAAGTGAATTTCCTGTAATGATGGTTTGTTTTCTGTAACATAACACCTTTGTGGCATGAAGACTTTTCCAGAACTTTTGTAATCTGCTGGCAGCAGCTTTGGCTGCTGAGCAAAGAGACAAATATCTGATTCACCCTGACTGTGACTCATCATTTAAAACATTTCTCTATTTATTTATTATCCACATGCAAACACCCAAGACCAATTTATACAGAAAATATATAGAAAGACCCTATATAGGAAATTTTACATTTAAAACATGATTAATTTCAGAGAAATACATGTATATTATACAATGTCTTTATAAATCCAATTCCTAAAAGTTGGAATGCTGTGAAAGGTAAATAAAAAATCAATTATTTTTATCTGTAGGAAAACCATAAATTTGTCCTCAGTGACAAAGAACAGATTAGATCGATAGAAATATTTAAAATTTAGAAAATATGTGATTTTGATGGCAACAACACACCAAAAATATTAGTGATAAGGTGATATTTACTATTGTGTTTTATCTTGTCTTCTTTTAACAGCTGAATATAAAATATGTGTGAAATGAAGAGACCAATTGCTACAGCTTCCCATTCTGGTCTGATGCACAGTTCTTGCTTGTTTTTCATTGGCTATATGACTGGATTGGAGCCTGTTCAGTACCCTGAATCATTTTCTGTTGTTGTGATGGATGTACTGTGTGGTTTAGGATTGTCTTGCTAAAATGTGCCAAGTCTATTTTAGAGAGGCAAGATATAGATGAAAAAATTTGCTGCCCTGAAGCTTCCATATTTTGTGTAATTTTTAGCATTAAAGGAGCCTCCAAGGATGTGCAAGCTTTCCATAATTTAGCTTTACTCTAATAATTAGCTTTTTATTAGTCCCAATTTTACCACGGTTGCTCTTTTCCAATGCTGTGTTGCATTCAAGATGTTTTTTATTATTAAAAAAATAAAAATAAAGCTGCAATAATGTGTGTCTGAAAAGGTAAGATCATTTGTGAATGCATTGCAGTTACATTTATTGGTTTTGCACTACTTCCTGGATATTAATCAACAACTGGCATTTATTTATTTATGAGTGTCTAAATTTACAGATCAGTTTAAACACTATAAAGTGTAAATGACTAGTTATTGCTTTGCTTTTAGTATTAGTGCAGTGAAACACGACTGAAAAAGCTCAAACAATGTCTCCTAGTGTTTTGCAAAAAGGTATTTAACCTTCACCAGCCTTCTGCCTGTTCTAGCAAAGTTTTGGGAAACAGGAAGAACAAAAGAGCAGATAGGTTAGAGATAAAATATTCACAGACTCTCATCCCTGTGAATCCTTTTCTCAGGGGGTCTGATGATCTGGTAAATTCTTTAACTCTGAGTCAGCTGCAGTCGTGTGTTTTCATAGTTTAGCCGTTAAAACATAAGCCCTGGCATGCATATTGTGTCTAATATGAATTATATTTTATGTCGCTTTTAATGCCTGTAATAGAATGATGCTCTATCCAGGGTGTACCCTGCCTCTTGCCTAAATGATTAGTAGGATAGGCTCCAGCTTCCTCGCAATTCATACTTGGATTAAGTGGTTAAGAAAATGACAGACTGACTGGTTATAATGTTTAAATAGCTCACAATCAGTCAGGAAAACACATCAAGTGTGCACGGTCTGGAGATGCTATGTGTTGTTTTGTTGCATCAGATGGATGCCCTGTGCAGAATGATGTCCAACATGCAGACACTGCATGTTCAATCATACTTTAACATTTTGTTTGCATATATTCAAGTGTCTGAAATTGAATAAAAGAACAAACGACACACAAAATAACATTACACCTCAGAAAGCAGCAACATTTATCAGAAACACGATGCTTAAAGAATTGAAAACTTTAGATTAAATGGTTTGGCTTGAAATAGCTCATTTACCAGACAGGCTGTGATAAAGAGACATTTTATGTCTCTGTGGTGCCAGTTTCTAAGGGCAAGCCTGGATGTGTTTGTGCCTGCGCACATGAGTCACAATCTTTTATGTCAATTACTTAACAAAACATGCAAATAGCCCCTGCAGGGGCTATCCCACGAGAAAAATCTCTTCTAAGTATACTTACATAGAAGTAAAACCCTAATTGTTCACTGAGCGGTCATTGCTTATTGAAAGATTAAGGAAATATTAATTGAATAATGAACTCAAATAATTACAAATACAACAACTTGTTGGTGAACGACAGAACAATGTCATGCATGAGGTCGGAAATCACACAGGACTTCCATTTCCTGGAAACTTGCAATGGTGGGATTGAGTTTATAGAAGACTCATGAAAACGTGGGTTTAGGTGTCCCAGACAACTGAGATAAGCTTGATATGAGGATGAGGATGAAGCACAGGAGCGTGGGAAATGAAGGACAACAGAGCAGCTGCAACAGATCACACACTCAGAAGGACAAATTAACAAAAACAGGTGTGAAGGAAGAGATGCAAAACCTTCAGAATCCTGAATCTTTTTTTAATACATACTTTTTAAATGCTATAAATACTTTGTTTAATGCAATAAATCTTTTTTAATGCAATAAATACTTTTTTAATGCTATAAATACATTCTTTTAATGGTATAAATCCAACTGCAAATTTTAAAACAAAATAATCTGGTATGTTTAATTAATTACAATAAAAGTAATTACAATAAAAAAAAAAATTCAAAATAAAACTTTGGAAATAACATTTAACTTATTTATTTCAGTAAATCATTCTTGATCTTTAATAGGAAATTAGAAAAACAGTCATGTAGATCATTTTCTTTGGCTTAATTTCTAACTTTGGGATACTTTATTTTTATTTATTATTTTTATGTTAAGCAAATAATGTACCAAGAGTAGAACAAACAGAAGATGCTGTATGGTAGCAGCACAACCAAGTCTAAATAATTAAACTAAATCAAACCACACACAACAAGAATAACATATTGATGCAGGAAAAAAGAGTTATTAGACTTAAACTTCTTATCTGTAAAACTTTAATGATTCCACCAGGTTTTATCAGGTGTTTCAACTCCAGATAGCTAGAATAAATAATTATAAACAAGACTAATTTAGTCACCAATGTGTGAAAAATATTCAAACATTAAGGCATTTTTTTTAAACTGCATGTTGAGAATGAAGATCTAATGTCCAGCTTCTCAAGAACTTAGTCAATTCTTGTAAATGACTCTTTTCTTAGTCTCCGAGGAATTGCATACATTTAGCAGATGCTTGATTTCTCATATATCTAGTATAAATAGACCTTTGATATGATTGCTTTTCAGCGTAAGAGCCAGATGTAACACTAGGTGGCAGGAAACTCATTCGTAGGAACTGTCCTCCCTCCATGTCTCAGATACACTCTGATATTTGGCTCACTTTGGGTTCAAGAAGATCAGTGATAGAAAGGTGAGGAATGTGTTTCTGTCATGTGACACAGAGACTTTTAGTGGATCACACATGGACACTGAGTCACTCACTGCATGTGGGTTTGGCTACAGGTTGTTTCGCTGAGTCTTGTTGATCTAATGTGCTGCTAAATGATCACATTGTGCCGTGATGCCTGCATCTCACTTTTGGGTTGTTTGGTGCTACTTTTGTCAGACCTGTGAAAACTTCTCAAGCAATCTGATTTTGAGGTTGTCGTGCATTTTGTGATTGTGAAATGACTCTAAAACCTGCAGGACAACAGCCCTTTGAAATGAATTATTCCTGGGCTACATTTTTTCAAATAGAGGATCGTCTGCTTTTCCACTCGGAGGTTCCTGGTATTTATTAATGTAATTAGCTTGATTAACTGCACCTGTGAAGGTGAGGGTAAAATTTCTGCCAGGTAACGGTTACTGCTTTTGTTCTTCTCTTACTGCTGCAGCAGGAAAAGCCTTTTAAAAAGTTTTTTTTTTAAAATAAAACTTATTCTTAAATTTAGGTCTGTTTCTAGTTTATGCAGAGCAGTTGGATTGTTACACAGTCAGGAAGGAAATAGGCCTACTCGACTTTTTCTTCTGTTAACACAACTGAGAAAATATAATCCGTCACTGTGGCGAAAACGTGATACACTAAGACATACAATGTAGCCAAAACTACCTCAAAGAGGGTTTTAATTTTAGTCACAAAAGTTGGTCATTTGAGCTCGACACGGCCGCTGATGATGGATGTGGATAGCGTTGTATGATGTTTCCTTTGTTGCATTGAAAGTCATTTATATCAAAAAGGTAAAAACACCATAGCTCTGCTCTTACTTTGATGTGAAATTTCATCCTTTACTTTTCTGTGGGTTAAATACCCATCCAGTCAGCTCAGATTTTTATTAAAACTTAACAAGAAAGAAAATAGCAAACATAAGCGTAAATATCCTAAATAAAGCCTCACTTCTCATATAACACCCATTACCAAGCTAAACCACATTTATGTGCTGCGTCAGGAATTAGGCAGATGATGCAATTTAAAAAATACAAATAATAATGTCTTTATCATACAAGCATAGGTGAGAGCTTAGTTGTTACCATGACAACAGGTCTTATCCGATTAAAATATCATCCATCAAAAGGCAACAAGGAAGTGTGACAATTTTAAAGTCACAGTCAAGTTCTGGAGTCTGGTTCCTAAACTTTGGATGGAAACTGATCACATCAAGATGGATTTAGTTGAATTAATCACTGCCAGACGGCTGTAAAGGATGAGATTCCTCAAACGTCTTGTGGGATTTGTTCTCCACACTGATTTGTTGCCATACTGAAGTCAAACCAAAGTTCACTCACAACATGGAAATGCATCAAAAATGCAGCTCATCACACTGAAGGAGAATAAAACCACTAAACATTACAACATGGAGCACTTTCTCGCTTTCAAAGGAAAACTGATATCAATCAACAACGTGAGGGTGTAGCAACGGGAAGTCAGGAACCTCACAGCTTCTGATGAACATGCTGGACAGTACATTTATCGTTTCAAACCAAACTTTTTTAAAACTGCTATTATGTAGCAGCTTGGGAACATGTTGAGCTATTTAATCATACAGCTAGGCTCTGATCTGGGCATTTACCTGGACTGATATATTTGTTCTGATTATATCAGGAAGCAATTAATTTATTGAATACGGTAATTTGGACTCTGAATGCATCCTTTTTGTATGCATCCTTAGAATGCATTTGTGCAAAAATGACACTTGTCCTTTGTTTTTCCTTTCAATTCAATTCAATTCAGTTTTGTTTATGTAGCCCAGTATCACAACAAAGTTGCCTCACAGGGCTTCACACACACAGTATATCACATAGCAAATATTACGCACAGTGAACACAAGTAATAACTACACTAAACTAAGCAGACCCAGGACATCCCTGTCCTTAGACCCTCCTTTGCGGTAAGGAAAAACTCCTAAAAAAAACCAGTTGTGGTGATAAAAAATGAAAAAACCCCGTGGAACCCACATTGAAGCAGAAATCCTCTCCCAGGGCGAACAGGCAGATGTGCCTAGGACTGTTATGAATTAGCTCATTTATATTCTAAAATAACAGTTAGAGTCTGTAGCATGCTGCAGTTGGTCTTCATCCAGACAGGGGAGTGGGGGTGGGTAGGGGATCAACAAGTCATTTGTGACTCTAACTAAAGCAATTTTTGTGCTATGATGTGGTCTGAACCCTGACTGACAATCTTCAAATAGTCTATTGTCCTGCAGGTGGTGACATAACTGTTTAACTACAACTCTTTCTAGGATTTTAGAAATAAAAGGGAGATTAGATATTGGTCTATAGTTCACTAAAACACCAGGATCTAGACTGGGCTTTTCAAAAGTGGCTTAATTACTGCCTATTTAGTAGACTGTGGTACATAACCTCTTTCTAAGGATATTCAGTATAGAGCCATTAATTAGGGGTAGAGTTTGGCTAACGCTACTGGTGTTAGTGCGGTCCAGTCCCTGCAGCTAACAAGCTAGCTGGCTTAGACTCAACCTTCACTATACGGAGCCGCGCTTCTAACTCTAACCTGGCCTCCAAAACTAAAAACAAGCTACACTTCACACACCTACTGCTATCGTCGCTAAAGGAGGCAGGATTCTTGCTGAACATGCTAATGCTAAGCTCAGGCTAATGGTGTTAAGAACACCTTGTAAGTTAAGAGCTGAAAGTGGTTTGGATGCAAGTCTTTTACCCAACAGATCTCTCACAGAGTAAATGAAGTGTTTAAACAATCGTTCAAATCCATTGTTTATTTAATTAAATCAAATAATGAAGGGAAGTAGTTTGGCAGTAGCGACAGCTTCTAACACACAGGTATGACTACAGTGCTGATTACGCTCACCTGGAAGTGACGTCAGGTGACATAATTCCTACAGAACAATAACAGTGATGTAGTGAGACAACTTTTAGTGCTCATTTAGAGGCACTCTATTTGGCCCCTCTTGTTACATGCCCATGTCATTTACTGGTAGGATTTAGACGGGAAAGCTTTACATCTGTGGACATTTGGGTAATTGGTGCAAGCTTTGCTTTTGCAGATGACATGCTAATGGTTAGACTCTGCTGTTTGTGACTTCTGTCAAAGAGTTTGATAAAAGCTGCTCAGTATGCAAAGAAAACCACAGCCAGTTTGAAACTAGTTCAGGACAAACAGTTTAATTCAGAGCTGCATTATCTGAATTAGGCAACCCTTTAAAATCCTACTATTTGTTTTCTTCCCAAAACGTGTTTTTATGAATAAAAGACTGTGTGGACTATTTTACAGGTTTTTTTTTTTTATTGCAGTATCATCTGCTATTGGGGGACAATACAGCGTCGAAAGGTTACAGGTCTGGGTTAAGAAGCGTTTACAGAATCTAAATCGTAAAAAGACCGTAACCCTGGATGGTAATTATCATTTAAATCTCAAGAATATCTTTTAATTGATGTATAACATGCATATCTGTTTGTTGCAGGAAAACCTAAGACTACAAACAAATGGTATGATGTAGGTAATGTTTAATATCTTTCTGTTGATCCAGTTTTCCCAATCATGGCTATAGTGGGTTTTTATCTTTGGGGCATAATTTTGGGCAAAGGACACATCACAGACCCGTAAGATACTCAAATAGTGGTGCGACTGTTTCTCCTTAACACAGCTAACGTAAGACATTTCAGGTTTCTGAAACCAGTTTCACTTGACTGATACTTCCTTAAAATATTTACCATTTCTACATGACAGCAACATCCAACAAACAGTGCACATATGGTGCTAATGCCTTCTCGCCTTGAGGTATATTCCACTAGTGTCCTCTCAGTGTGGGTAAGTTTACCATAAGTGGAGTTTAACCAAGCTGATTATCTTTAGCATGATGCTGTGCTAAATTGTTTTGTTCTACTTTTTCTTGCATGCTCTTCAATGAAGGGATGCAGATGATAAGGGGAGTGGGCTTTTCTGCAAGATACAACCGCTAAACCCCAGTCTTAAGGCAGCATATTTTTTCTTGAACTCATAGCATAACATAATCAGAGCTTATTAGGTACCGTTGGTGGTCTGAATGATTGGGACTGACAGACTGTGTGGGAGCCTCAAACATTACAAAAATGCTGGCATCAATTTAAGGACATTATGTTATTTTGTGCATGCGGAAGCATGAGTGTGTTAGAATGTGAGTTAACCAAGACAATTTAGTGATTTATGTTGTAATCAAATGCTGGAGACTTTTTGATTTAAGTCCTACTGAGAGATGTTGTGCATTGAATTTCCTTCAGGAATCCTATAAGAAGCTATAAATCCCACATCTGGTGTGACTCATCTACCTTTCTAGTGAGGTAAAATCAGGTAAATAAAACTTAATCTCTCAACTTGACTTTTGTGGTGACAATAATTATGATGATGCAACATAAACATAAATCAAGCAGGAAGTCATGAAGTATCTTATGGGATTTTCTAATAACAATTGATGCACCACGGGATGTAAAATAGCCTTTGTATCCAAACATATCCAAATGATTTAATGACTTTAAAGTGGTTAATTTTATCCACATTCATCCATTGTCCCATGTGATGTCTTATATTTGTCTCATCAAACAACCCCATAGATTAGATGGGATTGATTTTGGGGTAAAATGTTTTATTTATTTAATTTTTTTTTTTATATCTTGTATTTTTAAAGCAACATATCTCAAAAGATTAAACCATCTGGTATGAGAGTCAAAGTATAGCCAATGGGCTTGATGTTCATGAGTGTCTAATGCTTTAAAATCCTTAGATGAGGTTTTACAGATAAAATACTTTATGTAAACCAGTCATTTTACTTACTGGACTCTGACTGGTAAGCTGTATTTACACCTGGAAAGAAAAAGACTATTTAAAAGTCTCTACTTAGCCTAAAACCACACTAAAAAGGTGCATTGACCACTAAATGAGTCACATTCATTAAAAAGCCACAAATCGGAGCAACTAAAAAAGCCTGGTGGATAAGCTCAAACATCTTTTGCCTCTAAACTGAATAATATAGGTTGAGAAAAAGGACAGATCTATGTATGTCCATGAGTGTAAGAAATGGCACAAAAAGTGCAGGAGCAGAAATAAAGGAGGTGAATTACAAAGCTGCCAGACAGCCGCTGCAGCTGCTTTGTCAGCTGGTTGGCCGGATGTGTGTGTCGGTGTGAGAATAACACCTGCCGTTTTCTAACGCGCTGGTAGCTGAGGTTACTGGGAGCAAGCTGAGACGACTGCTCAACGGTGCCAGAAAGGGATTACAGCTCTGACGCCTGTGCTGCTGTGTGTCCATAGGTGTCTGCTCAGAACATCTATTTCCATCTCACAGACCAAGGCCACAGATAGTCAAGGTGCTTACCCCACAATGTTCAAACATTTGCTAGCAATTAGCCTCGGCCACAAAACTGACTCTCAACAAAACACACGGGCCCTCCCTGCTTCACTCCCCATCCTTTTTTTTCTCTTCATCCTGTCCCTTTTCCAGTCCCTCCCTCGTTTTCCCCTTTCTTTGTTCCCCTCCCATGTCTCTCTCTCTCCCTTTCTGTCTCTCTTTCTCCTTAACCTCTCTTCTTTTTCAGCCTTCCTCCAACATTCTTCCCTCCCTTCTCAAAGTTGCACATGGTTTCTGTTTGAGGAGGTTTAGCTTTCTCAGGCTCTACATGAGAGAGGGAGGATGCCAGAGAGCTGCACGCAACCAAACGTTCAAAAGTGAAACATTGTGTCAGAATTTCAGTGCCTGAGATATTTTTTGTTTGTGTTTTTTACTTAATATGCAGAGATGCTTTTTGTCATACTGGATAAGGCAGGATCCAGTTGTGCTTGCTGTGGTTAAGCTCTAAGACGTTGCAGGACTTTGGCTTTCTTCCTTGTTTGGGCATTTGGAGACAGTTGGCACATGGATTAACATCTTTTCTTTGTGGGGGGAAAAAAGTTGACAAAGTCTTCATCATCGCTATAATCTTCCCTAAAGATAAGGAAAGTGGACCAGCATCTTCATACAGGATTCCACACTCAGAAATCATGAAAGGTAACTTCCTCTTCTATGTCACATTTTACCTATACTAAATATAGTTCTTGATATTTTGAGCAAAGATTGTTTATTTTAATCAACTGAGTGCATTCCTCTGAGTGAAAAGCAGTAAACATGTTGTGAGGAGCTGCAGCAGTCATGGTGCCATGCAGGTCTGCACCTGTACACGGCACAGGACCACATATGCTCCTCATCAGCTCTGAAGCTTGGCAGCATGGATCCTGAGAAAATGCACAGTTGTTGTTGTTGGACGTGAGACTTTGATCAGTCAGCTTTAAAACTCTGTGCATGTATGAACCACAGAACCATTTTGTGAAACATAAAATTTGCTCAACTCTGCCAAGCTCCCGCCGACTGACTTAATATCCCCTTAAAAAGCAGAGAAGGGAAAACACTGGAGATGAATTTGAGAGTTTTAACAACATGGAATGAAAGGAGAGCAGGCAGCAGCTCTGCTTCTCAGACCTACAGTATGGTGGGGGGGAAAGGCTGACAACATGATCAGTGCTGATCTAATATTTGCTAATGGTAAATTAAATATTGCAGAGTTGTTTGTGCTTTTGCTTTATTCACTATAAGCTTCTCTGCTCTGGTTTCAACCACATCATGGTTTATAAGGTCAACAGCTTGGTGACCACTGGTCTACTTGTTATGGGATCTTTTTTACAATCACTTAGCTTTATTTAGAGCTTGATGTTGTTTACCCCCGTTGTATACCTGAGGTGTTGTCTATAAGGAGAAACCAGCCACAATCCAGTAGTAAACTGTAAAATGAGGAAACTTGGTAGTATTTGTACAAAAGAATGACACTTGTTTGTATTGGAGATGGAGATTAAGGTGGCAAAGTGAAACATCTGTTTTATCATTCATATGATATGTAGAAGACCCTGCACTCCACTTTCAAATCAATGTCTTTATGTTGTGTGAGGTAGTAAATAATCTGAATGTGCCGAGCTGGGTGTACGGCAAAGTCAGGTGCATCCATACGTTCTACCAGTTTAATTAGATCTGAATAAATCCCCTACCTCAGACAACTTACAGGGATCTGCATAGAGTAATAAGCTGTTTTAAGTTACATTTAGTTTTTGGAAGAAACGCTTCCCAGCAAGCTGTTAATGTACTCCACTCTAAACCCAATGTAAAAATGTCTTACCATGGGAATATCCTGAATTTAGTCTCTTATCTGCTGCTCGTCTCTTCTAGAGGTTTTCTAGCTGGAATGATTTATCCCACATCAAAGCCTGAAAAGACTAGCTACCACCTGCTCTCAGTTGCATTGTAAGTGGCACAGAACTGAGATATGATTCATACACCTTTCTCCCTCGCTCTATGCTCTTCCTCCCTAAGAGGCAACGTACATGTCACCTCCAAAGCCCCTCAAGCCAAAGCAAGTGCTGTTTGATGTCCAAGGCTGTTGTGGATGTTGAGCCAAAAACTAAATGGTTGTGTTTTTTTGTGTGTGAGACTAACCCAGCTGCCATCAAATGAGACAGTTTATCAGTTCCTCAAAGGGTCAACACAGAAATCAAGAAGCATGCACACTCACTCCAAGGCTCAAAGCAGAGTTCCCTGAACCTAACATGCATGTAGCAGGACTTTAGGAGGAAGATGTTTAAGATAAAGCAATGTAGATTTATATTAGAAACTTTGTCACAGGATGCAGGAAAACATCTGTCATTATTAGTGAGTGTGTGTAACAGGGACCTTTGTTAAAATAACGCAAAGTCTACAAGGGAGCACTAAATATGTATTTCCTTTCTGCTAGCTTTGTGGTACCTTCAGGTTCTGCTTGGAGTCTTTGTGCAGGAATTTCTTTAATTTGCCTTTGAAGTTTCTGAATGAAAAACCTAATCTCGTCAGCTGAGCTGTGTTTAGAAAGGGTTTTCTCTTTGCCTCGATGCTCTTTGGCTTTATGCGATTTCAGTTTTCTGCTTCTGCATGAAAACATAAACAGCTTCTTGTTTTAATATTTACATGATGACATTTAAACAGGTTCTCATTCTCTGACAAGCTGGTTTCACTGGAACCACAAGACGACATTGCAAATGAACCTATATAAGAACTCTGCCAAACAGTACTGTTAATGTGGTTTCCAGCCTTGCTCAAGCAGAACAAAGCATGCTGCCTCATACATTCCTTACAGGGCTGGAGAGGAGGGGGAGAAATGGGTGGTACAAAGGAGAACAGGCAGGTGTAGGACTGGTAAAAGGAAGTGGGCCGGTGTGGTTTAAATATCCTGCTTTTCAATACAATTTGTCTTGTAATAAATGTTATTTACAGTTAAAATAGCTTGAAGTACAAACTATAAGAATATTTAAACATCATAATACTGGACTTTTACTTGTCTTAATACTAGATTGGGTCATCCTTTTGATGGTATACTGTATTAAACTAAAACATTTGGGATTATTAGTTAGTTTAATTATTAATTATTTCTTCATTGGCACAGCCCGATGTCAACTGGAATTGCCTTCAGGCTCTCCAACGTGTTTGGACATTATTAGACTTAGAAAAGGGGATAAAATAACAGAGCAATATTTAACACAAGTCCAAATCTAAGTGACTGTTACTGGCTGGAGAGAGCTCAGAGAAGAGACAGGATAAAAGACAAATGCTGAATTAGCCTTAGCCTCACTGAGCGCAGAATAAGAGGTATTTGGGGAAACTATTCAACCATTAAATCTTCATGGAACTTATATTTGGGTCATAGTTGCACTTTTATCTGCTACAACTATCTTGTTTTGTTGAATCTATAAAAAGAAGATATTTCCCTCCACTTTGTTCAGGAAAATACTGATTGCACCTTTGAATTAATGGTCGTGGCTTGAAATGGGTGGATAAATACAGACTAACATACCATTATGCCTTAAAAATAAAAGAAATATTGTACACACCCTTTGGCTTTACAGCCTTGTAAATCTAACCAAGCATGGCTTTTGTCTCAGTCCTGCTCTCCAAAGCAGCTCAGCCCTAAGAAACTGGTTTTACTGGATTGGGAATCTGAAAATCTCCAATTTTATTGTCAAACCACAAGAAATAGAATAGTTTCTTGTAATGGCTTGTCTATAGTTTTGTGGACAGCAGCAACACATACCAGGCATTTAAAGTGCTATATAGAGACCTCACACTGGTACCAAAATGTCCAAATGTCAAAAATGATTTGGGAAACAACTTGTCTGCCTTTATGAGAAGACTGATCAATGTCAGGACCAATTTTCTCTGGTTTAGCTTGGATTTACTGGTGATGTTCTGTGTGTTTTTTCTTCTTTATCAAAATGATACATCACCAAGGAACTGGCCATGTTAATAGCAACGCTGTTTCTTTGGATTTTTATATACCGCAGCATCTGTGTTGGTGGCTTAGATCCCGTTACGGACCGAATGATGCGGTGAGGAAAATGGACATTCAGGGCAAAAGGATAACATTATTCAAAATGCGCTTGCAGATTTACAGTCCCTGGTGAGGGTGAAAGGAGGGAGAGAGGGTTGGGAAGGGGTTTGGAAAGCCCGAATCCCCTAGAAAGAAACCACAAACATGGGGTGGTGCTGACGGTTTGGCTAAACATTCAGAAAATCAAATGTCTAATGAAGGAAGTGAAAAGATGAAGACTCCATGATGAATAGCAGCATCCTGAATTTTTAAACTTTTATTCCCTTCTGTAATCTGTTTATCACGTCCCGGGACAGAAAGACAGAATATAGAAACCAGTTAAGTGTCTTGTGAGAGCAAAATGCACATTAATAAAACACATATGTTCTTTCCATCATTGCAACTTAGAAAACTTTATTGGTTATGAACAAAAAAAGAACATTTCTTCATCTCAGTTCGCTTCACAGTCAAGATAAACACTCACAACTCTAACAGTTGCACCAGAGATTACCCATAATGAAGCAGATTTTATCTACAGTATTCCTAAAAATTAGATTTATCCTTTCTTCAAATTGTTAAAGCCTTAAAAATCATATTGGGTTTAAACTCGGGGGGCTGGAGGCAGTAATGAGCAGGCGAGAGGCAGGTACACCCTGGAGAAGGTCCCCACTCCATCGCAGGCTCAACACAAAGACACAAATAATGATGGGCTGCCTCAAGACGGTTGTTGGTTTGATTCTCGGCTGGGGGAGGTTTAACCAGTGGCCTTCCTGTGTGGAGTTTGCATGTTCTCCCTGTTTATATGGGTTCTCTCCGGATACTTGCATGCATGTTCGGTTAATTGCTGTGGTTAAATGATCACTCATCACATGTAAGTTGCTTTGGATAAAGGTTTCTGCCAAATGACTGCAAAACAGCCAGACATGTCCACGCCAGCCACACTCACTCCTGGAGACAGTTTAGAGTACCAGGTAACCTATGCTTGTCTGGAAATGGTGGTGGGAGAAAAAGCCAACTCCACACAGAAAGATTACTGTTGGATATTTCCCCAGCTCAGGCTCAAACCAGCGATCTTTTTGGCCACAGAGCTAACCACTGTGGCACCTTGCACTCCTGTTTTGACACAATATGTAAATGAAAAAACTGTATTTGTAACTGATTCTCGTTCTCCATAATGCAGCAGGTTTAAACATATTCAAACCCATTTTTTGTGTCTGAAGACTTTGTGCAGTTTGTTTAGAGTAAACAAGCCTCAGAAACCAGTTGGACTTTGATGCAATAATGGATTTAATTGTATGATCAAACCCAATCTGCATACAGGAAAGTAAAGTTTATGCTTGAAATGATGTATGCAGATGCTCTGTCTGTTTATTTTAGCTGGAAATATTTTGCACCAAATATGTCCACACTGCAACAAAACACATTTTCTAAAATAATTAATAAAAAAAAAAAAGCCTTTTCCACTGAACCAAATATGCTTTTAAGCACTTTCTCAGTGTTTTTCCTGACAAAATAGGTGTGACCTGGCTGAGCTGTTCTGCCGTCAGATCGGGTCAGTTCTGCTGTGTGCATTGGACAGGACGACTCCCTCACTAACGAGACAGACATGAGTTTTTCCTCACAGAGAGCAGTGAAAGCATGAGACAAGAGAAACGAGAACAGTGGTGGATTTTTTAAGGTGGATCCTGATTATGCTATTTCAGATTTCAATAACAAATAAGGTGCTGACATTAAATTTATATTTCAATGTGGGATTTTTTTATGCCACAAAGTCTAAAAAATGATAGGAATTCCACTTCTGCCCTGGGTTTGTCTTTTAATGAGGGTGGGAAGTCTGAAACAGGATTAAGACCAGCTTGGAGCATGAAAATATTTGTTCCACGACAACCCAAAATAATGAGAGTATGTGATGTTACAACTATATGCAAAGAGAAGAAAGATGACACACACACTGAGGTTTGGTAACCTTCAGCACAGCCGTTTCCAGACATAATCTGTTAAAGCAACTGCAGACTGTCATTTGAAAGTAATTATTTCATACCTTGTATACTAGCAAAAGCTGCATTAGCGACACCATGTGTTGTTTCATATTCAGGATTCAGGTGTATCGTGTACTCGCTTTGTGATAATGGGAGAGGATAATTCTTGTGGACATGCAGTTTCTCTTTTTTCCCTGTCCATCCATTTCCCCATCATTATGTAAGCCCTGGTGTTTTGGTTCCCAGTCCACCCAGACCTGACCTCAGCTGTTCCACTGACTCATGTAAACATTTGACTCCCTGTGCCATTTGCAAGTGCAAACTTTGCTCAAGTTGTAGATACTTATGATGTCATTGTTTTTATTTGGTTTTACCTAGCCTAACATTTCTGTTCTCTAATTTCACCATGCCCCCTGGTACCTGTTGATCTCCCCTGATGTCAAATGTTTGTATTTAAACAATGGTTTAAGTCAGAAATGCTGAAAACATGCTGCATGCAGGAACATGAACTGTTGGTTTGAAAAAAAAACTGTTTCTATTAAGAAAATAAAAACAAATTAACTCACAAATAAATATGATATTGTAAGGAACTGCTGATGATATTCTGTAGGAAGCAATGTCACTGTTGTTTGTTACAGACTGTAGAAACGGATCCATGCAAAATGTTTTAACACTGGCGCTGTGGGTAATGGCTGCTTCTCCAGTAGCTCAAAACTTTTTTCTTTCTACTTTCTACTTTTCTTGTGAAAACAAATACTATATACAAATATACATATATTTAGTGAATATTCCTCAGAATGTTTTACTCAAGAGGGAACTGTTAGCATTGCTAGCTCAGCTAGCTGCTAGTTTTGCTAGCTATGTGCACAAAAGGGATATGACATCCCAATGGAGCTGATTTAGGTGCATGGGCCAAGCAAAAGGCTCGACTATTGATACCCCGATATCATGGGGAATGTACACTCGTTGTGAACAAGATCGACTAGCTATCTGTCTACTGTACAACCAGCGGAACAACGGCTTGATCGTCTTTACAGAGACATGGCTAAACCACCTTGTACTGGATGCTAATGTGGACCTGCTGAGATTCACTGCCTGAGAGCCGACAGAGACACCAAAGCGACTGGAAAAAGTGAAGGTTGGGGACTCAACAACAACATATCCAGGACATATATCCTTAAAGACTTACTTGTGTTATCATCAAACTGTTAGCTGCTAGCCTGCGGCCATACTATCTGCTGAGGAGGTTCAGTCATGTGATCAAAATCTGTGTTTACATCCTCTGAAAGCAGACACAGCCAGTGCAAGTGGGAATATCAACTATGTAACACTGCAGACACATGTTTTATGTTTTATTTTTGTTGTTTTGTATGGAAGATTTTTATTTAGTTTATGTATAAGGGGCTGGAAATTGAATTTCCCTTACAGTCATCTCAAAGGTATCAATAAAGTTACATCTTATCTTATCTT
>JBAMIG010000024.1:15916259-15933229 GCA_037177335.1 Kiunga ballochi | reverse complement strand
TATATATGGAACTTGAGTTAAAAGCAATTGACCCCAGTTATATGCGAAGTGTGTTCCTTCACCCGATCTAACATGTATTAACATGTAAGAAGAGGATTGTAAACCTGCATAACAATATCTAACATTAACAAAATGAACTGTTAGATTACTCTTGTTTTTCTGATTAGTAGCCTATAATTAATAAGTTTCTCACAAAAATAAATTCTCTCATCTTAGAATCATTCTTCATGAGAAAAGTGAACAAATAAATGTTAAGAATCCTAACAAAGAACCCCATCTCCCTGACTATGTCCAAACCTTTGACTGGTAATGTACTTGGAATCTGGGTTTCCCTCCTTTCTGCACTCTTTACAGCCCTCCAGCCTCCATCCAGGCACAGAAAAGTGCCCATTTATAAGGAGCGATGGGATTTAACTAGCGATGCATATTTCTTTATCACTGAAGAATATTTACTTTACACATATCAGTAAGTAAGAGATTTGGGATTATTATTGCTCATGGTTAGGTTATATATAACACAATGGAATTGTATCTATGTCTAAAAAACCTTGAGGTCATCTGTATCTGTGTTATGGTAATGTTAGGACTGAGCACATATCTGTTGCATCCAAACATTAGTGTCATATGGATCTTCAGTTTCTAGTTACAGTAATGGAAACAGGTAAAACGGCCACATCTGTCTCATATATGACAGCAAACAAACCCACACAGTCTTATATCGGAGTATCTGACCTCAGCTTTTTGTCAGTCTTCCTGTGAGGGAATGATTTTTTTAGTCTGTCCCTCTAAACTCATCTACATGCTTCCTAAACTTTCAGCTATCATGACATCTTCAAAAACATCTACTGAGGTTGCAAACAGCTATGAAAGCATGAAGTCAAATGTAGCGTTAATGCAAAGAGGTGGTATTTGGTTTATAAGCCCACTGGTTAAATCTTGTCTCGCTCTCTTTTGCCTTTTCCAGCATGTGATGACAACCTCCTCAAACGCACATAAAACTCCCACATATCAACCATCGCACCAAACCCACAGTTGTCCTCTTGCTTTTTCTCCTGAGCGCACAAAAATCTGGTTGTAAACATCTGAGCAGAACAAAAACGCCCAGCGGCCTCCTGCTGCACATTAAAGCTTTGCAGGGGGGGGGGGGTTGTGAGGCGGTTTGTGGGATTTACAGCAGAAGTGATGCACCTAAGAGGCTAAAAAAGGATTAAATTTCAGTTATCTTCATCATTAAAATATCTGCTGTGTCTTCTCTGTTTTGCAGACATCTATGGTGGATTCGAGAACCAGCTTTTCAAAGGTAATGAGCAGAAGTCTCCTGTTTCTATATTTTTATATATTTATTATATTATTTATTATTATATTTATTATATATTATTATTATTTATATTCATTTATTCTGCTCTGCACCGATGAGTCAGAAAGATTTCAGTGTCAGAGTGAGGATGAAGAGTTTTATTCTTGTTGTATATAACTAGATAAAGTTTCAGCAGGAAGCTTTGGTGGATATATGTGTATGTGTGTGTGACTTATTTAGTTCTGTGTGGTTTTAGACCAAATGCATAAGAAAACATGTGCTTTGATTAATAACAGTTCAACAATAAGTTCTGTGCATCGATCTCCAGCATCCCTTCAGTTCTGCTTTACAATGCTAAAGCTAAATTAGCGGGGAAAGTTTTAAGGTCTCTAACTGCTCTTTGCTTTTTCTGTTGTTTGTCAGAGGAGGATTTTACAGGAGAGGAGGAGGAGATGCCCTCATTCAGAGGTGAGCGCTTATGCACACACACCTAGCATTAAAACGATTGAGTCAGTCCCACACCAGAGTGTGTTATGGCTACTTAGCACCACAGTACCAAACAAACTAGACTCATTTTGCATTAGGTAAGACTGTTGTGCATGCTGGAAAAAATAAGAAGATAAAATGAATATTTTTCTTTCATTTTTGCTTTACTTGCTTTTAAATAATGTTTATAAAGAGGTAGGAGGGATGTAAGGTGCTGCTATAACCATGTTCACGTCCCATCTGACCCCGTCTTATCCCGGCTTTTCTTATTTAGCTGTCTGTTAAACTCAAAGTCATGGTTATTGGTTTGCATATGTGAACAAACTTTGCTGTTTGTTGTGTTTGCTAGCTTGGCAGAGCTTTTTTTTTTTTTCCTTTTAGATGTTAAAAAGCTGATTTTCTGCATCTGCAGGTCGTGCTAGAGGTGGCTGTGTGAGATGCCAGCAGAGCCAGTCTCTCCAGCTGGCCGTCAAAGTGCTTTATGGATTTGTTGCTTTCCTCATCATTACTGTTGCAGTTCTGGCTTCACTTGGTGAGCTTTGTTTAAGGTTTAATTCTCACTTTACAGCCACAGTTTTGTTGTTCTCCATGCATGCATTTAGCACAAGATGCTCACTGGTCAGTTCCTCCATCTTTGATGAGACCACATTGTTCAACTCCCACAGATAAACATGTTCCCTGGTTCTGCATACCATCTTTTACCTGACAGCTGCTCGGCAGCGACAGATGCTTTTTACATTGACGTTGCTTTTTTACTGAGGCTGAAAGCCATAAATCTCCATCCATATACTGGTGCTCAGGGGTTTTCAGAGGGAAGAATTAGACCTGGTGAGTGAGGCAAAATCCCACCAAAAACAAACCAGTATTCAGGTACATAACACAGTAAAGCTCAGTTTTTCTTTGGAGAGGTCTGGGAACTGTGTGTGGCCATTTAATTTATTGGTGCACATGTGCAGGAAACATGCAGATGATCTGTTCAGTTTGTCCAGTTTTAAGATGAACATGTCACTGTTAAAGACAGCGTACCGTAAAATTAACTAACAGGAATTTAATGTCCTTTAATTTTGTTAATGAAGAATGTTTGTTTGTTTATTAGTAATATTAGCTAAAATACAGATTGTGTAGTTTTATAAGGCTTCATGTTATAATGCAAGCTTTTATGTTAGCTAACTGTTTGACTAACTACTATTATACTTGTGGGTAGTTTTTAATTTTAATGGGACTTTTTTAGTTAAATTAAGGAATATATAAAAAATAAAATACTATTATATGTTTATTAGATTCTAAGACCCTTATTTTGACAGTGTCTTTATATGACTCTGAAATAAAAACTATCAAACATGATAGTTTAGGTGGGAAAACAGAATTTTATTATTTTGATGCCAGTTTTTAGGTTTTTCTTAAATAATTGATTAAGATAATCATGTAAAGTAATTATGTGTCCTTTTGTTACAACAGAAGCGATAAACAGAAATGTTTAGATGCTGGTTTATTTATTAATGTTTCAGATTTCCAATCTTGAAACACTGAAAGTAATTTTATAAACCTCTTTAAATTAAAATGAGAAAACCAAGATTTTCCTCTTTTTGTGTTCTTTATGGCAGGAAGGAGTTTTTGCTACAGCACATGTCAAAATGTACTTTTAAAGAGTTTTATTTAAAAACTGCAGAATTTGCACACCATTTAGCTGCAGCTCTTTGCACATAATTCATCTGACTTCACGTCTTTGTGCTGTGTTGCATTTCTGTTCAGTGCAGTGTCATCCTAAAGTCTTTAAACAACAATGAGGGCACATTTCAGGATAAAGACTCATCTTTTCTTAAACCACAAACCCTCAATCTCATTATACAAAGTTTCTATATTTGACTTGGTTTCACTCATCCTAATCACAAATAAATATTTACACAACTCTAAGCTGTTGCAGAATTGTTCTAAAGTCAATCTTTAACTTTTTTGCTTAGTAAACTCCTCTGTAAACACAGATTGTATATGAATGTGCTAAACCATGATGAGTTGGCTTTACAGCATGCCAACATGGTGGAACAGTGGTTAGTGCTGGGTCCTCATGGCAAGAAGGTCACTGGTTTGAGCCCAGGCTGGGGAGGTTTGCCCAGTGGCTTTCTGTGTGGAGTTTGCATGTTCTCTCCTGGTACTCCGGCTTCCTCCCACCCATCAGACATGCATGTTAGCTTAGTAGCTATGATTAAAATGACTGTGTAGCATATGCAAGTTGCTTTGGATAAAAGGGAAATGGCTGTAGTGCTTAATTTGTATTCACATGGAGAATACTTATTTCCACTTTTCTCACTGGTGCATTATTGTTATTTCTTATACCTTAGATTGCTCAAACAAGAACTCATTCATGCTATGTTGGCCCAATTGTACTGAACAAGCAGTGATCTAATTTGAACATAAGATTGTCTTTAATTATTCCAATGCCATAAATGTCATAAATTACTTACAATATTTTAAATAATTAATAATCAGTCAAATTTTTAGCTGTGAAACGATCAGAATCTACTTTTAAACATGCTTATTTAAATCATATTTGATTGAAAAGTCAGATGTGAAGGCACATTATCTCCCATTTCATCGTATTGTGAAAAAAAGCTGCTATTTGTCAAATGAAATGACAAAGTTATTGCATTGCTTATCTTTTTAAATGATCTAATGCAAAAACTAATAAATGAGGTAAATCAGTTTGCATTCACGTTAATGTGTTTCCAACAAATAAACGGAGCTCATTTAGGTTTGAGATCAATTCTGCCACATGCTGAGCAGGAATAAATCTCTCAAATGTTTAAAATTAAGTCAAATAAAAATAACAATAAAGCACCAGTTATGTGATAAAAGTGAAAATATTTCAATGTTTTGCTTCATGAGGGAAAAAAAAAAACATGAAGTGCTTTTATTCATATCCAAAACATGCAAAAGTTTATCATCACTGTCACAGCAGCCAATACAGTAGAAGAGAAGCTATGTGCAGAGCATGTGGAAGTGATTACCGGTATGTGTATGCAGACAAACAGTGACTCTGACCTGCAGTGGTCCCCTGGCTCAGTGTGCTGAAAAGGCCTGAAAACGCACACCACACCAGCTTGCTCTCACAAATGTAAACTTGTCCACACTAAACATTCAAACTCATAAAACTGCTGTCGCTCTCTTGGGAAATATGCAATCGGAGCAGAACCTCGCCAGCTGGCAAAACTATCATTCATCAGTGTTTTGTTTGCATTTGCTTGCTAATGAAAACTTAATGTATTTTGTTGGCAGGGTTTGAAATACAACTTCCTTCCTTTTCCTTTCTTTTACTCCCTGAAACACTTCCTCATTCTTGTTTAACACACAAATGCTGATGATCTTAATTGTTTCTGAAGCCTCTTTAATCTCTAATGTTTCTGCATGTTTAAGTCTAATGGTTTAATTTCCCCAAACATCAAAACCACCAGTTTGCAGCTCAGTGCATCACATCTCCTTTTTCTGAATCTGAATCATAAATAAAGGTATAATTTTGGCATTTTACAATCATTTTTCTTAATCTTTATCAATTCTTTGCTGTCAGTGTTCAAAAAGGTGGACAGTTTGTCTCAGGAGGAATCAGTCTACCACAAGAAGATCACCAATGTTCAGCAGGGATTAACCGGTAAAGTAACCAGATTATATAAGACTTTTTTTTTCATTCATGTTTGCTTTTCAGATTTATGGGAAAACATTTACAGTAGCTCTACTTCTCTGCTGAGAACATACAATTTTTAATAATACCTTAATAAATGTTTAGAAAGGTAAATATGATTTTAGTGCCACTGCAGTGGGTGTTATATTGCAGCTGCTGCTGGCATCATGTGATCATGTCTAAAGTGGCGTTTGGACCGGATCCTTTTTTTCTTATTTTATTGCCTGTGTTTTATTGTTTTATCGCTCTGTAAAGCACTTGGAATTACCATTTGTTGAATTGTGCTATACAATTAAATTTGCCTTCTTCTCATAATTACAAAGCTCAAAATGTATTTTCAGGAGTTTTTAGTTCACCAGTACAAACCTTTATTTCCAGTCTAAAGCTTTTAATTGAAATCAGATTCGTGAAATCAGTTAATAGGACAACGTGCCTACACAGTTATACGCAGCTTTCTATAGCATGAGAAACCCTTGGATTAAATCAGCTTTGTTCAGACTGTCGTCATTATTCGCAGTATTGATTGTAGATCTGATTGACACAAAAAACATTATGAAATCTAGACCAGAGCATCTGGATGGTCTGGAGCCATTACTGATTTCAAACCACTTCCAAATGTGATTTCCCAAATAACCAGAATTTAATTGGATGAATAACTTTTACCTGTTAAAGTTCCCTCCAATCAATAAACTCTAAATAAACAGAATAATAAACACTTTGTGAGGCCGCTTAAATTCTCTTAAAGACACAGATGGTGTCCCTTTGCCACATGGACCATTGCACTAAATCAGCTTTTTGTTTTTTATTTAATCTTCACTAATGGTTTCACATTTCAGCTTGTCTTTTGATTTAAGTTTAGCAAATAAAAATGGCACTATTTTGGTGTAGAAAATAAATCTAATTATGGCTTATCCAGTGCTTTAAATACTGCCTCCAAAGGCTATCCTTCATCATGCTTTGGGATGCCAAGAGTCTCCGGACAGAATCAATTTGTTCTGGTATCAAAGGACAAACAAGCGGTCTGAAAAAGACCGTATGGCTGTCACAATGGTTTTTAGCACCATGATAAACACACACACATTAATAGTACAAGCCTTTCTACAAGGTCAGATTAGATGTTCACCCTATTTATCTTTTTAAATGAGGTGTTTTATATTCTAATCTTAGAAATAAGATTACTTATGGATCGGTTTATTCTTAATGGTGAGGACATCTGGTTCACATAAGCTAAAAAACCTCCATAGAAAATCTGTTTAATAGTTGTTTGAAGCTTTTTCTTACCCTAATCAATACACTACCTCAGGGATTTCTGTTTAGCATCACCTGAACAGCTACTAAATGTGTTTAGTCAAGTAGATCCTGCCTTTACCATGTGTTTTAGGGTTCATTAATGAAGTGTGCTCCCGATCTTGTTTCTCTCTCTCACGCACAAACGCACATATGGTCTCAATAAGTTCAGCAATGTACAAATGAGCATAGCAGTTTTCTTCTTCCCTGGCACCTCATTTTCCTTCCTAATGTCTTAGATCTGAGGTCCACGTCCAACTGCTCAGACTGCCTGGATGCAGCACTTTATAGCCAGGAGATCAGCAGGCTGAAAAGAGAGTTTGAAGACATCCAGAAAATGATACTGGGACAAGAGCAGGTATTACAAACCGTAAAAATGCTGTTTTTTTTTTCTGTTGTTTCACCAGAGCAGTAAAAGATAACCTGTGTGTAAATCCAACCCAACAGGTACTGGACCAAAACTCCCAAACACAAACCACCATAAAGACCACCAGCAATCAGCTGATGCGGGAAGTCCAAAACCACCTCATGTCAATCAAACTCCTTAACCAGTCCTTGGAAAGATACCTGGATCGAGTAGAAGGTTGGAAGGAAGTGATTGAGGAAACTGAGGAGAAGATGAAAACGCTGACAGAGGATCAGTACGACGTCAAAGCAACAGCACAGCAAGTTAACACAACAGTGGCCCTCAGGTGAATGAAACGCAAAAGGAAGACACATGACACAGATAAAACATTGCAGGGTTGATTTAGCAACTCTCTGTTTTATCGTTTTCCTCCTCTTCAGCACAATGTGGATCGATGCCCTGCAGAGAAAAGCCGATGAGGAGACTTTGATTCTCCAGAAGTTGACCAATGACTGGCAGAACTACAGTCGAGTGATTGGAGCAATGAAATCCAACACGAGCAGCACGTCGCAGACCATGCGCTTTCTCCAGAACAACATTGCGACAGATCGACAGAGAATCACCATGTCCACTGACGTGTTATACGACCTGACACACCAGGTTAGAGGGCTTCTCTGATCAGATGGAATCGCATCTGTAAAGGAATTTGTCAGCTGTGTGTGAAGCTGATGTTATCACGTCTTTTTAAACATTCCCACCATCCTGCTTTTGTTTTTTATAGGTGATGAACCTCCAGATGCAGCTCGACAATGTGACGTCTTTCATGGATGAACATGAGGAGAACATGCATGACCTTAACTACCATTCCAAGTAATGTACCCAGTGGCTTTCTATTTATAGTTACAGGAAGACCTATTACAATCTTAACCTCTTCTTGGCTAGCGCCCCGTGTGCAGGATGCAGTGTGAGATGGTGGTTCGTCACATGCAACAGGAGATCTTTACACATACTAAGAAGGAACGATAGCATACCAAAATGACTAGGAGAGCTCTGATGCCCAAATAAAACCCAAACAATTACATGAAAATGGAACAAGACTGTAATTTACACAAAGATGAAGTGAAGTACTCATCCTGTCTATGATATACTATCATAAATTTCAGTCTTTTCTGGTTCCTTGTGGTGTTTAAAATGCGTACGAGGGCTATCGCTCAATTCTCCTGGCTTCTGATTGAAAGTGTTGAATACCAACATAAATCTATGGGTTACTGAGATTATTCCCTGCATAATACTTCCCCTAAAACATCTGTAAAACTGTTGATGTTCACTTTTTTGGCCTCTAATTTAGCTGTTTCTCATTGGACGTTACTTTACTAATCCCTAGATTGCCATGCTTCCCTGCAGCAACACACCTGATTCAGATGAAGGCCTCTTTAACAGATTTGTGGAGAGCTTGATAACAAGCTATGGGGCTCACTTTAATTCGAATCAGTTATGTTTTTGTGTGGAAACTTTCAATACCTGCAGGACATCGGCCCTAGAGAACCTGGGCTTGTAAACCTCTGATTTAAATGTTCTACTGAGCTGAATTTACTCTGACACAGTAACACTTGCACTTCAGTAGGTTTCACAAATCTCTCAGTTTTCCATTACTGTACAAAGAGTCCTTGTAAATGTGAAGATATATTTGATTTTTTGAGGGGTGGCAGATAAACCTCACTGCAACCCTGATACTTGATTATGTAAATATTAAATCAAACATAAAATTAAATAAAAATGTAGATGTATGTATGAATTTCAATGGTCTTCTTTAGGTATTACGAGAACCGGACAGGTGAGCGTTTCTCTGCCTTGGATAGTCGTCTGAACTCCATCGAGATGGAGATTGACACCATTTCCTCAAGCATCAATGCCACAGTCAGCCACGTTCAAAGCATGTACAAGTACATCAACATCGAGAGTTCATCCTGCAACTCCCGTCTGGGCAGACACACAGAAGACCTTCAGGTTGGGATGGACGTTGTCATGTTTGTTTGTTATGTTTATTGTATAAGACTTCCAGTTCAGGAATTTGTTTGGCTGTTTAATTCGTTATAATTTGTGTCTAGTAATGTTTTATCCATCGGTGATCACATGAGCTAGCTTATTAGCCGAATGCTAGCTGTAATTTGTAATGCATGAGCTATCTACTACGTAAAAGTTTCATTTTACTCTGCTTTGTGTTTCTTAGCTTTCACAGCCTGCGTCTGTTCTTCATCCTCATGTCATCCTTCTCCTTTATACAGAACATGAACAACACAGTCTTGTTACTCCTTCACTTAGCGGACACGCTGAGGCAGCAGAACACGCTGCTGAACGCCCGCCTGGATGTGGATGTGAGAAACTTGTCCATGGTGATGGAGGAGATGAAACTTGTGGATGTTTTTCACACACAGCTCATAAGCAACTTCACTATTCTAAAAGGTGCAGCAGACGTCACGGTTAAATAACAAGAGACTATGAGTTTGCTAATTTTCTTTCATCTTCAGGTGCTCCTGGACCACCTGGGCCAAAAGGGAACCGCGGTGAGACTGGCTCTAAAGGATCCATGGGACTGAATGGCAGCAAAGGTGACAGAGGTCTTGTAGGAGGCCGTGGATCTGCTGGGGAGAAGGGTTCTCCTGGCCCCAAAGGAGCACAAGGTGAAGCAGGGTCTAGTGGCAGCAGAGGGGCACCAGGTATCAAAGGAGCCCAAGGTTCAATTGGTCAACCGGGGCCCAAAGGGGAAAGAGGCCAGAAAGGTGATATGGGCCCTTCTGGTAAAGATGGAGCACCAGGACCAGCAGGGCCTATAGGGATTCAGGGTCAGGCAGGACTCCCAGGGGTCATTGGGCCACCAGGACCAAGAGGAAAACCAGGGCCAACTGGGCCACCGGGACCACCTGGTACTCCTGGGCCTCCTGGCTTGTCATACATTCATGACCGCATCAACACCTCTCAGCAGCGAACTGTGACTCCAGCTGCGGGCTCCAAGAGACAGTAGCTGAAAACATGGAGTCAAAGTGGATTTATTCAGCGTAAAAAAGCTGAAGAATCCCGATTAAAGACAAGAAGTGAAAGAATTTCAATCGCTGGGATCAGGAACACAAATATCCTTTTCCATGGGATTGTACAAAAAAAGCAAGACCTTAATGGAGAAACATTTGTTTTTCATAATGAGCATCATTACAAAGAGTTCCTTTATCAGCGCTACAGTCTCTTCCTGCAAATCACATATATGAACTTGCACACATAGAAATCAATGCTTTTGTGTGAACTTTCACAAAGCAAAATTAGTCATTAGATATTTCTAAACAAGAATATAAACCAACCTTCTTTTAATTTGTTTTCAGTAATGAAGTGGAAGCAAAGAAAATAATTGATGAGCAGAATGGAGCTTGATGGATAAGATGGCTGTAAATCAATGATTATGACTTGGTGACTAGATGTTTCTATTCTAGACTGCACAAAGATTTCAGTCCTGTGCTTAACTGCAACAAAGGAAATCCTTTGTTTTTCATCTGGTTTCTAACACATATCTAAGGTAGGCACTTTACTGAGTCCTAAAGTGTGACAGGTGCAGCCAGCTTTCAGAGCAGGTACTCTGAAAACGTCATATCGACCAGACCCGTTTGGCACAGTCACAGAAGTAACGTCTGATTCGAGAAAAGTCTCAGAAATGTTTGCATGAAATAAAAGAAAAATTAATCTTTTGTTTGCAGCAGACAGTGATCCAACAGTGATCATTTTATTGAAGGCTTGGCTTTTACGATGCACTAATAACCATTTTTATCCCAACTTAAACGTTCTCCAAATGGGAAACAATGTTCTTGTAAACCCGGTTTGTTGTAATGAAATGCGACTGGCTTGCATCGAACTTCAATAAATACTCTTTTCAATCACAGTCATTGTCTCGTGTGAAAGAAAAGGATATGTCCCTCACCCTGCAGAAGATGATCTTCTGCTGTTCTTTCAAAGTACAGAACTATTGTTGTGCTGGGAAAGAAAGAGGGTGTGTTGTCGTTAATGCACAGCAGATGTTTGCCTCTCCCATTTGATTTCTTTCTGTATTTAGCCTGTAGACACTCTGCCAAAAAATGTGCCTGATAATTCACATAGTTTGGACAGAAAAGCAATCACATTCTTTATCCAAGCTGGATATATGGTTTATGTTACAAAGCAAACTACTGAGTATGTCTTATCACCAATCTGCAAACTGCAGATCTCTATTACAGGCAGAGCTACTTTCACAGCATGTCCTTCTTATTCTCCAAGCTGGAACGTCACAGTCCACATGGGGCAATAAAGAAACATGATCTCCAACGAAAACTCCCCTGCAAAAAAATCCACCTTATTTCTGTGGTTGCATGACATCTTGTTAAAGGCAGGAACATTTGCTGTGTTTGCCTCTGAAAGCTGATGCAAAAGCATAAAACTGCTTCTGCAAGTGGGAAAAGAATGGAAGGAAATCTATTAAAACACTACATATCTGGCAATGATTGACTGTAAAAATGGTCATTTTATTGCTAGGACTTTCTTTTGACCCATATAATCCCACAGGTCACTGCCAAGCTGTCTATGAATCCATTCATCCCCCCAAAAATACAATTATGACTCAAACAAACAAAAAAAAAAGAACTATTCTGCTTTCTATAACCATCATCAGGAGACCAATGAGGAAATAACATTTTAGTACTGTTCCAAACATTTGTTGAATTCATGCCAGGTAACATCGAAGCTGTTCCAGCAGCTCATGGTGGCTTGTTACTTTCAATAATGTCTTATTTTTTCCCTGTTCGTGTTGTTAAGCGTCTGCAGAGGCAGAGTTACAGTACAGAGTAGAGACGAGGATGGGGTGGAAGTTTGTGCTAAAAAAACACTGCATATAAACCCAAGAGTCCAATGTTTGTTTCCTGCATGAAACAAAAAGTCAAAGTTACTCTCCAGATATTTTCTGAGCATAAAATGGACCTAGAGTCAGAGCTACACTGAAATATACTGAATCTGTTGTTAAAGGACATCACATTAATATTAGTCTACGTTTTCTTTTTCTATGTGAATGAGGTTTACCTACATGCAGTCTGTGGGAACGTAGCCCTCATGATTAACTGTTTTCTCACAAAAACAACAATCAGTTTATCTATGTGATGCATTTTCATTTTCATTTCATAATATTAATCAATACCAGAGGTGGGACAAAGTCATTGTGTAGCAAGTCACAAGTAAGTCTGAAGTAGGCCATCTCTTCTCAAGTCAAGAGTCAAGTCCCAAGTCATAAAAAAAAGCCCAAAGTCAAAAACAAGTCCTTAATACTGCGTTTTAAGTCACTGCAGGGTCACTGTGAGATCTTTATGAAATTATATTTTTGTTATAAATATTGAAATATTAAGTTTATATAAAAATAATATTTTTCTGACATTTGTGCTTGATTATTTAAACTTTTTTAAATTCAACATTTGTGTTTACAATACAGAGTTCTGTAAAATATTAACAGAATATGTTATTTCTATTTATCCAGTTCAGCAGTGGGAAGGAAGCTTCCAGAAAAGTGAATGACGTTAGCATGGGAATATCTTACATCTCTGCTGTGGCATTTATAGTCTGTTAAAACTTATATAGCATGTTTTTGTATTCTGACTAAAGTGGAGTCTGACACACACACACACACACACACACACTAAAAAAAACAATTACTATGTAGTGCAAGAGTGGGTACAATGATATGTGTGCATCATGCTAATGTTCTGTTACTAAGCTAAAATTAGCTAGCTAACTTTGACTAGCTAACTTTACTTTCAAGTCAATAGCCCAAAGTTAAGTCCCAAGTCATTTCAGTGAAAGTCAAAGTTAGGTTTCAAGTAATTCATAAATTTGCCAAGTCAAGTCTGATGTCATTAAATTCATAACTCAAGTCAAACTAAGGCCAAGTCATCTGACACCTTTAGGGTATTTATGCAGATTTAATGGTGTTATAGTGAAAACCATACTGTAATATACTATCATCTGAGAAACAGATTCTTATTGATACATGTCAATTTTAGTTTAATTTATCACACTCACTATTGGTAGGAAAACATCATAATAGTTAAAAATATTTATTTATTGAAGTAGCATTTTATACGAGTAATACCTACATTTTTCATCCTTTATCAAACATTTATTATTTAATTATTTATTTTGCTTCAAATTTATTTTTGAAAAATATATTGAGTCCTTTATTATTAATATTAATATTTGCCTTAAGCCTATGTTACTTTAAGAAATAAAGATAAAAAGATGAAAAGATTTTTTCTCATCATGCAGGGTTTTACATCTTAGACAAAGTCCCAATCAGATGAAGTGTGCTGGAGTAATATGGTAAAGGAAACTGAGGGCTGTTTAAACTGGCAGGAATTCCTCATAAAGTTCAGCTCACCATTTGCACCACATGCTGACTTGCAAAAGGTAGACTTTCGAAACCCTTGTTTTCCTTACATGTAACAGTGGCTCAGCATCTCTTGAAAACATGCAGTGAGACAAACCTCATGAAGGTTCATCGAGAGAAAAACAGCTGCAGGTTCCAACATGTTGGCTCTGAGACGGTCTGACTGGCCTGAAGATTGTTTAACCTTTTGAAAGTACAAGAATGACCAAAGCTAAACCCTGAAAATCTCCAGCAGCTCTGAGAGAAGGCATGGTGCGCTTAACACCGAGCCAGTATAAATCCTGCCTCCACATGTGCTCTCTGGAAGATTTCATTGACCAAAAACAAAAGAGCATTACATTTCACTTCATACACTTCCTAATTTTACTTTAACCCTCCTGCATATAGTCTTAATGAGGGGGTGTAACACCTTTGTGATGGTTGGTTGGCTGTGATGTGGCACAGAGCAGTAATGTGGTCTAATGTTCCCCGCAGGACTGCAGGCTTCTGCAGTGACTCGGTGACAAAATGCCATGTCTGCACACGAGCAACTTGCTGTGCATGTTTGCAATTCTTGAAAAAAAAAAAACTTATTTCAAGCTATAATTCAGATTTGATGTTTTCATTGATTTCTTATGTTGGACTTGGTTCACTTATTCTGGTTAGCTTGACTCTTCATGGAGCAACTTTATAATTGGAACAAACAGACTCGGAGGGGTGAATTTTTAAGTTTCAGTGAATTAAAAATGCTGTGGGGAAAAAATCAGCCGTTCTTTGAGTTTATAATAGGAGTAAATATGGCAAACCTCACATCTGCTGAGCATTAACACATTGTTCTGTGTGGGATTTTCTGTTTTCTGCCACAGACTTTTAGTCTCCTTTAATTGTAGCCTTAAACCAGTATTTAGTTTTAATAAAGACAATTTTAACCATTGTCTCTTTATGCTGACCTTAATTTCTATGTGTTTATTTACATCCTATCTTATCTTATAGCCTCTAAACAACATTACATTGAGGACGGTTGCTGCATTTACTGTAACATAATACATTTGGCTCTCCTCCTGTTCAAACAGTTGTCAAACAGCCTTGTATCCACAGGCTTGATGACAACTCTTCATCTACAGCATGATCAGACTGCAGGAGGAGGCTTTCTGCTCTGAACCATGTTAAAATGAACTGATTCATAACATTTAACTAACATTATCCTGTGGTTCTCTCAAGGTTAGAAAGTCAGTAGCTATAAATGAATATTTAGTGTTTCTGTGCAAAGCTTGAGGCACTGAAGATGCTCCCAGGGTTGTATTGTGCTTGCTATGAGGATTGTGCACCAATGTTTCTGATATCCATGCGATATTGCACTGGGTTTGACACATTTCAGTGTTTTAGGGGACTTATATGTCACATACACTCAGAAAATGCTCCTAAAATGCAACGAGAAAATCACAGTGCGGAGCTTTGTATCATGACCCTGCTGGTTGGATCTACCTCTTTTCGCTCTTTTTTCCTGGTTGATTTTTGCCTTTTTTTGCCACCTTTGGTGTTTTTCAGAGGCATGCTTTCCTTGCTCTTCCACCTCCCCATCTCATACACCTGAGAGTAATCCCTACCTGTTTACATTTAGACTATTTTCTGTTGTACATTTAAGGCTAGAGTTTTGCACAAGTTGATGCCAGATTGTGACGCCCCCCATGGTGTCCGCTGCAGCTCAGTGGTCACAAGCTAACTGCATGTGTCTTGGTACTTAGCTGTCCTTTTGTTGTAGAGATAAGCATATAAAATATCTAAAAACATGCTTTAATCACAATCTCCACTTCTGTCCTGTGTTTATCAAATTGCATTTTAGTCCTGTATCATCAAAAGGAACATTATGAAAGTTGTCACTATGTAAATTTGCTCCTTTTTCACAGCCTCCTGGGTTGTGCATGTTAGCCAGATCTAATGGCGCATGATATAAATGTTCAGCCTTAATGGGCATGTTTACATTTTTTATTGGAACTGACTAGCAGCTGAACCATACACGCCTCTAATGCTGATGTTGCTCATTAATAAAGCAGCTTTATAATGCTCACCCTTCTCTTTTTTTCCAGTTCAACATTAAAGATGAACTGTTTTCCACAGGTAAAAAAAAAAAAAAGTCAGTGTGTGTTAAGTTTCATGATTGCAATCAGCTTCTGGCTCAGGTTGTGTGATTTCAGCATGTTGACATGAATCTGCCAGAAGTGGGAAGTGACACAGAGAGACGTTACCTAACCTGCACCATCACACCCACATAAACACAGACTGCGCACTGCACGATTTGAGACGTTAGCTAACCGTTAACTTGACAGGCCCCCAAAGAGCTCATTACCTACACAGCTGTGAAAACACACAGAGCCCTTCAGTCCTGTCAATGCAGTGTGTATGCGTGAAATAAGGGTTATAATCACACCTGCTCACCAGTGACTCAGCAGGTAACTCTGAAAATAAACTGATGTTAGGTAATGAAAATAGTGTCAGTGGTGGTAAAAATGCAGCTAATTGCTTCAGCAGTAGCGTTTCCTTTAAGTGTTCTGCAACATGCCTGGTTAGCAGAAAGTTGCAGAGGATTTCTCTGCATTACGCAGTTTTATCATCGGTTTAATGACATGCAATGTGCTGCCTTTGTCACAGCTAACAGTAACACTGCAGCCTCTGCACAGAGAAGTTAGAGCAGTCCAGCAGCCGCTGTTTGAGCAATGAGCTTTGAAAATGACTGGATTTATGGATTTTGTTTAGTCGTGTTTGAATACCGGAGATGTCTACAAGTATTCATAAAAGTCCTTGTGTTTGTTTCCTTCATGTTTTTATTTCTTTACCACAGGAACAAAGCTCTAAACGTAAGGCTGCTTGTTTCATGATCACTCGGTTATTTGGGCGTCCTGTTTAGGCACTTCATACCAGCATGTGTAAATGGCTACTAAAGTAAAACTTTATAAAGGTCAGAAATACAAACAATGCTGATTCCCACATCCTCTGACATGTTTTAAAGAAAGACCAGACTGTTTTCTCTGCTACTTCGGACAGTGTCGGAAAGAGGAAATGCCTCAAGCAATAGCACCCATTCAGTTTAAAGGAACTTATGTGTAGACAGTAAAACATGTTCTCTGAGCAGATTATGTAATGTTACAGTCATTAAAGTTTTTTTTCCTTACCGACTGCAACACCAGTCCAACTGTTAAGCAGTCCAGCAGGAATGTGTCTGATCAGCCACTATTACTGTCATGATCATCTTTAAGTAAAGGATTTAGTGTTTTACTATAAACCATCTGATATAAACCATCTGTTTACAACAACTGGGAGGAATGTGCTTTTTATAGATGGAGAAACATAATTAACCCCTTAATGTCTGAATTGAGAGTAACTGGGAGACATCTCATTTTTTATATCTAAGAACTTTATTTGACCCTTTAACTAAATCTGAAAAGACTAGGCTATTTATTTT
>JBAMIG010000024.1:15901552-15915404 GCA_037177335.1 Kiunga ballochi | reverse complement strand
CAACATTATGAGTGAAGTTTCTGCCATAAAGTGATGCAACATGTCTCAGAAACAGTATGTATCAAATATACGACATCCGTCCATAAGGGGTTAATCATGTGTGCAGTAACCCTAATGTATGTTCATCCCATAGGTTAAGGCCTGAACCACCCACTCTATTGATCCTGCCTGTGTGGAAGGACTCTGAAGTGCAGAGGGGTTAAAGGTGGATCAAATTCCACAGTGTTTTGTTGTATTTCTGTCATTTACATTATGTAATTACAGTGTAAATGTATCCTCTAAGCCACTATTTAGCCTTTTTAAGTCTTTTGTTTATTACCGGTAACTAAATGTGTGCATCTCCAGCAAAGCCAAACAGCCAATTTGAATGTAATTGCTAAAAGCTGAGTCCTGCGATTTAGCAGCAGCATAGCGGTGGTCTTGTTGTGGGTTGGTGGGTTTTCTCTCGTTGCAGCTTCTGTTTGTTTAAACCGGCCGCAGTCTGTTGAAGCTCTGTGTGGCTTACAGTTATGAAGATGACATTAAAAACCGCGATTCTATAAATAAAAACATCTTTTTAAAGTTGACCTTCGTCGAGAGACATCACCCCCTTCTTTTATCATCAAAATACTTTTGACAATTTAAAAATAGTAAATAATGAAGATTCGAATCCAAGTCAGCAACAATTTGCCACGCTTCAAGGAGATCTGGGATTTTGTCATGTCATTGATCAAAAAGAAACATTACTGTCATATTATCATCCTCCTCCTTAAACCCAGAATGTTTTGTTACTCATCATGTTTGCCATTAAGTGCCTTTGCAGATTGTCAAGTTAACTAGTGGTTGTCAAATCTTTTCTACCGAGCCTCTGGAGGGGAAACATTCCCAGTTCCCCTCGCTTCCATAAGATGAACACGCATATTAGAGACACAACTCAAACAGGTTGACAGATTTATTAAGATAATATATATTAATTGTATGGGTCAAGTTGCTCATCCCTTATCCATAAAGTTTGGTAATACAACAGCAACTACACTCATCTGCAGGGCTCTCTGGGTTGGAGCTGCTTCATGGGTTAAAAAAAAAGAAATATATTATATGAGAGCATAATTTTTATTGTTCTAGTAAAGCTATAAATTCTTTGTGTTGTGAATGGGGGGGATATTAAAGCAACAGTATTCCAGCTATCAGGTGCTGGTGCTTTTTCTGTAGAAAGCAGCTTGGAGCGGGACTGTGGATGTTTTGTTTGTTCAAAGCGATCTCCATACAAAATAACATCCGCTGTAAGAAGCAGAGGGATTATGTGATTCTGTGTAATGGGCAAGTTATGTGGAGTCATGACTTAACTATGAGACATCCTGAACTCAGTCCTGATGGATTATCTTCAGGAGTAATGTAACAATTGGTTCCATTGGTGACCTTGTTTAGTTGTATTAAGTGACAAAATGCAGAGAATTTATAGGGATTTAGCTGAAATTCAGAGGGTGGGAAAAGAAGCGTAAGATTAAAATGTGCTTAATGTTATAGAATTTACTTCTCTAAAGCCCATAAAGTATGTAAAATATAGCCTATCTACAGTAATAACTGGTGGACATATGTTTGCACCAAAACAAGACTGTTGCACCAACCTTCGGCTTGTGGGACCAGTGTGGGATTATTCAAAGAAATGATTCTTTTGCTTTCCTGCTGAGTGATTGCTTGATTAATATCACCTGCACCTGCGCGGTGTGTGTTTTGCTTGCTACAGAGAGGTTGAGAGTTTTGTGCCGATATTTTCTGTTGATCACAAATATTTAGAGACAAATAGGAAAGACAAGATATAAACATTTTTAGAACAGCATCAGGAGTTCCTGTTTTCCTGTTTGGATTTGGCGTGTCTGGCAGACCCCAGTCCTCACCTCTCAGTGACTAATTGGACAGTCACATTACAGCTGCTGTGGAAGCAGAACAGAGCAGAGGTTGACATTATGGGTCTAATTAAAAAGTCCTCTCAATATTTCACCTATTTAGGAAGCTGATGCTGTATGATGATAATAGGAGGAGTCGTACATACAGCAGAATATATAAACTGAATTAAGACACTGATCCAGTAATGAAAGGTTGCATAGGCAGAAGAATAACACTGAGAGCTGTGAAAATAAAATCAATATGTATGAATTACAACTATTCTAAATGTTCCAGTGATTAAAGCAGGAATGAACGACTTGTATGAGATTTCATTTTGTAGGTTTTCTTCAAATGACATCATAACTTATGCTTTAATGCTTGCATTGAATATCCAGTCCTCCACATCTGTGTCGGATTTACCCAGGCAGGGCAGATCAGGGGTGTTGTTGTGTATCTGGGCTATATCTGCGTAACAATGAGAAGCCACAGCCTATCAGCACATAGTGTGGCCTTAGACATATAAAAAGTGCTTCCTACAGTTTTTTTTTTTATTTTATTATTTTTCACGTTACTCTATCCAGACGTGCACCTAAACCTTTTGGTTAACCTTCATCCAAAGCATTAGGAAGGGGCTGTGATACAAAAGCCTCTCTTCATGTCCCTCTTTGTTTAGAATAGCTGAAATCCAGCCGCTGCAAATGGAGATATTTGCTTTGCTGTCAGACCTCTCCTTTCTGTTGACTCAGCACAGCAATTCTTGCAATATTACATTTAAAATAAGCTCTGTACTCACTGCTACATACACCGGCTGCATCGAAGCAGCGGCTCAACCAGTCTAACACTCAGCATATATTCTGTGAGTTTTTGATCGGTTACTGGTTTAAGTTCTTAGGTTTTTGCACCGTATCTGTGTTATTTAGCTTTAATCTGCTTTCTGGTGTTGTGTTATATACATTTCCTGCTATATGTGGTTCTCACTTGCAGACTACTTTAACTGTTCATTGCTTTGTCATTATTCCATCTGTCTGGGGGGTTTTCAGATACGTTTCCAGATCAAAATCCCAAAAGAATGATATATTGTACATTGCCTGCAACCTGTCTGGAGTGTAGGCTAAATAAAATATTCTTTGCAATCCATGTTTAGAAACTATACGACGGATTATTAGGGCCACAGTGAATAAAAAACAAAACATTTGTGGAGGATTTTTTTTCTCCCTTCTTCACTTTGAGAATAAACTTGAAATGTTGAGAAAAAAGTCAAAATGACGAGAATAATCTCTTTATTGTTAGTATTGATTATTTTACATATTAATAAGAACATGGAGAAGTTTAGCAGAACACAACTGATGTATTTATTCGTCAGACTCCGTCAGAAACCTGTTTCCCCACAACCCCAAAAATAGCCGACTTCCGGTCATGTCAAAATAAAACAGTAGAGACAACTTATCGAACAATAAATTATTTACACTATTAATGATGTGAATGAGTACATAACTGTGGTAACAGCGTGCTTATTCACATGATCAGGTATTGTAAGCTAAATACGCAAATCGTTTCCAATTTGATTTATTTTACTTTATTCTCAAAACTGTTCTTTGACTTTATTCTCAACATTTTAACTTTACACTCAAAGTGAAGATGGGGGAAAATAATAGTCCACAATTTCTCTCCCAGTGTGACCCTAATACTCAGAAACGGACCCTAGTGGAGGTCTTTGGATGAGCCAGGCAGGATAATTATAGTAAGGCATACATGATACAGCTGCCTGTTTCTATAGTCTGGGATTTTGTAAACACAATGAAATGTGACTTATTTCCTCAAAACCAAATCCTCTTTCTGTCAGATAAACATTTCCATGGCCGGCAGAGTTTGAGGAATATATATGGGACCAAGCCTCAAATGTCATGATAGCAGCTGTATCATTGTGGGAATCTTGGGGTCTCCATGTAATCAGAGATAATCATGACATGTTTATTCTGCCATCACCTGAAACACACAAACTTGATAACACACACAGTGAGCCACCTACATAACACACTCTTGTACATTCTCACATAAACAAAGTAACTGCAAAAGTGTATTACATATCCTCATATGAAAGGACACACACGCCAGATGCAAGCAGATGCCTCGCATTTTGCTGGTGATTATCAAAATATTTATGTGAAAGTGTTTCAGCAGACGGCTCCAACGCTGTTCAGCGAGTAGATAGTGTAGATCCTGTTTTGATCTGCATCTGAAGCTTCAGTTGAGCTGGCTGGCTCCCTTAGAAACCACTCAGATTTTTGTTTCTGTGACTGATTGTGGGGACATGCTTTCCATGGAGCAGGCGCGAGACACTTCCTCTGCTCAAATTCATGCTCAAAGAACTTTAAAGTGAATGTTAGCCACAGTGTTTGGCCTCTGTCTGACCCAGAAAAGGTTGTACTTCACAGCCAAGGAGATAGTGTTTGAGCGCCATTGGTACTGGAGTGTCAAAGAGGCAGATGTTTAGTGTCAGGAATCCTTCATGAGGGACATAAATCCACTCATTAAAACATAAAAGATAAAGCAGCAGATGGATATCACTTAGAGATCTATTTAAAAAAACAATACAAATGTGTCTTTTTCCTGCTGCTTGCATTGCAAAAACATGTGCACAAGTTAAATGCTAAAAATATCACAAAGTATGCTTAAAAACCATATTTATCAAATCAAAATGCTTCTAACCCTTTAATCTGAGTGCAAATAAAAGCAGGTCGTGACACTCGACTGGTGATTAATTGCATAATCATAAACAGGTAATACAGGGAAGCACATGCAAAAACACAAATGTGTGCCAAGAGGAGCAGCAGGAGTCCATATGCACAAAAGAGACATGATCTCAGTGAACTTCACAGCACAGCGCCGCCTGGAATGAGTTAGCTGCTAGTTTAGTGTAAGTCCTAAACAAACAGAACTTATTCAAGCTAAATGAGAAGAGGAAGGTTATTGTCCGAGGAGTGAACTCATCTATTTTTAGGAGGATGATGCTCTTCAGGAATGTGCTGTTTACATGTGAACGGCTCATCAGCTGGAGCAGGAGGAACTATTCATTGTTTGATGTAAATGTGCTCTTTATTCAAAGATAATGAAGGAAATGTGGTAAAGTTGTTGGAAAAACATGGACATATATGTTTTAAATAAAAACCCATTTGAGTCCAGCAGAAAGATTTCTTATACTCCTTTTTTATTGGATTATACATAGATTTGTTTCATCACTAAATTCAGCACCAATATCATAAGATTTGATATGATATATGTTCAATCCAACATCACATTCAACATTTTAGATTATTTGAGGTTTTCCATCTCAGCTACACCTGATACAACCACGGAAAAGCTTGACTGGTTGTAAAAGGTGTGCTCGGGACCATTCCCAATTAGATATTTGTGATTTAATAATTAAATAATTAAATTAAATTAAATAATTTTGAATTTAAAGTGGCATCTTCTGTTCACTTGTATTGTTTATTAGTAGTGTTGAGCTGTTTAAGTGCTTCTTGACTGATTTGTCGTGCAAAAAGCTGCTTTTTTAAAACATTTTGCCGATAAAAATCTGCCAGTTTGCAGGGTTTTAAATAATGTTGCTTACAACTGTATATGAACTATTTGTAACACAACCGCTGCCTCTGTTTTATCTTTATTTATTTATTTGATATTTGTCACGGAGCTTCTTCTTTATACCTGCTGTGATTTCTAATAACATTAAATTTTAAAAGAGGATTTGTGTTGATGTTAACGTCCACTCATAATTTGCAAAATATCTACAGAGAATATTAAGCATTAAGGAATTAGGTGCATAAACCTGATTTGGCTAAAAACAAGTCATTAAAAAAAAGCCATTTATCAACTAAATAATTCTGTAAATCTTATACATATCTTATACAAACATACATATTTTCCACTGATCTTGCTGCAGTTATTGGCATGTAAACGTTTTGTCTCCGTGTAGATATTGAAAACCTTTTGAAACAATTTGAATTAGTATATCAAGCTAATTTTGTTCCATGTTGTTAGGCTCCTTGGTGGCTGGTGTCCTGCTGGTATTGATACACATCTGATTCATATTAAAATAATCTCCAGAGCTTGTTGTCAATATTTGCACAAGTCTGTTAATGACTCGTGCATTTGAATCAGGTTTGTTGCTGCAGGGAAGCATGTGATATCTGCAGAATACCGCCCTCGAGGACCAGACCTGAAGCTTCCTGTTGTATGCTCTCCTTTAATAAGTAGCTAATACACTTATAGTTACAGCAGCTGGGCTCCAGATCTTTAATCCGATGGCATCTGGGCTACATAATTTGCAAACCATTTTTTTTTTCTCCCTGACAACACACAGGCATGTTGGTTAAAACACATGAGTTTTGACCTTTGGCGCCTCTGATGGGTGACCGGTTTGCACGCACTGTAAAGCATGTCATGTACGCACATGCACACGCTGGCACAGGCCAGGTTGCCATGTCAGTTGCACTATCCAACAAAAGCAAACAGCGCTGTTTAACCCTGCTGTGTGCGCATGTTTGCAGCTCTGGTTGAGAGGAGGTCAACATGGCTGACATGTGGTATTGGGGTGGTTTAATGATCTATCCCTAAAAGGTTGAAGACATTATGGAGCATTAATTGTGGTATCTTTGATAATCTGGGTGTTATTGTCATCACAAACACCAACTTGGTTCACTGCTCTCCTTGAACCAATTACAATCATGGTGTGTAGAAGTGTGTGTGTGTGGTCTTCCTCTAACATGTTCAACCACCAGCAGATGTTTGGGTGACCTCCACTAGGGCAGTGTAGGCAATTTCCAATGTGTGTGTGTGTGTGTTTGTGTGACAACTACAGGGGTGGTAGAAGTTGTTGTGACTGGAGGCCTAGCAGATAAAAACATGGCTGAGGCCACCGCAGCCCTCACACTAACTCTCCCCCACAAACATACAGGAATTGCATAACCCCGAACCTGAATTTTTCATACTTAAATTTGATGAGTACTTGTGCAAAATAGTGGAAAGTCCCCACAGTGAAGTTTACTCAAACACACTCATACACAGTTTGTGCAGACTACTAGGCATCAAAGGTATTTTTACAGTTTTACATCAATGAAGTGAAAAGGTTGCACTTTCCATTTGAATACCTCTCAGTCACTTATTTGATGTGGGTGCAAGCTGGACTGTGTTATGGAAACAATGACAACAGTTTTCTGCAGTCTGGGAGGTGTAATGGTCACCGTTCAGTAAGAAAATCCTTTCATTCAGTGTTCTCCTACCTTATACCCACAGCTTTTATCCACAAACACCTAATGCAGGGGATGTGAAGGTCTTTAAAGAAGTATTTAAAATAAAGATGATATTAAAAAAAGAAGAACATGCAGTTTTTAAAGGCTCCTGGAAGGAGGACTTCATTTCCTGGAAGCTGTTTGGACAGACACTGTGCATTACGAAGTCAGACTTTACTTTCTTCTGCGCTGCTCATGCAGGTGAAAGTTCTCACTATTTCACTATTTTTGGCAACCTGAGCAAAAGGTTTTTTCCACTAGCGGGCAGTTGCTATGTTAGAGCAGGAGCAGGTAGTGTCCTCTGGGGGTTGGCAGTGACAGGCCGGCTGAATTTAAATTAAAAATATATATTTTTTATGATTGAACTCCCATTTTCTTTCTCTCTAATAAAAGTGGAGTTGTTGAAGTCCTCTTTAGATCAATTATTACATATTACATATATATAAAAGCACAATGATTGTCTTCATAGATTGCCTCTGGAATGGAAGCGGTGCTCATAGGGTCCTAATAAATATCTCAAAATATTGTAAAAAAAAATCTCTCAGATAAAAAACAATTTGGTGTCAATCATAGAAAATCAGAGAAGGTCCTTAAGCACTACTTTTATCCCTTCATAAAAATGGTTTAGCTTAATATTCTTTGTTAAATGGAAGTAGCATTTTTCTCTCTGCAGCTCAGAATATCATGTTTAGTCTTCTCCTGTTAGTTTTTATCCTTACTACTTAATGTCATCTTGGGTCTCTTTATTGAATCAGCCATAGTGCACATCCAAAACGACCAGTATGTTGTCATTCTGAGACACGGAGGCGTGAAGGGAAACACAGCGGTCACGTGATGCTCCGGCTTGAAGGAAAAGTTTGGAAGAGCTGGTTTTCATCCTCCGGGGTAAAGGCATCAGGAATGTAAATATTAAATGTCCCATCCAAATGAGTCTGAAGTGTTTTAAGATTGGAAACTTGCATTGCTTTAAGTGTGCGAATAATTAATGAGATGTAACATAGATTTCAACCAGGAGCTTTATTATAACAGTCAGCCACATCCCAGACCAAACCCACATATACAGAACACACAGGAGACATGAGTCCTGAGAAACACAAGTGTTTGAAAGGACACCATGTCACATCTTTCCTTTAATATTGAGTGAAATTTCATCCAGACTTGCTGCCTTGCTGGTGCAGTCTGTCCTAATCTGTTTCTGCATTAGCAGTTTTTATTTCACTTTAATCTCAATGTGTGAGTGATTTTAATAGCCCTTTTCACAGACCTAGCTCTATTTAATCTTTCATAATTATACTAAATAAGGACAAATCAGAAAAATGTGAAATAAAACTATTATCTAGCTGTTCTATTGTGGTAAACATGCTGTACAAATAGAACTGTTTATATTGTGTAATATTTTCCACATACTGAAAGAAAAGCCCGCAGACAGCTCCTCAGTCACAAACTACAAAAGACACTCCAGACACCAGATTTTCTTAAATAACCACAACTAAGTCACACATTCCTTTTTTTATTATGCATTTTACAACAATTTCAGAACAAAGGCCTTCCCACAGCTGTAGTATTTTTTTTGCAAAGCAAAGTACATCATCATGTACACATTCCAGTGTAACATAAGCATCCTCCTGACTTTGGGGAGAAGTGAGAACAATCTAAATGCCAGGCTCAGCTTTTCCTCCTGGATGTTTGTAAAGAAGACTTTTTGCACCACCTAGTGTTTAAAGTAAGGCAAACCATATTATCCTTGAGGAGCAAGCCGTTGTGCAGCCAGCACTTAAAAAATAAATAAATACACTTCCAATAAACTCATAACAATTAACAAGTAAACTGTAGAAAAAGAAAGTAAGCAAAGTGAGCAAAGTGCCACAGGCTGTTCAGTAAGACAACAGAAACTGCAGTGAAGGAGCAGCTTTAAATGGGTTACCTGGCCTCAAATCAAAATATTATGCAGGTTATATATAATCATTTACAGATGTGGTACAGTATAATACAACATCCTCAATAAAGCATAGTAATATAATAAATATAGTTTTAGTTCATGAAAATGATTGTTTGTCAACCGGACAGCTTTAAATTGGGTGAACACATCTTTTACTGGCAGCAGTAACAACTTAATTCACTTTCCAGTAAGTGTTGGCTCTGCACCACAATCTAAGCTGAGTCACTCACCAGATGGAGAAGGCAGAGTGGAAACCTGCAGGAAATCTGTAAATTCTGTGTGACACGAGCAACACAGCTAAATGTGAGTAGCGCTTCTAAAAACTCTATCACAACTCCCTGCAACGCTCTTTTGTTGTGCCGGTGTTTATATGAGTCACATTTGAATGGCTTCTGATTGATTTTCACACACATTGCAAATTGCTTTATTAGCCTGTGAATGTCCCATTTCTCCAGAATCTGGGATCTAAGTCCATCCAGGCATCACAGAGAAATGAGAGCTCAGAATCACTGAGTCCAGACCTGAACTCATGAACCGTTGCCGTAAATCACATTGGATGTAGAGAGACCAAAAAAATAATGCTGATTACCTTGTTGTACAGATGACTGCTTAGGTTCTACAACGGTATTTAATACAACACCAATTAGTATTTTTTACTGGCAGGTGCTTTATGTAAAATTTACGCTTTGTTTGTCTTTTTTTGTGCCTCGCATTCATTTGCTTCACCGACAAACAAACTGACATACAAACAATACTTCAGCAGTGACTTCACCTGTTTTAAACAAAGTAGTAGAACTGAGTTACTTCCTCATTACTCCTGGTTGCTTCGTAAAAGATATTCAGCCTGTAAAAACAAAGCAAAGCAAACAAAATAAACTTGTGTTTATCTTTGCTGAACTGTGTTATCTTGTAAACAATGTGCTGTGTAAATACCACAAAGTCAACTGGATCCTCTGGTTTGATCTTGCAGCACTCCGACATGGCCTCAATGAGTGAAGGTATAATGTACTTCATCAGGTAGTTTCTCAGAGTAGGAGAGCGAGCTTCCAGTAGCTCACATGTCTGCCGTCTCACCTCTGACAGATTCTTCTTCTAATGGATGAAATTCAGTGTCAGTGTTACTTTTATGCACATTTTGTCTAAAAAAGATGTGTGCACAGTTTCTTCCTCCTGCGCTGGGTAGCCTCTGTGCTTACCCACTCCTCATACTGAACAACCATCTCTGCTAGCGCAGCCTCTCTTCGTTGTTTGTTCTCAGCAGCCTCTGCAGCCACTTTCTGCTTCCTCTCGCTTTCTCTCTTTTGGTCTTCCTCTTTCTGCTTCTCAGGACTCAGGCCGTAATTTTTGGGGACCCCCACGCTCTCTGTCATTTTCTTTATAACATCTGTGTACTGTAGATCATCAACATTGACCTCTAGATAAGGATAGGACACAATGCAGAGAAGCAGTCCATAAGACACAGTGAGAAAATGCTCATCAACATCATCATCATCAATCTATTATGCTTTTTAGGGTGTTGATAGAATTTGCTCTTTCTGTACACAGACTAATGTTTGCCTCTCACACTTTGCACTTTCTTATGTGTCTTTGTTGTCCCTCTAGACTAGTTTATAAAGATTAAGAGTCTAAAAACTGGGTAATGTTTTCTGTAATCAATGATTCTGCATTGCTGACAGTACCGATAAACTCTGGGTGAATCTCACGCTCATCAAAAAATTCCAACAGTGTCTTGTCAGCTTGGATGAGTTGTCTGTATTTAGATAGGCGAGGTATGAATTTATCCTTTGTGTAGCGCATCTTTACTGCAACAGTCTCTGGAAGTCCTTCTACTCGCTTCATCAGGAAGTCATCGGATGCATCAAGAGCAAAAACATGCTCTGCAAACCACATGACGAATACTAATGAATTTACACTCGTAGGACAGCAAATTCTGACTTTAAGAATGAATTTATGTGAAAAATACAACCTGGAGTGATGAGCTTGTTGTACTGAGGTTTGTTGGGCATCACACCTGACTCCTGGTTTTCTGTGTCCTTGTCTGAGCAAAAGAAACACACAATACCACAAAGACTTTGCAGCATGCTGACAGATATGTAAACAGACCCAACTCACCAAGGAAAATGAGCTTTGCTTGTGAGTAAGTCTTAGGAAAACCATCAAGTAGAAATCCTTGGTTCCTGCATGGCTTCGACTTCAGCTTTTCTTGCAAAATGTCAAAAACGTGTTGTTCAGCGAGTCGACCTGGTGAAACAAAGCAACAAAAAGACAACCTGACCGGAGATGCATCAAACCTCGTTGTTTCAGTAAAATACCTTTCACATGACCTCCTAATAAAGCCCTATGTTGCTGTTATACTCTGTGACTCCATCTCCTCTCATTAATAAACTTGTGCATATTTTACATTTAATTTCTCAGGATGAGGAACTAAAATGAGCATAGCTTCCCAAACAAAAAAAGAAGCATGGTTATTTTACTTGAGCTTGAAACACTGAAAGGTTTTAGTCCTGTGGTGAATTTGAGCAACCTTGATTAATTTCCAAGCTTTTGTTAAGGCTTTCCAGTTGTTGCAGAGCAGCAGCAGCTTCGTCCTTGTTGACACACTCAGGGTCATCCTCATTTGCCATTCCCTTCTGCAGAAAGATGAAAACAACATGTGTGCTTCAGAGCTTAATGAAACTTTTCAGTGCCGCTGCAGTAATATTCAGTAAATATCAGAAAACAAGAGTGACTGAGATGCATTATATAACATACATGTGACAAAAATGTACCTGTTAAATGATCAGTTTAGAAGAAAATGATTATTATTAAAACTGCTCCACTGACCAGTTGAGTCATTTTCTCCTCGATGATGTCTTTGATGGTGATGTGGTGTATTTGGTAATGCTGACAGAGCTTCTCAGCAACAGTGGTTTTTCCCACAGCAGGCGGTCCAACCAGGCAGATTTGAATTGGCTGAAGATTTAAGGGGGAGGCGAGAAAAGTCTTCAAGTACAGAAAAATGAGACTAATGCAGAAAACAGCATTGATCTTTCATACACTGACACAGATCCAACCAGATACAGAGATGAAGGCATATTAAAATCTCCACTTTTGTGTAATCAGACCTTCACATTGCTCAGCATAGTTTTCTTCTGCAAAGGGAAATCATGTTTTTGTTACTGCTGCACATTTGGATGACTTGAAAAACTTACAAGAAGCTGTCTGGTGTTTATGTACTCCTGCACAATTCTCTCCATGTTTTCAACCATTCCAGTTTTAGATGTCCAGTTTATGTTGAAGTTTTTCACAGTTTTAGCATCAAGGCGGAGGTTGATACTTAGACAGTCCAGTTCCTCTGGCTAAAAATATGATGGAAACTTACAAACAATTTGGGAAATATGCTACAAAACAGAGAAAGATTAGGTAAAACTGTAAAGATGTACTGTGAAAGTCTTCATTGTGATGGCCTCTTGCAGTGATAATGTCAGAACTTTTTCTGGGCCCAGCACATCACTGATCATCTGTAAGAAAATTGTTTACAGCAATAATTAAATGATTTTTTAGTTTGCAATGGAAAGATTTGACACGTAAAATCAGAGAAAGACATTTTCCTTCCTCTACAGCTGAGTTCTTATTTAGGAGTTTACCTTCACAATTGTCTGTAAAGTGTTTTTGGAATCATCAGTGGCAAGAATGTACTTTGACTTTGGTCTCAGTTCAATGATGTTTTGGATCACTCTATAAACAAACACAGTCAGCTCAAGCATTAATCATCTCTAAATGTGTAGAACTACAGTAGATCTAATTTACCCTCCAAGGTCATATACATGAATCGTGGGAATGCAATTTGTTCTCTCTCCAAATATGGGGACCTTTGGGAGCTGCATTAACCAAGAAACCTTGAAATAAAAAAGATAAAATACAGTACAGATATACAAATATGATGTAACATTGGATAAAGACATGTAATCGTGAGAACTACAAAGATTATTCAGGTGCTAATGTCTTAAAGATACCTTGAAAAAGTAATGAAAGAGGTTTTCGCCCATTCCATACTGCAGACCAGCAGCTGTGACGTAACATTTGAGCTTGGACTTTTTCTGGCAAATTGACAAAAAGAATCATCTGGTTACTCAGTTATGTTCCAACATCTCCTGTCAACTTAATGCATAAATTGAGTTTAATTTGTGCCGTAAACCCCACATATGGAAGAAAGATAACCACTGCTACTGTTCCATTGTCATAACATTGCCATGTTTTGCTGGACATTTGCATTGCCTTACCTCTCTGGCCAAACTGAGCACAAGTTTTTCTAGGTTGTTGTGATTTCTGAAGCTGGGGTGAGGCCTCCTGCGTCTGAACTTTTCCTCTGATAATGGAACTTCAGTATCATCCTGAGCAGAAATAAAAATATGTACATGTTAGCTAGGTTTCTGAGTTTTGACAAGTCAATGTTTGCATCAAGTGTTCTTAGGTCTCACCGGATCTGGAGGTTTGGTCATGGCCCAGGTCATCACAGTAGAGACTAAGACAAACGTTTTCCGAGATTTGAAGTTTTCCATCTTGGCATGAAGAGCTGTTTGTAAAAGAGAAAACATGCATGGACAACAAAGACAACAGAATCCATAATGTATGTTCTATTCTATTCTATTCTATTCTATTCTATTCTATTCTATTCTATTCTATTCTATTCCATTCTATTGTATTCTATCCTACAGGCATTTAGCAGACACTTTTATTCAAAGCGACGTACATTAGAGAATAAAACACAAGCAAGAAA
>JBAMIG010000024.1:15887942-15898982 GCA_037177335.1 Kiunga ballochi | reverse complement strand
TATATATATATAGACAATATTAAGATCACTGTACTCATTGATGCATGCACTGGTTTTACCTGAAAGAAAGAAAAAAAGAAAGAAAGAAGACTATCAAGATTGATTTACTATCTATTTCTAATATTTTCTATTATTTGTAGTTTTGACATGGAATGCATATTGTTTTGCACTGTTTCAGTTTTGTGATGTCAAAGATGCCACTTGTCCCACAGCTGAACATTCCCCTCTTGCCCCCTTATTTGCACAAACCAGCACCACCTGTGGGCCTGCAGACCCCCCTCATGCAGGACAATGGAGCACTAACATGGAAACATTCGTAGCACCACATATATTTATAGAGCTGACTTTATCTGTGAAACTGCTGCCTGTGCTTGATGGTGTCTGTTTTACGCAGGTCTGAGCGCTCGGTGACACACCCCTTCACATATTTAAACCAGTGATACTGGTTCATTTCCATGTTTAGTAATAATAACCTCTTATCTCCTTAAACAAGTTGTTGAAATGATCGTCAATGTTAACGAGTAAGGATACATTTTGGTTACAAAAGGTCATTTGGGGATGTAAAAGTTGCTTTATGGTGATTTGAGGATATGTTTAATTATTGTTTCACGCTTAGATAAAATGACACTATAGTGCTGCAACTTTAAAGGGTTAAGTGTTTAAAAATATCCCAATACAAACCGTGTCTATCACGTAAAAAAGTTGTCACAGTTATTCAATTTAAAAGTCACATAAATCATATGAAGCAGACTTGGGTTGCTAATGCTAATAAATTAGAGTGAAGGTTGCAATTTAAGGCGTTGCTTCAACTCTGTGTCAGTTTGGGTTGTTTAAAGTCTTGTTACTCTAGTCTAATGATTTACATTTATACACTTACTACTGATGTTATTGCTCCTATTAACATCCCAGTCATCACACAGTTTGTCAAACACTGCAGCAAACATGTGTCGCATTAAAATAACATCTGTCCGTGCCAGGAACATCATTGCAGAGCCGAGAAAAAGCACAGATCGCTGCCAGGGCCCATCTCCAAAATGAACTGCCCCACAGTGACTGTGTTTTGGTATCAGCAATAATCCGCTATAACAGAGGCATTGGTGATAAGGTGATCAAGTAGACAGGGTCACATTTAAACTACATATAGAAAAATATAAAAACAGATCATTAAAATGCAATAATCAACCCAAATGTAACCCGCAGGCTATAAACTTCTGATACGCTGCATTATTTATATGATTTTTATTTAAAATGTGAAACTATACCAAGGCAAATGTGTTGCAGTCAGTCAAACACTAAACAGACCTTGGTCTTTGTTGGACAGACTGTCACAAAACAGTTGATGCTAACAGCGGCTTAAGTGTATACATATGTGTGTGTTGGATGGGGGGTGAAGCACAGAGGAGGCAGCTGTCAAGACAGACAACCCTTGTGCTTCCTATATTGCCTTATAAGGATGAATGTCCCTCAAAACCATGACCCATTTAAGAGCAAACCACTTTTTTTTCCTGATAAAGACCTGGTGAAATAGATAAGACCCTGTAAAAAGTGATTTTCTGACTTGAAGGAAGATGTTGACACAACAGCAGCAGTGCCTGCTTCACGCTTTTTCCCCAGTTGCATAAATATTCTACTCATTAGGTTCGACCGTGTTAACCGAACATACAGTATGTTGTATGAGTTAGTTAACACTTTTTGGTTGCTGATACTGAATTATTATATTAATACTCATCTCATTTTCTGCCTAAATTGAGCTAAAAAATGAAATATAGATTCTTTGCTGTGGCCTACAGGACCACACAAACCCAACATCCATTAAAGTCTACCATGCTATGTTTGTTGTTGCTCTTATCATGCTCTTTTAGTAATTTATTGCATCATATGCATAAAATGACATAAGATATTAAATTAGTTGAAAACAACTGTAAAACAAAAATCTTTTAGGTAAACATGCAAATGCTTGGAAACAATGTTATTTACCCACTGTTGCCTATTAAATGACATTATCAAGTGCAACAGCCAGATGGATTGCAAAGATTCATTTGAAAGTTTCAGAAGATGAACTTTTATAAATATTTTATCATTTATTGACTGCAGTGATGAATAGCTGTTTATCAAATAGTCACGATACAAAGGGAATTGTAGTATAGTTATGTAAAAGCCTGAAATAGTATTAGTCAAGTAGGTTAGTAGTGCCTCTTTCCAAGGTATAACAGCACATTGCTACAAATAGACATTTTCATGGAGCTGATGGTTTGTGGGAGGAGTATTTACATTCCTACTGCAATGGCCTGATAGGTCTCCTGCAAGGGAATGTAGGCACTGTGCAGGCAGAAGGTGACGAATAAGGACCCAAGCTCTCATCCTTCTACTGCCAGCGCATGGTGGTGTGCAGCCACTGGAAACAGCTGCACTCCATTTCCCTAAAAGGAAACACTGGAGCCAATCAAAGCTGAGAAGCGTCAGCTGACGCTCCCCGCACAGACAGTCCTGCAGCTCTGTCGTCTACGATATTGCATCTCAGCTGTCTGGTATGCCCCCCCATCCCCAATCGTCACACATGCTATGACACTAACAAACTGACCCCTTAGATGGCTCCTTACACATGTTACTTAGATCTCAGGTTATCGTTACACTCTGCAAACATCCACACTGTGTGGGCTTAGTCATATTAATGTGTACATATGAACCAGAGGGGTAACTCCACAAGATATGAATGAGACAGAAAATGCTGCTGTGTATGAAGCAGGAATCTGAATGTATCACTGAGTTTTATAGGAGTTTTTGCTCATTTGTAACTCCTTGGCTTCCAAAATTTGATAAGAAATAGACCTAAATTTCAGTATTATGCTTTTACTAGTCCAATTATAATAACATTTTATAAATGCAGTCATTTAATCATCTGTCATCAATGAAATCCCAGTTGTCTCTGTTGATTTTGGCCCAGGGCTTTTAATCACCAAAGCAAAATCTCTCCAGTTTGGAGGCATCCCTGACACAGGACACACTTTATGTTCCCATTTTGCTGAGCAACACTTAATTTGGACTTGTGTTGAGTCGCAGGCCCGCCCACCAGCCCCAAGCTTCAGCTTACTGAGACATATTTAAGGACCCCCTGACACCTTTGAGCCTTTGTCCCAGTGGAAACTCCAGCCTTGTGGTTACAACTTGGTGAGTCCCTCTGTAGTCTTCATACTGTTTTGGGTTTTTGCTCTCAGAGCATTGGCGGATTCAGAGAGGATGTGAAGATGCAGTCATTATGCTGGATATTTTTTACTGGAGTTTTTATTAGTTTTTTTTATTCATTTTATTCAAATTAGCATTATTTTTTTAAATGGCTGCAGCATCAATGGAGAAGAAATGAATATAATGAAAATTGTAAATGTTTATATACAAAACTATTATTTTAATTAAGTTGAGTTTACTGATATTCTTTTTTATTTGGTTCATGAAACATTTCTAAAATCAGTTTGGTTTACAGTCTTTTTTTTTTTTAATAAGTAATCATTTGAAAAGTCCTCTGATACATCAGTCAGTCATTTGGACCAACATCAACGGACAAATTTGAGATTTTTGCATTGAGCATAATCAATTTTAGAGCCTTGTTAAGTCTTTTTAGCAAAATGAAGACTAGTTTAAAAGAAAAAATAAAAATACAAAAAGGATACCATACCTGTACTGATGCTTATTTTAAAATGGAAGCCTCTATGAAGGTATGATGCTGGTGCTTGGGAAGTAGGCTGAGTTTAGGAATCCTGGAAAGATCAGAGCATATGGTCTGGATCCAAATGGAGCGACAACTGTGAGGATACCCAGGCCTCCACTGCCACTTGTCAAGGCTTCAGCTGTTAACTAGCTCAAGATTAACGATAAGATACTGAAAAAGGGTTGCGGGGACAGAGGGGGGTCCTGAGGCTGAAAATAGACCTGCAAGTGTGCCTACAGGGGTTAGTGCATGTCCCGTTTTGGCTTTTCAGTCAGCTGTATGACTCAATGAGGAGATTAGAGCTCTTAGCCGTGTCTTCATGCTGAACATAGGGCTACATTGCTTCTATGTCGTTCATTCATTCATTTTCATGCCGCTTAATCCAATTCAGGGCCGAAAGGGGAAAGGGGGAGTGTCTATCCCAGTTATAGACTAGAGCTATCCATTCCAGCTGTTTCTCTGTGCTATGTTGTTTTCTTTTAAATGCTAAATACAATCTGGTTCATATTTTTCTTGTTCTAAGTAGAACAAAAGCTTTTAAATACATATTATGAAGTGATATTTTATTTGTGTCTGCTGTTAGAAGACCGGCCCAGTACAGACCAAACATGTGTGACGACGATGAGACCACCGCCCTGGTGTGCGACAATGGCTCTGGCCTGGTAAAGGCTGGGTTTGCCGGGGATGACGCTCCCCGTGCTGTCTTTCCATCCATTGTTGGACGCCCCCGTCACCAGGTAGGACCCTGAGCATCTGAGATTTTTTGTACTCAGATTTCTTGCTGTCTTTTTCTTTATCTTGATTTTCTCAAACATGTTTCTTTCTCTCTCAGGGTGTGATGGTGGGTATGGGTCAGAAGGACAGTTATGTTGGAGACGAGGCCCAGAGCAAGAGGGGTATCTTGACTCTGAAGTATCCCATTGAACACGGCATCATCACCAACTGGGATGACATGGAGAAGGTGAGAACTGGAAATACTTGCATGTTTTTCTCCTGGTGGGAGGTGCTGCATCCACAAATTCCCCCTTTTATTTGATTGACAGATCTGGCATCATACTTTCTACAATGAGCTCCGTGTGGCCCCAGAGGAGCACCCCACCCTGCTTACTGAAGCCCCTCTTAACCCTAAAGCCAACAGAGAGAAGATGACTCAGATTATGTTTGAGACCTTTAACGTTCCTGCCATGTATGTGGCTATCCAGGCTGTGCTTTCCCTGTATGCCTCCGGCCGTACCACAGGTAAGTCTTCACCATATTCTACTCTCCAACACCACACATCTAGAAAACCTTACACTATATAAGGGTCATGCTGTCTCACAATGTAGTTCTCTGTCTGGACAGGTATTGTCCTGGACTCTGGTGATGGTGTGACACACAATGTGCCCATCTATGAGGGTTACGCTCTGCCTCACGCCATCATGCGCCTGGATTTAGCCGGTCGCGACCTTACAGACTACCTGATGAAAATCCTTACTGAGCGTGGCTACTCATTTGTCACCACAGGTAAGAAAGTGTTACTAACGGTTTGTAAAAAGTGAATAAATGTACACTTATAAACACTGAAGCAATCACCACCTCTGATCATAAATAACGTCTCCTTTTTAAAACTGATTTTAGCTGCAGATCTTGTTACATTTTGTTTTGCTGAAGTGAGACTTTTCTTTCTCCAGCTGAGCGTGAAATTGTGCGAGACATCAAGGAGAAGCTTTGCTATGTAGCACTGGACTTTGAGAACGAGATGGCTACTGCTGCCTCCTCCTCCTCCCTGGAGAAGAGCTATGAGCTGCCCGACGGTCAGGTCATTACCATCGGCAATGAACGTTTCCGCTGCCCTGAGACGCTTTTTCAGCCTTCCTTCATTGGTAAGTCATCACAGTTCATCAAATATTTGGTCATTGATCATTTATTTAAAACACAATGATGTTTTTGCCGGTGCATTTAGGTGAACATACAAAGGTCACAACATGATATACTCTGGATCATGCTTTACATTTCTAATTAGAATATATTAAACTGCTTTAAAGTTCCTGTAACTAATCTCCTACTTCCATGTTCTCAGGCATGGAGTCTGCTGGTATCCATGAGACTGCATACAACAGCATCATGAAGTGTGACATTGATATTCGTAAGGACTTGTATGCAAACAATGTGCTATCTGGTGGTACAACTATGTATCCTGGTATTGCTGACCGTATGCAAAAGGAGATCACCGCCCTGGCCCCGAGCACCATGAAGATCAAGGTGAGCATGGCCAAAGCAGGATAAAATCCAGTTATCGCTTTGGTGTCAAAGATGAACTGGCTACATGCAATACATTTAAAGGTGTTACAATATTCTTACCCTTATTTCTCTTTGTTTACCACAGATCATTGCTCCCCCTGAGAGGAAATATTCCGTATGGATTGGCGGCTCCATCTTGGCCTCTCTGTCCACCTTCCAGCAGATGTGGATCAGTAAGCAGGAGTATGATGAGGCTGGTCCCTCAATCGTCCACAGAAAGTGCTTCTAAATCTCTGAACTACACCAAAACTCCCAGCGCCTGCCACACCAGCTTTCCTTCCATATCTATATTTTTTTGTGCATTTTGCTGTATATATATGTTCTGTTGTAATAATAAATAGTTGATTTTTATCATTAATCTGGTGCTTTTGACTCTGTATCAATATATAAGTGGGGAAAATTACTTAATTTAAATTATTTGTTGGTTTTAAACCAGAGGCAGCCATCTCTGGTTCTCGAGAGCCACGTTCCTGCAAGTGTGAGTTTCCCTGTTGCAACGCACCTATGCATCAGACTAAATTAGGAGAATTCAAGTATGTTGCAGTAAGAAAACTCCTAACACTTTCAATTCTGCGGCCCTGAAGAACCAGATTTAACCACCCGTGCATTAACTGTTGAACTTTCACAGCTTAAGTTGTGAATGTTACTTAAAATTCATTTTACACTTAAAATATGACCACTATTTAATTAATTTAAAGATAAGTTAAAAGTTGATGAATCCATCTGGGAAGTAGTTTAAACTGAATAATCTTTAAAGGTCAAATCATGAACAAAATCTTCCTAGTGTGGTCTTATTTTGAAAACTTATTTCTACCATCTTTCTTGTGTCACCTGAATGCACCACTTATCTGCTTGTATGGATCACAGGTGATACTGATGAGTATAATTGAGCCTAACTCTGTTTCCTGCTGACCTTTTATGTCTGACTTCCAGAGATTCTGGTGCTGTAGAAAAGTTTAACGATCTGAAATCATGAAAGTTACAGACAACAATGTGATTCGGTTTCATCTTCACATACTTTATGGAATATCCACAAAAAGCTTTGAGAAGAAAAAGGAGAGGACTTTGATAAGTGGTTCGAAGGTATTTGGTGTTCCTTTGGGAAATGTGCCAAGACAATACATCCCTGAATATGGACTTGTTCCCTGGTGAGTGGAAGCAGTAAACGTCAAGTCTTTGTAGGAAATGTCAGCTATTAAATCCCTGTTTTTAACATGGCTTGTGTCTCAGCTTCTTGGAGGAGGCTTGTTCTTTATTACTGGAGCGTGTGGGGACTGTAGGCCTGTTCAGAAAACCAGGATCCCTTCCTCGCATTAGGACACTCAGGGTAAAATTCAAATCTTGCCATCTAGTGGTAGTAAATGCTAACTTTATCAGAAAATCTCTACTTTTTCACCTAAAAACAAGGTGGTCATGCCATTTTAAAAGTCTACTATAATTTATCTTTCTCATTTTTTTTCCCGCCCAAGTCGAGGATAAGTGTTTTTGTGTCTGGTTTAGGCCAAGCTGAATCGTGGAGAGAGTTGTCTTTCCACAGCCCTTCCCTATGATGTGGCTACGCTCGTCAAACAGTTTTGCCGGGAGCTCCCAGAGCCGCTGTTCCCTTATGAGTTCCATACAGCGTTGCTTCAAGCCCAGTCGTTGTCCAACATCGGTGACAGGAAGGCTGCCCTCCAGCTGCTGTCCTGTCTGATGCCTGCTAGAAACTCATCCTCTCTGCATTACTTGTTTGACTTCCTCCACAAAGTCTCTCAGAGGTATGAAAAATACTAAATATCTCAGCATTTTAAAGTTAAATGAAGGTAAAGGAGCAGATGGTTAATGTATTTCACAACTTTTATTTTATATATATATATATATATATATACACTAGATTAAGTTTGAAATCTGTTTTCCTTTAACTCCTATCTGATTTGCCTGCATCAAAACAATCGCCTGTTTGGCTATCCTTACTTTTTAATATAAAATTAGTTTTTCCTTTCATTTTTATTCACATCACACTAATATAAAGATTTTATTTCTCTGTATCCTCTGTGCTCCTGTCAGATGCACTGATAACCTGATGACCAGCTCCAACCTTGCTACAATCTTCACTCCGTGTCTCCTTCCACCTCAAAATAAGGCAGAGATGTCTGAAGGGCGACTTGAGCTGAGAATTCTTGTTCTGCAAACCTTCATTGAAAATCCTCATCTGTTTGGTAAAAGAAGTTGTGCAGAATTTCTGCAACATTTTTAAATACATTTGTCTGGGGTAAAATGTATAGTGCTGATCAATACACTTTTCAGGTGTGATTTCAAAAGCTGTGATGGACAGCATGGAATTCCTCAGGAATTTCTATTTTCAAAAGAATGTGAACTTAAAAGGAAACCAAAAGAGACACAGTTACAAAGGTATAAGACCACCGACATTTAGCCCATTGTTTTCTGTGCAAGTGACATTGAACTAATTTTTTGGACTTTTATAAACTCTTTTTTTAAAACGCAGTAATAAGATCTGTGAAAACAGCTCTCCGAATTCAGGGTAAACCAAAGGGCAAGTCGGCAGCAACTGAACCGATCCAGAAGCATACAGTAGAAAATCGAAGAATGAGGAGAAGTTTTGGCATGGATACTTTCCCAAACATCCAGCTGTTTCGGACTTGCATATCTCAGACGGGTAACTGCATTAATATTTTTATGTTTATGTAGAATTTAAGATTATTTGAATCTTTAAATCTTCATGATTTGAGCCTTACAGCAGTTTATTTAAATTATTTTTCCCCCCTGCAGATGAGGACTTTCGCAAGATGCATGCGCTCACTGCTGCAGAGAAATTTCAATATGTACCCTGGAGAAGATGCTCTTTCCCATGATTTTTCCAATCTTGTTGGTTTCCACATGTTTGAAGCATAGCAAGGCTAAATGACTTATGTTGTCACAAAGTGACCAAAATATTTTATTTCAGTTTTAAAAATTTTAATAAAATTGTTTGACTGCCAAATTTCTTTTCTTTCACATGACATAAATGTAATGAGTTGGTGAATTCTATATTGCATTTATTTGCTGATAACAAACAAGTCATTCAACCCCCACTTAAACCCAAATTATCATAAATTGTGGACTTGTTTTTTTTTTGTTTTTTTTTTTCTTAAAAAGACACCCAACTATGCTGTAAAGACTTTTTTAAAACTGATGCAAAGAAAATTGCTTTTTAAATTAAGACATTAAATGGCAATACTATGCTCCAATGTTCCTGCAATTCTTATTGATTCTCTGAATTTGTATAAAAAATTGATAATGCTGCCTTATTTATAATCTAGAAAATATTTTCCTCCACTTTCTGCACTTAAAACATGTTTAAAAGCTTAATGTTGAGCCCTGGTGTGGGGCTGTGTGAGTAATGTGAAAGTTAAAAAAAAGAAAACTAATGTATCATCTTGGAATCACCAACGTATTTTGAGTGCGCTGGATACATCTACAAGTCCATTAAGGCAATTTACACGCTGTCTTTAACATGTCAGTGCAGAACTGCTGCTTAGTAATTGGCACGAGGTTAACAACCAATTAGAGAAGAGGATTTTTGGTATCTTAGCAACTGCCTCCGAACCGCAGAGCAAGTTAATATTGCGTAACGGCTCATAGCTAATACCGGAAATGATACTACAAAACAAAATAGTAGGCTAATTCATAACGTAACACGAAATATTTTTAAAAATTCTAATAAAGCCAAATGTGTTTCCTAAAGCCAGAATTATTTTAGGATTTCAAATTATAGGGAAATTGAACTTTCTTTTGTAAAACCGGAAGAGGAGTCGTCTTTGTGTTTAGCTTGACAACGGTCGTCAGGTTTCTCGTCAGCGCGTCTAAGGTAAGATAAATATTGGCCCTACACAATAATAACTTAATGGTGCCTTTTAACGCAGAATTAAAAGCATAAGGTTTGTTCGGATCATGGGGTATTTTGGGGATATTTTAATTGCACTGTTTACGGAGTGGCGCATCATGAAAATATTTGCTTAATTTACAGATGGTAACCTGCGTTTTTTGGTTTTTCACTAAAACAACCGCCATTGTTAAGCATTCTCTTTTAAGTTGTAGGTCTCTCAGTTCTTTTGAGGCAAATGTGACGAGAGCAGTGTTTGCTTATGATTACACGCCAGTCTGTCCTCAGCTGTAACATGTGCACGTAAACCATCTTCCCAACAGATGACAGAAATGGCCTTGTCGGTGCGGTTATCGTTGCTCGGCCTCCTCCTGTGGCTACAGCTCGGCAGAGCTCCAGCCCGCAGCCCACGTACGGTGGCCCAGGTGTCAGAGGCCGACATACAGCGCCTCCTACACGGTGTCATGGAGCAGCTGGGCATCGCTCGGCCCAGAGTGGAGTATCCAGCACATCAGGCCACCAACATTGTCGGACCTCAGAGCATACAGGGTAAGACAATGTGGGATGGGTTTCTAATAGAGATTTCATTTCTATCAAACGAGCTTAAAAGACATTTAGATCAATAGTTTTGTCTGATTGGCCCTGTAAAATAAAATAAACCACTTTTATGTGTAAAAATTGTTTATTTTCCATCCATACCTAAAAAAAAAAAAAAAAAAAAAAAGGGTTTCTTTACCCAATTTTATTTATCTTGTTCTAAAAAGGAGCCTGGGGGGATGTGAATGTGTTGATTGAATCGATTGTGTCCCCCTTGTCTCATTAATCAGCTGACTCCAGTTCATTAGGCGACTTCTCAAGAACCATGTCAACAAATTGGTTCAATCAAGGAGCTATTTAAACCTGGGGAATTATTTCTACACATTGTTTATGTACAGTAGATATGTTTTGACTTCACTGCCTGTTTTCTTCCACCAGGTGGTGCACACGAAGGGCTTCAACATCTTGGTCCTTATGGGAACATCCCCAACATTGTAGCTGAACTCACAGGCGATAACGTCCCCAAAGACTTCAGTGATGACCACAGTTATCCAGATCCTCCAAACCCCTGTCCCCTGGGAAAAAAAGGTACAAGGAACCCCAAAATGGATCGGTTTGTTTAGGGGAGGTATATGTGGGTGTGGTTGTGTGTGTGTAT
>JBAMIG010000024.1:15845460-15858361 GCA_037177335.1 Kiunga ballochi | reverse complement strand
GTGTGTGTGTGTGTGTGTGTGTGTGTGTGTGTGTGTGTGTGTGTGTGTGTGTGTGTGTGTGTGTGTGTGTTTTCAGGCTTCAGCTGAAGCTTGTAAATCTTTGTTTTAATCAATGTGTAAATCTGACAGTCAGGACTCGGCATGCACCATCTGCTCTTCTTCTGATCTTCACCAACCAACCACAAAAAGTCAGTCACACTGTATAACTCATCTCCTCACTCTTGCAGCACTGCTGAGGATTTTTCTCTCCCTTAATCTATGCTCGCACCAAAACAATGAGGCATGAAAAAACCTCTGCGCTTTGTGGGAGTTGGGTCATGAATCCTTAGTCTGCCTTCAGAACATAACAGGTTTTTAGTGGAAATATATCATACTGTAATCATTTTAATTAAACTTCCCTGAATCACATCTAAATGTGGTTTCTTTGTTATCCCATTACAAGTTTAAGTTTAGATCATTTTACTTTTGTTGCAATATTATTGTATTCTAATTATGTGTTAAAAATCCAAAGAGTAGATTTTCCTTTTGTTACGTAGACATTAAAGGAATAAACAAACTGGCACCATTATAAAGCTTTAAGCATCAAATAACAAGCAGTGGTCACACAATTTCTGCCTTTTCTTTTACATCCCCACACTTTATCAGCCTGCAGTAGCAGTCACATTTTCAATCCCCATTTGATTTAATGGAATAGATCATCCAAATGTTTGACTGCTACAAGCCTCACCTAGGCCATCAAGAACAACTTAACTGATTTACAGCCTTTACTGTCATTTATTAGTCATTTAAAATTATGCTTGCTTCTTTATCTATAAAAATTGATGTTTTTACATTGAAATTTTGCATGTTTTGGGGCATTTATTGTAGAACTATTGCACCAGTTGGCTCTGAAGAGATGTAGCTTTTGTGAACAAAAGGTTATGGTAGTGTGATCACTCAGTCTCTGAACTCTTTAATCGGGTTATTCATCAGACTTGAAGTACACTACTGGACAGATTTTGCTGTGACGTTTGACTAAAACCACTCTGAGACCTCAGATCTCTGCCAAAACATTGTGAACTTTTGTGAATGATTGTAGACCTTATGTTTGAAGCTTTAATTGCATATTAGCCTCCCATCCATTCATCTATCCATTATCTGCATGCTGATTCCAGCAAAGGGTCACAAGCAGCCAGAGCTTATTCCAGGAATCATCTAGTGAGAGGCAAGGTACAGGCAGGGTTTCTCTTTCCATTTCTAAGCTGGGAACCTGAAGTGTTTTACTGCTTTGCTTCAGTTCAGAGAGAGCACCTAGTTTTTCTATTGTTTTATGTACTAATTAGATTTTTTTTTATCATGCATCAAACCTTTTTAAGTGTGTGACAAGTCTGTACACTGTAAGTCCATTCATGCTGGTAAAACCTGTGCAAAATGTGGTTTGTCATTGTCTTGCTGAATTATGCAAGTTGCTTTTGGCATCCAGGGATATTTCAGCATGTGTTCCTCCTTGAGGAGCAGCAGTGATGGTGCCGGTAGTGCTTTTTATGAACCTCATGATTTATGTTTAGCAGATCTGATATTCATGTTTTGGCAAAACTTAGAAAATGATGTGAAATTGAGCAAATCTGCACATTATTTCAAAGCTATAATTTACACAATGTCTTTGTCACTGAACAAAATGATGATGATGATGATGATGATAATAAAATGTGAAAACTTTTTAAAACTGTTAACATTGATTATATAAGATGTTCAGAAGTCGATCTAAAATACTGCAGCAGTATTTACACACTGACTTTAGGATGATCATTATATAACTATGAAGGCTGTATGGAATAGTGATAGGCCAATGGTTTGGGTGATATTTTTGTATCAAGCTCAGTTTTTATCACCTCCACAACCCAACCTGAGGGATCTATGGTTGTTGTTTTGGAAGAACAAATAACATTTTTACCTGAAGTAAGCTGATAATCTTGGTTGAGACAAAGAGACGACAGCAAAAACTGCTCCTGTGTGTGCCTCCAATCTGTTCCTGCTCCTCCGGAGTTTATACTGGTTCTTTCAGAGCCTCCAGGATCCAGAGCAACTAATTTATCTTTCCCTGAGTCGGTCCATACTCTGTGTCCGTCTGTTATTTCTGCTTCATGTTGATCAGTCACATCAGTCAGACTGGATGTGAGGGGAGAGGACAAGATTGGGGACAAGCTTTCCAAACTGCTGGATGACCTGATAGACGGGGTGGGTGAGGGCGCGGGGGAGATATCCTTAACCACTGAAGGAGAGTGTGATGGGGACGTATCTGGATACTGGTTGGGAAGAGATGGTGAGTTCAGAGTCCTTTGCATCATGTGGCTTTGCTTCTCATCATCAGCTTTTCGTCCCTCCATTTTCAGGGCCTGTTGGAGACTTTGGCTGAGGGCTTCACCCAGAATACGAAGCTCTTCTACTATCAGAGGCCCGTCTTCGCTGGACTGCCTGCCCGGGTCGTCCACGTAGGACTGAGCATGGAGCTCAGTTTGGCTTCTTTGCTGCTGAAGCTGATGCAGATGAAGACACCTTGATGAGGACAGCTGGGGTCTAAATTTGTCTTCACCACCATCTTTGATCCAGTCTGAGCTGGTAAGACTCACCCTGCGTATGATCCCCTCCACCTCCTCGATCTTATCCATCACTCTCTGTGCTGCAGCCTCCTGACTAGACTTCTCCCCGACATTTTCAACCTTCTTTTTCTCACGTTTCTGGCTTGTCGTCTTGCTGCTTTTTGCCTCGTTGCTAATATTAGAGGCGTACTTGGAGTAAATGTCGTTATCATACTCAGAGAGGTCAGTGTCTGAGTCATAGGGAGAAGATTCTTGCTGTGAAGAGAAAATCTTCCTGGAGGAGAAATGACTTTTCTTGCTAAACGACTTCTGAAAACTTGCAGGTGATGCATTCGGGAGTTTAACTCTCCACGTTGGTTTTAACACCTGTGATGAAGCACTTTTTCCCTCAATTTCTCCTCCTCTGGCTGCTGGAATACACTCTCTGAAGACAGGAGAGCTTGTCATATGAAGCTTATTCAGTCTTCTGGCCTTTAAAGGTACTTGTGGAGTTCCCGATGTCTTCTTAAGGTTATGATAAAGTTTGCCAGTGTAATCTAAACCCTCCGCTCTCCTCCTCCTCTTCCGAGGGATCTGTATCCTTTGGGTTTTTAGCAAAGCATCACATTCTTCGATGTAACGATTAGGCTGTAGTTTTGTAGCCTGCTGGTTCCCCATATTCATGAAAACCTGGCACACTGAGCACAAAGGAAACAACTCCGTCAGCCTGCAGATCTCGATGTCATCCAATGATTTAAGGGTTTCTTTATGTTCTAAAAGGCAGAACTTGTCTGCTTGACTTTGCTTCACATTTCCTGCTGGATCCTCCTCCTCGTGATTAGCGGTTGGTCTTTGATGGGTGTGCAGAGATGCTTTGGAGGGGGGAGATGGGCTTTTGCAGATGGAAAGAGAAGGACTCACCCAACTCTTTTCATTGAAGAGTCTGTATAGAGAGATGGTGGAATGAGTACCTTCCATTGTGCTGTTTGCAGATGATTGTTTCTTAATCATAGCTGACCTGGACTAACCACATAAGACCTGCAAAGAAAAGAAGATAAACATTCATTTAATAATATTCCATATTGCTCTTGTGTATAAAATGCAGAGTTAATTTTCTTATATTCATTAAAGCCAAATCCAAGCAGTATAAATATTTTAGGTCTTTAAATACATTTACAACCTTCTAATACCAGTATGATTGTTTGTCTAGCATAGTTTTGACCCAGTGAATGAATATACAAAATGTAAACTGAATTGGCTCAAATAACAAAATCAACATATTTCACTACAGCCACTTACCTGTTGCAATCTGCGGCATCTCTTGTTGCAGAAGTAGATCACTCTTCTGTTGCACCTACTTTGGTGCTCAGGTAACCATAAACAACTATCCTCCTCCGGGAATGGCACACACACTTCTCCACCAATCGCTAAAGCAAGCAGAAAATGTTAACATCTCTGATTGGTTCTTTGGTTACAGCTCAATGTCACTAATCCCCCAAAAGCTGACAGATAGTGAGGGGGGCAAAGAAACAAACAGACGGTGGGGATTGGGACTAATTAGTGTAATCCCCTTGACTTTAATCAATATCTGAATGCACACAAAGTGGGCAGACAACAGTGATTCCATAAGAGCAATAGAAAACAAATGGAAATAAAATAGAAAACAAGTAAACAAAAGGTAACTATTGTGCTGCAAACGGGGCTTTCTGAACATCAGCATGAGGCTGGTGTGTGTAAGCGGCATGCTTAAATCATAGCACATACATGTGGACATGTGTGGATAATTTATTCTGTATTAACAGTATTCTTGTAGGGTTTTTTTTTTGTTATGAAATATGAATTAAATAAATGTAATCTGACTCTGAGAAACTCAGAAGTGATGTTTCTCTATCTGCTTTTATCATATGTTTATTTGTTCTGTGACTCTATGAACTACATGAGCTCTGTAGCAGTTTACTGACCTCTGACTCTATTTAGGTCAGCTGTGCTCCATGCTGAGCCACATACAGAGCTAATCTGACCGCTGGCCAGCTGTCGATGCTGTGTCACAGACAGTAAAACAAACAGCTATTAGTGAGATAATGACATGCTTACAGAGAAGGTGGAAAGAGAGGATAATACCTGAAAGAAGAAACCTTTTTACCTTTTTGAAAAAAGTACAATGTGTTAATTAAAGTCTTAAATGATTTTGTCAAAATAATGTAAATAAGGACTAAAATCACACTTCAGTCTTTCAAAAACATATCAGAAAATGTTGTTTTCATTTACTTTGTCCATAGTGAGGTATTAACATTTGTAGTTGCTTTTCAGCTGACCTTAAGATATCGCCATATGGCACCGTAATCTGTTTCCAAGTGTCCTTGTTACCAATTAAATATAAACACTTCTATGCCTTCCTCAGAACTCCGGGCTTTACTTTAACTGGTTTTACCTTTATAATGTTAAATAACCTTTCCCCTATAGCTCCATAAACTATTCTTTTCTATGGTATCAGTTCACCTGCGCTCTGTTGTGAAAAGCTTCATAAATCTTATGACTATTTGGTTAAAAGAAAAAGTTGGATAAAGAGAATTTTTTTATAGCTATGAAAACGAATAAATTAATGGAATTGTGTTTTGTAAATAACTTCAATAATGTCCACATTACTAATGCCCCAAAAGTCATTATAGCTTTTAAAGTGATCAACAAAAAATATTAAATTGATTACGCTTAAAAGTAAAATAAAAAGTATCTTGTATTTGTGTTTTTCTTCTTTTAATTTTGACATTTTGTTGTAAAGTGTAGAAAACGTCTGTATTCATGCAAATAAATCCAACCTGTGTGACCTGTGTGCGGTTCCACATATTGACCACTAGATGGCAGCCATGTCTCGGTGGTTTCCGGTGAAGCTGCGATCAGCTTAAAAACGTTGCACGTTGTTTCTACGTGACATTAAGCACAAATTACATATAAAACACACATTTTATCTTTTTTTCTAACTACGTTTGGATTCCTGAGCAACTTGATAATGGTAAACAGGTTAGTCTGTATTGAATTACGTTATAAAAGTAGACGTTTCCCTATAAGCAGTAACCTAACCTGTTCCTCTGTCGTAACATTTGTTATTACGACTCAGCTCATTTAATACCAGCTGTATCAGCTGCATGTTATTTTAAATAGGAAATTGAAACTAAAGAAATACAAACAAAGTGATACAAGATCATACTTTTAATAGGCTATGCAATGATAGGATAGCCTATTGCTGCATAGGCTGTAGATTAGGGATAAACTGGGAAAACAGCAAAACTAAGAAACCTAAACATATCAAATGTAGGCTACACTTCTGTGCAACAAGTTGGCTAAACCCATGTCTTGGGGAAAACTAAATGTTAATACTGAGTAAAAGAAAGTGTAAACTCTGTTAGGTTATTAAAACCATGCGCTGACTTTGCATTTAAGCATCTGAACTTTATCCATCTGCTGCCAGTCAGACCCGGTATGTCTTATTGCCAGTAAAAGCCGCTGAATCTGCAGACAAATAAAAGTGTTGGTGTGTATCACAAGCCATCAGCATCATCATCCTCAGCATCATCAGCACCAGGAGCTCGCCCCACGGCTGCCCTGCCTGGCCGCACGCTGGTCCGCACTGCTGCTGTTGCAACTGGCTTCGGGGCGCAGTGAGGAGGAGGAGGGGAAGGAAGGGAGGAAGAGTGAAAGTAGGAGACGAGGATGAAGAGGAGAGGAGGAGGGGGCTCGGTTGGGCTGCCCTATATGGTTGTGGATGGGCTCTTTGCTAATATCGGCTTGAGAAGCTCAGCGTCGCGTTTCTGCCGGCAGTCAGCGGTGGCTTCCAGAGTCTGAGGAGGCTCCTTCACAGCCATGGCTGAGGGCGGAGAAGGGGAAGATGAGATCCAGTTCTTGAGAACTGTAAGTAAAGACTGATTTTCCCCCAGTAAACGCTTAGAAACGCAGACAGCAGTCATGTGGAAGTTTTTTCTAATGCATCCTGGAAAACGCTGCTTTTGCGCCATGACTGATTGATGAGTGGAAGTTGACGCAGGTCACGCTGCGTCCCGCGGCCACGGCGCACCTGTCCACGGGACTCTTGGTGTGTAGAATCTCAATGAGACTCCCATCTGCAGGTGCATTAAGGAGGGGAGGGGACTGATGTGGTCTTTCCAAACCACGTCCACCCGCCTCTCATCCCTGCTTCCTTTATCTTCCTCTCCAGACTGACTTGTTCAGCATTATTTATGCCTCACATGGATCACCGCTGTTTGGACGTTTTATGGCTACATTCATCTCCATGAGAAGAGTTTTCATTAAGTTGTCCTTACACGCAAGCCACCCTGCGCGATGACTATTTTAGTTGTTTTGGTTGCTGACGGTGTCGCTTCTCTGTGGTTCTGCACAGCAGTTATCCTTGTAAATGATATGACAGCTTGTATGTTGGTGTGTTGGGAACACATATCTGTGGCGGTGGTCTGACCGAGCACGTATTCTTATTCTAACTTATCTCATGAAGCTTTGTGACCCGTTGCAGGGATCCTGATGGTCTTATAGGTGGATTTAATTTGTTTAATCTCTGCAAATAGAGTTTGGGTTTGGTTTGGATCGTTAAATATCTAGCACAATGTATAAAGTCATTAAAATGTCATAAAAGTAGGCTATATATTTGAGAGTATTTTCATAGGACACTAATATGATATTTAAGATTATGTGAATTGTTTGTAGATAAAGTTGCAAAATAGTCAAAGTGCAGACTCTCTAATGCTGCATCATAAACTGTTACCTGAAGGAAAGCTTAATTAGAGAAGCTGTTTGTGTTTGCCAATAAATGCATCATTTAAACACATCAATACCTGATGCGGAAATAAGAGTCGAGACCAATTATTAATTAAAAGTAACAGTAAAATAAAGTTGCATCTACAGTCGGCTCATGCAGTGGTAATAATGTCTTGTCTAGTTTTGTGGATTAGCAGCTCATCAACACTGTCTGCAGGTGGTACAGCTTTGGATGGTAGACTCATACACACCTCTTCAACTACCAAGATGTTTTAGATGAGTCTTCTGTCTGTATGCTACTCCCCGAAGGCTACTGAAGAAGGTTTTTACTTTATTTAAATTGAGGGCAGTTTTTACACTTTAAATGCTACTTTAATAAGATTGTTTTACTTAAGCTGCAGTTTAATTAAAAGGTCAGTAAGGAAACATCCCAGCAGTCATGAATGAGCTGCTGTATTGTTGATTAGATGCAGCAATCATTCAGTGCAGACACACTGTCATTTGTTTAAAATGGTGTTGTATACTTTTCATTTATTGTGTTTAATCAGATGCACACTGAATGGAAAGCTTACGACATGATTTTCTCCATCTCTGAATGGCTACAGGAGGCATGCTGTAAAACAGCACCTTATCCAGTCCTGTCGCCAGTATCTCATTACTGTATGTCTGCACTGCATGGTTTATTTAGTAAAATGAGAGTATAGCTTGCAGATGATGTAAAAGATCATCCAACAGTCCACTTGCTTTAAAGGCAAACCATTTGCTCCATCTTTTGTGCAGAAATGTAACCTCTTAAGATGACCTCTCTATACCAAAGACCAGACATTTAACATCCAGGCCTGGCAGAGGGTCAGCTTGTCCATGCATGAAGTATCTGGCTGCATTTGCAATGACAGAAACTTTTTCTCACCTGGAAATATTTTACCAGACCGTAGCCTATAGCTGAAGGATCCAACAAAGAGGTTTAAACCTCTATGCTCTGTGCCATCTGTGGGGTGCAATGAGTGCAGATGACAAGGTTGCATCTCATAACAATGCAAGCAAGTCCTAACTGTCCTTCCACTCACAGGTCTATTGTGCTTTCCTACAACAGTGCCAGCACACTGTGACGCTGGCTCATATCTGTCATGCAGGTGGAGAAGGTGAATCTGCTGATTAAATGGAAAGATTGTCACTTAGGAGTGATGTGACTTGCCTGAAATGACCCTACAACATTTCTCATGTCACAAACATTTTCATGGCTGATCAACATGTTTCGGACCCGCATGAAGAATAATTTTTTTCAGCTTGGAACAAATTAATTCCCAAGTAAAAACATTGTTATGGAGAGCGTAATTAAAGCCGACTTTAATAATGCTGCTTTACCAACCGGAGACGTATTGCCCTGCACTGTAACAGCTGAAGTTAATTATCCCGACTTTAGTTATGAGTCATGGCCCTTTTAAACTCTGCTTTTTTAGAGATGCCACTCGATAGCAGCTCCCATTACCCCCTTCTTGCCAGGCGAACAGATATTTTTCTAACTCTACACAAGCATAAAGGTATTATCAATATCTTTATTTTAAACGACTACCAAGCAATGATTAAACAACTAAAAGTGTCGTTCACGCTGGTTCGCTCTCCTTGTTCTCCACCAAATCTTTATTACAAACGGGTTCATGGCTTTTATGTGTTGACACATATTGTTTAAACCCCAAAGACCTGACTGGTTGTTGGAAGCAGGGTGGATCTTGTACTTAACAGCTCCTACCGTTTGTGACAGCAGTGACATGGTAACCCTCTCTACTGTCACACTGGCATCTTGGCTATTTGATGACAACAGCGATTTGAGAGGGCTTGGATGGGAGGCTTCCCCTGAGGTCCACAGAAGCCTTATTTTCAAACCACTGTGCTGAGAGAAATTTGCTGGAAGCTCTGAATTTGAGCTGGATAATTGAAATCCTGTTTAACATTTAGGATGAGCTTTTGCACGTCTGTTTGTCTCCGTTGTGCATGGACATAGTCTTGAGATGAATGATGTGACATCTGAAGCTTTTTGTGTTTTCCAGCAACTGGAAACTGTGGATCAGTACTTTCTAAGGTGCAACAGAAGGTTGAACATTGTGTTTCAGTTTAACACAGTTTGTTTGGATGAAAACATCAATGTTTAATCATTTATATGCATATAAAATAGCTCACACTGGGAGATAAAGAAAAGAGAAATCATGGAAACTATCTAGTTTGAGCTTGTTTAGGTTTGTTTATTGGCACCACTGAGATAGAAAACATAACAAAAGATTTGGTGCCAAACGAGTTTTACTGGATTTATCCCCAGAAAATGTTTAGTGATGAGCTGTGGCTTGTGCTTCATGGGACACTGGAGATGTAAACAGTGTTTTGGCTTTAATTACTACTTTCCCACCTCATGCTGAAAGCAGAAACAGAGAAACCAATAAGATAACAAGTACCCCCCACAGAAATGCATGCCTATATCAATCCACATCTGGATCTTTTTGTGCAAAACTGTCCAAAAAACAAAACAAACAAAAGGAACCACACCAATATAACCACTATCCTGTTGTTTTATATAAGATATTTATTAAACATATCTTTTCTGGTGTACCGTTTTGCTGAAATTAAGCTTAAAAAAAACTACTTTATTGATGAGATTTGGTGTAGATTGTCTAAAATCGGAGAGGTTTTTGTCTAAATTGGTCTGAAATCAAACGCCGTCATCACACTGAAGCACATGACAAATGCGTATTTATCAGCCGAGTCCTTCAGCCAATGGTTAATATGAATTTGATTTCAGACATACGTGTTTATTGCTTACACTCATATTATCCAGTGCTAATGCTGCAGGTGAGCTGCTGTTGTACCTTTTTGAAACCAGTTGATTGACGCTTGCAATTTCAGCAGTAGCTTCTCTGGGCTTATTTGGAGTTTATGTTGTTCTGGAAGCCTTCTGCATACCAAGGCGAGGACTCTTGGGGTTTAAATTTAGCCTTTTTAAAGATGATGCTTCCACAGCACATACAGCTCTGCTTGCCTGGCACTAAACTACACCAGAGGCAGTGCTCCAGCCATAGCAGCACAAGACCAGCAACACTTAAACACCATTTTTATAGGGATGAAGTAGAATTCAAAAAGCAAATGCTTCAACCACAAGGTTATATTCAGCATTTTCGGAGACTTACTGTGTCCAGCGGTGGATAATGTGGACAAGCTTCCAGGTGAAATACAGTTTGGTGGACTTTGGATTAAAGGCATCAGCTTTTATTATGTTTTAGGACTGATTTCAAACATCAGATTCTTCTGTTTGAATGATTGTCTTCATTTTTTACCTCATGGAAATCATTGTAGCAAATCAAAGAGCAGAACAGTACATTTTAGAGAAATGGCCACAATTCTGCAGGTTTTTAATGTATTCCTGCTCCAACACACTTGATTCAAGTCAGCGTGTCACTGAGTAGACCTTTATTGGCTGTTTGGTCCATTTATTTTGAGTCAGGTGTGTTGGAGCAGGGAAACATTGAAAACGAAATCTATTAGCTCTGTTTTAGGGATTTTGATGCAATGAGTTTTATGGGTGTTGTTTTTCAAAAAGCTTAAACACAGCTTAAAGTCCTGCATTAGTAAGATCCGTCAGTGTTGCTTTATATAAATTACAGTGAAAACTTTACAAAAGCAGAGTTAGTGAAGATAAAGAGTGATGAAAGCAAACTTCTCTGAGTCCGACTTGAATTTAATGCAGTTAGAGTTGTAATGTGGTTCTGAAAGATTACTTCTTTATTTGTTTCTGCAGGAGTCGTATGATTGGCAGTAAATAGAAGCTGATGAAATTATAGACTCATTTGAGACTAATAAACCTTTCCAACATAATTAGAATATTTTCGATCAATAGAAGAGGTTTTCCTGTGAGCAGTCTGTTTTTGTTGAGATTTTAAATAAATAAATTGTGCATTTTACTGTCGAATGTGCAAAAAATTAAAATAAATAGGGATGGAAAAATGTATGAAATCCCAGAAAGCTGCTATTTAAAAGTATCTGCAATACATGAAACTAACAAGTGAAAAAAGACAAATGCAGCATTGCACACCATACAGCATCTTTTTCATTATTTTTATTTCCAACAACCTTAAAGCTATGTTAGGAGAACCAGAAAAAATAGTTCATACAAGCTACTTTTGTAAGTACAAACGTCTTCCTTCAGGCCTTTCAGGAAGCTACGTCTCTGCAAAGCACAAAATGTCTTAATGGCAGCTGAGTTAGATGCACATATCAACACCCAGTCGTCAATTGACACTGTTGCATCATTTTTTTCAGTCTTATCTGTTCCACATGTGTTAAAGTAATTTTATTTTTCTGTGATTTAATTGGTTTAATTGGGGTTTGAATGGGATTTTTAGTTAAAACACTCCTGAAAACATCTTGTATTCCTACCTTCAAAAACAACAACCTTTATTCAACTCTGCAAAAGCTGAAATGAATGAACATGCTTCTGGTTACGTATTGAGCGAGATAACACCAGGAATGGTGGAATAACCGTCTGTTAGTAGATCTTAAATAAAATCCCTACAACTTGTTAGGCTCTAATAATTTATGTCTATCATCATCTTTATCAATTGAACACTGTTAAGGAGGTATTGCATCTCCTTCTCTGTTATTAGGCAGCAAAGCTGAAATAAGCATGTAAATAAGCAACACAATAGATGTTTAGTTATTGTTAATGCAATAGTGTTACTTTTCCGCTTTTGAGATAATACCAAAGCTAATTACCTGCAATCTAATTAGTTTAAAAGCTAGCTCTTTCAACACTTTTGCTTTTAAGCAGCAACATGCACATGTAATTTCTGAAGCGCTATCCCACCTGAGTCATTGCATCATTATTCCAGCTGCACATACTCCCTGTATGCCACTACTTCGTACCCTTGCAAAGTTAGCCTTTCCAGTGAGCTATGGATATGTCCTACAGCCTCAGGTAAAGCTCCCTCGGTTTGATATGAATTAAATGTGAAGGGTTTCCTCTGTATTGATTGAGCAGGCTGTGATGGCAAAGCAACCGTGTGTTCTCTGGCAGCTCCACAGTCATCAATACTGAAGGACAGCAAGGCTGCTGCCACCTGCATCATTTACAGAACCTTGACTTAACAGTGGCAGGACCCAACAATGCTCCAGGTCCTCCTGCATGCTTAAAATGCATAAATAAGAGTTAAGGAGCTGTGGCAGATATGTTGCGTAACAGATTAGCATGACATTTCATTCTCTGCATACTGGAAAGATGTGACATAGAGAGAGACACATCATTGTGCTAGCATCCGAGCACAACTAAATTACCAGTACAATCCAACGCATGACCACACAAGATGGCACATAATACAGAATCCGGATGACAGTATGCACATATTGTGCCTTATTGCAGGCGGGATAAGAAAAACACACATCAGGGTGACATGAGATGGAAAACAGACTAGAATCTTGACTTTGTTAATCTGTGCAGCTTAGAAATGCTTAAAAAACAACAAATAAGCACAAATAAAATAACAGACACAACTTTAAACCACTTTTTAAGTTGCCTTTCTGGCATATTATTGCTATTT
>JBAMIG010000024.1:15826750-15845360 GCA_037177335.1 Kiunga ballochi | reverse complement strand
AAATAAGCACAAATAAAATAACAGACACAACTTTAAACCACTTTTTAAGTTGCCTTTCTGGCATATTATTGCTATTTCACTATTAGTCATTTTGCTGCATCACAAGAATTACAATCCTAACATCCTGATTCCGAGATTGGTTCTTACTATACTTACATAGTTATGTAATTTCACGTTGATTGCACTGTTTTATAGCCTTACCAAGGCCATAGTAACATCACACCTGCACAGTACACACTTCTCAGTTTCAGCTGTAATGGCGTTGCAGTAGGTTGCTGATGAGGTGCAGAGTTAGATGCAAGTATCGTGAACAGACTCTCAACCCAAATAATCACCTTCATTAATCAACAAAGGACAGAAAAAGTGCAGCCAGTGAGTCTGTTTGCATTCAAAGTTTCTTGGTTCACTTTAGTATTGATCTAACTTTTGCTGTAATGTTTCTAAGATTTTAATGCATTCTTTGCTGCTTTTATAAATCACCTTTAAAGCCTGAACACATGTTTTTTTTGTACCAGCTCTATAACTGCAGTATTGTTAAAGTAACACCCTTGACTTTAAATCAAGATTTGAGAGTATTTTCATGTTTTTATAAAAAAATTGTTATGTTCTACATTTTAGCTATTTGTTGTCAATGCATTAACAAAGACTCCTGTGTGAAATAATTTACTACTTGTGGCTTGAGTGCCCTTTTTTATCCTTTGCTTAAAGCTTAAGGCATGCCAAAAAGCCGGTGTTTTGCAGATTTCTAAAATGAACATGCTGAATAAAAAGTATTGATTATTAAAACGGACCTCCAGGTAGGAGGTCTAAGTTTCTTAGAGGTGTTTTCTGTGGAAAAATGAGTACTTTTTGTAATTTCATTAATTTAATAACTGCTCCCTGAACTGGCGGGGTGGGGGGAACAGAGGCATAAAATCTTTAATTCAGCAAAAAAATAATCATTTATTTTCTTTTAGTTGTTTCTGTCCATCTGTCAGATACAAGCGCAGTCTTTCTCCTTCTGTAACTATGTTCTAAGATTTTCTGTCTGCATGGCTTTGCATTTAGTTGGCTCTCATTGTTTCCACAAGTTGATAGATATGGTAAAAATCTAATTTAAGACGGTTTTGCTAAAAGAAACTGATGTAATTTTATCAAGATCCAAACATAGGAGCTAAACCCGAGCGATATCATCTGCTCACCTGTATAGATGTAAAATAATTTTGCCAGACTGCTACTGATGAATTGCAAAACACTTAAATGCTCATTGATTATACTAAACCATGCTCTTACTTAAGGAGGAATCTACTCTGAAGAAACAGCACCTGCCTGATTATTTTGTTGTTGTTTGAGGCATTAAATTTGACACACAGCTTGAATAATTTTGGCTTGTATCAGTATTTGCGGGCTCTGAAGAAAAAATAAAGCTCAGGTCATCGTGTGATTTCATCTCATATCTGAACATTTCTGTTTTACACTTCACTGATATAAAACACCCTTTCTGCCTCTTTACATCCGTCTACAGCTTGTTTGTGTTTGCTCAGCCTCTTGAGACAAGATGATACCCTTTAATAGCATAAAAGCTCTGTTTCTTAACAGGAGTCCCTCTTACCATCATTTCTCAAGTCTTGGGCTCTGGTGGACGAGTTCCTGCACGCATGGGGGGTCTCTACAGCAATATGCATACAAACCACAGCAAGAAAATCCAATTTGTTAAAACTTGCGATCCATGGCAAAGGACTGCAGGATATTGTGTCGATGTGTGATGCATTATTAATTTTAGCCCATGACTCTTAAATTCATGGTTTCATTTGCACACCCACACAAATAATCCATGCTCGTGTGTCTATGAAACGGGTAACATATTAAACGCACTCATCCATTAGCTACCTGATGGATAAAATACAAACACCGGGCAGAACATAATGCATGCCTGCCAAAAAATACAATCTTTTAACTGCAGTTCATATAAACGTCTGCTGCTTCATGTGAAGATCACTTACTTTCAAGTTTTACTCTGGCTATTGTTAGATCTTAGAGAACTTTTAACCATTTTATTTTTCCTGGTTCGTAATTAATCACAACACTGTTAAATATGAACAGTTTAAATAACTGAAATGAATTGTTTCAATTAGAAACAAGTAGTTTAAATTTATCCATGTTTAGCTATCAAGTGTGTTCAACTCAACAGACTTGAGTCAGACTTGCTTAAATGTTTTTAAGCAAATCGTCTTATTCACCCTGGCTCACTTTCATAAAAAGCCAAATAAAACTATTTAACTGGTTCTAAATTAGACATTTGATCTATTTGCAAGTAACCTAATGTTCAAATGATCTCAGAAAGCATTATAAGTTTATACATTCATTTTAGTTATTGAAATGGGAGCATATTACTGTCAGGAGAAGTATTAAAACACAATATTAATAATGAATATCATCAGCATTGACTCTACTGCTGCATTAAAACGACTCCAGTATCATGGTGGGTGTTACATCCTGTGCTGCCCCTCACACTTTTTTTTATTTGGCAGTAAATAGAAATGATAAACGGATCAAAGATAACAGGTTGATTTAGGTTTATATTATAATTCTCTTATTATTTTCCACCAATACAGCTGATGAGGAAAGTTTGTTGTAGCATCTTTTTACATAACTATTGATGAGCTCAAAAACAAGAAAAAAAGGCAAAAACTGTCCATGCAAACAGTCATAACTGTTCTTTTAAAATCCTTCTCTGAGCACAGCATAATCTGCATGTATGAGGAAAAGCTCAGTCGTAGTGAAACTGTGGTGGGTCACCTGCCCAACCTTTTGGGTCACAAAGCAAAATAGTCAGGAGTTCAAGTCATAGTGTCACTAACAGGTCACTGCTGCGCCATCAAACAAGGCCCTTAACCCTATGCTGTAGTCTCATGACTAACAATGCTGACAAAACAAGACCGGCTGATGATGATGATGATAATAATATAATAATAATAATTAATCTGTACCTAATGCTGTAATAAGTTCTATAAAACATCTATAGAGCTGCTCCTTCCACCTGCAAGTAGAAGAACAATCATAGAAAATGGTTAAAGTTTGTTTTGAGGTTTTATCCTAGTGGGTAGGTAGAAAGTTATTAAACAAAATAAACCTTTTAAAGCAATCCTTCCAGCAAAAAGCAAGCCTGGCTGGTTCAGGACTTGCCCCACCTCGTTGACAGGACTGAAATTAGAGGCGCTAAAGCCAAGTCACTTGTCAAACTAAACTGTGACAGGAGAAACAGAAAGTGACAAACTGGAGAGCTGCAGAAACATCTAGAAGTTATAGAGAGAGTGAAGGATGCAAAGCAGGAAAATGTGGTTCTGGCTGGGAAAATATTAGGATTGCATGGAGAGTTTAAGCCCTGCTGCGTATTTTCTGAAGCAATTCATGTTTTGTTTTGATTTGTTTGTCCTGTATCCATTTCGCCTTCAGCTCAATCTATTTAGTTAGGATATCTGGAATTGTGCACGCCAGACTGATTTAAAGAGAGCATTTATTAGTTATGACATTGAACGGTGAGCCCAGTGTTGCTGCCAAAGCTGATTTACTTCATAGAGGTACAAATGACTGGTGCAGAAATGCTTTTAGGCTTTTAAACTAAGTAAAATAAGGCAAAGTTAGGCTTTTTAATTATCCTAAAGTCCAAATATAGAGCTGAACGTGAAGACAGGAAGTAAAATGGAACTTTATTTGATAAAATATCTACCTTTCTATAGACTGTACAGTTTAATGCTGCTTTATTTGAACAGTTTATTACGTTGCACAATGTGTTTTGTTTTTCATCAACACTAGTTTTAATAGATGTTTCCAGTTTTCAGGGTTCACATCACTCCGTTTGATTTCACTCTGCTGGTGAGATTATGTCTACTCTTAGTGCATCACTAGTTTGATAGTTTATTTTTATTATTAGCGACCATCATTAATTTAATCCTTTCTCTTTTGAATCTTTTATAGTTTCTCCTCTTTTATTAGGTTCTCTATGCTTTAACAATTGTAGCACAAGATTGGCACATTGGGAATAAAACTTAATGATGTATTAGGCTAAGGACTTGACAGATTTCCTCCTGCATGCAGAGCCAGTAGGGATGATTTCCAGGATTCACCAATACATTTCTTACATGCCACGTCAGGAACTGCAGTTTTAACGGCATTTAAATAAACTTACCTCTTCTACACACTAATATTGGTCCATATCAAGCTTATCAGGTGTAGTTGTCACATATCTACACTTTATCTCTTTTGCTGTTCATGTTGTTTGCAAAGCTTCACTAAAAAAACGCAGCTCAAGCTGTACTTAGCACCCTGCCTGTCATTTATGAGAAACACGACTCCTGAGCCACCAGGACGAGCTTAAATAGGCTCTAAAACAGTGCGGACGACAAGACAAGTTTACTGCAGTTTTTTTTTAAATATTTTAAGGACCCCTTTCTCCATTTTTCCTCCTTTTCTAACGCCAGCCTGTGTTGATTCCCACTGAGCATGTGCAAAGCATGTGCGTCAAAATAGCAGCACTGAAGGATTGAACAGATTCACCTTTTCTCAAGTTCACATTGGTAGCAGTGAGTTGTGGGAGTTTAGTTGGCATGCAGGGGCAATGAGAGTTCTCGGGTTTCGACCGGTGGATTCAGCAGGCTGTGCACACACACACACACACATACATGCACACCTGTTGCTGTCACACGGAAAGCCGGCTGTTCAGTAAGAGGGAGAAAAAGAAATGGGCTGGGAAATGATTGAGATCTGTTCAAGAGGACCAACACTCTGAAAAGTACCAGTATAAGGAATTCTCTGAACAGAGAAACTAAACCTTTACTTCTTTTTTTTTTCTTTGTATGAAGACACGTTGGATTTGCAGGATCCAGAGGCTGAGTGGTGTATGTTGGGAAAGGGCAGAGTCAAGTTCCTCCTCTAGACTTGGAAGTTGGCTGAAGCATCTACCCAACCCTCACTTACCTCCTCCTGCTGCAGCCCAGTGCCCTATACATAGTAATGAAGCTGGTCTTTAGCTGTCTAGCAGATGGTCACGCTGCTGCAGCAAGGATCACTTTGCTTCAGATTCACCAGATTCTCTGGCTTTGAATCAAGTCAAGAGTGCAGACAGAGACAGAAACTGTCTCAAAATGTCCTGGCTGTGGGCACACAAGGGCACTAATGTTTTCACAGCATTTTGATCCACATTAAGCCCTCTCCAGTGTCCCCTGTGGTTCTATTTATTTAGAAATCTGTTGGCATTACCATCCACTCTGATCTTCCTCTCATTCCTTCATACAGCTCAGATAACTGAATGGGACTCAGATCTCAGTGCAATGGTTTCTGGTTGTATGTGAGAAGATGGTTTACATGAGAAGTGTAGTTCTTGTTTTCTAAGATTGCAAATAAACTGACTTGTACCGCATGCAGACAAAGCCATCGCTCTTCTTCATATGCATCGATCATCACCTCTATAATCGCATTGATTCAGGTTATGACCCTGCATGCAAGGAGTGAAGTGAACACATTTGCCTTTCCCAGTGAGAAGCATGGAGAATAAACTGTAGCATAACAGCTGACATGCAAATACTTGTGAGTGAGAGAGGACACATTTTGGCTCCAATTGCAACAAGTGATTCTGTGGGAAGCAAAGATGTGTATCAGGAAATCCAGCCATCTTGACAATAACAGACCATATAAAAATGTATTAGCTTTTTGCAAGTTAAAGTAACTTATACCACATGGTTGAATAGAAATATTTTAGATTTTATTGGTGCTTTTTGCAGGATCTACACTTTTTATCTGGATTTTTGGTAAAAGTTCTATCATTTCACACTTTCACAAACATTTGCTAAATATTTTTCTTTACTCTGATTAATGCAAAGAAATATTCTAATAAGTGGAATTGTGTCTGACCTGCAACATTGCTCCTAATTTGCAGATGTATATTAAGAATTAAAGCCATGGCTCCTTTAAGGCAATGAGATTTATTTTAGCCTCTGAAGAAAATTAGGCATAAAAAATTTAGCAGATTTTTGGGCGTTAACCTTAATATTAGATTTTAGTAAAGCAGTTAGACCCATTTGGTGCAAGTTATTGCAATAGTGAGTCAGTTTAATCTGAATCACAGCATTTTTTTTATGCTAAAGTCTTTTTTTCTCTTTCCATGGTTCCTTTACATGTAACATGTAGTTCAACTTCCTGTCAAGAAATTTTGAAATGCTCCAAATTTAGAGGCTATATTCTGCTGGAAAAACACCAAACACCCATTATTATTAAATAGAATACAATGAACATACAATAGAAAAAAAATGACTATCTCCTTAAAAATCTCATTATTAAGGTTTAGGTTTATTTAAATGCTTACAAAATATACTGACGCCATACCATCTGTATTTGTGTCATGTAAAAAAGATGCCACATTTCCTCCAGTATAAAATGGTGCCAGAGCCTGATGGTTCCCTAAAGCCTCCAGAATCCCAACCAGCTGAAAAAAGTTGTGCTTTTACTTCATTTCTAAGTCAGATTACTTTTACAACAAGATAGTACATGTATAGATTGTGCTAATGTGGAACGACCAGCATGGCTAAAGGTGTGGGGAGTATTCTGGGGTTTGTATTCACTCTTATTTTAACTAAATTGCCTTTTTGAATTATTGCACTCTCCCCAGGATGAAGGAAAAACCTGCAAATATTTCCCAATTACACTTTGTTTTATACTGCCAGTGTGTGGGAAATCCATTTGCAGCCACAACAGCTTAGCACCTCCTCCTCCTCATGCTGGTCACCAGCCTGATCACATTTAGCTGTGAAATGGTTCCTCATTCCTTAAAAGGGAGTAGCTGCAGGTCAACCAGAGTGGTCGTATTGGTCACTCTGGGATATGCACCCAACTTGTCATTTAGCCGTCTTGCTCATTTAACAAGTGCATTCCAGCACCTATTGTTTTGTACTTTTTTGTGCTAAGTTAAAAGGAAACATCACTTTAGCTCCACAGAACAAACAGACCCAAATATATATAACAAGAGAACTTTGTTCTTCTGTTTACTGTATGTATGTATGTGTGTATGTGTATATATATATATATATATATATATATATATATGTGGTCATTTAGTTTTGTGTGTAGGTGCTGTGTCTGTTACAGCTCTTATGATGAAACAGGCATATGAGGAAATTATTTTAATCATGTTTTATTAGAGTGTCTCTATATAAAGGTGACTTTAGTGACATCACAGATCGGGTTTAGTATTGGCCTTTGTGATAATTTTTGCACCTAAATTTACAGTAACAAGTGAAATGCCCTTACTGCTTTCTTTGGATATGCTAGAGAGCAAACACTCCAGTTTTGGCAGATTTTATTAGCTTAGTAGTATTTGAGCTTTTTGTTGTTTTACTGTTGTTGACACAGTTTGTTTCATTGTTACTGGTGTTACTTGGACAAACTGTCTACACGACACTAGCAAACATGTCGACATCCTGCAATTTCTGTTTGATTTCATGCACCTGCAGCACCATGAAAATGCTCTTGAAAAATAAAACTATCTATTAAAGGAAAGCTTTCCGGCTGTCTTCATTTCCATTTGAAGAGCTGAACTGACAGGCTACAACCATCATCTTTTGTTAAATTCAGGTCGTGGAAATGAGGTTTTTAAGGACAAAGACAAAGGAAAAATCCTCTGCATGGCTTTAACTTTAAATTATTGCCATTTCTTCTAGTTTTATGTCCAGTGAGCCATTGTTTGAAACATTGTCGTGGTCTATTATTTCCACAGCTGAGCCTGTGTGCCGTTCAGCCTGTGTCTAAATCTATTGAATTAATATGGCTGTGAAAGAGATAGGAACCAGAACCATGGCAACCATCAGCTTAGATTAGTGTGGGTTGAGAGCTGGCAGGAGACATGCACGCTACACATACTTGTACTACACACACACACAAATCAATATCAGTGCGTGTGTTGCCAAATAGAGCCAGACCCTCTGTAGCCTGACAGATACAGATGTTCATTTACTGGCTGCACTGATTGAATCATGAACCTCCTCTATCTCACATTGTTATAGTCTCTGAATCAGGTTTATGAAATTACTTCTTTTAATAAACATAGTTGTGGTTATTTTCTTTTATGTAGATTGTATATTTAATACAGACATCTTTTGCTACACTGCCTGTTCCTGCCATGTTTGCAGCTTTTGATGCTAAGCAGTTGTGTAGATGAGGAAAAACAACAATAATACATCATTTATGCATTTTTTCACACAGTGCAGTGCGCTATATCTAGTTTGTTTTTGTTATAGAGTATTTGTCATTAATGCTTCATCTTCTGACAGGATGATGAGGTGGTGCTCCAGTGTGTGGCCACTATCCAGAAGGAGCATCGCAAGTTCTGCCTGGCCGCAGAGGGACTTGGAAACCGTGTATGTTACCTGGAATCCACATCTGAAGCTAAGGTGAGGGGGACACAGCTTTGCATTTGAGTTTTTTATCCAAAGGTAAATATATTTAAAAAAAAATCTTGCATCAGACTTTGAACAACAAAAAAAAATCATCATAAAACTTCGATGTAGCACTAGGTGGCGTTACACCCCTAGGTGCATGGATGCGAAAGAACCCAACTTGAAAACTAATCATGAAAGTGTAGCTTCTGCAGGGTTTATGCTGCAAAAAAGGATCAGGATACAGACAGCAGAAAAGGGAACTATATTTAAAATTGACGTGTTGATGAAGAGCACACCCCTTCCTCTCTGCAGTGATTAAACTAGCTGGGTTGCCATGTTTCCAGCTTGGATAAACTCCAACAAAGCCACAGTGTTTGCGCGGTCAGCTCCACACATTTCACTTGATTTGTGTCTGCACTGGTGCTTCATAGTGGTTAGGAGATAAAGCAGCCTGATGCACTGGGTGATGTCTTTGACCACTTATATTGCTTTTGTTGTAAGAAGAGAGAAAACCTTTTTTTTTTTTTTTACTGAATGATCTCATCTGTTGTTGCAACACAACTGAGCTGTACAGTTACACACACCATCAATCTTTTATTGACTCAAAGAAAATGAACTGGCTGCATGAAATTATTATTAATAGAGGTCTAATTGTTGTTTATGGGTATGTTTGTCACTAATCAGAAAACCTACACTTATATTATTGAGATATTTCAGTAACAGTATATAATTGTAAGTAAATGGTTTCACATATACTTGACATAGCAGAGTAATGATGTCATGATCGTAAAACTCTCCACTATCGGGTCGAGCTGTTTTTATGAGCTGTGCCAATACGAGCAATGCAGCTTTGAATAAACTTAAACTCACGTAGAAATGACCCTAACCCTGTTGAGATGGAGGGCAACACTTTGAAGGAGGACTCAATCAGGGATGCCTGTGATTTGGCTCAAGGGCAGCTGCCTTTAACTGCTGGTTGATTTCAGAGGTTGACATTTTGCAGATTCATTAAAATCTCTGCTGCCTGATGTTAATAGACATAAAAGACCAAAGTGACACAAACTTTGTTGTGTTCAAAAGATAATATTTGATAGTTCTCACCTGTGTCTCATCACCATTCAGTGCTTGTCTTGTCTCTCCGTCTTCCTGCTGTCAGTGCATCAGTTTCCAGCCAGCAAGTTCTGCTGCTCATCATGGTTTTTTCCCTGTTACAGTTATAAGCTGTACCTTTTGTTTACCATAATAATGCAGTTTATTCAAATCTCAAACTTTAGTAAATGATGACTCAGGTGACTATTTTTAGTTAAAGATTAATACAAACTTGTCTTTTGGGCCTATTTTAAGCATCAAATCAGTGTAAATACAGGAATGGTGCCACTTTGCAGTGGATTTTTAGTGAAAGAAGATGCATATTTTTTATGGCTAATCTTTTAAAATGTAACTTTCCTGATGAATGAAACATCATTTTGTTCTGCTGGACATTTTGGTTTGATGTCCTGGAGGATTCTTTTAATCACTTTTACAGCTCGCATTATTAAACTCGATGTAAGTGTCTGTAGTATATGAAATATGACTGCACAGTTTCTTCACTTGGGCTAGACAGACTGCTCCATCTGATTACTTGCCCTGCAGATGGAAAAATGGAAAAATTAAAGGTGAATAATTCATGAGGGGTGTAAGATCGGCAACAGGTTGCAAGGTAAAACTGTAAAAGATCAACATTCCAGGCCCAGTTGCACATGAAAGTCATTATTTATATATATATACATATATATATATAGTTCTGGATAATCCTAATTCTAAATGCAACTGGGAGACCATCTGTGTGCACGCTGTGGGTTGCATGTAAGGAACACTGAAAGAGACTTGTACACAATGTAGTGTTAAAGGTTTCAAAGCATGTTTGTGTTCAGTTTCAGAGCAGCCGTATTATTGCCAAGCTGCCCTCGCCTCGGCTTGCATTTCTCACTTCACTGCAGAGGTTAAAGGTCAGCTGGCTGTATTGCCGAGAGAGGTCAGGCACCCAGCACCCTTAAAGTCTTTTGTCTTTGTTGGACAGGAGTGGATTGCAATGTATAACATGTGAAACTGGCTTTTTAGAGAAATAAAATATGAATATATGAATCAGCGGTGTCATTCAGTAAATCAAAGTTAATATATCTTTATACTATGACAAGTAGACAGCAGATACTGCTTCTGTGCTGTTTTTAATTCGCAAGCAATTTACAAGCATTATCCAACCTTAAAGACCCCATTTTCTATTCCTCGGCATTCTCCTTTTTGCGTGAACACAATTAACTTCAGCTTTAAACAAAGCCACCTTGTAATAGATTGAATAATTTCTTATCAGCGGTTAAGTTTATTGAAGCATAGAACATGTCATTTTCACACTGCAAACCTGCATCCTGAGGCATCAGGCTCAGCAAAAGTATTTACTGGTCATTGTAGCTCCTGCCTGCACACCTTTTAACGCCCTCAGGATCCCCAGCTACTCATTAGTGAGAAACTGCAGTGGGAAAGAAGTTGCAAGTTATCAGAGCGATTTATGAGCATTTGTAATGAGCAGTTTAATCATTTCAGCGGCCCTTAAAGAAGCTGCTGCTGATTTGGTAACTGCACCTGGGAAAAATGGCAAAATGTTGATCAAATTATTCCAATTTTAATAATCATGTAAAAGAAAAGCAAAAAAAAACTTGTTTTGTTTATATTTTTCTGGGTTAGAATTGAATAATTATTCTGACTTAAGCTGAAGTCACTGTATGTTTACATGCTGGTAGTGATTAGAAGCTTTGCTTGTTTCTTTAAATGGGTCATATCCTCCATAACATTCACGGTTTCCCTAAAAGCCTTTACTCTGAAGTATTTAGAGTCCAGTTTGGGGGAGGTTTAAATCAATTCTGACTGAAAACAGGCATTTTTTTTATCTATCTTTATCTCTAATTTATATATAGAGAGAGTTATAGTTGTGGAGCAGCTGCTTCCCTGTGAAGCCCTTCAGGCACAAGAAGAAATTCAAAGCAGCATAAACTTTTTTCGTTAATACTCTAAATAATGCTTCTTTCCTTTTGTGGTCCTCCTTCCATACTTTCTTTCTCTTTTCTCTTCCTCCATCCTGCAGCATGTTCCTCCGGACATGTGCATTTGTAACTTTGTGCTGGAGCAGTCCCTGTCGGTTCGTGCCCTGCAGGAGATGCTGGCAAACACTGGGCAGAACAGCGAAGGGGTAAGTTCCTCCTCTCACCCCCCTGATACCACTCTAATCACCTTTTGTTATTTAGAAGCTATTTTAAAAGATGTCACAAACAACACTTGTATCAAACAAATGAGTTTGTTAACACTCGTGTGCAAGATGACTGTGAATATCTTACTTCGTCACAGGGTGAAGTCTCTAAGTTTGTATTCTGTGAGTTATATTACACTGTATCCATGTTACTGATAAATATTCTGACTGAATGCACTTACAAAGAAACTATCTCAGGTAATGTGGCTGTAGAAATGTAACATATTTGCTTTTTCAGCATTTCATCTTCTCAGATGAAAACCTGCAACCGGGCTGGCTCAATATGTTAAGGTTTTTTTTTAAGGCCATTCAATGAGGGTCAGGTCCAGTTTGATGTCCCAGCTGTCACTTTCAAAATGATCTTTCAAATGCTGGGCATCAAATGAAGCAGCACCTTACACAACAAATAAAAATTCAGTGTAATTTATTTGAAGGATTTGTTATTCAAATAAAGTTTATTTTTTTAATTAGACACTGATATATTTACCTGTTTGCCATGCAGATGGAGGTTTGCCAGTTTGGATAATTATTACTAAATCATATTGATTATTTACTTAAAGAAGAAACAATAGAAATGGATACTTTGTTCATGCAGACGATAAATGTCAAAAAAGCTTAAATTAACATGAAAACTGTATTGTGAACAGATATTTTAGTCCAGAACACAATCTGTTGTTTTTCTTCTAGTTTTCTAATTGAAAAAATGATGCAAGAGCAGAATGTTTTACTAACGCAGACATGAAAAATGTTTGTTGCTTTTAGATGTTAAAAAGCCGGCAGTGCTCTCATTCCTCCTCATGAGGACTTTGGTTGTAAAAATAAAAAGCCTTGAGGATGTAGAAACCCTCATTTCTCACCTGCAGGTAATTTAGAGGATAGCAAAGATCTTTAATGAACAAGCCGCACATTTGGTTGGTTAGTTTGGATGAGTAGTTTTAAAAGTAACAACCATCTTACTGATTTTAAGCTAAATAATAATAAAAAAAAACATCGTTATTTAGTAAATTTTGTTTAGGTATCATCCAGGTAATCATTTTAATAAGAGTACTAACAAATAAGTTTAAATAAAGGCCTCTAAGATTAAACTTTTATGGTAATGATCTGTGTGGAACAGGTCACAACGCACTAAAAATCACCCAGTAATCCACCCAGAGACACTTTTACACAAAGAACCACTACTAAATTATCAACAGAACGGGTTTATTTTCCATTTTTTACACAGATTTTGATCATGAAAGGCTTTCAGGATACAAAGAAATGTGAGCAATGATCTGAGTACTCTGCTGCATCCACAGCATCTCTCGCCGCTCTCTTGATTTACTTTTAACGGTGTGAGCGCCTTCCTCGTGGCTCTGCTCCAGCTCACTCAGCATGTTTATAAGAGCAAGGAGGGTAATCTTGGATCCTGCAGATTTCTCCGTTGCACCATGGGAGTATCATCGATAACAATGGATTATTTCCTCAGGATATGTGTGGCCTGTAAACCCCTATATTCACTCATGCTGCAGAGCTCTAACGGCCTTTTCATGCATTGGTTATTCTTATTTAATCACTCAGAACTTTCAGCTATAAATTAAAAAGGCAGGGTCAAAAAATGCAACACCCTGCTTGAGATCCTCTATTTGGAAAACAAAGAGAAAACAGTGCTTTTAAAAAATATATGTTGAAAATCACTGTTCCTACTTGATACAGGTGGTCTGAGCCAGTTTTTAAAAGCATTACACGGCTGATGGAGCCTGTGATCATTAGCTGATACTTTAAACAGACCGCTGGTATTGTAGGAAATAAGGCTGAAGTAGCATGAATCATTGTGTGTTACAGATGTGGTAGTTACAGCAAACTCAAGTACTCCAAAGCATTTCACTGCTACTTTCACTGGCTTTAAATTCCCACCATGTTTACAAATGATGATGGCTGTGCTGTGTTGCTGTGGCTACTGCTGTCTGTCCACACACAGCACTGCCTTCTGGCACAGATGCTGCTTTAACTATCTTCCTTTGTATCCCGCTTGGGTCCTTACCCCTGGAGAATCAGGTCTGCATTACAATTAGCCTGGGTAGCAGATTTTTGTGCTCTAAAGTTGTTGGCTGGCCTTGTTTAGCAAGACAACATGAAGCTGGCTTGATTACAGACTTTCTGGTTGCAAGTCTAATAAATCATTCTACAGTCTGGAGTATGAGGGGATCTGTCCCCACTGCTGCTCTCAGATTTGCCTAATTGACCACCGAGCATCACAATAACACATTCTTTCCGTTTGTATTTGTTTACTAGAGTGCTGACCATGAAAAATGGGTAGGTCCATCAGTTTGTTCATCCATCATGTTGTCAGTGTGCATGACAGACCTGCTGCTAAATGAAAGGGTTGAACTTCAGGCACTTTCACTTAATGTAATGCCTATTTCTCGATTGTCATTGCTGCTTTATGTGTAAAGCGTTTCATTCAGGTGTATGTGATGAGCTTTGCATAGCAGGTAAACATATGGTGCAGTGCTCACATGTTACAAAGTGAAGCAGAAAGACATTTTTCTAGCGAATCGATCTTTAAATGCATCATTGATCCACATTTTCTTTTCCCTCAAACAGTCAGATGGTTAGTTAAGCTGATGTCTGTGAACTCAAACATGTGGCAATCTTGAAATAGACATCTATTGGTGCTCTCACCATGGTCACATAAGTGAATGCATAGCCTGGCCCCTTTAAACACTACTATATGTGTAAATGTGATGCCACCTAAAATTCATGGCAGGATCTGCTTGCTTTTTGTTTAAAGCATTTTTTTAATTATCTCTGTTTGCTTTTCTACAAATGAAAACAAAAGATAAATGCATCCTAACAAAAGTAATTAGATTTTATAATTCATATCAAATAGAAGAATCTGAAGAGCCACATAGTGGCAGACAAAGACTCACGCTGTGGTTTGGGTGTGATGTTCTGTTTTCTCTGAGTTTTGTTTCTAACCACAGATAAAAGCTTATCGACACGAGGAAATGTCCTGAAATCAGTTGGGATTTCAGACTTCACTATGTGCCAATTCATCACTGATTCATATCATTTAAAAGTACATTTTATACGTGCATATTCCTGAAGTACATTTGTTCATATTCTACATCATGAGTGCATTAAATGAATCATTTATATGATGCAAATGTTTATTATTTTATAATAAATCTAGACGGTCTTTTTTACAGAATCAGAAATTAAACATTAGAACAAAATATCAACTGTGATTGTTTGCTATATTTTGTTGCCTACAGTAAACACATCATTTTGTTTTCATTTTGACACTGAATGCATCACGCAGGGGTAAGTCCTAACTGGAGCTGTTTACAATGGGGCTCCTGACATCACCCAGTAGAGTTATTTATTCTGTTGCCTCATCTTGCACAGATTGTGAGAGATTTTTTTTTTTTATTATCGTAAAGAAAAAGTTTTATTTATATAATATTTAATCACTAGTTAAAAAATAGCTTTGATAGTACAATAACATCACCATAGTTACTGATGCCAATAAATAGAAATATGCAATCTGAAACCAGTACATTTATTTTTTTAGTACAACTATTGGATAGATAGTTTTCCTGTTTTATTTAAATCATTGACACTAAACTTCACTGTGTCATATTTAAGTACACACATCCAGACTGAATGCACAATCCCTGTCTCATTATCATGATGACTTAGAGGGTTGGTGTAATAAATATGTACAAGAGAATCAATATATCAGGCTGTGCTTAACAAATGAGTCTGGCATGAACCGTATGTTAGCACAATGTGATTCATTAGGTTGCTATCTTCTATCCGGAAGCTGCTCATACAGATAAGCTATCAATTGAACGTATTGAGTACATTAATCAGTCCTGGTCAGACTCTGCCAATCATGATGTAGTTTTTTATTCTTTTGAAACAAATGAATAAAATAAGTTAAGGAAACTGGGTTGTTTTACATTTTTTATGTGCATCATTTTAGCCTGCAAACAGAAAGCAAAACAGGTGCATTAAAGTATGTACTGCTAATGTGGAATATTAAAAATGCAATGGAGAAATCTAGGCCCTAAGGGGGGAAAAATGAATCTATAACTGTGCTCATGATTAGAAATGCTACTGCATTGTTTCATTTTATCATAGTGAAAAACAGCAGCTCATTGAACTGAACCACGTTTGGGTTTTCAGCTAATTAAAGAACACATGACTCATAAAGTCATCATGTTCCATAAAAAAGCCAATAATGTTTTGATCATAGCTGTTCATAAAAAAAAAAAGATCCATATTGTATGTATAATGAAACATCTCCATGGTGTGATGGGGTCATTCAGGGGGATCGCTTTCTGGATGCAGAAATTACATGGGATTTATTCTCTAAGAGAAAAAAATGGGACATGAAGGAATTATTTTTTTCATTTTACTCTGGAACAATAAAAACAAAAAACACTCCTGTGACACAATGAGTGTGCATGAATCAGTGAGTTGTTTATAATATAGTGTTTTCAGAGGGAGCAGCATCGCACCAAAGGTCAAAGTTGGTGGCAGTGATGTGTCAGCATGGCAGCAGGCCTGAATTACAGGCTCCCCCTTCCGCCCAGCTGTTGCTGGATACTCTTCCCACTTTTTTTTCTCTTGATCAAATCCTCCATTTCCTTTTTGGTCTGTCTCATACAAGCCATCTGAGAGAGACTATGAAGCCGAGAGAGAACTAGCAGAGGAGCATATTCAGGGAAATGGATGGGAGTTCCCTTTTGGTCAGTTTAAATGTGACCCTGCCAGCGTATGCACAAATTAACGCTGACAACTGGACAAGAAAGCGGATACGCTGTATGTGTAGCTTGTTGGATAAACACTGCAGAGTGTTAGTCCTTCCTTGTTTGTGATAGGGGCTTAAATTTAGTTTCCCTCCATAGAGAAAAATAAATTGGAGACTGGGTTACATAAAAATTGTCTGCCAATCAGAAATCAAACAATTTGGTGTGGCAAACATCTGAGGCAGCTCAAAGCTTGGCTAAAATGTGCCTTTTTCAAATTTGTAGTATTTATCCAACTTATCATTTGATCTCTTTTTTACTTCTTACTTTGCTGCTAGAGGTTAAGTAAAAAGGTAGGTACTCATTAAAGATGAAGAAAAGTCCCGTCTTCTGTCTTTTTTGCTGTCGTTTTTCTCACATTTCCTCCTGTGTTTCGCTAACATATGTTAAGTTAGTGGTTCTTGTTCGTCATAAGAATGAACAAACCGTCTTAGTGCAGTACTGTATGTGTTGTTCGTTTGTTGTGAACGTGGTTCGGTGTCTTCCCGCCAACATCTCCCCTCCGTTTCCTGCTTGCTATTTGAGTAAAGGACCAAATAAGAGACCTCTTGAGTCCCGTGCACTTTACTCTCTCAGGATGTAAAGCGAAGGGAACTCAGGTTTAATATCTGACACAAAGGTGAAGTGAAAGATATTAACTTCAGGCTTGACAGGGTCCAGAGGTTAAGGCTCCAAAGGTATGATGATAATCTCTTGCCTTTTCATTTCCCACCAGGCGGGTCAAGGGGGTGGACATCGGACCCTGCTGTACGGTCATGCCATCCTCTTACGCCACTCCTTCAGTGGCATGGTGAGTAGCAATAACAGTACAGAACAGGACTAAAGTCAATTAAGATGAAGTCTTGGAAATGCTTATTATGCTTAAACAGCAAAACCTGCGCTTCTTTTCCCGTACCCGATAACTTGACACAGTGAGTTGCTGACTTACTCTGAAAAGACTAATCAATCAATACACTGATAATTAAGAACTAAAAGTCTCTTCCTTATTTGAAAGCCATTAATATCTCTATTCAGTTTTTGTTATAAAGATACTGTAGCATGAGCTGAATTCTCTTCAGGGCTACTTTCAGTGTCAGTTTTTGTTTGTCCCAACACTAATTCATCTTTTACTCACCAGTATTTGACCTGTTTGAAGACATCAAGGTCTCTGACAGACAAGCTGTCATTTGATGTCGGACTACAAGAAGATTCAATAGGTACAGTATGACTAACAGACACTTCCTACTGACTTCAGTCTTCCTGGGGATTTATTTCTGCTTCATTTAACCTTGAAACTGAACCAGTGCTCATGGGAGAAAACTGTAACTCCATGTGTGCTGTGTGTAGAGTACTGCTATCTGAAATTTAATGAATGAATGCAGCACCTCTGCGACAATCTGCTAGTCTGCCGGATTAAAAAAAGAGGATAATTGGGATTATTTTAATATATCTGGTTAATAACAGACCTGTTTTACCTTCCACCTGCTTGTGTCAATAGGAGAAGCCTGCTGGTGGACAATTCACCCCGCGTCGAAGCAGAGATCTGAAGGAGAGAAAGTCCGCATTGGAGATGATCTGATTCTTGTCAGCGTGTCAACGGAGAGATACCTGGCAAGTGTCAAAATCAAACTCACCAAAAACAATATAAGAATGTTCTATCTTTATGTATTTACTTTCATTGTTGCAGGTTGTTTGGATTAAAACATTTTGATCCAGTATTTACAACTTTAGCAGCAGGTCACATGAAGCTTAGCGAATAAACAAATGCTTATTAAAATGCTTGATTCTGACTGGACCACAACCATTTACTACTTTACTTTACAGTTTTAGACTTTTAAATGATTATCAGCTTAATGAAAAACCTAAAATGATTAAAAATCAGTGACAGAAAAGTAGATTAGTAATTAAATCTTCTTGGGGACGTTAGGACTGAGAATCTGGGAGTTTTAGAAAGAAAACTTAATAGATGTCGTTAAACTTTGTTTACAGATTTCCACACATCCAAGTAGGTCTTTCACCTAAATATTATGTTTCAGGTAGTTACAGTTCATTCTGATTCGCTTAGCATACATTGATTGATTGATTGATTGATTGATTAGTTAGTACAAGTCAAGCCTCTTATTTCCTCTGGATTTCTGGTCAGATCT
>JBAMIG010000024.1:15792562-15826650 GCA_037177335.1 Kiunga ballochi | reverse complement strand
AAATATTATGTTTCAGGTAGTTACAGTTCATTCTGATTCGCTTAGCATACATTGATTGATTGATTGATTGATTGATTGATTGATTGATTGATTGATTGATTGATTAGTTAGTACAAGTCAAGCCTCTTATTTCCTCTGGATTTCTGGTCAGATCTTATTTAATTCAGATCTCCTCTTTAGCTTCAGGATATATTTTTAAGTCTTTTTTCTGTGTTTCCATGTTTGATTTAAATTCTTTGCCTCCAAACCAGGAGGGAAATAAAGACATTCTCAGAAGAACTGGTTGTTTTGTTGTGGCAGCTGTTATCCCCATACAGCTGTAGTTATCCGCTTTGGTTTATGGCCATTCTCAGAGGGCATTTTAAAAAGTTTTCGGGCAGCTCTGATTCCCGACTCGCTTCATAAAACCTCAGACTGACGAAGCAATTTAAGCTGAAAACTGGCAAACTTTACAATGCTGTCTGTAATAGAAATCTGATTACCTGTGAAGTCTCTGTGTGCGATGTAATTAAAACAATCTTTCATATGGGACTCACCCATCTGACCAATGGACTTAAAGTTAAAGCGGATGCAGAGCAGTGCATACGACCTCAATTAACTTACTGTGTAGGGGGAAAAAGCAGGATTTATAAAGGGAGAGGAAGAAGAGCCAGAGAGAGAGAGGGCTAAAGGGAGGGACAGGGACATGGTAGACATAGGAGAGTGAGGAGTGAAGTCTTCTGGTGGATGCTCTGGGTCTCCAGGGAGGAAAAAAATGTGCAATTAAAGCAAACATGGCAAACAAACAGACATATCTCACAATAGAAGACCTGCGCATGACTTAGCCAGCTTAACTAAATGAGTGGCACACAACAAAACTCAGAGGTCATGTTGTTTTATAAGGATACAAGCTGTTTTGTCTGTAGAATTAAATTGTCAGCATTTTTTCTTTGCTGTGTTCATCTTGGACTTAATCCTGCTCCCCAAGTGTATAGGAGATAATAATAATCATATTGTGGAGAGCTGGTCATGGTTTCTTTCAAGCCTCAACCGCCTCTCCAGTGATCCAAATGATATTTTTTTAATTAGGCGCATGTTTAGATGTGCTAAAATCAATACAGAGTGCTAGAAACATGCATTTATGCTTATTTTTGGGTCAGTTATAAGATTGTTTTTAAATCAATAGCTGGTGTAACCTCAAGTTTTCCTTTTATGTGCTTGGAGACTATGCTCAGTCATCCACAGTGTTTCTGCTGCCTTAACCTTTCTAACATACTTATCTTTTTATAAGAGCTCAAAGAAATGAATACTTAAAATGTTCTACAGTGCCCACTCTTAATTATTACTGAAAGTTAAGAGCTTTTATGTGCCTCTAGCTTGCAGATGTGTACCCAGACATAGCAAACAGAGCAGCACCAACAAAGAAGAGGCTGCAAATAGCTGCAAAGTCCACTGCATCGCCTCTTTTTATGTCTCTTTTGGAGAATGTACATCATTTTGAGGTTTTTAGGTCATGTTTGTTGTCATTTTGGAACCAGAAAGGAAATCTGTACTATCCTGTCGTGTTGGTGCATTTCCAAACAACCATACTAATGTAAGGAGTAAGTGTGATGTTTGACACAGATGTTATTCTTGTGTAATATGCACCTCGCTAATACAAGAAGGGTTTGGTTTTTTTATTTCAGCTTTCAGGATTTAGAAAAAAAAGGCTGAAAATACCATAAACATGTTCTAATATCATCTTAGAGGAAAAATACAGTCCTACTTTTGTGCAATAATGCTGAATTTATATTGTTGCACCAACACTGAGCACCCCTATGCCTAAATTCTTATGTAACTTTTTTCTTCCATCCAGCATCTCTCTATATCCAATGGGAACATTCAGGTGGACGCTTCCTTCATGCAGACTCTGTGGAATGTCCAGCCCACATGTTCCTCCAGCAACATGGCCGTAGGTGAGTCTTTCAACTCCAACAAGAACAAAACTGTAATGCTAAGAGGATAAAGTATTGTTGATAGCCAACTTTTTACATTTTTTAGGGTATTTGATTGGTGGAAATGTGTTGCGCCTTTGTCACGGACACGATGAGAGCTTGACCATCCCTGGAGCTGATAAAAGTGAAGAGGAGCAGAGGTTAGAGATCAATTTAATCTTTTTAGAGCTATAAGAAATGCTCTGACTGATTAAAATGTCAATTTTGGAGACTTTTCTTGAGCTGTCTGTAATGAAACCTTTCTGATTTAGTTCTGCTTCACTCTTCAGAGTTCACCTTTGTGGCAGTAATGTTCACACATTGTAATATATCTTGATAGAGCTTTAGAACTACCACTTCATTGGTGGTTGTTCATTGATCCTGAACGTGCTTGCTGTATGTGTTGTTTTTTCATTTATTCCTATTTATTTATTATTTATAAATCTTAGCATTTCTCACACGTTTCACAACATTAGACAATAACCCTTCTCCAAATGCATGCACATTGCACAATTTGCTTTAATGACAGAATAAAATGGAGGCATCTTTTTGATCCTTTGTGCTTGCAGAATAGTGAACTACGAGGCGGGTAAAGGAGCATCAAGGGCCCGCTCTCTGTGGAGAATAGAGCCTCTCAGGATCAGGTGAGACCAAATAAAATGTCACTAACATCACATCCACACATGACACAATCACTCTCACCTATTTCAATGGGATCTTGGTGGGTGTTTTATTTATGAACAGCATACTGTAGTTTTCTATTTAAACTTGTCCCTTTGCTCTCAGCTGCCACTACCAATTATTTGACAAAGCCTTAAAATATGCAATGTATGTCTCATCCTTTTCAATGTATTCCCCTTCTGTCTAGATTCCCTTTCTCCTTCTTACTGCTTTTTTATTACTTGGCCACCAACGTATTTTGCTTTCTAATAGTCTGCTAGCTCTAACCATTGCTGTCTGTCAGTCTGTTTATGTAAAAATGCTGCCGGTGCATCTGTTAAAGGATGTTGTTCGATCATTTTCTACACTGCATCTTCCATTTAAAATTTTGTTCCACTGAAATATTATTTACTTGCATTTAGATCTCATGTAAATCTAAGTACATTTACATTTTCCTAAAACAAACAGAGGATGTAACAATGTAAAAGGTCTGGAGGGTCGTAAAAGAATACATGAAAAATAATCACTTTCTGTGTTGGAGATCCTACAGGGATTTTTTTTATATCTTCATCTAAGTAGACAACATCTTCATCTCCTTAAATGCAAACAAACCAAAAAGCTAACGGTCAAACTCTGGACATATATCATGTGAATTGATCAAACTGTTTGCTTCATAAATTTCACGGTGCAGTGTTGAGAACCAGTTTCCAGTCAGGATAAAAGACTAAAGAGTAAAGCAAAGCTAACAAGTACAGCAGCAACCTAGCAGAATGTCTATAAAACTGCTACAACAATGATAACGTATGAATGCATATATGAAACCCCAAATGCAGACTATTTGTTCAATTATTGACTAAAACTAACGTTTTTAGGCAGAAAATCTGCGCTCTTTATTGTGAATAAAATGTGGTATGCTTCAGATGAACAAGGGTAATTAATGTTCTGTCATTTGATTAATAAAGACTTGGAAGAGAACCCTGAAAAAATATTCTTCTTATTGGTTTCATTTTTTTATTATTCTTGCCTGATTTTTTAAAAATGATTTACTTTTGATTATTAAATATTATTATGAAGTATGATTTTCATATTCAAGCCTCCAAAAAGTTGTTTTAAACTGAAGATATTCAGAAAAATGGCTTTCAATCCCATAATTTATCTTTATATGCGTGTAATTTCTATTATATTTATAAAGTTTCTCTTTCTTCAGCACAAATATACATGGCATTGTTGAATGTATTTGTTTGGATTACATAACCTACAAGATATCTCCAAGCACATGACGTATAATAAGCAGAGCCTTCATCTTTCAGTGCACACACCATGTTGATGTTCTGCTTAAACTGTAAAGGCAGAGATTACCAATCTTCCTCCAGAAATCATTGGATCTAGACTCCAAACTATGAGATACTTACACTTTTTTCACTTCACGTTCATTTAAAGGCTGAATTTACCTTAAGAGCATAAACACATGAAAATGACTTTGTCTTTAGCTGGAGCGGTAGCCATATCCGATGGGGGCAGTCCTTCCGATTACGCCATCTCTCTACTGGCCATTATCTGGCCTTGACTGAAGACCGTGGACTGGTCCTGCAGGACAGAGAGAAGTCTGACACCAAGGCCACTGCTTTCTGCTTTAGAGTCTCTAAGGTTAGTGTCTATGCTAATTCTTTTGTACAGATAGCTTTGTGTCCTTTCAGGTGGTTTTACCACCCCAAATCAACCCCAGGTGTTCATGTAAAAGCATGTTCTTTATTTGTTGAAATGAGAGATTAATCAAAATATATTCACACATGGCTTCATCATAGATTCCCAGGTGTGTTAATAAGAAAAAGGATCCCTACTTTAAATGAATCTTTTCCCTGCTGCTGAGTAAATAAATGTAAAAGCGTACACTCACGCTGACCAAGTCTGATTCAAGCTTCTTTTAGTTATTTTTTAAAGAAGAGGTGATATAAACTCAATATCACTTGGGTAATTTAGGATTATTAAAATTGTCCACTTTGCGTTCCTCCACATTTACTACGCAGAACTCTGCAGGTCTGTTTTTAACAGCTTGTGTTCCAAAAATAACACGTCTCTGCTAAAAATAACCCTGACAATACAAGATTAAGTCCTCAGCACTTTTGTTTTGTTTGCTTCCAATGTGATCATCAGTTTACTGCTTGTTGTGTAAGCAGATGCTGGCTATGAAACTGTTGAAGCAGGCACGGAAAGAGCTCAATGAGTCACCTTCATGAAGCCTCATAGTGTCCCCGTGGATATCCTTTTAACTGCAGAACGCAGAGTATTAAATGCTCCTTGGTCCCATAACGCTTATCTCCCATTCCTTATGACTTATCATACTCTTAACACAAATGTGTAATCATTCCCCACTTCAGTAATTGCTTCTGTAGAATCCTTGAAGTGTTTCTGAGGCCTCACACTTGTTTGGAAAATATACGTTTTTACTCTAGTATTTCAGCCCACCCTTCCTCCTTTATCCTCATCACCCTCTTCCAATCAGGTGCTGTATCTGAAAAGGTCAGCGCCTCACCGTGTTGAACATTGGCATTAATATGTTCCCTGCTACTTGCTGTCGACTGCAATCAGTTGAATCGCTTTGTCTCTGCTGTGCCTGAAAACTAGCAGAGCTAATGAGGCCAACGCCAACCAGGCTGCTAAAAGCACAGTCCTCAACCTGCTTTACTGATTATCACCTTATCCTTATATACATCTCAATTTTCTCCATTTATTTGCCTGTTTTTTGTGGTTCCTTCTCTTTTCTGTATACTGATGTGTGCACTTTTCAACTTGAACCCGACAGGAAAAAGGTGACACAGTCCCAAAGAGGGATATTGATGGAATGGGAGTGGCAGAGATCAAGTATGGAGACTCTGTCTGCTTCATCATGCATGTGGCAACAGGACTGTGGTTGTCGTACCAAGCTCCTGATGCCAAATCATCTCGTCTTGGTCCCCTGAAAAGAAGGGTAAATTTATAAAATAAAGCTTACTTTCTCCTAAAGCAAAGATCTTGAAGCTTCAAGTAGAAAATCACATCGATTTCCACCAGTAGCCCACATGTCCGCTTTACTTGATCCAGTCTTCCTACACAGACCTATGATTGGGTAAGAGCCTATTTGAATGTGATAATTATCCATATTAAGGGTGACAGTGTTGGGTGGGATAGGAGGGATTAGATCTACACACGAATGCTGCCCATCGTTGGGCCTGCCTCCAAAGGCATCAAACTGCAGCTCATGCCAGAGCCAGGCAGTCCCTGCAGCCTTGGACACAGGCCAATGCACCTGACATGTTGGAGTTGATGGTCAGTTTATTCTTAAATCCTTCTACTTCTGGGTAAAGCTGTTTGATTATTCAGGTTTTTTATATGCTTTAACTAAATGCAGAGTTATCCTTGGGTCATAAAATGTGTAATGTGCAAATCCCAAGTCAGTGTTTGTCCTGGCATAGGCCTGCCTACATTCTGAGGGCCACATGGATGATGGCCTCATCCTTCAGCTCTGCCAACATGAGGAGGCTCGGGCTGCGCGCATCATCCGAAACACCACATTCCTCTTCTCCAATTTCATCAAGTATGGACATGATTGCTTCTGCCTGTAGTAAACCAACAGGAAAAACACCTTTGTACATGCTACTGATTTAGTGTTTTTTCATTTTAACTGTGTTTTTAACCCAGGGCGCTGGACAATATTACAACGGGAGAGTCCACGGCAGTGGCGGGGTATGTTGAAGAGGTCCTGCAGACACTGAATGATCTAATTGAGTACTTCAAGCAGCCCGATTCAGAGCTGGAGCACGAGGAGAAACAGTGTCTGCTCCGTTCACTCATCAAACGTCAAGACCTCTTCAAAGAAGAGGTAACAGTGATGCACTGTTTGCTGTAGTACAACGATCTATTTATCCATCTGTCTAATCTATCTGAGGTCAAGCGTTTTTAAAAATGTTACATAAATTCCCATTAAAGCTTAGAAAAGTCCAATGTAATCACTTTATGACATTGTGTATTAGCTGTTTCCTAATGATGAATCAGAGTATAAAATGAATCAATATTTTTCTGCTCCACACTAATTGTAGCAGGATCACAGAAATGATGTGCTTCATCACACATTATGTTTGGAATCAGTTGATATAAATATATTTTGTCAGGGTATGCTGACCCTCCTGTCCAAGTGCATTGACCGGATGAACGTGTACAACAGCGCAGCCCATTTTGGCGAGGTGGCCGGGGAGGATGCGGGCGCAGCCTGGAAGGACATTCTCAACCTCCTCTATGAGCTTTTAGGTAACATGCAGCATTTATTTCTCCTCCTGTGACTTCACTGAATCCTTCCCCACACTTGCTGCTATTTTGGGTGATCTCATTGCATTACATCCCTCCTTAACTTACTTTTCTGCCACATTTAAAGTTTGTAACTTCTAATTGCCATGAGATATTTCTACTATTTACTTGTGACAAGCCAAAGGAGCAAAGAGAGGCGAAAGTTTTGGAAAAGTTTTGGCCTTACATCTAAGTTGCACCATGCAACTTGCACCATCACCAAGCATTGATCAAGATGGCGTCATTAAGCCATCACAGGTGCTGGCATCCCCCCATTCTTTCAGGGCTCGTAATATGTCATAAATTCTAATAGTTTTACATTTAACGTTTCATGGGCAATTTGTTTTCCTGTCATCAGAGCTTTCTCATCAACAGCATCTCCTCGGCTCACCTTGACTGTACTTATATTCATCATCACCTTTCCTGCAAGCCCTCCAACGCGAGCACACAAACACACACATTCCTGCAGCACACAAATACACTGCTTTGTGCACACTTCATCATTGCCTACAGAGTGATCACCCCCAAGGATGCAGAAGGTAGTTTGAGGAAGCTGATCTAGCGTGATGGATTGTTCAGGGCGTGGTTTGTTCTGACCTTTTTATCTCATATAAGCCAGATAATAAAAAAAAAAAACTAAAGACTTGGAATTGAAAAAGATGCTTATTTGTCCACGTTAATCATATATGTAGCCAGTTTTTGTGTTGAGTGGTGACAGCTGATGGTGAACGTCAGAAGATTTATGTACATTAGCGCCTCCCAGTAAAGGTTAAACCTACATCCATCTTGCATCCTGGATCATCTCAGAGGTCGCTCCAGCTTGTAAAATTCAGTAGCTCTGCCACTCTCTATCTTTGCTTTTCTTCCTTCGCTAATGTTCTCTTGCATTTCTTTGCTGAGTCAGCCCTGGTTAAAAATGACCAGTTTGGTGATGTTCAGTTGCTGGTGTGTGAAAGTAAAATGCAGTCGTCATGTGATGCCTCATGCTGAAGCTGGAGAAAACGTTTTGTGGCTTCTCAGCCTCAGGTCCTTGCTGAGCAATGGCTGCTCAGGAAATACGCATAATGAATATCAATGTGCAGGCTAAACTTTGAGACACACATAGTTTTAAGGTTCACAAACCTATCAAGAGTCGCTTTGGTCAATAAATAAAAAAAAGATTAGATAAAATTACCATGGATTGGTGGAGATCTGCACTGTTTAAGTTCTTATAGTTTGACAAGCAACAGTGTTTCATACGGTTGATCGGGTTAAATTGAAGAGGTTGGAAATACGTTTGAGCACTGCAGGAAATTCACTGCTGTTTCAAAATAAAAATGAGCAACATAAAAAACCCATTACTGGAGAGACTGGATTTGTTTGTAGAGATACAAAAGATTAGCAACTTATTTTAGGAAATCTGAACAAATGTTATTTCTGTCAAAGAGGAGTCGGTCTGTCTTATTATCGCTTACCGTTTATTACAAAACAAGGTCGGGGGGAACTGGAGCCAATCCCAGCTCACATCAGACAAGAGGGTGGGGTACACCCTGGACAGGTCGCCAGTCCATCACGACCATCTTTTTTATTTAATTTCATTTTATTTTATTATTTATTTTATTATTGTGGGATATGCATTTATCTCTAAAGATAAATAAAAGAATAAAGAAAACAGATAAAAGAAAAAAACAGCGAAAGTTCCCAACAACTTTTACAAGATATCGTAGTTAGAACTGGATTCAGAAAAAATGATGGGATCTTTGGGATTTCATCTCTGTAAAAGAACAAATTAAGATAAAATCATGCAACAAACACCACAATGTAGCAAAGTTCTGTGCATTATTATATAGAAATATAATATCCATAGAAAATAAACGTAGAATTACAGCATAGACTGTAAATCACTATATGACTGAAAATGAACTGCTTGGAAGAAGTCTACACGCAGAGTTTTTAGTAACGCCTCCATGGCAACATACAAAATTGGGGTTGTTTAGAGTTTATGTTTAAAACTATGCAAATTATCTCCTGTAAATTTATAAAGAGTCAATAAAAGCATAAGGTAAGGGCTGCAGATCTAAGCAATATAAACAATTATAATTTGAAAACACTCTCCCTGTGTTGTACTACGAACACAGCCTGCTAATGTAATCGTGATAAGAAGGTTGAAATTTGTGCAGCTCAGAGCACCATCTCTGTCTCTAACAATTTCACATTGTTCTGCAAACTTATCCTTGACCACGTGTTTCTGTAGTCACGTGTTCCCGTTCAATCGTAGCTTTTCTGAAAGGCCAGATTATGAGGCTACACACCCATCAGTATTCACTTTGACAGAAAGTGCAGTTAAATAGATTAATGGAAATCATCGTGTCCCTGAATTCAAATGACTAGAAATGAGACAGCAGAGTATTAAAGAGGCTTCTTAATGTCTGCAGAGGACGTTCAGGAAGGGAGCAGTATGCAACATTTAATAGAACCACAAGTCTTGCTTCTCCTCCTTCTTACTTGTGCATTTTGAATCAGATTTTACATGAATTCTTTTGAAAATAACTTCTGAAAACTTTTTGTTTAGCGGTTCTGATCCGTGGAAACAGAAACAACTGCACCCAGTTTTCCCGGAAGTTGGATTGGCTGGTCAGCAAACTGGAGAGACTGGAATCTTCAACAGGTAAAAGGGAAACACGTTTTCTTCTGATGCACAACACCTCAACATAACAAGACCTGTCATCTACGTTAATATGCGGTCTGGTATTGTCCTGTAGGAATCCTGGAAGTCCTCCACTCCATCTTGGTAGAAAGCCCAGAAGCTCTGAACATAATCCAGAGGGGACACATTAAATCCATCATCTCTCTGCTCTACAAGCACGGACGCAACCACAAGGTGGGTTGCATTCAAACCTTGTCAAACTTTATATTTTGCACTGGTTAAATAAAAAGATTAGCATTTACCTGAACTCTGAAATCCTTTTCTCTTGCTTCTTTTCTTTATAATGAGACCAAACCCTGTGACAGTACACAGACATTTAAGCCTGAGGCAGAATTTATCAGCCTTTGCATAATGTATCAACGTCTTCTAGCTAAATGTCAAGCTAACAAGCTGAAATAAAACACCTAAACTATCTTTGTTAGGGTGCATGTTTGACATTCCGGCGTTGTTTTGCATGCTGTGTTTAAATGTCAGCATCTTCTAATATTTGCGGTGTAAATTTTACCAGACATGAAAGGGCATCCTCATAAACAACAGCTGGTGATCATGAGTGGAAGGAAGACCACTTGAGTCCTGCTGCCTTCAGGGCTATTTATGCAGTGTTGACATGCTACAAATTTTGCAGCTAACAAAGAGTCCTACTAAATTATTTTAATGTAGATCTTTTAGCAGATGAACAATATGTATATTTTGGTATTTGAGTGTGTAGAGGGAGACCTAGCTAGCTAGCTTGTTAGCATTATTGTCATTGAACCAGCGTCCCGGCACAAGGAGATTGTTTTACTGTACAAGACTGAGTTACATTTACACAAACAGAAATAATGCATTAACAAAGTGTGATCTTGTGTTGCACTCTGTCAGATCCTGGATGTCCTGTGCTCTCTCTGTGTCTGCAATGGGGTTGCAGTGAGAGCCAATCAGAATCTGATCTGTGACAATCTGCTTCCAAAAAGAGACCTATTGCTTCAGACCCGACTGGTTAACGATGTTCAAAGGTAAACGAAGGAAAGTGTTTAAAGTTTTCTGATTGTTCTGCTCCCTGAATCTGACAGACACACCACTCTTTCCTCTACATTTAATAAAAAAAAAAGGTTTTGGACAATGATAACAGGCTTGTCTCTGCTTTTAACTCCAGTATGAGACCAAACATCTTCCTTGGTGTTGCTGAAGGTTCAGCCCAGTACAAGAAGTGGTACTTTGAGCTAGTCATTGACCAAGTGGACCACTTTGTAACCGGGGAGCCGACCCACCTAAGGGTAGGCTGGGCCAACACGAAAGGCTATGCTCCGTACCCTGGTGGAGGAGAAGGGTGGGGAGGCAACGGTGTAGGAGATGACTTGTACTCCTACAGCTTTGATGGACTCCATCTATGGTCAGGTGAGAATCCCAGCTTGGATTTCATCATAGATGTAATTTATCTAAGTTCATTTTATTTATTTATTTTTTCTCATCATCCATATATAATTTAGCATTTGAAGTTTGCAATGAGCACAAATATTATTCCAATTTTTGTTTAATTGTTCCAATTGTCTTTATATACTTTCGGCAAACAAAAAAACAGGTTTTTTATCTTTTACCTTTATAAAAACATAATCTTTTATGGGTGACTTGTGAAGACTGCATCTGTGTTTTTCTGTTTTGGTCTCTCCCACATGGGTCAAATTTCAGAGAAGTTAAAACTGCTACGTGATTAACATCAGGCTATAAATCTTGGATCATTCAATCACATCAACCTTTCTGAGTTTGTTGAGTATTAATAACTGACAGTTTTTGATGCAGTCTTGAGAGATCAAAGTTTTTGTTTCCACTAGCAACTACTAAGCCAACATCACACTACCGGATTTTGATCTTTTCTATTACAATTGCGGCACCCGCAGTGTGGGTGGGTCACCATAGCAAGTGAGTTTGATTAAGTAATTTGTTTTCAACATACATGGCACAACAATGGAGGACGTGGAGATAGCATTCAATAAAGGCTAAGGTAAGAGTTTGAACTGCTAGGAATTTTACTATGAGTTACAAACATTAAAGGACATATATATTGTGTTTAAATCCTTCCTTTTAACATGTAAATAATTAATTTTTTGTAAGTAAAACCGCAATGCTTTGGTCACACACACACCTTATAACCCTGTTCTGAGGTGCGTCTTCAGAGCGACTTGTTTTGGTTCCGTCTCTTTAAATGTAAATGAAGCATGGTAAGCCCCACCCCCTCCAGGTCACAGGAAGTTCAACTCTACCCTGTTCCGCCATGTTTGTAGCTTGATAGCAGCAATACGCTAATCTCCCACCAGAGAAACATTTTATTGGTAAGTTTGCTATAAATGTCAACGTATCAGATTCACAAATTTGATTACCTGGAAGTCCTTATTTGGCAGACCCTCAGCAAATACTGTGAAAAATAGTTTAAAAAAATGTGATAGAGAAAATTAAACGGACTGAAAAATATGTGCTGTATAAGACCATTCATAACAAACAGTGTTCTGGAAGCTTTTTGGTCTGACAGACTTTGAATAAAGCGGGGACCTGATCACTCTAAGTTAGTTTTTACAGTGAAACACAAACAACACAGTAATGAAACTCAGCTTTTTTTGCCTCTACCTGACAGACCTCTTGATTAAATCTCCTGAAAAGGCCTAGACCTTCCCTAATGATTTTGTAATGCATGCCTTTCCTCAAATTGTATAACTGAAGAGCTTTTTAATCTTGATAAGGGCTTAGAAGTATTCTGCGATTTGGATACGTCAGGACTTTAATCCTATTTCCTCAAGTCTCTCTGCTTGCGACCAAACATCTTTTTGACGTCTTTTCACCTTCAAATCTACTAAAAGACCCTTCACTTTCTCCACATTCGTGTCATGTCATTTCTTTTAAAGCATACATCACAGATCTCCCACTCTGCTCCTCTTTTCCCCAATCTGCCCTTCATTCACAATGACTTTATCCCTGCTCTATGTATGTCCTCCGGTGATGTCTAGGTCGAATCCCAAGGGCCGTGGCCTCCATTAACCAGCACCTGCTGAACTCGGACGATGTGGTTAGCTGCTGTCTGGATTTGAGCACTCCCAGCATGTCTTTCAGGATCAACGGACAGCCTGTCCAGGGCATGTTCGAGGACTTCAACATCGATGGATTCTTCTTCCCTGTTGTCAGCTTCTCTGCAGGTGTCAAGTAAGGCCTCATGTATTGTGACAAAATGTAATGAACAAATGTTTATTGTTGTTGCTAAATTTTGCAGAGGGATGAGTTTTTACATGGGTGAAATGAGGATAAATAATAATTATTGTTTATATCGGAACACCTGGGAATCTAAAACGTGACAAGGTTTTCCACATTAATCAGGCATTTATGTGTAACTCTCTTGCTTTGGGATATTTGCTGAGCCCTCTTTTTCCATATTGTTTTGCCTCACCATCGTTTCCTGACAAATAATGGCAAAATTAAGGCTATTTAGTGGATTTTCAATTATGGGCCCTAAGGGAATTAAGATTGCAGTGTTTTAAAACAGAAATCTATTTATGGTGGACACTTTTATGACTTCACATAAAGGAAATGTCTGCTTTTTGTTGCTTGTATTGCAGCCCCAGTTTTATGTAGTAATAAGTTTAGAGATCTGCAGGACAAGACTGTGTGCGAGTGAAAATAAAATAGCGTTTTTGTTTTAAGTTACCTAAACATCCAAAATGTTAAATTGTAGCATCCTGTGCTATTTAATTTCTCATCTCAGAGCGCGTTTCCTGTTGGGTGGTCGCCACGGAGACTTCAAGTTCTTGCCGCCTGCCGGTTACTCTCCATGCTACGAAGCACTGCTGCCCAAGGAGAAAATGCATGTAGAGCCTGTGAAGGAGTATAAAAGGGACCACGATGGGGTTCGTGATCTGTTGGGAACCACCCAGTTCCTCTCCCAGGCCTCCTTCATTCCCACTCCTGTTGACACCACCCAGGTGAGGCGTTAAACTCACATCTGTGAAGTATGGCTTTAGGTGCAGACAGGTTTGTGGCTGTAAGGTAAATTTATTTAAAGATCAATGGAGGCTGCAGCATCAGAGGCAGGGAGTCAGACCAACAAAGAGGTTTGATTCTGAGTTGGGGACTACTTCAGTGCTCCTAATATTGTACACCCTCTGACCTATAAACTGTGTAGACAACATAGTATCATAAATCATAAGCTGAATGCATTACATGTAAAATGCATTTAATACAGGAGAGATGTTTCTGGTTCATTGCTCTCAGATATCTTCCTTTAAAAAAACCTTAATCTTTATTGAATATGTTTAGACTAAACTGTTTTTCTGTTGTCGTTATTTGCTAAAAGGAAACAAAATATACTGTGTATTCTGAGGTCTGAAGCGTAACTCCCACAGGCTGACTTTGCTTCCTCACTTTACCAAATCTGGAAAGCTGCATCAACAGGAGGAAAAAATAAATGAAGAAGCTCATTTTAACACCGCTTACAATTAATTATTAAGCTTCTCTCTGTGCAGATTGTTCTTCCTCCTCATCTGGAAAATATCCGTGACAAGCTGGCAGAAAACATCCATGAACTTTGGGGGATGAACAAGATTGAACTTGGCTGGACTTTTGGCAAGGTAAAACTATAATCCACAGTGATGCCGCAGCCGTGGCTAAACTTAAAATAAAAATGCTGCTGGTACAATTGGAATCGATGAAGATGAGCTCATTTAACATTAAAATGCTTGATTATGGCTCATTAATTTTTAAATTTCTGTTCTTTGAACTAAATGCCATGGCTACTGACCAATGACCTGTTAATGCATTTTGAAATTAAAGTATTCATTAGTCTTTTAAGCCTGTCAAAGAGGAGAATAAAGGAAACCAGTAAAGCTGTTTGCTTTAAAATTGTTTTTTTTTCTTCCAAAAACCGGGACTGCCTGCACTACAATTTTGTCCCAATTGGTAAAACGATGCTACATCTGAAAAGATGGGCAATTTTCTGCTGTTAACTGTAAATTTCAGTAGAAAAAAATCTTCTTGTAACAAGCAAGAAAATGCTCCATTTAAATGAAAGTAGAGAAAACGCTGATGCTTAGCCCTCATTTCTCTCTCTTCCCTTTGAGTTATTTTTGTGGATTTCTTTTGTCCTGTATGTATATGTATAATCAGGTATTGTACCTGGAGATTATTTATGCATGTTCTTCACATTCTTTTTTATTAACTATAAAGCATCAAACCACAGTCATAATAAAAAGCTTCACTTTTGCTTTAATCTTCCACCTTTTTGAGTGGTGAGTTATGATCAAAATACCTAAGTATTATTGTTAATACTGCTTGGATCTAAATAAACCCTTCAAAACAAAGTTTAGACAGCCTTATAACAACAACTGTTTACTAAAAGGCAGAGAAGTTTTATTTAAGAAGTCAAGCAATATTTCATTGACCGATATCTGACAAAAACGTTGTTTTTTTTTCGTTTGAACAATGTTAGCTATTGGTGAAGTCCCTTCGGGAGGCTTCTCTAAGCTAAGACTCGCATTCATTTACCTTACTGTAATTTACACCAATTGTTTAAATGTTTATTATGCTATTCACATTTCTATATAGTATCTGAAAACAATTTTTTCACACACCTCTTATCTGACATCCACTCCTACTGTTCACTGCAAAGTTGCCCATTAGAAGTCTGAATACATAGTGCGTCTTTTATACTGATGCGTTTATCATACAGTAATATTCCACTGAGGCTGTTACCACATACTCCTTTAACAAACTTAATGAGTGTTTCACCTTCCAAGAAAATGACATCCACATTAATTAAGACAGGAAAAGCTCCTTACAGGGTTTAACACAGGTTTTAAAGCCACCCAAGGACGACATTAGTGTTAAATTTAGGTGTAATCAAGCAGGGTAATGGTAAAGCAGAATGCATTCATTGTTATTAAGCATCTTTACTTGCTTTCACTTTTTATTATTCATTCTTTGTAAGGATTGCAGCCCTATCCCAGTGTTCATCACACAGTTCTTGTTTTCTCCTCAGGTCCGTGATGACAACAAGAGGCAGCACCCTTGCCTTGTGGATTTCGCCAAGCTGCCTGAAACTGAAAGAAACTACAATGTGCAGATGTCTAGTGAAACAATTAAGTAAGGCTAAGCAGGTTGTCGAATAAATCCAATTTCTCATTTATGCAACTGCTGTTGCAGCTTCCCACAGAATACTGAGCAAGACCAGATTGTGACGAAGATTAAAGCAGTTCATGTAATGACTTTCATCTGTTTAGAGAGTTCCATTATTGATTTCTTGGTAATACCGGTTTCAATGGCTGTTTGAGCCAATAACTCACTATAAAAACATTAGGCTTGGCTCAATAGAGCAACCTTTTTTTTTTTTTACAGTGAGCTTAAGTTATAGTATCCAGCTTGTCAATTAGATGATGCTGTAGCCCGTAATGCAGTTTCATCCACACAGTCAGAGCTAAGTTCTGCTCATTCTGATTGTATCGATTGAGATTTCTTGATGTCCGATGGGCTGTGGCTGCAGGTTGAAGCTTTTTTATCTGACAAAATGTAATGAGGCATGAAAAGTTCTCTCTAAAGAGTTTATTTCTACTCTAGTTTCACTTTTTGCTTTTGTCCTCAGAACCCTGTTGGCACTGGGGTGCCATGTAGCCCAGGTTAATGTTCATGCTGAAGAAGATCTGAAGAAAATCAAGTTACCCAAAGAGTAAATTGTCTTTTTAATTCAGTATATTCTTATAGCTTTAGTTTATCTGCTTAAAGATCTGTTGTTAAAGTCAACTTGATGTCTTGTCTTCATGTATTGTCTTCAGTTACATGATGTCTAATGGATATAAGCCTGCGCCACTGGAACTCTCTGATGTGAAGCTGACACAGGGGCAAGAGGTTCTAGTTGATAAACTGGCTGAAAATGCACACAATGTGTGGGCCAAAGACAGAATTAAACAAGGATGGACCTATGGAATCCAGCAGGTACAAGTTATCTTGTGTTAATAACAAATACACTAGATTTAGATGTGAAAGAGTTTCTAAGTTGTAGAGGACACAAGATGAGGTGTCCGTTATTACAGTTTTATGGCATCAGAGGCTGTTATGAAGTCCATAGTTTTAAGTCGCAGGGTCCTCTAACATCTCAATAAGTAACCAACCTGTTGGTAACCTGCCAAAAGAGACAAATATACCATAATTCAGATACATTTGGATACGATCAATGTCTAGATGGTTTAAATAGGCCTACAACAAAAATAATCAATGTCGATGTATTGAGGCAAAAACCCTCCAGTGAATAAATCTCAACTGGCAGTTATATAACATGACTGGAAAATGGTGAATATATTTTTAAAAGGTAGTTTTAGTAAAAAAGTACAGAATGATGTAGAAATTGAGGGGGCGGTAAATCTATTGCCTCTGCACGTCAGAGGATAAAAACCTGTAGGGTAAACTCAGTGCTGAATATTAAATACTCAGTTAGTTAGTCATTTTTTGGTACAGATAGCTCAGGCAATAGGGTGGATACTCATGTTTTTAAGGTTAACACATCATTTGCCAGTTTATATCTCAGCGTGAACAAAAATCTGCTAAATGACAATATAAAAAATGTAATGCAGAATTGTCTGTAGCAAATTTTTGCACCCAGATAACAAAAAATATGTTAAATTTTTGGCACACATCTTAATTTTTATTGTTACATGTGTTTAGCAATAAATCTCAGCTGACTTGGGGTGAAGGCTGCCTTAGTTCAGCTGTTTATGAACAACTCTTCTTCTACATGTCGACCACTCAGTTCTCACTGGGTTTGGTTACATTATGTTATTTATTAATTAATAATCCAAAGGTAAATGATTCCAAATTAAACTATTCTTCTTCAAGTTCATATGAAAATATTCATTCTGGATTTATATACACTCTTCATTTCCCTGACATTGAACGTGACATGCATTTGTATACCGGAAAAGGAAAAAAAAAACCTCCTGCTTCCCGTAACAATATTTTTGAAGAACTAGCTCGAGCATACTAAACTTTTTTCAGCAATTAAAGTGAAGAAAAATCGTGGCTGTGTCTCAATACTTCAGTGCACTGGAATATGCCAATGCGTAATATATGCGTAATGCCAATTTAAAAGCACTTAATGTGCGCGAGGTAACGTTAGTGAGCTGATTAAGACGCCATGGTATCGAAGTCGGGTCTTGGGAGACAGACTGCGCATGTGCGTTATTGCAGCGGGAAAAGGTAACGAGCATGCTCAGAACGACCGGAATTAAAAGGAAGGAAAGTAGGTTTACGTTATACAGGAAGAATTTAATTTTCTTTTAAATGTAATTTTTGTATGGAGGTATGTGTTTCTTCATCTCTTTAAAGTGGAATTAACTTTATTTGTAGAGAAAGAGGAATTAAAACTAAGCCTCTGGTGTTATAGTGGTGGCACATTCTGCACTTCATCTAAGATCAACTCATGACATTATGGTCGTGTCTAGCTTGTATAGCTCTTGCAATGCTAAAACTGAGTCACAAGTGCCAAAAGACTCCCAGAATAGACACGAAATGTTTGTCTACACAAGATTTTAAGCTGATTCAAAGCATTCAAAGCAAACCATGACATGTATATTAAAAAAATACATTTTTAGATTACCATTATTATTGTCTGACGATATTAAGTCTTTTAATACATTAATATCCAATTTTCTGGAAACTTTTGTAAATGTAATCCCATTTTAACTTTCCTAAATGACTTGCTTAATTCCTTAACTGATTCCTTTGTTTTAGGATTTGAAGAGTAGACGTAATCCTCGCCTGGTACCATATGCTTTACTGGACGAACGAACTAAGAAGTCTAACAGAGACAGTTTAAGAGAGGCCATCAGGACTATGGTTGGATATGGATATGATATTGATCCCCCAGACCAGGAGGGTGAGGCTGTTTGCTGTAACTCGTATATGATTTACATTCTCATTTAGACAGGGGAAAAAAACAAAGCCACATTCGGTGTAAGTGAAACACCTGGATGCAATCGACACCTGAATAATTGGTGTCATTATCTTCAAGCTCAGCTTCCAGCTTTCATTTAGCCATTTTATTTTACTTCAAGTATTTAATACTTCTTTCTAAAACACATCCTCAGTTTTGTTTCTTTCTCTGGCCACAGTAGTACATGTGTCGGACAATCAGAGCATCGAGACCATCCGCTTGTTCCGTGTGGAGCAGACATACGCTGTGAAGACAGGAAAGTGGTACTTTGAGTTTGAAGCCCTGAGTGGAGGGGACATGAGGGTTGGCTGGGCCAGACCTGGGTGCAGGCCTGATGTGGAGCTGGGACTTGATGACCAAGCCTATGTCTTTGATGGATACAGGGTAAAAATAATATTTGCTTCATTTCAAACATGAATATATGTTTACATATTTGATTTGTTTTATTTTTCTTGCACAAAAACCCGAAAGATTTAGGATAATTTAGATGAGATGTTTTTGGAACTAAATGTAATTATCCCTGAGGTAGTCCTCCCAAAGAAATCAATAAAGTTATGTCAAAGTGAACCATGCATAATTTTTTTTAGGGTCGTCGGATGCACGCAGGTAGCCGTTACTTCGGACAACCATGGAAAAAGGGTGACGTGGTTGGGTGCATGATCAACATGGAGGACAAATCTATGATTTTCACCCTGAATGGAGAGCTGCTGATCACCAGCAAGGGTTCTGAGCTTGGTTTTGCAGACTTTGAGACAGAAGATGGTAAGGGTCCTAGATTCAATTTTATCTAACTTCTTCAATCTTAAAATGTTCCTTCTGTTTTCTCCTTGTTACTTTTAGGCTTAGAGGAAACAAACCCATCTAACAAACAAAGATAGATAGATAGAAAAAACTTTATTAATCTCCAAGGGAGAAATTCAGGTGTCCGGCAGCACACACACAGACTTGCACAAACACACTTAAATAACAATAAAAAGCAATAAATATTAAAATATTACTATCAATAGTATAGCAATACAGTTCTTGTCATACAAGATTAGATGCAAATGATTTTTTTTAACAAATTTACAAAGAAATTTTTGCCCTGCTTAAGATAACATCTACCTTTTGTCTTTCTATAGCTGCTAAACACAGACCACTAATCATTTCTATTAACTCATAACCATCAGATCTGCTAATATAATTTGCAAACCCTCAGGTTTCATCCCGGTGTGCAGCCTTGGCATGTCTCAGATCGGTCGTATGAATCTGGGCAAAGACGCCAGCACCTTTAAGTACTACACCATGTGTGGTCTCCAGGAAGGTTTTGAGCCCTTCGCTGTCAACATGAACAGAGAGATCACCATGTGGTTCAGCAAGCGCCTACCTACATTTTTCAATGTACCCCAGGATCACATGCATATTGAGGTAGAGAAGTGTCTTATTGCTTTTCAGCATCGCCCATTAAAACTAATATCCTGCTGAGGTGCTCTGTCAGTCCTTGTGTCATTGGCAGCGTAACTGGTGTCCTTTTTGGGTCTTGATAGGCTCCTTCTGCCTGTTAACTCTGCAGGTGACAAGGATTGATGGAACAGTAGACAGCCCTCCCTGCCTTAAGGTCACCCATAAGACATTTGGCACCCAGAATAGCAACAATGACATGGTGTACTGCAGACTGAGCATGCCTGTGGAGTTCTACTCTGCAGACCGGATACTGGATGAATCACTGAAACTCAGGTTAGGCACTCAGTTCTGTCATTGTGACTTGTTTAGTTCAATGCATCTATATCTGAAATACTTGCAAAAAAGCACATGCAATGTTTTTTTTCTCTTTACAACCTGTTTGTGTTTTTACAGCCATCCTCCAAAAGAAGATGGAAGTGTTGATTATGGGAGCATCACAACTGTAAGTCCAAGTTCATCCTCAAAGATCCATGTAATATATCACCTTGGTTTTCATTAGGAGTAATGTATTTCACCATTTCTTACATTCCTAGTACTACCACTCTGTGAGAGTGTTTGCTGGACAGGACCCTGCTTCTGTATGGGTGGGATGGGTGACCCCTGACTATCACTACTACAGCAAGAACTTCGGTCTCAGCAAGACGCAAACAGTTACTGTCACCCTTGGAGATGAGAGGGGCCGGGTCCATGAGAGGTGTGCTTCTAGCATTTTAATATCACGAGTTTGTATCAAATTCTCCAAAGACTGAAGCCCTTAAGCACACTTGATATCATTTTGTTTTTTTTAGTGCTCTGCATTTATTTTTATTTGCTTTTGTGAGTCCTCAAAAGTAGTTCTCATAAAGTTGAATGGATGTGAAAGAAAAAGTGGAAAATGTTGCAATAGGATTACATTTTGTGAATGCATTCAATTCAAACTATACAAGGATTAAAAAACTATCTCCAAAATGGTAAAAATAATATATGATCAGAAGCATTTTTAAACATTAAATTACTGATAATGAACACAAAATCACACACATAAATCTAACAAAATTCTTTGGTAAAGACAAAAATTTAGATTTGCAAGTTAAGTATTGCTCCCTTCTTTGATGGAGCTGTTACAGTATTTCATGCATGCAGTAATCCCAATAGTCTATTACATCACAGCACCCATGAGGCTGGTCTCCTCATGCCAGCATAATATTCATTAAAGAGCAGTGACTGCTTATGTAATCGGGTTTGTCCAAGCTGCTGAAGATGGACTTAAGCATTGTGAATTTTTGTATCATCATTAGAAATTATTCCATATTTGTATTCTCTAAATTGCATTATAAACATGTCACTAAGGTATCTAAGTTTTTTTGTGAGACAGAAGTTAGCTTGTTACCTGCTTCTTCTTCAGAAGCGTCATGTGATAGTTTTTCCAGACTTATCACAACACTATCTGAGCAGCTGATAAAGACACATCACAACCCCTTCACAATCCTCAGGAGTTGCATCTGGACCCTATTTCCCTGAAAATATATCTATTGATTATCTGTAGTACTACAAATAGCTGACCACCAGCTACAGTGCTTTGGGCATGCAATGCTCCGTGGCTGTTAATCAGTTGAGGAGTCACCTTTTTGTCTCTGCTGTCAGCTTTAATGGATCTGTCCAGGTTTTTCATTGACCTGCTCAGTAGGTGACTTCAGCAGGAATTTAGCTGTGACCTTAGCTGAGCTCTTAAAATAGTCTAAAATTAGGTGTTTTTGCTGCACTGTATCTCTCCAATTAACATTGTTTGTGTTGTAGACCCCGATAAAGCTCTATGTCCAATTTAAAAAGTCCAATTTATCTGGCAATTTTTGTATCCTCTTGTTATTCTCTAATATTACAATAAGGGTACATGCTGTAATATTTCTGTATGTTTTTCTGCATGCCGAAACTAGACTTTTTAATCAGCCTGTTGCCTTGTTTGATGCTGGCTTGTCAGTTCTTTGGTTAAAAAAAAACAAAGACATATTGATTTATCTGTTAACGGCTGCTTTCCATTCCTACTCAGTATTCAGGTGGGTAAATTAGGATGAGAGCTTCTGTGCAAACCAGAATGAATATGAATAAGGTAGAAGTCTCAAGTGGACTCGGATCGATTATTCTTGACATAATGAAAATGTATTAGTTTCACTTGTCCTCCTATTTGCATTCTCTTGTATTTACAGCAGAAGCGCTGAACTGGTATTCTGTGTTTCTGCGACAGTGTGCAGAGGAGTAACTGCTACATGGTGTGTGCAGCAGACGCAGTCGGCCCGTCAGCCTCCAGCCGCTCCAATTCTGACCTGGAGATTGGTTGCCTGATTGACCTGGCAACTGGCCTTGTCTCCTTCACTGCCAACGGGAAGGAACTGCCCGAGGCCACCTCAATAGTGAGTTTCAGGAAGCGCTCCAGGGCAGCTTCATCCAAACAATGTTATAAACATTGTTTTATAGATATAAACAGGTTTTTTCATTGGGTATTTTCATCATCCAGCCATCCTGTCCATCCTAAATACAAAACAAACAGGTTGCATACTGCTTAAATTTAGATATCCATGTTGACACCAAGCATTTGTAACATTGTCCTGCATTTTGCATTTTTTATACTAGCATCAAAACAAATATCTGTAATTCTTGTGCCACTTTGTGGATCTCCAGGTCCAACCATTGTGCAACTAAAAAGATGTTGTAGTGCTCCTGTTATTCACATCATTCCCCTTTTAATCTGTTTTGCTCTTCTATTCTGCTTTCTCTTTTTTTATTGCTTGATTTAGTTGTGAACTGGCTCTTTCAACAAAGCACCTCTGCAGGAAATCATATAGGTTTAAAGTTTAAAAGCCTTTGTCCTATTATCATATCAAAGCTCCGCTTTTGTTCTCTCATTATTAGTCGGTGTTGGTTTTCATCAATGCACCCAGTAATTCTCCCTGAATCTCAGATATGCAACTCTAGCTCACAAAAGATTTAAATATTAAAAAAAAAAAGCTCTGTATTTTTGGATAATTTGACTTTGTTTGTTTTCAGGTGGAGCCCAATACCAAGCTTTTCCCAGCTGTGTTTGTTCGTCCGACCAGTTCAAACCTCTTTCAGTTTGAATTTGTCAAGATAAAGGTTTGTTTTATTCTAATAGACGGACACAGTTTGAATTTATGCAATGTCCTTTCAATCCCCTTACAATAATCATTAGGTTGTATATGATATAAAGCAATTTGACAAGTGATGCACTAATCCCTTCATTTGATTCCAGGATGCCATGCCTCTGTCGTCAGCAATATTCAAGAGCGAGCACAGGAACCCGGTGCCGGAGTGTCCACCAAGAGTGGATGTGCAGACCATTGTAGCTGTGCTGTGGAGCCGTATGCCAAATGCCTTTCTTAATGTGGAGACAGCCCGTGTCAGTGAAAGACATGGTTGGGTGGTCCAGTGTCTGGAGCCTTTGCAGATTATGGCTGTGCATATACCTGAAGAGAACAGGTAAATAAAAACCATCATCTGCGGAATGTAAATAGTTTATTTATTAACGTAGGAGTCCTGAGCTGTTTACATTTTAACTCCAAATAAGTTTGAAGGAATCCTGGAGTTATATGCAGCTTCTGTGGAGACATTTGTCAGCTTGAATGCATGTAGACGGGACATTTTTCTTTTCCTTTTTTTAGAGGAAACAGTAGAAGACTGTTTTTTCACAAAACCCTTGCATGTATGACATGGTGAGTTAAATATGAGATAAAACTAATTAACCTATAGGTAAATGTTCTGTAATAAGAACACATGCCAGTAGATAGAGTCTTAGTTATTTCTTTTTTTTACCAAATCATGTTTCCTCCTCCTCTATTTTTTTTCCTGCAGTCAGCTGAAATCAGAAAATCAAATAAGTCTGAAATTGTAGAGGATCATCCAATCTTATAGAGTCAGCTGAAGATGTGAGAGAATAAGCTTCTAAAGAAAGAAATGCAAAACATCTGAACACACCTTCTCCCAAATGCAGAGAGAACAATTTATCTTTGTTTTCCCCAAATAAATGTGTTTTTTATTATTCTTTTTACGTTTTATTCCTTCAGGTGTTTGGACATCCTGGAGTTATCAGAGCACGAAGACCTGAGGAAGTTCCACTACCACACCCTGAAGCTGTACTGCGCCCTCTGTGCTCTGGGAAACACTCGTGTAGCTCATGCTCTTTGCAGCCATTTGGACCAATCACAGCTTCTCTATACCATCGATAACCAGTACCTCTCTGGTATGCTGAGGGAAGGCTTTTATAATGTCCTCATCAGGTGGGTTTCCTATTTTGTGCTTCTTTTTTTTCTTTATCTTCAGCATGGTTCTATTTGGAAAAATATTATGACTTTTGTTGCTAAACTGGCTTTGTTGTTGCTGAAGGTTTTATTTAAAAAGGTTGATAACTTGGCAGCTCCAGCTCAGCTGTTAAATGCAAAGTCATGTGTTGATCAAAACCTGTCTTACCTCCCACAGATGTGTTGATTTTGAGTAACTGGGGTATAAAATCTTACCCATTGCACATTTATACTGCTTAGTGCTGACTTTAACCACCAGATGAATACTGGTGTTAAACTATTTATTATTTCCAGTATCCATCTTGAGACGGCGAAGGAGGCTCGCTTAATGATGAACAATGAGTTTATTATCCCTGTGACGGACGAGACACGCTCCATCAAACTGTTCCCAGATGAGTCCAAGCAGCATTCGCTCCCTGGTGTGGGCCTGAGCACCTCCCTAAAGCCTCGAGTTAACTTTTCCCCTGTGGGCACCATCAGCACCAAACGCCACCAGTTCCTCTATAGCCCACAAATCCCACTGGGCATCCTAAAGGAAAAAGCCATCAGCATGCTCACAGAGGCTGTTCAGGGTGGAGGGTGCCACATCCGAGATCCAGTTGGTGGGAGTTTAGAGTACCAATTTGTCCCCATCCTGAAGCTTATCGGAACACTGCTCATCATGGGAGTCCTGACCAGCGAAGAGGTCCGGCTGATCCTCCTTCTGATCGACCCCAATGTGTTTGGGGAGAGCAAAGAAGGGGAGGAAGTGAAGGGGGATGAGGTGGCTGTGCCGGGGGAGAAGGAAGAGGTGAGCAAAAATGAGGAAAAAGCTGTGGAAGCAGGAGAGGAGGAAACCAAGGAGAGCAAATCCCCTGCAAAAGGACTGCTGGAGAAGTCACTGCCTGAATCTGTCAAACACCAGGTGATGAAAAGCCTCATAAAGAAATGCCCATTTTAACTTCAGTGAGCAAGACTGATGATTTAAAATCATTGCATGAAACTAATTCCATACATTTTCACGTCAGGGTTTTAATGAGTTTTTAATTTTTCTTGTCTTATTTGCCTTTTATTGATTTGGTTCACTAGTTCGTCATTTGTCAGCATCTCAGTGCTTTTATCATTTTTCTTCTGGCTGCATGAGTGAAGGAAGTAGTGGCTGAATACTAATTTACTTCTCAGGGACAAAAGTCACAGCTAAATATATTTTATTAAAGAATAATAGAGATAGTGGAAGATATTCTCCAGAAAGTGACAATAAAATGCTGCATTTCTCTTCCTATGAATTTCAAAACCTTTCATGTTTGTATCTTTATCTCGGCTGGATTTTGAAATGTTCTGATTTCCAGATGTGTGAGCTGCTGCACTATTTCTGCGACTGCGAGTTGAGGCACCGCATCGAAGCCATCGTCTCTTTCTCAGACAGATTTGTCTCCAAGCTGCAGTACAATCAGAAGTTCCGCTATAACGAGCTAATGCTAGCTCTCAACATGTCTGCCGCCGTCACTGCCAAGAAGACCAAAGAGTTTCGTTCTCCCCCACAGGAGCAGGTACAGAGGTGGAGTTTGGCCGCTTTGGGAACCAGTTTACATTTTGTTTAAGAAACTACAACAATAGAAGTGTGTGTGTTGGTGAAAGGGACGTGATGTAATAATGCTTTTTGTGGTCAATGTGACTAGAAATGTGCTAAGTTTGGTTCATTTAGGCAGATATGGAACAGGGATATGTTTTTTTTCTTGGTCCTGTTGTCCATTTTAGTCTAGAGAGCTCTTTTACATTACTGGGATTCCCAAAGGATAGTTTGTGGTTATATTTGTATGCAGTTAAGTGGTTTAAGAGCAAAGTGTTTTTACTGGTCCCAGAGAGGAAATTTGTACGAGGTATGTTCCATATTGTGAATATTAGGATTGGAGGTGACTTTGGACAACTGAATTTTTCACAAATTGACTTTTGATGTGGCCCTGTGATGGACTGACGACCTGTCCAGGGTGTACCCCACCTCTTGCCCAATGACAGCTGGGATTGGCTCCAGCCCCCCCGCGACCTCATTAGGGACAAAGTGGTAGAAAACGGATGGACTTCTGATACACGAGACACTTGAAAATTGCCTCTTTTACATGTGGAATTAAAAAAAAATATATATATATATTTTTTAAATAAATAAAACTGAATGAAATGAGGGAATTTTTCAGGAAACATTTGGTCACTTGCTTTTGGTCTTGTACCAAAGTGATGTTTTTGTGTGCAGAATGTGCTCCATCACAACAATCAGCTTCTTCTGACACAAAGGCAGAATGATAAACTCTGCTGTGAATAATTCTTGAAAGCCAGGCTTGTTTTTTCTCCTGACTATAATCCAGATTGCTGTGGTGTTTGTTGCAGTCATGTAACGCAGCCTGTGATGCCACCTGCTGATACTTTTAATTCATTTCAAACCTGGTAATGGAAAGTAGCTTGTGCATTTATATAAATGAATATTTCAAAAGGTTGTTTTAAATGGTGTAATAGGAAGACTATACATCTCAGTGTCCATCTGGAAGAGGTAATAGCTCAGGAGAGAGAGGTTATGAGATTTCTTCTCTGGGAATAGTTCCAAATTTGCTAACTGGCTTTTATAGTGTGAAGTATTGAGCTGAATGTGCAGATAGTGATGTTTGTCAAAGTTTAGCCTGAACTAAATCTAAATATATAAAAAAAAATGTCTGAGTCTTCACATAAATACTAAAGCATCAGGCTCTGACTTTGAGGTATTACCTTCGCTCACCAGAAGCAGAGTGGATTGTTTTGTTTTTTAACATTTTTTATTTCCAAATAAGTTAGTATTTTAGTAAAAGCATCACGTGACTGAATATGACATTTTTTCACCTACTTGAATTTGCAGTCTAGTGCCGTCAAAGCACACTAGCATCTGTACTCACTGACCACTTTATTTTAGATATTAATGTACCTCTAAATACCAAGAGCCTTTTTTATCAGGAGCATCACACCTCCTCCTTTTCTTGGCTCCTTCTACAACATTTTCCCATACTTCTATTTGTAGAAATCTTCTTGTCTCCATCAAATTAAAGGACAAGGGAACTCTCTAAAGCGATTACATCAATATGTTTGTGTTCTTCACAAAACCCTTATTTGGTTACCTACTTTTTTTCTCTCTTTTTTATGCAGAAAACTATTATAAGATGCTTTTTTATTTAGCATTTGTCATGTAACATGTAGATTTAACTACAAGGAAGACTGCGGGTTTTTCCATCTTGGTATTTTCTATAATGAGCCATGAAATGCTGGATAAAGCACCAGGATGAGGTCAAACCCTGCTGTATGTTTTGTTGCATTGGGCCAAATTTTCTGGTTGGATTTGTACAAATAAAGCAGTCAGAATGAGAGTTCCTGTTTTGCACACAGGATTTGTGATGCATGATTTCTTGTTGTGTTAAGTATGAAAAACAGTTGTTTTTTTTTTTAATAAATACTATGAGGAGATGAAGTTGTCTCAAGACCCAGTTTTTTAGTTTTTAACTCTTTATTTGCTTGTCTTCTGATAGAGTATATCATTACATTGCATTAGAGCAAAGTAATCACTTTGGCAGTGTTCAAATGTTTTGATCAGAACGGAAAATTTGATCAGAGGCTGCTCGTAAGGCCCTCTCTCTTAGGAGGAGCAAGCAGGTGTGCAATATTCTCCGTGTTTGCTCCATGTTCCTTCAGTGTTTTGTTTTTTTTCATGAAAATATGCATCAGGATAACCTCAACAAGGACTTGCTGAATGCAGCAGCATTTCATTACTTTTGGTGTTTTATAGTTGTCCCACAGCCAGCACAGCGGTTTCTTGGCTTTTATTTTCTCATCATTTAAGTCTTCTAATGTGATTTGTGTGTTATTTTGTACTTGTATAAAAGACTTTCAGCTTACTCTGTGTTAATCAAACTGATAGTATCAGAAAAGCCTTTGAGGGTGCTTACTGCAGGAGATTACACAGAATTACAGGCAATTCTGTTAGTGTAGGTCTTGATAATATGGCATCCTATGTAGCCAATGCTGACTATGCCACTGTCCTTATACTCAGTTAATACATGGTGCTTTTTATTGATAATGTTTTTCTGTTTCTCCTATATTTCTTTTCATTTTCATATGTCTCCCCTGACACTCATATTGTTTTTTATTCTGGTTTCTTTTAGATCAACATCTTGTTGAACTTCAGCGCAGGTGAGGACTGTCCCTGCCCCGAGGAGGTCCAGGATGAGCTCAATTCCTTCCATGAAGAACTACGACTGCACTGTGGTAGAGTCCATCTGCTTGCCCGACAGATTGTGTGCATTTGAGCCCTCACATATCTGAACATGTTACTTGGAATTGGTGTCATTAAAGCTCATTTTGTCTCGTTGAATTTGTTCTAGAGTTACACATCATTTAAAGTATCTAAACCATCTTTTATGTGGATGTAGTTTTCATTCAGTAGTTGCAGTCACATTAGCATTGACAGAAATGTGTTTGTCTTTGCAGGAATTCCAATGGAGGAAGAAGAGGGAGAGCAGGACACTTCAATAAAAGGGCGTCTCCTTGCTTTGCTCTACAAGATTAAAGGCCCACCTCAAAAGACAGAAGAGGCGCCTGAAGAGACTGAACAGGCTTCTCCGAGTAAGTACCGCTTAACACTAAAGAGGAAAATAGCTTAGTACTTATAAAAAAAAAAAGTTTCTACTGACCTCAATGATGTTTCTACAGCCCCTTTTAAAACGGGAGTAAAAACCTTTACCTTTGTGTCATACATCAAATAACTCCAGCAGTCTTTGGTATTTATCAACTCCAGCTTCAAAGATAATGACAGAAGGCTAATCTATGTCTGCATTCGTCACGTTTTTGGGGCACTTAGCTGCAGTATGTCCCTCTAGAACAGGGATCATTCATCGTGGTCCTTCAGGGTCTGTACTCTGACAGTTTTAGAAGTTTCCCGGCTGCAACACACCCAACTGAGATCAATAGGTAATTGGCAGACTTGCTACACCCTGCACAAGTCTAAATCAGGTTGTGTTTCAGCAGGGAAACTTCTTAAACCTACAGGACACTGTCTCTTTAGAGCAAGAACTGAAGGTCCCTGCATGACCACGCAGTATGAAATGAAGTGGACTTCACTTTGAGTTCTTGGAGAGTGGATAGTAAGCGATGCAACATTGCACAGCAGCTTGGGATCATTACATCCTCTGTTCTGATGTGACTGACTCCATCCGGTTTTCCAGTGTAAAATAATCAATGTTTTTTTCACAGATATGGCTTTCTCTTTGGAGTAATGTACTCTATTACTAACCCACTTGTGGCCATTTTAAAGGAATATGTATGTGCTTTGAATGACCTAAAAGGCTGATACAACTAGGCAGATGTTACCTTCAGGCACCTTCAGGCTGACCCGCCCTCCTTCTGCCGCTTTCTGCTTCCTTTCTCATCAAGATTCTGCTCAGATATGACTCTTTGTTTGCTACAGATGTGCAGTGTAACTTAAACACTACAATTTAAAGTGATGGCTTTGGAATAACAATGTTATCAGTGTGCGTAGTGCAGGATTTAGATAAAGGTTTTGTATTTATCACCCGAGGTTAGAGAGTTTCTCTGATGTGATGTTTCTCATCTGTGAGAATTTAGTAATTTAGTAAGTGAGTTTAGTAAGACCATAAAAATAAGCTAAAGTCAGTTAACCTTTTATAAGTCCTGTTATTGTGTGATGGGAAAGGTTAAGTTGCTGTTTTTAACAACAATAGATTTTTTTGTTTCAACATTTTAATCAAGGTTTGTTAAATGTCAGCGAGTTGAGGAACGATTCACTACATTTATTTGCACAGCTATGTCAGCTACTAGTTTTCCTGATTGGTATCACAGACAAGTAGGCTGTGTTATTCTGTGACCATGAAAGTTTAATCAAAATGCTCCAAACTGCCGGCAGCACAGTGCTCTATAGCTGACAGACACCCTGCGGAGGAAACTCATTTAGACTGCTTGTATCCGGGACCCAAAGCTCATAACTAAAGGTGAGAGTAGAAACGTAGAATGATTGCTAAATCATGAAGTTCACCTTTTGACTCGGCTCCTTATTCACCACAACGAACTGAAACGACGTCTGTATTTCTGCAGACGCCGGTCATCTCCCGCTCCATATCCCCGAGATATTTAATATTTACTACTGTGAAGGAGTTTAATATCGTTTCACTACTAAACAAAACTCTGAGTGAAAAACAGCCAACAAAGCTCCTCAGAGACGTCATAAATGTAAAGCATCTCAGAATTAATGTGCATGTTGTGCTTAATGTTAAACAAAAGGGATATTACATTATAAAAATAATAATAATAATAATAATAATAATGCTCTCTGTCGTCCAGAAATTACGGCAGCTTTAATTTGTTTGTGATATATCCAAACTGTACCAAAATGCTGTTGAGCTCAGGGAGCATTAGATATACAGTAAAGTTTCTGTGTATCACTTTTACTTGAAGCCAACCTGAAGGAGCTGATCTCCCAAACCATTACAAGCTGGGCTCAGGAGTCCCACATCCAGGAAGCAGAGCTGGTCAGAGTGATGTTTAGCCTGCTGAGGAGGCAGTACGATGGAATCGGGGAGCTGCTGCGGGCCATGAAGAAATCTTACACCATCAGTGCTGCATCTGTGCAGGATGCCATCAACCTGCTGGCTTCTCTTGGTCAGATCAGATCTCTGCTTTCAGTGCGCATGGGCAAGGAGGAGGAGAAACTCATGATTGATGGACTTGGGTAAACGAATACATATTTTTTTTCTTTATTTAAGGACAATACCTGGTAATGTGAATATGTATTTGTACCTTTTCTGTATATTTTATCTGCAAAATACACAATGTTGATACTCTACTACTTGTGGATGTGGAGTAGTGCAATACTGTAACCTTTTACATGTGACTTGTTTGTTTTGTTAGTGACATCATGAACAATAAAGTTTTCTACCAGCATCCCAATCTGATGAGAGTTCTGGGTATGCATGAGACTGTCATGGAGGTCATGGTCAACGTTTTGGGCGGAGACAAATCCCAGGTAAGCCTGACATGATTCACACTATTTATACCATGATCCAAGTGAATACCTGATTCTGATTGGCTGCTAGGTGTCCATTATCTTTAGATAATGGACACTTTGTTGGGCATTATCCCTTATATTTCCCATGGCTCACATGATCAGATGATTTATTTATCCCAAGAGATTCCTTTATTGTCAATTTTAACCATGAATACAAGTAATAAATCTCAATCCCTACTCTATATTCTCTTACTGAAACAGTTTTTATTAAAAGGTTATGAAATCGCTTTTAAAATGTCTTTTTTTTGCTTCTGCTGGTGAAGACAGAACATTTACAGTGAGGGATCTCATGAAGGGATAGGATCTAATGTGTCCATTACAATAAGCCTAAGTTTAAGCGGGTATTTTCTTGGCTGCTTTGCATCTAAAATAGGCCATCATAGTCATAAAGCAGGATATAAAGCTTTAAACCACGAGTTGTTCCCAAACAAGAAATAGCATTAAAAACAACAAAAGCTTAGGAACAGACACAAGTTTTTTTTCACTTTTACATTTTTTTTATGCTTATTGACGCTTATATCAACCTCAGGAAAACAAATTTCATCCCTGGAGGTTAAGTTAAGCCAAGAGCAACAACCTAATACCCAGAAAACCACAAGGCTGGCAGAGAGTTCAGAGCAGTAAACCAGACATGGGAAAGTGTGAGAAGTCTCAAACAGTGCTGACAGACACTGGAAGAACTGATGGGAATATAATGTGATGGCCAGAGCCAAATAAAAACTCAGCCTCAAGCTATCAGACCTCAGGGAGACTTCAAGACTCTTATGACTGACTAGCAGTCTGACCACAGGCTCAGACATAAATTCCAGCTCGCCACTTGATATGAAGGTTCACTGTGTCCAATTCAAGCCACAGCAGCACTGCAGCTCAAAAACTTACATCTGATTTTTTATTTGTAATGTTTGGGTATATAAATTATTCTGGCTATTAGAAGTAACATAACAAGCAAAATAGGTTTGGTAGGGCATAACCAAAGATCCAAGGCAAAGAAACTCCTCACCAGAAGCTGCATATTTTAACATTAAATTGCTGTTCTGCTGTTAAAGTAGGAGGAACCTGGCATGAGCGTAAATTCAACTGTTGTCTGATAAGTGAGATTTTTGTGTGTTGGGGCACTTTGGCAGATTGTAATTTGCTGAAAGAAAGGTCAGCTTTTTTTTCTGCCTCTGATTTATGCTTTTGGACCGAACCCATAGCAGATCTTATAAAAATGAGGATGACACAGAAATAATGTGATTAGATGCAAGAAGGTTTCAAGGTGACACAGTTTCCTGTCATTTGTTTTTAAATCATGAAAACAGACGTTTTTACCTCCTGACTGAGTTTTTTCAAATCAGGACAGGGAATTTTTTATTTTTTTGAGATTATTTACACATCTTAGTGCATCTTAACTTTTGCTATCTTCCACAGCAGATAGCGTTCCCCAAAATGGTGGCCAGCTGCTGTCGTTTCCTCTGTTATTTTTGCCGTATCAGCCGTCAGAATCAGAAAGCCATGTTCGATCACCTGAGCTATCTTCTGGAAAACAGCAGCGTTGGGTTGGGTAAGTCTTCTTTTGCTCACTAAGAGCAAAATGTCCCAGCATGTACTGTTTTTAACTGTATCAGACAGACAGGTGTGAAATTACCCTCCCAAACAAAATCTGAAGAAAGCAGTGGGAAAGTCTAATATAATATAATATTGAAATTTATTGAGTGTTTGTCACACTTGTAGTACATTAAAATGTTGTTTAAACTCCCAAAATGTCAAGAAGTGCAGAGGAAAAGTTATTGTTTTAAAGGCTGGGTGACTTTCCAGCTAATTGTTAGTAATTCAGAAGCTCAAACATAAATAAAAATGCCAGAATATCAGGGACAGCTGAAGCTGGAAGATGAAGTACTGTGTTATTAAATCAGGACAGTCTCTGAGCTCTGTCTTCTAGTCCTGCATAGTGTAGACAAATGCAAACACGTCTGATTTGTCCTGAAAAAAAAAGTTTTGATGACAAGCATTAACTTATCAGGTTATTTTAAAACTAATCTGGGCTTTAGCCTAAAGGGGGGAAAGGACAGCTATGGGGTCAGAGACATGCGTACCACTGAGTGTTCTTAGGAAATCATATGAACATGTATTCCAGCATCCCATTAGGAGAACTTAAAGGAACACGTTTCACTCAATCTGAGGTACTTTAAGTATATTTACACCCCCAACCCCCCAAAAAATAAAATAAGAAGCAAGGAAAAAAAAGCAATTGTGAAGAAGGCTCAGTGTTTCCTGAGGAAGAACAACCTGGAGGGAAAACTGCTCAGTGGAGAGCATCCTTACCTCCAGCCTGTGTGTGTGGTGTGCTGGTGGCTCAGCAGAACACAACAAAGTACTGTCCACAAGATCATCGGATGTCCTCTGACCTCTCAGGAGGGAATTTCCAACTCCAGCTGCCTCAGGAGGGAAAACTATCACTACTGACCTCTAACATTCTCATTGCCACCTTTTTGCTGTGCTGCTATTAGGGAGACACTTCGGAGTCCATTAGATTCACAAGTCACTTCTACTCATGTCATAGTCCAGTTCATTGCGTTGTTGTTGTCACCAGGTACGTATAAACACAAAGGTGTCCAATGTCCTGCAGCAATAACCTGATTTAAACAAACAGCTGATTACCAGGCCTCTGCAGCGCTGAAGGGGATGCGGATGAGGAAATGTAGCCATTGGAATCAGGTACGTCAGAGAGGGATTGCATCTAAAACTTGCA
>JBAMIG010000024.1:15749441-15776958 GCA_037177335.1 Kiunga ballochi | reverse complement strand
TTTCTGCTTGCTTACATTTCCTCTGCTCTTCTTCAGTTCTGTCCTCATTTCCTTTCTTTTTCCAGCCTGTTCTGTAAGATGGCAGCTCTTGTTAGACACAGAATTTCTCTCTTTGGTAAGGTTTAAGTTGCCCGTGTTTGCATACTTGTGACCATCTGCAGTATTTACAGTGATTGTCTTTGTCACAGGGAGTGATTCTGCAATGATGGTCAGCTGTCTGCACATCCTTACCCACTCCCTCGACACCAGGTTCTCACATATTATTGGTTGTGAGAAAGCTTAAAAGCTGATATTTGGAACAAATGCACTCTAGCTTTTTTTTTTTTTTATTTCCTCTCATTCCCAGAACAGTGATGAAGTCCGGTGCAGAGCTGGTCAAAGCTAGCTTAAAGACCTTCTTTGAGAATGCAGCGGAGGACCTGGAGAAGCTGGTGGAGATGCTGAAACTGGGGAAGTTCATGCAGTCCCGCGCTCAGATGAAGAGCGTCACTCAGAGCATCAACTACGTGACGGTGGCTCTGCTGCCCATCCTCACTGCCCTGTTTGAACACATCAGAACTTATGAATTTGGAGTGGATCTGATTTGTGAGTTTATTTCTATACAACATAGTTCTGTATAACTTTAAAAGAAAGCTGAATATAATAAAAGTTTATATTAAAAATAAATAAAGGTCACTTTTCTTGTATTTTAAATCCAGTACATAGAAGTTTATTCATGTTTTCATTCCAGTGAATGATGTGCAGCTGTCCTGCTACCGAATCCTGATGTGTTTCTACAATCTGGGAACTGGAAAGAATGTCTTAGTAGAGAGGTAGGAGGGGAAACGTCTCCAGTGTTTAATGCATTTGTTTCTCAAATGAGGATCACGACCGAGGGGCAGCTCTTCGTTTAGTCATCCTCGTGATAGATAGGGACTTTGGGATCATTTAAAGTCATTGACATGGTGAAGAGAAAAGCTCTGCTTTTATATATGCCACCATTTTTAAGGTTCTTTAAAGTGTTTTTGACTTGCTGTTATTTAGCCGTATATTCTATATTTACCAATATATTTTGTCACTCTTCAGCTGACTCAACTAGAAAACAACATCAACCTGGACTAGCTTGTCAAAGTTAACCTGGAGAGCAAATTGTTTTAGGACTTGTTTTGCTGTAATAGTTTATTAAGCATTTTTTTCTTTACTTTGGTGTTTATAGACATCTTCCAGCACTGGGAGAGTCTCTGGCGACTTTAGTGGCTGCCATGCCTGTAGCATTCCTGGAGCCACCTCTAAATGCCCACAACCCTCTTTCTGTCTTTAACACAAAGACCCCACGAGAGAGAGCCAGTAAGTGTCCAGCTGACCCCAACGCTCCCACATCATGTGTTTGTTGTTTAATCTCAGCGTCTGATGTTTTTCTCCACTAGTCCTTGGTATGCCAGACACAGTGGAAGAGATGTGTCCGGAGATGCCTCGTCTCGACAAACTGCTCAAAGATATCAATGACATCTCAGAGTCTGGTGCTCGCTACAGCGACATGCCGCAGGTCTGAACCACTGATAGGCTTTTTAAATGTTTTGAAAGTAATCCTGCTGTGCTGGTGAAGTGTTTGTGCCAACAGGGGAAAAAAACATAATCTAATCCATCAGCAAAAATAGACGCTCCTCAGCGGGTCGGCAGGGTCAAAACCAGGTTGAGGCACCTTTGCTACCCATTCTTTCTAAACCCCTTTCCTGTCGAGCTATACCAGATAAATGCTGCTAAAGGCCAAACATCTTGGACAGAAAATAATCCTTTCAGTTGAAGGATTCATTAGTATCACAAGCATCCAGCCTCTGCTCCTTTTATTTTGACTTCATTTTGTATAATTTTACTATTAATCTGGCTTAATTTATTAATATAGTTGCAGGCAAATTTCAGGAGGGGCATTTTATATTAATCTGATGTTAGAAAAATGGTAAAAAGCTGATTTATTTGGTAATTATGCTGAAAAGCAGCTGCAATTATTGGCATGATGCTAAATAAAGTATAAAAATGAGTATAAGACTAAATAGATTCACATGGTGAAAGAAATAATGGCTACAATGCAAAGGAATGATAACAAATTAACCAATATATGTTTAAAAAGATTATGGCTAGTTAAATATACTTTGTAAATGAAAAATAAATGAATAATTAATATATATAGTATATAAATATACATGAAAATAAAGCAGAAATAAGTCTTATACAATGGTTATATAATTTTTGTGGCATTATTTGGAATGATAATTTATTCATTTTGCATTTATCTTGGACTAAAGTGTTTTCCAGAGCTGCCTCACACGGTAAATCAACACATTTAACCTCCAGACTCTTTCCTGCAGGTCATTGAGGTCATTCTTCCCATGCTGTGTAATTACCTCTCCTACTGGTGGGAGAAAGGTCCGGAAAACTCCCCTCCAGATACTGACTGCTGCACCATGGTGACCTCCGAACACCTCAGCATCATTCTGGGAAACATCCTCAAGATCCTCAACAACAACTTGGGCACTGATGATGCCCCCTGGATGAAGAGAATCGCAGGCATGTTAGGCCCCAAATCACATGAATCAATGTGATCATATGGGTTTTTTTTTAAATGTATTAATGTGTCACTCAGGACTTGCTTTGAAATTCTTTTTCTACATATTGTGAAAACAGTTATTTAACCATTAATGGAGGTTAAAGAAATTAAAAGATGAATTTGCTTAATAGATTCTTAGTCTGGCTGCATAGTCAATATTCTCCAGCTGAAATAAATCAGGTTTCTGTAATCTGTGAACCTGTGATGCAAATCCTCACTGGCAGCTGATTTATTATTGAGAGCATCATTCTCTCCAAGCAGAGTGTAATTTTCCTCATCTTGGTCTCTAGTCTACTCTCAGCCAATCATCTGCAAGGCTGGAGCAGATTTGTTGAGATCACACTTCCTCCCTACACTGGACAAACTGAGGAAGAAAACAGTGAAGGTGAGAGCTTATTATATTTTATACTTGATGTTACAGTTGCATTTTTTATTCTCTGATGTGATATTTGTGGCTAAAGACCTTTTGCATACTAAAAACCATTGAATTCAGAAAAAATAGTGCAAACATTCCTCTTGACAGGAGCAATGCAAGCACCCTGAGAGAAAGTAGCAACATGAGATGATCATCATGAATCAGGAGTGGTGAAACATTTCATTGTTGATGTTCTGCTATTTCAGGTTGTAGGTGAAGAAGAGCTGCTGAAGGCTGATGGGAAAGGAGACAACCAGGAGGCAGAGTTGCTTATCCTGGATGAGTTTGCAATGCTCTGCAGGGATCTCTATGCTTTCTACCCCATGCTTATTCGTTATGTAGACAACAACAGGTAAGATATACAAGCATTTTTCCTTGTAACAAGTTGAGGACTCAACAAAACCTTTTTTCTGGGTACTAGAGGGGATTCCTGCATTAACAGGCCTAACTCATTACTACTGCATAGTTGTATTTCCTTGCTAGATATTACTGTACTCACATGTGTAGGAGATGCAAGTGAATGTGTAACATAATCTCAAATGCTGACAGCCTTTCTGTTTTGAAGACTAAGCAAAAAAAAAAAAAACAGCTGCAGGTTTTTACAAAGCATCCTTTTGTCCGCTGCAGGTCCAGGTGGCTGAAAGCGCCAGATGCAGACTCCACTGAGCTCTTCAGGATGGTGGCAGAGATCTTCATCCTCTGGTGCAAATCCAATGTATGTTTTCTTTTCTGCTCAGTTTGTCACAGTTTTACACGTGGCAACCGCTTCTATTTTCTAAGTTGTATCCTTTGTCCTCTCAATGCAGAACTTTAAGCGTGAGGAGCAAAACTTTGTGATTCAGAATGAAATCAACAATTTGGGCTTCCTGACCGGAGAAGGCAAGACCAAGATGTCCAAGGTAAAAAAAAACAAACACCTGAAATCTGGTATTATGTGCTTTGTTTACTTATTTAAATAGTGTGTATAAAAGCTGATCACCATATTATTGTATTTGCTCGGATGTGGATCTGGGAAATCTCTGATTTTTGACTGAAATATTGAAGGCCAATATTGAGCTTTTGCATTTTCTAATAACATCCTTTATTGTGCCTTCTCATAAATATATCAGATCTCTGCTTCCCCCAACAACACATCAGAAGAACAAAACACTTTCCTAGTATTAAAGATCAACATGTCAGGCCATCACAACCCTGTCATCTACTAATTTATTCGCTTACTGCTTTGAGTCTTCAGCCTAAACTATTAATTGCATTCAGGTTGTAGGTAATGGAATGGTTTTTTGGTTACACTAAATTGTCCCTAGGAGTGAATGTGAGTGCGACTGGCTCTCTCTGTTAACCCTGTGATTGCCAAACCTTCCGGGATGTACTTTAACTCTCATCTATCTATTTGCTGGTTCATACTTAAGTTTCCCCACAATCCTGAATTTAGATTAAGCTGTACAGAAAATGAATAGAATTTATAATAGCATTGAAACACCCTGGACGGATCACCAGTCCATCATAGACATTAGAAATACAGTTGGAAAAAAAAGCATTAACACATGAATAAACTTGTTTAGCTTCCTGTCCACCATACTTCCCTCATTGTCCTGTAAAGCCTGCAGTGTTACAGTCAGTCACATGAATCACTTTTTATATCCATTTCTTGGTGATAGTAAACACGATGCTTACGTGTCCGTTTTGTTTTTTTTCTTTCTGTACAGAACATTTTGAAGCACTTTTTTGTCCTGGTTTTTTTTATTGCATTATTGTTTTTAAAGGTTATATTGACTGAGCTAATCCTGTTTTTCCTTATGGTGCGATCCAGCGCCCACTGGATGTTGACCCTGTTGTTCTGCTCATAATTAATGGTGGTACCATGTTATCGGTTATCTTAAAAACTAGATGTAAACCTAATTTTTTATGTAACTCTTAAAGTTTAGTATGCTGTTTTTGGGCAGTATTTGACAGTGATTATATTGTGTTTTCCTGTCCAGTATAAAGCAATTCTAGTTATCTTGTTTAACATGATACAGTGAATCCTGAGTGAGACAGGATCATTAGTTTTCTGTAGATTTTGGCTCCCAGAGTATTAAAATCTGTTTTGTTTAGTGCTCTAAAAACCCAGCAATAAGCAATAATTAATCTAAATAGTGACCTGAGAAATACCTAATAGTAATAATATTAGTTTTATTTTTTATATAGTTGAAATGAATCCATATTAATTTCTTTCTGCAGTCAGGTGGGGACCAGGAGAGGAAACACAAACGCCGCCGTGGTGAATACTATTCTATTCAGACATCACTGATTGTAGCTGCTCTGAAGAAGATGCTTCCCATTGGCCTGAACATGTGCACCCCAGGAGACCAGGAACTCATCTCTATTGCAAAGATACGCTACAATCTGGTGAGCTGTCAAAAATGGAGCCTGATGCAAAAGTTTTTAGGGCTTTGAAGCACAAAATAATTCCTTCTGAAGTTTGTTTATAGTGAAATGTTGCAGAGGTTATGCATTTTTCATTATGATACAACAAAAATAAATAGGAAATCAGGATACTTCCTATAAATGGTCATTTTTATATTTCCCATTGCAGAAAGACACAGATGATGAAGTGAAGGACCATTTGCGTCAGAATCTCCACCTTCAGGACAAAGTAGGATCATGTTATTGCTGTTATTCTGCTGTTCATTTCCAGCATTTTTTTCTGGATTCAAATCATTTTTCTGTTTGCAGTCCGAAGACCCAGCCGTTCAATGGCAGCTTAACCTGTACAGAGAGATTGCAGTGAAGAGTGAAGAACCTGCTAATTCAGAACACACCGTGGCGAGAATCCAGAGCATCTCTGCTGCAGTTTTCCACCTGGAGCAGGTGAAACACAGTATTTAATTTACCGGGGACTGAATTATATGCTCTAAAGTAATGACTCAGCTGACATAATAGAGGATTGCAAACATCACCTGTTAGATGATTAAATCACACGAGGTTTCTCCTAATATAGCCCTTATATACGCTCCAACTTTCAAGAGCTTAAATATGTTGAATATCAAATGTCAGTCGTTGTTCCTGACTAAAAAGACATTTTATTTCAGTCTTAACTAGAAAAACAAACTCCTTCATGTTTAACTCATCCTACTTGCTGAATATGAACAATAAAAAATATTATGTAGGCTTTAAACTGTGATTTTACCTTTTTGGTTTAATGATTTACATTCAAAGTATTTATTTAACCTTTATTTACCTGAAAACTAATCGCAATAAGAACCTGTTTTACTGTGGCCTCATGGACAAGATCGCAGCACAAATAAACAAGGAAATGACAAAACAAGCTCAAAATGACTGTATAAAGATCTAATAAGAACTTAACAAGGAATACTTAAACAGATCAAACAAAACACATCAGAAAACAATAAACATAAGATGGAAAACAACAATAAATGATGCATTTGGTTGAGTACAGTTCTTATATCAGACTGTTTTCACATACAGACAACCTAACATAGAACCATGTTTCAGATGTACAGTATGTCCTTATAGGATATAAGGTTAACAATTACAGCATCTAGCATATTTTATGAACACACTCTGCTACAAGATTTACTCTACTGTCGAACAAATGTTCACTTTATGCAAATAAAAACATTTACAGGCAGTTAAATAACATTTAAAAATAAAAATTATGCACTGCACTGACAAGAAGCTATTCTTCAGGGAACTGAGAGGAAAGGCTGAAAAATGCTAGATGGTGACTGAAGTCCTCCCAGAGTCTGGAAGTCAGCCTCATACCAGCAGTGTGGGATCATCTTCACAAAGAACAGAATAGACTTAAAGAGAGAAAAAGGGTTTAAAATGTGTAGTAGAGTAAAATGTGGTCATACAATTGATCATGTCCTTCAGTAGACATTTTCATCTGATTGCACCAATCTGTGAACATTTCTTTACCTGCAGTATAGAAGGACATGAGAGATTAGGACAAGACTTTTGCACAGCGCTGCACAAGATGAGATGAAGAGTGAAACATGTCCATCATGTAATCCCATGTTCCTCTCATCTCACAGGTGGAACAACCTCTGAGGAACAAGAAGTGTGTGGTGCAGAAGCTGCTGTCCAAACAGCGGAAGCGTGCAGTGGTGGCCTGTTTCCGCATGGCTCCGCTTTACAATCTCCCCAGGTGAGTACTTTATTCAGCACATCTGTTACACATACAAAACTGATAAAGTTAGGTAAATACTTTGATAAAAAAAAAAAAGACTACATCTTAATCTAACCCTATATTGTAATCAAGTAGCTGAGATGATGTGTGGGCGGCCATTTATACATGTGTGCTCACGTAAACCACTCATCTCCTCCCTAATGACACTCTCTCCTCTGTGTTGTTTTTCTTTTTTGCATAACACTACCTCACCTTCTCTCAGATACAAAAATAATAATTACTTCCTGAATGGCTATCGGGAGGTTTGGCTTGAAAGGGCATTCAAAGCCTCCAGCTTTGACCGCCTGTTTTCCCTGCTGACGGTAAAGTGCCGCTAAAGGGCGAATGCTTCATCTGTTCAACCCTCACCCTCCCCTTCATCTACCAGGCTGTGGAACGATCTCTGCCTAGCAACTGTTTCTGCACTGTTCATTCTGATTGGTCAGCTAGAATGAGGCCGGGTTTGACTGAAACAAACTTATTTGGAAAGTAGAAATGCGAGCTTCAGGCCTCTGTTTTGTTTCAGGTCAAGCCTAAAGTAAAGATTGAAGAAATGAAAGAAGAAGAAAGAGAGGAAGAAGGAGTATATTAAGTGCAGGCTTTGAGTTGATTTGCTGCTAACAGCGTAATTTTTATTTTTAAATCATTTTACCTCCTGCTATAATGACATCATCTAACATTTCCAGGACTGTTGTGCAGTTTTCCAGCATTTCTGTCCCTCTTTGTGAACTTTTGGGGGAAAAAAAAGCCAAATAAGTTTATTAAATCTTGTTATATTGTGGAAAACTTCACATCCCTCCTAAGGTCTGCATGCTTCTAGGATGAATTTTCCAACCTGGTGGAAGAAACTGGAGTTATTTTAGAAACTAAACGTGACCAGTCAGAAGAGCCAGTGGATCCCACATCGACCAATCACCACCCTGCCTGAATTGCACTTCCTGTAACCACACCCCTCCCTGACATTTCTCCTTCCTGTCTCCTCTAAAAACTCACCAGAACCTGCCTTAATGCCAGTGTACCTCCCCTCCCACTCCCCCCTCATTCCTCCCCCATCTCCCCTCACCTGCCCTCCCCCTTCCCAGGCATCGTGCTATCAACCTCTTCATCCCAGCCTATGAGAGACTTCGGATAGAAACAGAGGAGTATTCCTTTGAGGAGAAGCTAGTTCAGGACCTGGCAGTAAGTACTGGGCTCGCCCTGCCCATGCTCCGTGTGCCCTGTGTTGGCACCCCTCTGCCAGTCCTGTCTGCAGAATGCTTCTTTAGCCCTGCGCCCGTTGAGCCCTGGGAGCTGGCCCGGGTGGGGACCTCACCCAAAGCGCCCAGGGGCCCCCGCTCTAGGCGTGCTAAATCCTTCAGGCAAAGATCCGTCAGGGGTCAGAGGCTGCATGACCAACTCAGGAGACACAGGGCCAGCTCCGGCGCTCACAGCTCTAGAAAAGCAGGCTATGCCTTTCTGACAGCAGTGGTAAGGAGGGCCTTTCACTACACTAGGAGGCTGTTACTAGCTGTTTGGCTGTCAGATCCGGATCCAACCCATCAATTGTCTTTTCACTGTACTCTGTAAGTGTGTAAAGGTGACGTTACAGTACATGTTGTGGCCATATCATCAGTGGCATGCTCGCGTAGTCATGTGGAGATCATTGTATGCAAACTGTGCAGCAAATTCATTTTACGCATTTTGCCGAAACTCAACGATCAAATAATTTACTGTCCTCTTTAAGGTTTTATTCCAGCTTTTAGTTTTATCCTACAAATCTGTCCAATTACTTTAGACTCGTGAAGGTTTGTGTAGTTGTGATAGACCCTCCATGTCAGGACCATTCTTTACGTTCAAAGCCATATCACCGAAAGCCTTACTGCTTGCATCTGTTTGCTACAACATGCATGTGTTTGAAAACATGTTCCAGCACTGTTCATATTCCACGTTTTAACTTCCTCGTCTTCTCCACATATCACCGAGGCAAAAACACATCTGCATGCCAATGAATGTTAAACATTTATATCAGTCAAATGATGTTTGTGAATATGCACAAATTGTAACGGTGAGTTTGGGAAATGCAGATGTTATGTGGGCTGAGCTGACTTCTTATATCTGTGGATTTCTTCAGAAAACTCCAATGAAGATTGTGGAGGAAGAGGAAGAGGAGGTGGCTGAGATCCAGCCTGATCCTCTTCAGCAGCTCATCCTCCACTTCAGCCACAATGCCCTAACAGAGAGAAGGTGAGAAACGGACTGCTTTTGCAGTTGGTTTGATGGTGGAAAATAAGCTTTGGGATTTTGTGACAACAGACGGTAACAAAGTGTATCTTGGTTTTCAGTCACTTGGAAGAAGATCCTTTGTATATTGCGTATGCAGACATGATGGCAAAGGTACCGTTTTAAGCTCTGTTGCAACTTATAGTTTATTTTTCTCATTTTGAGTAATAAAACATTAAATTTAAATTTTGACCATTTGTTTTGTCAGAGCTGTGCAGAGGATGAGGAGGAAGAGGAAGAAGGGAAAGAAAAGACATTTGAGGTACGGTGGCTCCGGCTTTTAGGTTTACTGACTTAAGAACAACCTCTTTTTAAAATTACAGCATATGTTTTTCTCTATCAGGAAAAAGAGATGGAAAAGCAGAAGATCCTGTACCAGCAGGCGAGGCTGCATGCACGTGGGGCTGCTGAAATGGTGCTGCAGATGATCAGTGCCTCCAAAGGTAAGGAGATCTTTTTACTTGTTACTTGCATATAAGGCACCCATTAAATTAATTTCAGCTTTTTTAATATGAAGCCATTTCACAAACTCATCTCAGTGGACTTTTATTGAATCAGTTCAATCCAGTTAATTTTAGACCAATTATGATCAAATTAGGTGACGCATATTAGTCTGTTTAACTATTTTCATAAGCCGCAAACTCATAAAAAATAATTGCTTGGTTATAGAAACTAACAATGTTCTCTGCAGTCTTAAAGTGATCTGCAAAATGACTTGTTGAGCTGGAACCTCATTCAAAGGTTCTTATTCTTTTTAGGCCCCTATTTGCACAATGTTTTCACTTTTCAACTTTTTTCTTTCTCTCTTCCCTGTAAAATGTGCACTTACCCAACATCTGAATAAAAACTATCCCCACGCAAATGCAAAGACCAGCAGTGGACAGTGAATCTCTGCCAGGTGTAAATATGTGCTGAAATGTTACAGTTAACATTCACATGGACAGGATTCATTTTGCATTTCATGAAAGTTTCTCCCTGAATCTGATGCTGAAATCTTATAATCCCATCTAGCAAAAACTCCAATATCCCATAAATATTAGACCGAAACTCAACAAAATCTTTGCATTTTACGTCTACGTCAAAAGAGGCTTTAAATGCATAAATGCACCTGACTTGTGTGATACTTTTTCCATGTAATTAATTCTCATTTCAAGTTTTCACATGCTCTAATGAAGCGACTCAACAAATCAACTTAGCTCAGGAAATGCAAGGAAGGGATTTCAGCCACATTTATGCTGGCAGAAAGCAAGAACAATGAAAAGTGCTGAAGAAGCTTAAACACACTGTCTCACATTGAGCTTTAGTTTAAGAACATGCACATACGAGCAGGTCACCAGAAACCTTATCCCAAATTTGAATTTAATAGATAATAAACAATTATTTAATAGTTTAATAAACATGCAGGAACACAAGAAATTGGCCAAGAAAGTGATCAATACTTTAGGTTAGTTTATACCTTTAGAAGAGTTTTTAAGACTTTAACATCTGTTTTCTGGCAGAAATCAAAGATTATTCACCTTCATGGAGGCTCCTAAAAACACATTCAGTTCCAAATAAATGATGGGTGACATTTCCACTAAGCAGACTTAAAGGACAAGGTGCTCCAGATGAAAATATACATGGATGCAGAATCTCATTTTTACTTTATATTCCTGCCATCAGGTCGTCTCGGCCCCATGGTGACCTGCACCCTCAAACTGGGCATCTCCATCTTAAATGGAGGAAATGTGCAAGTTCAGCAGGTGAGGCTTACGTAAGCTCAGGCGTACGCTTAGTGTTCATACCCACACAGCCAGTTTTCCTCACGCAGCAAAACGTATGAATGTCAGTCACAAGCTTTCCTTTTCTTGTCCCAGAAAATGCTTGATTACTTGAAAGAAAAAAGAGATGCAGGTTTTTTCAAGAGTCTTTCAGGACTGATGCAGTCTTGCAGGTAAGCATTGTCATATTATTGTGGTTACATTTAGGAAACATCTAAAGCTAATTTTCCAGTCTGTTTTCCCAGCGTTCTGGACTTGAATGCATTTGAGAGGCAAAACAAAGCAGAAGGACTCGGCATGGTGACAGAGGAAGGCTCCAGTAAGTCATGAGATGCCACTTTGTTCAGATATTCTCCACATTCATCATCCAATCACAGGCTTACACAGTCTGATAGATCTCTGCTGTAGAATCTCCTGATTTCATTTGTTTATGTAAGATTTAATTAGCAACCCGTACCTCCCCTCCTTTCTCTGAAATAATGCTGAACCATGACAACTGTTGTCTTTTCATACATGTTAATAAATAGTTATGTTTTTGGCCTTTAGATAATCAAAATTTCATTGCAGTCAATGTGAATTTTGGTTTGTGAGTCAGTTTGCTGCTTGTGCTAAAGTCTGTATGCACTCAAATGTTCAGTGTGGCGTCCATGCAAGCTTCTATTGCTGTAATGAAAGCAGGGGTAATTTGTTATGGTATTTTGGAGCTGTGTTAGCTGTAGTTTAAATGAGCTAAACCCTGTTTTTATTTTATTATTTCTATGATAGCTATTATTAGAATCATTACTTTGTCTCGCACATGGTCCAGCATTAAAACAAGACCTCTCGCTTTCCTCTAACTTCCAACTTTTCACTCGATGCTTTTCCCATCAAACTGTTTGTCTTTTCATTACTCAGTCCTCTGCTTAGCCTTCCCATTGAGCTTTGTGTTTAACAATTCACTGTTAATCCAGGTGTCTCTGCTGTTCTGAACTTTACACCATAAATAAGTTTTTATTATTTTTTTTAGCATTTTGTTAGAAGCTACCCTGACCTAGGAGTTCCCCTTGTCGTAAACAAATATTCTTTTTAACTGCATGTTTTTGTTTTCCACTCGCAGCTGATGTATTCATATCTCTTTGTATAGTAACTCGTGTCCTCTCTTTTTGCTTATGTCTTCGTGTATTGTTCGTCTCCTTCCTGTCATTTAAAAAAAAAACAAAACTCATCGATGGCAGTCCACACTCAGCGGGGTAAATAGCACATTTAGATCATCCTGATATGGCTATGCTTCCACCCTGAATGCCTTCTCCATATCTGCAGTCCATACTCCCTGCTTTATTTGGATCCCAGCCCTCCCTTCCCGCAGATGTCTGTAGGCAGACACTGTGCATGCTGATGTTATGAGCAAAGTGGATCATTAGAATCCATTGCTTGTTTCATCCTGTTCTACTTGTTGCCATACCTTTCATGTTAACATTTACTAATGCAAATCCTATGATTGATGCTCAGTGATGTTGTTCTGAGGCCATCAGTAGCACCTTCCAAGGGTTTGACTGAAGGTCTGTGGGCTCTTCCACAGCTTTAAGCAAAGCTTTGTCTTGCTTTGGAATTGGGGCCTATTTCACAAAGCTGGTCATGATACGTAATTCTAACTTTCACATGGTTTTATCTGCTTACAGATTTGCTCTGTGGATTAGCTGGTTGATTTTTTGTTTTTGTTTTTTTTAAGTGAATTTTGTTCCCACATTTGTCTGCTGCTTTTAGCCGTTGTCAGGCCCAACCGCGGCCTGCATGTGAAAGTTATCAGGCTTCCTCCAGCTTATGGAAATGTCCTAGAGTTTCATTGTTTAATATAAAAGCTTCTATATTTATTTATTTATTTATTTTTAGATTCAGCATAAATCTGCAATCTAAAGGCAATGAACTTCCAAACAGTTTGGAACATAAAACCTGCCCTGCTTGCCTCATTAATTGCTTTGGAGGGGAGTTTCACATTGAAGCTAAATCCACTGTATTCACCAACATATCTGCTCTGTTAAGGCTCCAAGGTGCTGCAGAATGATGAGTTCACTAAAGATCTGTTCCGGTTTTTGCAACTTCTATGCGAGGGCCACAATGGAGGTGAGGTTGCATTTGTGTGTGGTGATAAAAAAAAAATGTCAGTGCAGCTTCAGGGAGATGTAAGAGTTTGTTGCTGTCAGATTTCCAGAACTTCCTGAGAACTCAAACTGGAAACACGACGACTGTCAACATCATTATCAGCACTGTGGACTATCTGCTCCGTCTTCAGGTGCGTAACACTTCATCTGCATTACTTTGTTTTAATGGAGATTTGACTCTTTGATCCTCTGCTTAGGAGTCTATTAGTGACTTCTACTGGTACTACTCTGGCAAAGATATAATCGATGAGACTGGAAAACTCAACTTCTCCAAAGCTTTATCTGTAGCCAAGCAGATATTCAACTCACTCACTGAGTACATTCAGGTAAAAAGTATTTCATTCAGCCTATTAAATATATAAATGTGAAGCTTTATGATGCATTTATCTCCATCTTTTCTCCCTGCAGGGTCCGTGTATTGGCAACCAGCAGAGTTTAGCTCATAGCAGACTCTGGGATGCAGTTGTGGGCTTCTTGCATGTATTTGCAAACATGCAGATGAAGCTATCCCAGGTAAACCACACTGAACATTTACAACAGCACATTTAGTTACAACCCACTGTGGAAACAGAGTAACGCCACGTACAGGGTTAAACACAAGTGCATTTGCTCAAATTAAATGTATATATATATATATATATATATATATATCAGCCTGTGTGTACTGCATGTATTTATATACCATAATAATACATTGTGATTACTAAGTGGACGTGACTTTAGTGCATTTGTTTCTCCTTGTAGGATGCCAGTCAAATTGAGCTGTTGAAGGAACTGATGGACTTGCAGAAGGACATGGTTGTTATGTTACTGTCTCTTCTTGAGGGTGAGGTTGTTAAATTCTTAAAGGTGGTGAAATATCTCTTTAGGACATAATTAATCAATACACTGAGGTGGGACAGACAAATGAGACTTAATAAAGATACAGCATTAATTTATTTGATATAAATGTGTGTCTTATTAGGGAACGTGGTGAATGGAACAATTGGAAAGCAGATGGTTGACACGCTGGTGGAGTCTTCAAGCAACGTGGAGATGATCCTCAAGTTCTTCGATATGTTCCTCAAGCTGAAGGATCTCACAACTTCTGACAACTTCAAGGAGTACGACCCTGAGTTTAAAGGCATGATCTCGAAAAAAGAGTTCCAGAAGTCGATGGAGAGCCAGAAGCAGTACAGTCAGTCAGAGATCGAATTTCTTCTCTTGTGTGTGGAGGCCGATGAGAATGACATGTTCAGTTACAAGGAGTTTGTGGAGCGATTCCACGAGCCAGCCAAGGAGATCGGCTTCAACATGGTGGTGTTGCTGACCAACCTCTCCGAACACATGCCTCATGACACCCGCCTCTCCACCTTCTTAGATCTGGCCGAAAGCATGCTCGGCTACTTCGAGCCTTACCTGGGCCGCATTGAAATCATGGGCAGTGCGAAACGGATCGAGAGGGTTTACTTTGAGATCAGCGAGTCGAGCCGGGAGCAGTGGGAAAAGCCGCAGGTCAAAGAATCCAAGCGTCAGTTCATCTTCGACGTGGTGAATGAGGGAGGAGAGAGCGAGAAGATGGAGATGTTTGTCAACTTCTGCGAGGACACCATCTTTGAGATGCAGCTGGCCTCGCAGATCTCCGAGCCCGACGTGGTCGAACAGCCCGAAGAGGAGGAGGAAGAAGACGGGCACAGCATCTTAGAAGAGCTAACTGGAGAGGAGGAAGGCGCCATGGAGTCTGCTTCTGCTTTCACCACCGCATGCCGCTCCGTGACGAAGAAGATCTCAGACGTCCGGCAGATTTTTACGATTAAAAACCTACGCAAGCAGTTCAAGAAAGTCAAGAAGCTGAGCGTCAGGGAGATGATCCCCGGCTTTTTCTCCTTCTTCTGGATGCTCTTCACCGGCTTCTTTAAGGGAATATACGGCCTCATATTCGGTTTCTTCCATGTCATCTGGTCATCCATGTTTGGCGGCGGGCTTGTTGAGGGAGCCAAGAACATAAAGGTGACGGACATCCTCGGAAATATGCCTGACCCCACTCAGTTTGGCATCCACGGAGATGTGATGGAGGGAGATAAAGTGGAGGCTATAGAGTCGTCTGGAAGCATGGACACAGTCATGGCACCAGCAGGGGACGTTGCAGAGGTGGATTTAATGTTGGAGATGCTGACGATGCCTAAAAAAGAAGGAGGGAAACATGTGGAGCCCGGTCTGGGGGATGTTTCTGAGCTATCTGCTGAATCCTCCACAACCGATCACAAAAAGGTCCGGGGTGACATCTCAAAACGCTTCTTAGTCTGCTTTTATCATCCCTTCCGGTCTGTTACTACATGAACGTGTTTCTATGTTGCAGAAAGCTTCGGCCAAACCAGCAGAAACTCCTGAGAGTGAACCCGAAAAGGCAGAGTAAGTAACAGGAAGTGAAACAGGTAATAACTGCCACACAGGATGAGATCATGATTAAAGCGAACTAATATGACTGATGCAGCACAGAGAACCGAGAGAAGGAGGATAAACCAAAGGAAGATGAAGCCAAGGAGCCTGTTGCAGAGGAGAAACCCAAAACCAGATCAAGTCAGCCTAAAGAGTCGTCTCCTGCCTTCATGTCCACCATCTTCGCTATTCTTGAAGTCTACCTGAATAAAATGCTGGTGTGTATTCAGACATGACTTTACTTTAAGCTGTTGCTCTTATTGGTAACTAAGTGTTTTCTATGCAGAACTACTTGGCCCGTAACTTCTACAACCTGCGTTTCCTGGCCCTGTTTGTGTGCTTTTCCATCAACTTCATTTTGCTTTTCTACAAGGTAACCTTTGATTGTGGTCCCAATGCCAAAAAGTTGCATACAGATTAAGACTGCAGATATTATGGCATCCAGTGTTGTTTAGCACAGAACAAAGTGGGAGTACGTGTCCCTACTATTTAATTTGCAAGCAAAACAAAAGACATCAGACAGGGACCGGTGTGTTGATACTTTATTTGCCAAACAAAATGGCAGTTTTGATGCATTCTGGAGAATCAAAACCAAATTTACCTGATTTGTTTTAACTTATGAGAGTTTTGGTATTAAAATGTCTTCTGTCTGTGTCACATGATAAAACAAGCCAATCAGGTGTCATAATGCTGCTGCTACTTTAATTAAATTGTTATAATTATTTGACTACTTTTACATATATCCGTTTAATAAATGTGAGTAATCTTAAATTAATCTAGTTTATTTTGAATATTTCATTTATGCATCTGCATAATTATGTTAAAAGCATTTTTTTAAAGTACTGATACTGTGGAGTATATATTCTATATTGATCTTGGATCATTTATATCAATTATATTGATTGTATTCAGTATCTGTACTGATGAAAAAGTTAAATAAAGTAATATTGTATTAATTAGTGAATTTTATTGTAATTTATGGGAAAAAGAAGACTTTCACGTTGCTGTGCTTTTTTTTTTTGCATCTAGGTTACTGGTGAGACTGATGAAGAGGTTGATGAAGAAAACCGCTGGGGTGGCGAGGAGGAGGAGGAGGAGGATGAGAACACCCTCTTCGACATGGATGAGTTTGTTCTCCAGGAGAGCACCGGCTACATGTTACCAACGCTGCGTTTCTTGTCCATCTTCCACACCGTCATCTCGCTCCTCTGTCTGGTCGGGTACTACTATCTGAAGGTGCCGATGAGATCCATAAAACCTGCCCTGTTCCTGCAGCGTCTCCTCACCGAGATGTTTTAACGTCTCATCCACATGATGATGTTTTGCTTTAGGTTCCTTTGGTGATCTTTAAGAGGGAGAAGGAGATCGCCAGGAAGCTTGAATTTGATGGTCTGTACATCACTGAGCAGCCGTCTGATGATGACATCAAAGGCCAGTGGGATCGACTGGTCATCAACACGCCGTGAGCGTTCATTCTCAGTTGTTTTTATACTATTAAATCAGATCTGGATGTGGAGTCACAATTCTTCACTTCCATTGCAGATCCTTCCCCAGCAATTACTGGGACAAGTTTATCAAGCGCAAGGTGAGCATGCAGGGAAAATAAGCAGTCATCGTGTTTTTACTTAAATAAAATACTTAGCAGGATTTGATGCTTGGCACTGGATGATGCTCGGACGATGACACAGCAGTTTTCAATTAAATATGCATCACTTTAGAGCTGTTAAACATTTTAATGCCAGGAGGAAGTCATTTAATAAGTTTGTGCAGAAGAAAATCACATTGAAATGATTGGAAACATTTTATGATGCAGTGATTTATGATGTGCTCTCTGTAGTCCATAATCTCTTTAGCAGACTGACTTCTCTTCATCTCAGTCTTGCTGTTAAGTAATGAGGCTATTTTTTCTGTTTCCTCTGGATTTGTAGGTGATCAACAAATATGGTGACATGTACGGGGCTGAACGCATCGCTGAGCTTTTAGGTCTGGATAAAAACGCTCTGGACTTTGATCCCACTGTGGAAACTGTGGAAAAAGAAGCTTCTTTGCTCTCCTGGTGAGAATCCAAACACATGGGATGTAGGGTCTCAATTATTATACTGCATTTTATTCTTTAATATCTAAACTAAATGAATGAAATCGTTTCTGAGATATAGCAGCAGCTACCAGTGCTTCCTGTTTGCTAGCTTCATGTGTGCAACCCATAGCTAATATATAAATACTGATAAATCTTTTTAAGTCTTATATTTTGTACAGCATACTTTATATCCTATTCTACCATCATTTGCCTTTTATGCTGTTAATACCCAGGCAAATAACAAATTACTGCTTTCCATCACTTACATTGTAATGTTAAACATCTCATGTGAAAGAGATATTTACTATGGATGTATAATAACGCGATGATTATTATAGCTTAGTATTTTTAGGTTATGGATGAGGGAGCCGATGCAGCAGCACTCCTGTAAGTCAACCTTTTTTTTTAACCTCATTGACAGGTTGAGCTCCATCGATACAAAGTACTACATCTGGAAAATGGGCGTTGTTCTGACTGACAATGTAAGTTCAGTCCTATTAAATGTATGAAATGGTGTTAAAGCAAAAGATTTAACAGCGAGTCATGATGTGATCAGTATCTCTAAAGTTCTGGGCTGTATGGGTCGTCATTCCTGATTATACATATTTAACCATATCAGCTGTAACTAAAGGCATTCGTCTCTTCTGCAGTCCTTCTTGTATCTGATCTGGTACACCACCATGTCCATTTTTGGACACTTCAATAACTTCTTCTTTGCTGCTCATCTGCTGGACATCGCCATGTGCTTCAAGACACTCCGCACCATTTTGTCATCCGTCACTCACAATGGGAAGCAGGTGAGTATAACAGCCAGCAGAGGGAGCCAGAACACAGACAATCCCACAGGTTTAATGACAAGAAGACAAAAACCTTCCCTTTTCCACCTATAGGTATCAAGCTTTTGCTTCTCATTGGTTGTAAACCGTCTTTAGGGTACACTGGAAGTCTAAACCTTCATCTGAGTCCTGAGATTAGCATCTCCTCATGATCGATAGAGAGAAACAGTAGCATGACAAAAAAATAGAAAAGTCTGGTGAAGAATAAGGTTAATTTGGAAGTTCATATAATTAGTGTTTTTTATAAGGAAACAAACATTTTTATCATCTGATTAAATTGCATCAACAGTCATCAGGATCTGGTAGAAAAGAGGGTGTAATGAAGAATAAATAAAGACCATTGTACCTGCATGGATTACAACATGAATATAAGAATTAATGTTTATTCAAACAATAAAAACTAAACAGAAATATTTTAACAAAGCAGAAATAATATATATATCTATGCAACTTGACTGTAAACACAGCCATAATAAAAAGCCTTATGATGGAGCAGCAATAGGTTAGCTGTACACATACAGCATGGCATCGTGAGGTGTGTAGAAACATGTATCTGCTGAAACAAAGGGTGTGAAGTAATATTTACAGTTTGTTTACTGGTACCAGTTGCTTTACGGTTTCAAAAGTCCTGCATTATTTGGGATTCTCTTTAAAACTTAATTTGGTACGAAGCTCCATCAGAAATCTACATAAACCAGAAAAAAGCCTGATTAATGATTGTCAACTCCTGAGCTGCTGTTTTCTATTAGTCCTGTGAATAAAATGACAATTTATTGCATTTATTCTGCTTCCAGCTCGTCTTGACCGTGGGTCTGCTGGCTGTGGTCGTCTACCTCTACACTGTTGTGGCCTTCAACTTCTTCAGGAAGTTCTACAACAAGAGCGAGGATGAAGACGAGCCAGACATGAAGTGTGACGACATGATGACTGTACGTCTAAAACCTTCAGATCCGTTTAATGAAAAGAATGTTTTCAGGCTTTTTGTTCTGAATGGGTGACGAGAACGTTGCAGCTACAGGCTTTGATCAGAGTAAACGGGATGTGACAACTGCATTTCAAAGAAGAGCTTTTCATCAGCAAACATTTAAATATTAATGACTTTACTGTCTGTAAATAGAAGCCCCTCTTACTTCCTTATGAGATGTTTCTAAGAGCTTGACAATAATTCTTCCAGACTATTTTATTCATCTTATCCTCGCTATGCAACAAAGTAAAGCACACCGTTTTAATAATTCAATGTTCTCCGTACATCTAGCAGCACAAACTCCAGCTAAATGTTTTCTCTCTGCAGTGCTACATGTTCCACATGTACGTGGGTGTTCGAGCCGGAGGAGGTATTGGAGACGAGCTGGAGGACCCAGCTGGAGATCCCTACGAACTCTACCGCATCCTGTTTGACATCACCTTCTTCTTCTTTGTCATTGTCATCCTGCTGGCCATTATTCAAGGTGCATGTCGTTACTTATATTTACATGTGTCTTAAAGCCTAAAATGCAAATATGTGTTTTACTTTGAGTGCTTTGTCATGCTCAGCGGCTCTCTCCTTTCAGGTTTGATCATTGATGCCTTTGGTGAGCTGAGAGATCAGCAGGAGCAGGTCAAGGAGGACATGGAGGTAAGATCTGGTCTAAAAGATGGACTGTGATATAGCAGCTCAGATTATTAACTGGAGCCAGATGAGCTGAAAATAACCAGAGAAGCAGCAACTCTAATTAATTCTGCTTATAATGATGTCGTGTTGCATCTCAGAGCTGTGTTTAACCTTGAAGCCACTCCTATCAGCTATGAACAGGAAACCGAGACATCAATACAAGATGGAAAAATGAGTCACTGTCGTCTAAGAAACGACTCTTAAGGCTTTTTCAAACTTCACAAAAGAAACTTGGATCAGGTTTAATAAATACTTTGGTGGTAGGAGAATATCAAAGCTCAGAACCTGCAGCATCATCTTGCATTCCTCCTTTCAGACCAAATGCTTCATCTGTGGCATCGGGAACGACTACTTTGATCGAACTCCTCATGGATTTGAAACCCACACCTTACAAGAGCACAACCTCGCCAACTACCTGTAAGCACAGCAGCAGACGTGTCGGTATCATGTGTGATTCATAGAGTCAACACTTTGTTTTCCTCTGCCTGCAGATTCTTCCTGATGTACCTGATTAACAAGGATGAGACTGAACACACGGGTCAGGTATGTTTCACATCATCTCAAAACAGGAGCTTCTAACTTTAGTCGCTTTTACTTGTGCAACATTTCAACCCACTTGTTGTGTTGCATAAGTGTAATCTAGTAGCAGAAACAAAGTGTGTGGGTTTTCGCTTTGATATTTATATTAAATTCCATCTAACTTGCTTTTTTATCACAAATTTTGCACAACCTGACCATGCATCCTGTCTCTGCCTGAAGGAGTCGTACGTGTGGAAGATGTACCAGGAGAGATGCTGGGACTTCTTCCCCACCGGAGACTGCTTCCGTAAGCAATATGAGGACCAGCTGGGTTAGACGGGGTAACCCCCTCCACATCCTACTTTCTTTCTGACAGACACTGAAACTTCACCAGTTAACACAACCTGAACCTAACTACACAGAGACTAAACTGTTCTTGAACTCGCGATAATGAATTAACGATTTGGGTTTGTGCGTTCGAATCCTCTTTTGTTGCCACGGCTCCTTTTGATTCACATTGCCTTTTCTCTTGCTTAACCCCAACCAGCTGCACACTTTGTTGTGTTTAGGCATCTGATATGTGTGCAGGGTTACAGCATGACTACTGAATGTTTGTATATGCACAATTTCTACATGAACACCAGGATGTTAGGGTCCCTTCACACCACCACAATGGATCTGATCTGCCTTTCAAAGCTGCTTCAAGTCTCCAAATTTACCGTGGTTCTTCCAGGACCAGTCGATTCACTTTTAGGTGTTTATCAAGTGCCGATGTGCCTTTTGAGAAACTATGCAAAAAAAAGATAATCATCATTTCTGTTCCTCCCAACACGAGCAGTGAGCTAGCTCTTGACTAGTTGCAAGCAGATTTACATCCAGCTAGTTTTGTGGCTTTTAAAAATCCAAAAAAAAAAGAAATTTGTTGTATAAAATTTAGAATTATTGTGGTGTAAATGTTGCTTAGTTTGGTTTTGTTCCTAAACTGTGGTATCCTGCCCCCCTGCACTTCTTTCCACAGTAGAACCCCACACCAGAGGAGAACTGCGAAACATGGTTCAAAGCATTATTGACGATGGTTATCTGCTACCATATGGCCATTTTTACATATGTTGTAGCTTTGATAAGCAGCATTTCTCTTCAGGGGAGGAAATGAATAAAGTAACTGACGCAATAAGCCGTATGTCACCTGTGGTCTGTTTCGGTATCGGCTTCAGCAGCAGAGACGGGAACAGAGGCTCCTCTGTGAAGTGCTACGGGGACATTTTGACACAATCTCACTTTGTTCTGGATGTTCTGTCCTGATTTTACACCTCCCAAACGCGTCATCTCTTTCTGCCAGACAAACAATTGGCAATCCAAAACAGGAAGGAGGCTAATACGAGACAAAGAGGGTTGAAATGTGACACCAAGAGTCCAGTTTTCTGTTTAACCTCGATGTGGTGGTCAGGAGATCATGCTGTCAAGCCAGTCCTCCAGGTCCTCCTCCGTCATCTCCTCTCTGACGGACTTCAAAGTTTCAACGTCTTTGTCTTTCACCTCCTCATGTGCTGCAGTGCCTAAGACATAAAGGGAAGTCTGAGTCTTAAATTATGTACATTTTACTCATATTTAGAGCTTTATGCAATAAGATGCTGCTGACATGTTAACATAGATTTTTGCCTTTCAACCAACATGCATCTAAATTTCCTATTCATAAAATGCAATCAAGGTGCTTTATAGCCTGGGCATCCGTGCTAATGACAGGCTGTATTATAAAACTGAGCTTCACAGATTCTTCTCACCTGCAGACCAGTTTATATGTAAACATTTATGCATGTGGGACCCACACAGGCCAGTAAAGATTTGGAAAATCGCCCTGCTGACAGTTTTCATGATGAGATATCTCTTTTTAATCCCAAGCTGTCAGCCAGGAATCCTTCAATGTCTAATCAACAATAATCAAAGCATTTGTTGCCTCACCTCTCTCTGGAGCTGCTTTCTCCTCATCTGCACCACAGATAAACTGCTTCTCTGTAGCATCCAAGTCCGCTTTCTGTAAGCCGAGCAGCAGGTCCAGCTCTTCATCATCATCATCCGGTGCAGCAGCTACCGAGGAACCCTGCGAGTCTGGGCTCATCCCTTCAGCCACGGGAGCTTTTAGGGTGGTGCTGGGGTTTCTAAATGCTGTGGAAGACGGGGTGAATTTGGACGTTTTGGGTACCTCCTGGTTAAATGTGGGGGCTGCAACGGGCAGCTCTGCAGGGGTGGAGACCTGAAACATCACAACACTGTCAGAATCAATTTTTACATACAAAATCTAAGCTTGTTCCATCTTTTCTAAATAAAAACTATTCTCATTTCTCCATTTTGACAGAATAGAGTAAAAGAACAGACAAATCTCTGGAAATGTACTTATAAAAATACATGTCAGCTAAATTTGTACTAAAATAAAAGCTTGGTCAAATCTTCCTGCGACCTCTAACTCAACCTCAGACACAGCAGGAGGCGCAGGTAAAGGTCGTACCTGAATAAGCTCGGCCTCCAGGTTGAGTCTCTGGTGTAAAGGCACTTGTTGAAGACAGTGGGCGAGTGCTGGGAGGTCCAGAAACACTGCTGACATCTACACAGGAAAGGAAAAAGCCTCAAAACACAATGGTGGAAAATGTCTCTTCACAGGTTTGCACCAAAAAAAGAAACAAGCTCCCATCAGTTAAGTGCTGCTTACACAACATCACCGTGGAAACGAGCCTTAGATAATAATATACAGTACTGTAATTTACTGGAGTTCTGATTAAATGGCATTTCTAGATGACATACAGGAAAACGTCTGCATTTGTAATTTTACATGCAAAAAACTTGGATAGTTCGTCTCTCATCTTCAGGGGCTTTTTTTCATCCCACAGACAAAACAATCCAAGTTGCTTCTACCAAAGAAAGACCCACACCATTACTTTTTAACACATTTTGCCCATTTCCTCAGATGACTACAGCACAGGTAGGCCGCTCTTCATCTTAGCTACATGCCGCTTCACTGCAAACCATCATTATTTGAGAAATGCTTTATATGTATAATATATATCATGTTCTGCTGCTGCACCATCATCATCTCTTTTTGTCAGCTTTAATTTAGACCAAACCCGCACTGGAAGCAAAATCCCAATAAAGCTTTCTCCAGCTAACACCTTATGTCACCTGTTTAGGACACGAGTGTTTAATATTGACTTGAAGATATTTTTGATGCATACATACAGTTTATGGCAGCGGTACCACTGGGTGGGACAGATCTACCTGGCTGGCTGCAAAAGAGTCCATCTCCCATTCTTTCTCTTCTGAAAACCGGAACTGGGTGAATGAATCCCCTGAAAAGAAAGTTTGACATGATAAACACGTCTTTCCAGCCAGTGTGAACCAGAACAGCCTCACATGTGACACCAGTCTGTCAGAACATTACTGGCTGAGGGCTCTTCTGACTCCAGCATGTTATTAATAAGCAGGAGACAGACACATTCCCAAAGCTAGACACTGTATTAACTTCTGCTTTTGGAGCAGCGTACGGAGTGAAAACAACATCCAGCACAACGAGGACGAAGTGTCAGATGTGAAGCACCACTCATCATTTTCTGTGCTTGTGCAGCAGGAGGACGTTGCTTTGGGTGGAATAACAGCGCTTTGGGGTATTTTTAGATAAAACACCATGAGAGGCTGCCTTTGTTCAAAGGAAAAACTAAAAATTCATTTCCATGAGGTAGAAAAGAGTCAGGAAATCTTTTTAAAAGGAACAATTAGAGACAAAAAAACACCTTAAAACAATAAAGAAACCAGAATGTAAGATGTTCAGAGGATGAAGATGTGAAAGCAGAGTTTAACCAGACTCCATTCAGACGTTAAATATGATGTATAAGCGGAGTAAAAAAATACTTTCCCAGTAAGTTTTGGCTCATAGTCCACATGTACTGAGAACCACTGGCCAATCAGCTTTACTGCAGACATTTCTTCAGCATCTTGTATCATCCATCACATCCAACAGGGAGCTTTTATCTTTCCCTCCTTCTGGTTTGGGGTCCTTTTATCTGCAGTTTTATAGCCTTGCTTTAACCCTGTTTTTGCACTAATGAACATTTTGTTTTTACAATAACTTCAAAATCCTCAAACAGGAATATCAAACCCAAAAACTTTGTGATCAAACCAGTAGTTAAAAACCCGTTTAACCCTTTCAGCACCAAGCTGCATTTCATGGTTTTGTTTATGTAAACCTGCATGTGAAGCTCTACCCTGTGAAAAAGTCTGTTATCAGATAATAAGGGTTAAAATTATGCTAAATAATGTTTAAAGCACTATCAGTATTTATGGGATATTTTACTATTTAGTTATTTAAGCTGCAACAATCCTGATTCAGTTTGTTGTTGGTACCTCTGAGAATAAAAAACATCTTTGTTTTATTAAATGATATTTTTGTTCATTTCAAACAGCTGCAGAACTTTTTGGTCACTTGTTTATATTTAGATCTGTCCTAGTTGGACACTTTGACATGGATTAAATTAATCACAATTACCAGATCAAAACAGAGTTCTCCCAGCAACACAGTAGTCATAGCAACCACTGTGGTAAATGATGCTGTTTTCATGAGTCGCTCGTAGATTTACCATCTCGTCTCAGAATAAGTACGACATCACTGTGTGGGCGAGTCGTAAACCTCCTGGATGGGACATAAACATCTGGAAATAGTCTATAGATCACCTAAGGGGTAAAATATTGATCACAATTCACTCCACAGATTTACAATATAAGCTGAAGTTTTCGGGAACGCCGCTGATCGTGCAGTTTTAAGATTTAATCAGCAAAATAAAAGGGCAAGATTAACAACAAGCTTCACTCGCTGCTGTACAAGTCTGTGCTCACGTTTAAATATGAATTAATCCATATTTTAACCCTTTCATAAAAGTATCGTTGCTACTTTCTAACATTTCATATGTCATGTTTAGCACAAAGCAATGGTTTCCAGATCAAAGCGGCCCGGTGTTTAACATGAATCAGGTGCTGCAGCCTCATCTTGCAGAATCTGCCACACACAGATGGACGGTCAGTGGGAGATCTGACAGAGAAGCTGCAGCCAGTCACAGACTGGCACTATGCTTTGTGTTATAGACGTGTGCGACCGTCAGCACCATCTGCAGATCTCCATGATTGCTTGGGCTGCAGGAGAAGTGATGGAGGTCAACAAGGAGAATCTGCAGGAGGGCTTCTACTCTCTGTTGAGACTCCCAATTCAGGAAGGAGTTTAAGTAAGGGTGCATTATGGACAGAATGACTGCGAGGCATGAGAGAGGAGCGGGAACGTCAGCTTTTAGTGACAGCCGGGATGGTTTAATGCCTTTATGTTGGGCCATGTGAGCGTTCAATATCAGCAACATCAACAGATTTCTACCCTCACAGGAAAAGATCAAAGCACATCATCCTGGATTTAGTTGATGTGAATCAGATCAAATGTTATCTGAAGGACTTCTGAGAAGCCAAGGAGCCATTCCTGAAGATGCTGGATAACCTCCTTTTACAGCTGATGCTTAGCAGAGAGCTTCGGCACGTTAAACAGAATAAAACGGTACTTTTTGGCTTGAGATGAATCACAAAGGAGTAGCTCTGGTGTTAGGGGAACGGTTGCAGTGAATTCCCAGCTTGACTGGTTCAAAAGTGAAGAAGAATTAAGGAATAAATTGAACTTAATGTATTAAAACAGTTGGTTTCCCTTGATTGGTTTTAGCAAGAAAAGAAGCTTATTTGGGTAAAAAGCTTAATAAGAGTAATGTCTTCATTTCATTTTAACCCTAATTTACACTCTGCATCCTCCTCATCATCACGTGTCAGCATTAAACCACGGAAATTATATAAGAAACAGTTTTATCTACTGATCCCAGCTATCTGCACAAATATCACACTGATCACAATAACTGCATTTTTCTCTATTATGTAATGTCACAAAGAGGAAGAAACAGATCTGTGATGCTGCAGCTCTTCTCTGCAGACATGCAAACTGAAGCGACTCAGAAGCGAGATGTGGAGAGACGCCATGATGCACGAGTCCACATCACTTCCCCACATTAAACAGCAGCTCAGTCTAAAGCAACTCTTCATACGTTTACAACCTTAAACTGGGTCTTTGCTCGCTTTGACAGCACACTGACATTCATTATGCACAGTCCTGCCGTCTAAAGGGAAAGCGTCCCACTGCCTACCAGGTAGGTTTATGGTAGGTGGTGGATATGCAGGGACATGTATAACAAATAATCCATGTAATCTGTAATCTGGCATACATAGTTACAGAAGCAGCCTCACTTCTTTCCACTCATCCTAAAGTTGTTCCAGATTAAAACCACATTCACACCAGGTCAAACTAGCTCTTAATATCTTTGTAGATCCTCCTCCTCTTCCTCCTGCCCAGCACACAGAGCTCCTGATGCAGATGGACAGCCTCCCCCTACACCTCAGAACTTCTGTCCTCATCTCTGTGGATTTACCATCACAGGTAAGTTCAGAGGCTGACTAGCATGGCAACAGCTGCCAGCAGAGATGAGACGCTTCTGTCAGACCTGGAGAATGATGAAGAATGTGTGTGCAGAAACAGAAGGAATCAAAGCATAACACAGACTTTGTGAATACAATCAGAGATATTAAATAAAGTTGCAGCTCATCCATAGCGGAGCTCTCCTCATAGA
>JBAMIG010000024.1:15731387-15747231 GCA_037177335.1 Kiunga ballochi | reverse complement strand
ACACACACACACACACATCCTTGTTGAGTGGGCTACACCTTAAGTATACAACTTGGTCATTGTGAAGCCGGCTGGAGAAATGTGTCACTTTGTGCAACTAAAGACGAGCTCAGGCATGCTCTGCCTCACTTCCACCTTCACTGACCGCATCATGAGTGCACGATAACACGTCCTGTAAGCACACACACATCTTTATCTGACAAGTCAGGAGAAAAAAGACAGCTCACCCCCCCAAAAAGAGAAAGGAACTAAGGAGTTGTTGAGTTTACGTGTCTGATAGAGAAAGATCAAATCTAGAAAATATGCTGGTAAGACGGCAGGGAGAATCATTTTTCTGAGAGGTGCAGCATCCTCCCGTCACGCCTTTTTAACCAAACCAATTAGCCCCCCATGACACGGCGCTGAAACCCACTACGCGTCGATAAATCACTGTCTGCGCTAATTGCAATTAAAATCCGGGGCAAACCGGTCGAGACAGTAAAGAAGGCCAAAGCTATTTACTCTTAACTTTTAATGGCGAGTCTGCAGCTTGTGTTTATTTCAAAGTCCTATCAAAAGAGCTCCAATCCGCCGGGGCCTTGCTCTCATTAGGCGTGGGGAGGTTTGTGTCTGCATGCAGAGAAAGGCTGAAGCTCGAGCACTTCCCACCTCAGAACTCAAATCATATTAAGCATCATTACCTCTTACTGAGCCTTTTAGGTTAAGAGTAAATGGTTTTATTTCAAGTTTCAATGACATTAAAGCATTTTTGGAATAAATGTAAAAAGATATTTGGCTCACTAAATCCTCCCACTGCCACAAAAGAAACACCATCAGTGTAATAATTACTTTCTGATTAGTTATATCTAGAAACGATTATGAAGCTATAAAAAAAAAAGCTTAAAGTTTAAAACTTCTTTAATTTTATGCTTTCAACACATAATTCTCCACCAAAGCAAAACATGATTAGCATATTTCTAATAAAGAAAGTCTTTTATAGGGACTTTTATAATCTTTCTGTCCAAATAAAGCAAAAAATCATGTTGGAAAAGTGTTGATCCGTTAATAAGGCCTTAATGGCAGTTTAAAAAATCTCTCCATGTCTCTACTTCATCTCCTAAAAATAGCCGTCATCAAGTCACTACTTATAAAACAACTTGGACTTGTATCTCGTGAGCAGCTCCTGGCAGATATCAATCCTCACCTTTCTCAGCCTAGAAGAGGCGTGTGGCAAAGGAAGGGTGGTAAAAAGGAAGATATTCAATCTGTTTCACCATCTAAAAGATAACAAGCTTTTTACACTAAATGGAGAGTAAGTGGGCTAAATTAAATTATGCTGTTTATGCAACGCTGAAGGTTTATGGATTTCCACTGTTCCCCTTACGTGACATTAGCGTGCAGCTTTTTGTCGTGTTCAATGTTCTGTATCAGACCCAGTATTTAATTTCAGACATGGCTTTAAAAAAAAAAAGATGCGGGTAAAAAGATGGCTGGATAAGTTTTCTTTTGTCCCAAAATGTTCCTCTCAGACCCAAAAATAACAATTATATAACATAGTTTACAGAAAGAAGCCTCCTAAGTCTAAACAATCATCCTGAAACCTTTTTCGTCCGTTTTCTGAGAAATCCAGATTTTCTTTTACAGTTTGCAGATCATACAGAGAAAATGTACAACTGCAGCATCCTTACTACAAATCAGTTTCCTTTTCATAGGTAATGTAAAATACTAAAATCCTAAAGTGTGAAGATATTTCCCCTGCAAGCATCACTAATGTATCTTATGCTTTTACATAAAAAAAAAGACTCCCAGAAGGTCAGATCAGATGAGGATGAGAGCAACGCACCCACTGGCAGCTAAATAAAGAGCCGTGCGTGGCTTTAAATAAGCACCAAACAGCTAAGAAGCATGAATGTTTCAATTCAATGAAGGCTTGAAAGGATGAAGCACGGCAGCCATTAAATTTAGGCATCCGAAGCGGCCAGACCGGTTGATCCGTTTACTCCAGAAACTCTGTTTACTAAGCTCAGTGAGAACCCATGAAGCCACCTGGACTCTAAAAACACATGACAAATACGTCAGATAAAGTGTTTACTTAACCTTGTTAAGACAGACGACAGGATGTGACACGCACACTTCCTATGATCATAATGTTTATAATATGATCATATTTTAACACTTTAAAAACCACCAGAAAGCAGATAAATAGACTATCTTCACCCATAAAGGTGTCGTTACGGTAGAACGCAGGAACCCCGCGCTACGACCATCCGATCACAGGCAAGAATCAGAGGGTTGTCACGTTTGTAGCTGGAGCGCCGGGATCATAATTCCTGAAATATTTGCACAAATAAAAATTTTTGTGTTAAGGTGATGTTTCTGAATGATGGATTTTTGTGCAAAAATTCACAACATTTGACTCATAACAGTTTGCACAGCTGTAAATTCGTCTACTGTCCTTGTGGTTATTGAATAAATAACTGCAGATAAACAATTAAACTATTCAGGTTCTCCTCAAAACAAGCAGCGCTGTGCTTGATGTGAGGACTTCTGTACGTCTTTGTCCTCTTTTGATCGTTCTTGATAACAAACCACTTTGAAGCGTCCTCTCTGCTTACACCTGAGACCATGCCTTAACATGGACATCCTTTTTTTAATGCAATCACATATTAAAAACATTGATTATCTGATGGATCCTGAAATGCATATAGGACTTACTTTGACAAGCATCATGTGCTTTAACATCAATCTGATTGAGCATAAACACCATGCATGTATGGTACACCACAAAACCTACTAGATCAAAAAGTCCTGCAAAAATTCTGTTTTGCAAAATCTTGTGAGGTCTAAGAGCAAAGCCTCAATAAAGGATAAAGCCGCTTTGGTGCGGAAAAACAAACTGAACCAACAAAACACTTTATAACTCTCTGACCAGAGATCTCTCACTTGATGGCACACCGACATTTAATATGCACCTCTGTAGAGTCATCGTTATCCTACAGTGTCCTGAGGCGGAGAAACCGTATCCAGAACTTCATCTCAGCGCATCATGATTGTGTTTTTCTTTACATTATTCAATAAAAATCTCTGTAGGACATTGCATGTGGAGGAGAGGCTAAGAAAGACCCAAAGAAGTGAGTATAAACATCAGACTGACTTTTACTGATTAGAGAGAGCTCAGAGAAGAGGCAGGATACAAGACACAGAGTTAGTGTTTGTTAGGGGGGTAAACAGAGCCGCTTTAAACTAACGGGTTTTAGTGTTGATCCTGTGATGGACACCAGAATGTACCGAGCCTCTGGCCCACTGATTGCTAGGATAGGATCCCCTTTCAGTACGGAAAATGGATGGATTCAGTGTTTGTGTTGCAGATTGACGACCATAGAAATCATGATGGCTGAATGTACTCAAGCTAAAGATTCAGATAGTTTGTGCAGATGTTTCACTCCTCAGAAAATAAAGTCAACTTTCAGGTGAGTCAGAATAGCAGTTATATTTCTACCACTTAGTTCATATTCGTCTAATCAACGATTAGTGTGCAGTGAAAGCATGTCTTTGTCAGAGACATGGGGGGAAACGTTACTTTTCAGGAAACATTGTCTTGGGGTGACTTTGATCCCAGCTGCTTCACTCTGATGCAGCAATCAAGGAAAGCGACTGTTGCTTAATAGGGATAAGTAACTTGGATGAGATTATGGGATGTAGAAATCACAGCCTTATGAAACTCAACCTAAAGGAGGCAAATTAGACAAGACACAGGCGCATATGCTTCACTGTTCAAGACATCTTACCCTAACCAATATAAACCAGAAAAACAGAAATTAAAATCTATTTTGGGTGGATGTGGGAAGCCATTTTGTTTTTATCCCCTGAACTGTGACATAGCTGTGTGTCCACGTTGTTTTAAAATGCTTATCTGCACACCTACATGCTACAAAACAGATACTGGACAAACAGAAGGATTGGCAGGTCTGGGTCAGTGAATATGTGGCAGCAATTATCCCAGCTGCCCACTGCCTTTTGCCTTCATAGCCTCAACAACTTCCTTTTTTTCCCTCCAAGGCAGGGTGGTCATATGATTAAAAATAATCTTTTTTTGAAGGCTGACAGCTTTTAATGACTGTCATTCATCTCGTTTCCTACTGAGGTTACTTCCATTTTTAAAAGACGTGGGATTTAAGAAATAAGAACTATAAACGTGGGATCAATTCAAGTGTACACTTACAGGAGGCAATCAATCAAGTGCTGATTCTTTACAGAATGGGGCAGCATCTAATCACATCAGGAGGATTATCATAAAGAAAATAGAGCTCATCCAGATGCTGCATAGAGCACAGGTCTGGTTTGCTGATGTCAGCAGGTTCTGCTTACAGCATATTGGGTCCATAATATTTGGTGTTCTGGTAAAACTTTGTACAGAGGCAAAATGTTACATTTAGTTTTCCACAGCTAATGAGGTTTATACCGAACACAGGAATATGAAACCGTGCAGCATCTGGTGGAAAGCTTTATGTGGCATTATTATCAGCACCGCTATTGTCATTTACCAAAAGACAAGCAACGGTGTGGGAGGTGTGAAGCCCGCAAAGCAATTATCTTTAATTGAGGCAGAGAAGCACACCATTAAATGACTAATTTGTTTTTTCTTTCTGTAACACTTTTTTTTTTTTTTAATAACTGCTCCGCTTCAGGAAATTACAGTCTCAGACAATATTATGAGTAATTTGTTAACAGAAATCTATAGCCGACATTTTCAGAGGATATGTACAAAGGACGTGCCCCTTGACAGGCTTCTCCTGGTGAGGAAGGAAAACTGCACATTTGCAGGGATGTTCTTGTATTTTTGCACACATTTCCCACCTAAACTGTTGTGCTGAGGCTCATTTTACTCCTTCGGCATCTGGCCTCTTACTTGACTCAACTTCCTTTAAACATGTTCTCCTGTTCTGCCAATATTTTAGATTTCTGTAATGACATTTCAAGCACCATTTAGAGGAGATAACTCAATATTTAAAACAAAGCTTTCTTCTATGCGCCCACGTCATTGAATCTTTGGACCATACTGTAGTCAGACATTAGTGACTATGTGAAAATGCAACAAACAGAATATCACAATACAGCCAGAAAAAGTATTTGGACACATTATTAATCCATTATCTATGCAGGACCCACTTTGTGCACATTCCCTGTTGAATCAACTTTAGCTTGTTTGCTCAAAAAGTACAATACCTTTGAGGAGGTGTAAACATGCAACCAAACTCTGATGTGCATCAAAGGAGCACTTTGTGTTCTGCTGAATAATGTAGGTCTCAGTTTGTTTCAGATGAACTTAATGCAGATACTCCACTCCAAATTCAGAGTGAAAAACAGAAGTTATCCCGCATTAACCAATAAATCAGCAAGTTTTCTTATGTTCTTCCTCTGAACCTCAATGATACCTCAGGCGAGGAATGTCAGAGTCAAATGTTCAAGGGTCTTTACGGATGAAGGCAAACCTGAACCGTCTGAAAGCTGCAACTCCCCAACCAGACTGTTGGGTGTAAATATGACCATAGTTCTGCAAGCGACTGCTAACCTGCGTCTTGGCTGCTAAATGCTAAGAGAGATTTTTATTTATTTTTTTATCTATTTCTCCAAGAAGTTCATTTCAACTTAAATCAGGGCTGGACAATATAGAAAAAGTGTAGCTGCAGCCATTTTATGCATAATAGCGCCGTGCATCACAATGCAGTCTGTGTAGCAGCGATTATCGCTGCACATCAATGAAAACAGGCAGTCCCATAATGATCAACTCATGATCTACCATATTGTCAAACATAATAAACTTAAATATTATGTTATTTTCAATAATTTGTTGATTTCAATAAATCAATAAACAAGGTGTGGTGGAGAGATTTCTTGCAGTGAAGAAGTGCATTTCTTCCATCAGTATACAGCAGAGGTTCAGGTGTTTATGTTTTACTTATTCATTTTACGGTCAGAAAAGGTTTTCCTGCAAGTATTACTATACATTTGTAACACAGATAATATTGTCAATGTGAATATTTGTTAAAGGACAAAGTTGTTTTAATGCTTTTAGTTTGTCAGTGCTAACTGCTAGCCTACCAATGGTATTTTCCATTGACATTAGCCTTAAACTAACATAGCTTTGAAACACTTTGATGTGCAGCGTTGCATTGTTTCACTGAGCAAATAAATGCATTTTCAGTAGGATCTTGATGTATTTTATATATAACTTGATTTTTAAATAGTTTTACTTAAGATTTATAAATGGATTCTGGCTCTTATTGTAGTACTAAGCTACAATGAAAAACAAACTAAACTACAGTTTTTCTATTGAATTATCAAGCTTTTTACCCCCAATTGCACCACACATCTATCGATAGATATATTCCTATCCAATTACCATCCAGCTCTAACTATACAGTATCCAATAATAGTCCTGGACTAAGGCCAGGTCTCATCTCTGAAGTCCTGGGGGAGTTTGGTTTGGATTATGATGAAAAGATCCCATTGGGAGCTTCTACCAATAAATCAATCTAACAAATGTGTTTTTGCTAAAATCGCCAAAAGAGAGGTAACTTTTTATCTGGTGCTCAAATTATGCTTATTCATGGGAAATAAACTGATGAATAATCTGAACACATTTTCTGGTGGCCTTTAAAACCAGTCTGGAGCCGCTGTGTAGTGACATCCCTCATTCGGGCCAATCAATGGACACCAGCCTGTGGACGTCAAATTACCCGCACGGCTCGGCCCGCTTGGAATCTCGACAAAGTAGGTGCGGCCAAAGTTACTACACGATTCAACAAATGGAAATGTTCCGTTTCCAGGTGGAGTTGTGTACGCTCAGGAAGATACTACTGGAAAAACGCCAAAAGTCCAGTTCCTTCAAATTAAAAGGAGGAGCCCAAAATTGAAAGTACTGTATATGAAAGGTTGATTTCATTCTACGTAACTACTTGAATCCAAATGATCCCAGCTTCTAAGAAGAGCATCCTGACAAAGGCTGTGACGGTTTTCATTCACAGTAGTAGCAACAGTAGTATTTGAAAGCAGATGCCTTATCAATAGCTATGCCGTTGCTTAGAGGCCGACAAAGGGATGCATGATATTCACATGAAAGAAATCTCTTTCAAAGAAATGCCAGTTACCAGGGCTTGTCACACAATTCAGTCAGAGTGAGGATGACTCAGACCATGTTCTTCAAGTTGCTCAAGCAAGATGTGATTTGTGAAAGAGCTGGAGGAATGCTGACTCTGGTGGGTCGCTCTGTGGGCTGATGTACAACAGAGTGGGTGATGAACCATAGCCAAAAGAAAAAATCCTACATTCTTATCATTTAACAGCAAACCGTGGCAACAATTTGATTATCAGTCATCTTTATGAAAAGCAATGTTCAGTGAGTCAAAGCAGACAAACTCTACGCCTGTCACAACGCAGATTTCTATTAACTGGAGTGCAGATATGGGGAAATTTACATCCAATAAAAGAGAAATCCTGAAGTAAAAAGCTCTGAACCAACCAGAAAATACTGGAAAACCTGGTTGGAAACTTAAATTATGACTTCAAAACCTTCACACACTAAAATTAGTGCAATGACATCATCAAGCACTTCAACAATCTTCATAACTTTGCCCATTGTGACGTTGCCTGATGTTATGAGTGTGTTGTGCGCCGACAGCATGCTCATATTCAGTCTCCTTGCATCAGCAAGAGTCACCAAGGTGGCCCGCTTTCCAAACTGAAAGGTCTCATAAATCATGTCAAATTACATCTGAATGGATTTTTTTTATTTGGCTTCATTTAAGAAGCAAAAAGTTTTCAGATTTACACAAAATGCAAAAAAGCTCCGATTTACAGGACTGCAGATAATATGACCATACCGAAACAGGTAGGATTTTAAACCCAAAGATGTAAATCTGTGTTTATACTGATAAAAAAGATCTAACACAGCAGATGATTGGACGGGCCAACCATTAATAACAAGCAAACCGATCCACTCACTGATGCAGAACCTGCTGAAGCCAGTTAGATCTTTGAGCTGTCGTGGTTATGAATTTAATTTGGTCACTTCTATTTAACGTAAACAGCTCATAATAAGGAGTTATGCACACACTCATTAAATCACTGTTGCTGCTGTTACGCTTCGTGGACTTCCTCCCTCCTCGGCCTTCATCCTGCCAGAATCGGATCATGCAACACCAGTAACATACTCACCACTGACTATAAGGTATCCTGTATGTTTTAGAAATTAACATGGTGCCCAAATAAAAAGTGGCCAAAAATGTAAAAGAAATTAATGTAATGTTGTAAATTTAGTAGAGAATTAACAAGTATGTAGAGACTTACTACAGATCATGTGATCTGGTGCAAGAAGCCAACATGCACATTGACAGAAAGGCCAAAATAATCTTTTAGGACAGAAAAATGTAAATATTGATTATATTTTTCTTTGCATTAAAATGAGCTTTTTATGGCTAAAAATAAGCCCATGATCTGCATTAGGTAAACGTTAGGACGCTGTGATTAATGAATGATTGCAGCCACATCTGGCTGATGTCACCTGAACTGGCAGTGAAAGTCTCCCCACAGAAATCCAGCAACTAAGAAACAAACATTTAAATTAAGTTGTCAAAGAAATTACGAAATGCTACCTCATGCTCGAGAAAAAAAAAGTTAAAAGTTACTATAAACGATAAACAGAGACATCTCGCTGCTGCTGATGCAGGTTTGAATCCCAGCATGTCAGCCGCTCTGCATCTGACCCCCCATTCTTTGTTTTTAACCAGAATTATATATTATTACTATTAAAACTGTATACATCTATCATATGATTAAAGTAAAATCCACCCACAAAATACAAAAGCTTGTAAAACTGAATTAAAGGGCACTACGAAGCTTCAGCAGCCCAAAAAATAAAAGGACTACATTAAAAGACTCAACGTTTTGTATCAATGTCATTATTGTTTAAGGGACCAGTTTCTGCAAGAACATTCCCCTTGTGTGTTTTTCTAGCAAGAACAAAGGAGAAATATTGATCGCTCCTGTCTAAAAGGGAAGATCTAAGCTAACAACACACACTGTGAAGCACTTACAATGAGACTGATGGAGATAAGACCTCCTGATGACATGAAAACAGATAAAAAACTACAAATCTTCAACAACAAACGCCTCTACCTTTAACAAGGATGCACGGACAAACACGTGTTGCCAACCAAGTCAACATGAAGAGGAGGCAGAGTCACATGTTACTGAGAAGTCAGCAGGTATACGGTCTCCCAACACTTCCATTACAAACCCTCAGCTCCTCCTCAAGTGTCTCCAACACCCACATCAACTCCTCCTCCAGCTCCTCCCCTCCCGTTTCATCCTACTCCACCACCTCATCCACCTCGTCTTGCATGTTGCTCAGGGCTCTCGTGCAACACAAAGCTAAGTGGGAATTTGTTCTTCATAGCAGAGCTGATGCGTTAGACAATATGTCAGTGCTTTTTAAACGTTTCAGCAGCGGATGCGCACTCGGACACAAAAAGTGAGTCACTTTGCAGCCTTGAGGATTATAGAAGTTCTTCCTTCCTTTCTTTGCAAGTGGAGTTGCTCAAACTTTACAAAGAGACTTTTTGCAGAGTGCATGATCCCTCAATTGATCACTGCTGCTGGAAACAAGTGACTCTTCTCAGTAATCTGGTTAAAAAAAAAAAGGTCTGAACAGCATCAGAGTCCAGCGTAACTGTTTGGCCACACACACACACACACACACACAGATACTGAACAGCTGTTGCATTTGCCATCCTGACTCAGAAAGAAGCTGGACCATTTAGGAGCTGCAGCATACTCCACGCCGATGCCGACGAACTTGTTTGCATGAAAGTGCCTCGTTCTTAGCAACTGATGAGGATGAGAGATGGTGTGATGACCTGCCTGTATTTGACAAGGGTGTTTTTCACCTCGTTGGAGAGAGGAGCAGAGAGGAGAGGAGTCAGTCAGAGGGAACAGGGGAGGGGAGAGCCGGTGATGGAAGGCGTAAAGCTGTAAGGGGGAAACAGACTCTGCAAAGCGGGGAGAAGAAGAAACTGAGTGAGCTCTGCAGACGGGAGGAGGAAGACAAACAGACAGATTTGGTCTAGAACGCCTTTTTAATGCTGGAGTGTTTTGTTCCTTGCAGGGTGAGTATGTACTCTGTTTGATGTGATTGTCACGGCGGGAAATAAACTGTTTTACAGAAGCAGCTTTCATCTGACCCGACAAACAGTTTAGTGAAATCATATCATATAAATTCTTTATTTTTTAGAGCTGAATGGGAAATGTAGTCAGAATCGCTGCATAAATGAATCACGGTGAATGTGCTGGGGTTCATTAGACTCATATATAGAGCACAATATCCACAGACTGGAGTTAGAATAAAACATTTATCTGCAGCTAAACAATTATTCATGTTTCTTGAAGACACCAGCTTGTTGGAGAGCAGCGTAAGGATTTTCATTAGAGGGATCAACATGTTTCCTCCACTCAGGGTTTAAATATTCAGTAGAAAACAAGATAAAAGTAATCTGATGACACATTAAGGATAAGTGTCAAAAACAACTTTACTCATTTATTTCAGAGCTGTAGTTTTTACTTTCTCTGATTCATTAATGAAGCAGGGATAAAAGAAATTTCATTTCATGAAATTTGCACAATATTTCCTTAAACTTATTCAAAGAAAATTATTGTTTAAACGATAAATACAAAGGTCACAGCTCTAGTTACATGAATATCCATCATATGAGCAAAAACCTGAATAAACCAATAAATAAAAAAAATTCAATCCCATATAGTTTTGATCTATATCTCATTTATTTTAAATCATAAAGAAAATTTTGGACATATCTGCTCATCACGGGTAAATATAGCTCATATTGCTCTAAAAATTTTTAATCCGTTTATTAAAGAAAATCAAACTGGTAGCTGAATTTTATTTATAAAAATATCATAAAGAAATATTACTTTTTTCCAGCTTTTAAATCATAATGAATATCTGATAAATTATGTTGCTTTGCACAAACCAGAAGCTAAATTTAAATTAAATTAAGATGTTTTTCCTTTTTAAAACTAGTTTCCAGAATCTCAAACACTTCGACCATCAAGAGGAAGATGGACAAACCTTCATTTGTACCATCTTCCACTGGTTTCTTTAGGCACCACCATTTGCTTCCCATCTTTACCAACATATAATACATGACTGGCATCATTCCTCTGCTTTGAATCCAGTTTGCCCAGTCAGTCCTCATGGTTAATCCATAACCACACTGGAAAATATAAATTAACAGTATGATTAGGACAATTCATCTCAGTTAGGAAAACATCCTTGTGTTTGTCAGTCCAGTTACCTAAATCACTGCAGCTCTAATGTGATTTACTTTTGTCTTATTATGATGGAGCTTTGAAAGGTGCCCATTAACAGCCTCGGTAAACTACGGCTGCGGGGGAGGACGATTGATCCTTGTGTTAAAGTGTACAGATAGATGGCCGTGTTAGGATGTAAATAACTGGGCAGCAATTTCCCCAAGTATTACAGACACTAAATTAAGGGTATGGCGTCATATGTCCCTCTGGAAGCACAATCAACCTCAGGAGAAGGACAAAAAACGATCTGACAAAGAGAAAAAATAAAAATCAAACAGAGAAAATATTCGCAATCGACAGTAATGAATTCCTTCAGGCTTTCTCATGGCATTGAAAGTCACACGGCACAAAAAGCAGCTTTAAAAATGCACATGTTTCTTCATCAAGGCTTCGTCCTTGAAAAGCCACGTCACAGTGGAAGCTATGAGGATGAAGAGCTTGCATCCTACTGACACAGTGTGTTTTAGCACAGGAGGCAACTGAAGCTAAAATGAGCAACAAACACGAGCATGCGCTTAGACAAACATCAATGAGACCTTCATGTCAGATCCATTTATATAATGCTACATCTTCCCTGATAACGGATATAGAAAAGCTTTCAAACGAGATTTTGCAAGCAAATATAAATTCTTTGAATGCACAAACAAGGAAAACAGTCTCATCTCTCAGGTGCCTGTATCAGTATTGCAGCCACACATCCATTTAGAAATCAGACTTTTTAGCCAATTAAAGTGAATTACAGCAACAGCATAAGACATTCAGACATACTAAGTGAAAGAAAAAGTCAGGATACAATAAAACACCCATTAACAGACACAGCAGGTTTTAGCATCTGAGGCAGACTGAAAGAGAAGGAGGAACAAGCAGCACAATGTGCAGGAACGCAGAAATGTTGTTGCTATTACATAAATGCAACTACTGTAGGCTGCAAACAGGCTTTTACATAGATGTAAACAGAAAGGCCTGTGATGGACTGGCGACCTGTCCAGGGTGTACCCCGCCTCTCGCCGCATGTCAGCTCCCCTCTCCTTAATTCTCAGTGCGAGAAATGCCAAAAACGTATCACTTACAATGAAATAGTAGACCTTTTAGACATATTAATGCTTGATAAAACAATATCTCTTCCATGCATGATTGCTTTTTGGGTGCACACGTGGGATGAATGCTTAATTATTTTCAAATTAAAATTGCATTTGAAAACGTAGCAAGTAGCAAATCCCAAAAGTAGCAGGATTCATGTCAAACCTGCAGCATCTACAGTTTTAGATCCATTAATTCAGGGGTGGGGAATCTGTTCGAGACCTGAATCCTGCAGGTTTTCCATGTATTCTCGATCGAGCACATCTGCTTCAAATCAAATGAATCCAACAACTTAGCAAGTTCTGCATGTTGATTCATTCACTGGGATCCAGTGCTGGAACGGGGAGACATTAAGTAATGGCTAAATGCTCTGACGGCTATGATCTTGGACATGATGATGATGATGTTCCTGTGGAAATGGAAGCTATCAATGGCAGCTACCAGATTCCTGAAGGTGATCAAAAACCCGCGACTGACTGCAGACACGTTGGTCCAAGACATAAACCACTACTGACCCAAAAGCACAAGAAAAGTCACCTCCGATTTGCTCAACACTACATAAATCATCCAGTGGTTTGGCAATGATGTTCTGTGGAGTGAACAAACAAAACTGGAATTATTGAACATCAATATGTCGGGATGAGGAAGAATAAAGCATGCACTGAAAAGGACATGATGCCTACAGTGCAGCATGGTGGTGGACCAGTGATGCTGTGGGTCTGCTTTGCTTCCTGAACTGGAAACCTACAGTGTGTGAAGGGAAAGATGGAGTCAATCAACTATCAGGAAATCCATCCATTTTCTACCGCTTTAGTCCCTGAACAGGGACGTGGGGGGCTGGAGCCAATCCCAGCTGACATCGGCGAGGTATACCCAGAACAGGTCGCCAGTCCATCACAGGGCAAACACAGAGAGACAAGCATACACCTCAATTCCAACAGAACATTAATCACAAGCCGACCTCAAAAGCTTCGTTTCAAAAGTAGTTGTGGGAAATATTAGAGCGGTCATCAGTTTCCTGACTTGAACCTCATTTACAAGTTGGAAAGCCACATTATATTAGTTATGTTGACCTATAAACATTTTCTACTCAACTATATAACCTATATTATACCCAACTATAAATCTTTTCTACTAAAAGCGTCATCTTCAGGCTGCAGTGTTTTGGTTACAGGTTGCATCATACAGTTAGTAAAAAGAAGCCGATCACATCTCCGCCTAGAGCAGTTCATATATCAATGTCATCTCATGTAGAAATCCTCCATCATCTCATGTTAGAAATATATTTAAACATTAACACTAAAACAGAAACTGGAATTTAAAAGATTCATTTGCAAACGACAAAATTTGTGTCACAAAAATCACATTTAGGCTCCCAGGAAAATCCTCCAGAAGGCATGCAAAGGACCAAACAGCATATGATCTATGAACCTCATCAATAAAAAGACTGGCCCGGTCAGACATATAAGCTATATAATATTATATGCAAGTCTACTGGAAGCCAGAAATACTAATGACCAGGATCTATGCTGACTGAAACTAGCTCAGGAAAAACAGCAAGTTAACCTTTGTTTTATGTAGTTAGCTTCACACACACACCAGTTCTTTTCTCCACAACTTTTGCATGTTCCCCGCAGCATATTGAAGTTTGCAAAACTGTGTGAAACATCAACGCAGAAGTAAAAGAGCGCCATGCCAGGATAAAGTCTGCAAGCAGCTGCCAAGAAGATCCCAGGAGACGGACTTAAGACAGTTTATTCCAACGCATTTTCATCCCATAATTCGTCAGACTGTTTCCATGTGACTAATCAAGCAGTCTGCAGGGTCTATATTAGATTTTAAATCAGTTTTAACACAAACCATGGAGATTACAGAATTACATGAATAAACAAAAAGCAAGCAAAAGTTGGAAGAGTGAATTTGAAACTCCCATCTTCCAAATAATGACACTTTTTTCTTTTACTGCTGTGCAGTAAAAGAAATCTGCATCTATTGGATTAAAATGGTGTAAAAAGAGCCTATAATCATGCTCACTCTGAACGCCTCCACCACGCTGTAGGTAAAGCTCTGCTCGCAACCTTCCTGCCCTTAAATTCTGAATTTCATAAGACGTGAAAGACATATAACAAAAGGTTGAGAAACGCTGCTTCAGGGCATTTCTCTTTTTAGACCTTTTCAATCTCATCAACATAACAAATGATACTGAAGCCATTAATTAAAAAACACATATTAGAAGCAACAGCAGCTCCACATGATGTAACCTGTAATAATAAGGGGGGGAAAAAAAGGAGATTTCTGGGGTGAATTCCAGATTTCATGGCTACCTTAATTAGCCAGAAAAAAACAACTTTTAACAGCATTACCTCCCACATACAATTAAGTGTCCATCTAGAGAGCGGCAGGCGCTTGCTGTGTATAGCATGACTAATCTGGCAATGTGGGCTCAACAGAGACGAGGGATACGAGTCCAACAACTCACAAGAGCACCTCTGGCATTTACGCTACAACAGTGTGACATAGCAGCACAACGCTCACTTTCATATATCGTGTCGAATAAAAAACACTTATCCAAAGTTAAAAATGGTCTCATGACTTTATCCAAAAACACCATCCAGAAGACACAGCGTAAACGCTCTCATGTGCAGCTGAAACTAAATCCAACATGGCTGATTGAGGCGGACAAACGGTGGAAAGAAAGGTCTACTAGAAATAGGATTTTTCTTATCTGAGAAGAATAATACACTGTGAGTTGTTCTCATAGGTAGGACCAAAATAGTAACAATTCAGCCATTTAAACCTCAAACTCCCACATGTCAAGATAAATGTGTAGAGAGAGAGAAAGAGAGAGAGAGTGAATTAATATGAAGCAAATACACCATAAGTAGTCAAAGTTTCACATTCCTCTCACCATAAATAATAAGATGACTGAAGATGATGAGCAGATTCTTTAACCTGTCTCCATCTTATCATGTTTCACAATCAGAACCAGCAAAAATTAAATAAGAAGAAAAAGAAGGGCGATTAAATTCAAACAGCAATTTCAAATAAACACGAGCTCATTTGTTTTCAATCACAGCAGCTCATCCCAGAAGTTTGCCCATGCTAAATGTGACAGCGTCACGTTCACACCCAGAATCCATCCATTTTAATGAGAGGAAAGAAAACTGAACAGAACCGAGGCTTTGAAGACCCCAGGGGTCCGCACTGACCACAGAGGCTGCAAGTAACAAACAAGGATCTTATAAGCAGCCTCCAGCGTCCAAACAGAGCAATTAAAGTCCCTTAAACAGCATACATTCCCTTCCATCTAATTAGGAAACAGAAGCAACTTCAGAAAACTGCAAGCCTTAGTGATAACACACACACACACACACACACACACACACAAGCATATGAGCTC
>JBAMIG010000024.1:15700214-15722158 GCA_037177335.1 Kiunga ballochi | reverse complement strand
AATGTTGTTGTTTACCACATGATACTGGTCTCCTGGACCCTGGTGACCACCAGACAGCAGGAGATTACACTGTAATAGTGTTTACTTGTTCCATGGTAATAAATAGTAAATATATGGAAAAATTAAATAGTAAAAAATAGATTTAGTTAAAGGGTCAAATAAAGTTTTTATATTTCAAAAGTGAGATGTCTCTGCCCAGTTATTCTCAATTCAGGCATTAAGGGGTTAAAATGAGCTCTAAATCCTTCTGGTTTGAACTTTCACTCACTCATAAATCCCAATCAGCAACATTTTTCCTCCATCATATCACTGCCCCGACCCTGAAACAAGCAGAATTTCTTCTCTGTTGTTGTTTTTGTCCCTCTGTGCAGCCCTGATGGGGGAAATTTCACTCTGCATTCTTTAAGATATGCAAGCATAAGAGAGGAATTAAAAGAAATACCATCTTGAAACTCACCAAATATTCATTTATGATTGCAGAAAACTTTATTTAGTGTCCCATATTGTAGCATATTCAAAGATTTAGAAGCAATCATCATCATTTAGGGCTTGTAAGCATTTAGCGATTGCAGAAATAAAGAGGGGTGCTAACACATCGGATACCCTGATCAAACATGCTGGCTCTGTTTTGGGATTAAAGATGGAGTCGGTTGTGGTAGTTGCAGAGGAAGACATTGGAGGAGCAATGTCTTCCTCAACAGAGGAGACCAGCAGCAGCACGATGAACTTAGGAAATTCTTCCAGTTTAGGACCATCAGAGTATTTGACCTCCGTTGGTAGGGAGGAGAGGCAGGAGCGGGGCACCAGATGCTGACAGGTTGAAAAGACTGGAGGTCACTTCATCTTCACACATCGGATTTTCACTCTGACCTGATTGTATTCAGTGTAGACAGTATGTTTACTGAAGGTAACTGCATTTCACAGCAGTTTATTCAGATTATATGCTTGTTATTCTGTAGTTTTCATGCTGCCGAGTTGCCACATTTCCCTACAGATCATTATCTAACTGCTTTAACTGTTGGACTGCTGTATTGATCTGTCACTTTGATATGTTCATTATCTGATAATCTACTGAGTACTTTTTACCATCAGCTCTAAGGGAAATTTCCTACATGAAACAAACCATTTGATTTGTAAAAACATGCTTCTCTGGAAAGAACAGAGGACACAATGATACTTTACTGCACTTTGCCTCCAGCTGAATCTAAATGTTTGGAAAAAATGCCGGCCCAATAAGAACCTGCCGTTTGTCCTGGTACAGAGTTTGCACTCCATCCAAAAACCCTTTAAGTGATGATGCTGAAAAACCTATAATCTGATAAATTATTAATAACTGTGACTCTTTTTAAACAACTGCATAGAAAATAAAAATATTAAAACACATAACACTTTTGTAAATGACTTTAATATGTACTCTCCATTGTAATTAAAACCAATATGACTCAATAGAGCTCTTAAAAGCAACCACACGGCTCTTTACCAGCTATTTTACCCATTTGAATTTGTACACCTCAGGCACATAATGTACAGTATGTGATTTCTAGCCATACAGTCCCCAATGATAGCAGGAATATGAATAACAAAGTGTTTACTTTCAAACAAATGTCTCAAATAAAAAAAACACAGCTGTCATATATCTTTGCAATTTATTCATCTAGGCATTAAATAAGAATTTATCAATCTTAAAAGTTAATTTATATTCATTCACAGTCGTATCAGGGAAATCGACAGAGGAAAATCTCTCGGTATGTATATATGCTCTCTTTAGGTGGTAAATTAGCAGCAGTGAAAAAATACAAAATGGATGGTTAGAGAAAGAAAGACGGATGGGGAGCAGGGTTACGGTTAGGTTTTATGTATAGAGCAAATGAAAAACAGCTGTAATCAGTGCAGTATGAAGAAAAACATCCTTTCATTCTGTTTCCAATATTAGAAATGTGCTCAGAACATCAACTAATAAAGAAATCTGTACAATAGACTCAGAAAGGAGGAAAAAATGACACTTTAAAAATCCTGTTTCAATGGGATGAGTGAAGCTTCTTAAGGTGGGTCTTTGCACACAGGGGACAGTACTACCTCCTCTTGGCTGCTGGTCTGGCGCCCTTGCTGCTGCTGCTTGCTTTGCTGGAGCCCTTGGAGCCAGAGAAAAGCTTGGTCATGAGCTCGGAGACGTCTGGAAGCTCGGGGTTGGGGTTCAGCATGTTCATGGACTGCTCCATTTCCTGCAAGCCATTCCCGGCAAACAGACCACTTTTTAGTCACAACATTTCAGAGAAAGTTTAAAAGTAAAGATAAAATAAAGGTGATTAGCAATGCCCTTAAAAAAAAGCATTGGATTTAAGTTAATTGCAAGAAACTCAAAGTATACTTATAGGTATAAAATACTACGTTATAATCTACCTTTCTCATCTCTGGATCATTGGTGTTGACCACTTTGGGTAGTAAAACGATGATCAGCAGAGGCAGAACCATCATCATGACCTGCACACAAAAACATACACAAAAACATTCGTTAACACCAAGATATTATTGATCCAACGTGTTTAAATCGCTTTCAGTCGTGCATTAAATAACTATACAGTAGATGTTGGTCAAATCAATGTGAACACAACACCTGGGTGCTCGTGCTCATTTTGGAAAAACTCTGGGTTAGAAAAGAAAAAAAAGGGGCACATAATTAAACAAACACAATGACCATAAAGAGTTTATTGCTAAGAGCTTTATTTATTTATTTGATAAACCTGTTATCTAATCACCTAGAAAAGTAGAATCGGTCCTGTTATGCAGGAGTGACATCAGATTATCAGAGTGGTCCAACGCTATCTGTAGTGTACGGCGTAAAGCCATCCCTTTATGTTGTCATAGTAACACATGCGTCCTTTTGAAGTTTGAGGTATACCTGCTTTTATCGACTTGTAGGCCTACTCAACATGTTGAACTTGTATATTTTTTTTCCGATCTCTGTAACCTGCTGACCAGAAATATAGAAATAACACATACAGTGTGATGCGTTGTCTTACCATTGGGTTCATAAGGAAGTCAGTCCAGCCCCATGTTTCTCTCTTCATAAAGTAGCTGTGAGGACCAGAAGATCTAATTTGAAGTGGATATGGCTGACGAATCACCTCTGAAGTTTTGATGTAGTTTACAAGACGTGCCCTGGAAAAGACATATTGTGTTTGATTGAAGTTGCATTACAGCCGTAACTTATATACAGATGCTACATACAACACCAAATATCCAACATGGAGCATTTTTAGGTTCTCCCTACAGAAAACCATACCTCATTTTGCCTTTGGATGTAATATCAACACGGACGGGCTCAAATCTAAATGTGGGGGTGATGATTTCAACAACATAGGATCCTGAAGGAACGTCATTCACAGCAAAACTTCCATCAGTTCTGTAACAAAGAAATTTTCATTTTTATTAGTATGTTTAAATTAAAATCATCTGCAAGAAAATCCAGATTTATAAAGCTTTTATAATTAGTATGAAAAAGATTAAGTCTGTACTAAAATTTAAAGCAAGATCCATTTTCTATGGTTAATAAAGACAATGCAGATCTTCTATCATTAAACAACCTAACCATTTTTCCCCAACTTAAAAGACAGTGTGTGACATATAACAGTGCAATTGATAACCTGAGATTCCTGAAATTACAGCAGAACCAGAAACATTTTCTCTATTTTGACTGACTCCTTTTAAAATGTGTATAATTATAGGTAATAGTGCATTTATTTTCACTCTCAATCAACATCTAATTGTAATAATCAAAGCGCACAGCTCAGTAATAATTACTCTAACTTGGCACATGTATACATCACAACATAAACATAAAGCATCCTAGTGTCAGGTGTTCATTACATATAATTGGCTAAATGAGGTTTACATTGTTAAATCCATTTCCAAAGATTTGTTTCTGTAGGAGGGTTATTCATAAGAGCAGTGTGTTTAGACATACTGGCTTGCCTTTACACATATATCCCAATTTGCCTTCTAAGACCATGAAGGCAACAATTCATTCATGTAAATAGATCTCAGTAGTGAATGGTACAAAATGTTCTCGTGGATCGCAATGGAGCCAAAGTAACACGTAGCACAACAAACACAGAATAAAAACTTCTTTAAAATATGCATTTTGGCAATATATTGGGGTAAAGGCACTTATAGTCAGTGCTGAACATGTTTTTTTTGTACTTTTACACCTGAGGTACAGACGTAAACAGGTACGTCTCGTGAGGCCACGGTTTGTTATAGTTACAGCTTTGGCGATAATCGTCTGAGCTCGCAATGACGTTAACAACCGATTTCAGTATCCGACGGAAAAGAGCTAAACTAACCATTCTTAATCTGTAAATTAGCAGCGATCATTTAAACCCCCATCTGTCTTTAACAGCTGCCGCGCGGTCACCGGTAGCGCAACTTAAGCTGCTAGCTCTCAATGCTAATGCTACTTGGCTAGCAAGCTAGCTGATATAAATTTAACAATTTCTTACCTTAAAAACCCGATATATTCTTCCCCCTCAACCAGTACTCTGGCCGTAGAGACCCAGTCCTGTGTTTTTAGTCCAGGAACTATCGCTCTTCCCTCAATTTTAAACCGATCTCCGTTGGACTGTGTTGATACACCTGCACTAGGCCCTGAATCCATGTCAGTAAAACACAACGCAACGACGAGCGTGGCTTGTACAAAAAGCCATAACAGTGGTATTCTTTCTCTGTGCAACATATTGTCTATTTTTACAAAACTAAAACCACCCTTAACCGATTGTGCGTCAACATTTATTCCAGTGCAGGTTGCGGAAGAAGCGGCAGATTCCTACATCAGCTGTCTCTGCGGAAAATGACGTCACTTTAAACCAACTTTATTGTACGAACAATTACAATGGGTTTGAACGTCATAACGAAACGTCCTTCTTTGTTGACGATTGATACCTTTTTTTTTAAGAACAAAAGTAAATTTCAATATTTATATTTGTGAAACAATTGCTACATATGCATTAAAATGTACGGTTCAAAAGCATGACTGTTTTGCTTATCGTGTACTTTATTGTGCAGAAAAAGAATATCGTTAAAAGATGCATTAAATAAACGTGGCATTTTATATTTATATATTAAATATAATTAATCACATATACTGATAAGTATGCCTTTGAAAAAGTCTCTCCAATATATTCTTTAAAAGCACAGAAAATATATGGAAACAAAGTTTTAATAAAATTTATTTAAAAGATTAAAAGAATCACTTCTTTCAACAGATTACATTACACAGCCACATGTCATAGAAAGAGATAAACTGAAAACAAAAAAACAAGTACTTATAACTTAAAGACTCATGTCAACTTAAGCTCGTGATCCTACAGAACCCAAGTGCAAAACTTAACGAAGAGAGATGTAGCGAGACAAAGACCTTGGCACTTCATAGAGCGACATTACGCCCGGTCTCATGGAGGTCCAGTAAACATGCCCGCTCACAAGACGGTCCACTTCAATGTGAAGCAGTCATTTCTGCACAGGAAGGACTTTGCAGCCTTCTTTAGGGGTCTCCAGCTCTAACTGAAGGGAGTTGTCTGAATTGTCAAGTTCAGTCCCATTTAAGAGATTTGAGTTTAAATAGAATAAACAGTTTATTCCTCCGGTAACATTATCAGTTGAAAAAACAGCCATGCTCAGCAGTAGTGGTCACATCCTCACAATGCTACATGCACAACTGTTAGGGCAGCTGTGTTAGATAAGCCTGGATGGTCTGCAACACAAAGAGACAGCATGTTTTCACAGCCAGTTAAAATAAAACCCATTAAAATGATATATTTATCAATGTTATCATGATGAGAAAACAGACATTCCTGCCATGATCTTTTATGCTGGAATATTCCATAAAAAAGTGAATTAATTTCAGTCATTTTAAAACCATATGACTGATTTCAGCAATATAGAAGCTACAACAAGCAAGCCCTAAAAAGCAATCAATGGATCCACACAAACCAAATACTGAGATACTGGTAAGATAGTTATCTCATGAACATAATCCCATAATATTATACCTTTGCCACATCCCCCACAGATCCTGGAATCAAACATAATCGAGCTCCTTCCTTCCATAAATCCTTCAATCGTTGCCTCATGACGTCAATGTTCCTGTAAAAGAAGCAGATTAAAAAAAAAGTAGTACAACTTCAAAGCAGAGGAGTCATTATAAGACCGAACTGAAATGTATCAGTCATGAAAATCTGAACCACATGTAGGCAGGATAATCACAAAGCAATGCTTCTCCACGAGGAAGCTCTATACCTCACATTAAGAAATGGACATAAATGCATAAAACTTTAGTTGACTTGCATAATCCCACCACTCAGAGCATCAGCAGCAAAGAGCTGCCTCACCAGACCGCCTCGCTGCCGGGGTGAAGCAAGAAGACAGGCTCATCTCTGAAGCTTGTCATAGTACGAGCCACAGGGTGACCTGGGCATCACAGTTAATGCTTAGGAGGAATATGCAAAAGGCTTCACTCCAGTGAGACATCTCACTCATCCCACTCCAAAAACTGGGTTTATGCAAATATCCTAAAGATCCTCTTAAAAGACGAGTGTCGTGGCAAAGATGTTCCTCTGTGCAGATTACCCCCACAAGAAACCAGAAGCATCATGTGTTTGGAAGAAGCTCTGCTCCACATGCCTTACAGAGTGTCTGGAATGAAATCCTTTAGTTGACTAGTAAATCTGTAAGAGTTTTTCAGTAAATTTAAAATCACAAAAACAAGCTTGAGCTGCTGTAAAACCAGGCAGCTGTCCAGTAAAGCAACAGTTTTTTTCTTTTCCCACATAAGTTCAATGAAAGATTAAAGGAATTTAGAGACTGAGTGGACACAAACTCATTTAAATGTTTGTCAAACCCTTCTTGGTGAATGTTTTTAGCGAGGGAAAATGCATTATGCTGCAGCTATAAAGAGGTAAATGTGGTCTGCAACAATGCTTTTACTGGGTGCCGCACTTCACACCTTCAAGAACATCAAACATCAGACATTTTCCAGCAGAAAATTGCTCTGAACGTGACACACACTCCTTCCTATAATGTGCTGCCATCTCATCCAGTGACACGCGTGGATTCAGCCATGCATGCGATGGAACCGAAAATGTATTTCAATGAACCAGAATCCCCACTTTGAGAGGTTCCTGAGCCAGTACCAACTCGAGTCCAGCGTTTTGAACATCATCGCTGTCTTTCTGACGGTCATCACATCTAGCATTAAAGTTTACAGCTGTTTGTGCAACGGGAACACGCTGATGCACTGCCTACCACTCTTCAGGTCACTGAGTATATTTTCAACATAAAAAGGTGAAAAGCTCACCTGTCTTCTGAGAAACTGTCACGCAGTCTCTTCTCGTTTTTTGAAAGTTCTGGCCACCATTTCTTGATGACGGATTGAACCCAGTGTAAAACCACCATAATGTGTCTGTGAATAAAAACAAAATGCAAGCATAAAGCTGAAAAACATGTGGAAATTGTGTCATTAAGCTAATATTTAAAAGCACACATGGAGGTTAAAGACATTTCACCACTCGTGCAAAGAGGATTCATCATCATCTGCTTTCACTTCATTAGTTATTGATCCGATCAGCAGGAGCTTCATGGACGATGGCAGAAACATTTCAACCCACCCTTAAAGGCAAAACGCATCGAGATCATTCATGCATTTCTTTAAGACACTTACTCTTCATATTTACTGGCAAGGATGACTTTGACGTGGGGCAAGAGGTCAACGCAGCAGCCAAGTGATAAACATGGTGCTTCTGTTTGAAGGCTGATAAGAGAGAAAAGGGATGATTAAGAAGAGAACAGGGACAAAAACAACACAAAAAGATTAGTTGTCTTTGTTCATACTCAGTTCTATCACAGTGGATAAACAACTGATTGAGTATGTAAAGGATTTGTAAAGACAGGAAGAAAAATACAGACCTGCTATAGTTTATCAGCTTTGTCTAAATACAACTGATTAAAGACTTTGTTCCTAAAAAAAACAATCACAAAATGTTACGTACTTGTCTGTTAAGACAGGTAAGCAGTCAAGCAATACGCTTGTGTCTTGTAATCTAGGGAAACAAATGGAGATATAATAAGCAGATGAGAAATCAGAACTAGTTACCAGACATTATTATCTGTCGTTATGTTACCGTATTAGGTAGGCCACTAGTTCACAGGCATTTCTTCGCCACAGTGTTAGCGCTACTTTGAGTCGAAGATCTCTTCCAAAAAGGATGCGAGTCATAGCTTCATGGTCCTTTGATAGCTACTCAGACAAAATGAGCAAACGGAAAAGCCATTACTTTAAACATGTGATAATGAAAAACAAGTTTTCACACAAAATGAAGATGTTTGACGCGTCTCACCTCAGTAAAATCACCGTACTTGGAGCTGGCTCCTGCCATCTTGGAGCCCTCTGCAGAGTTCACCGGTTGCTCACAGTTATCATAGCAGCGAACGCCCCGCACATCACTTGAGCATGTTAGCTCATTTTCTTTGTTGGCCATGCCGGGGTCATGGGGATGGCCGATATCAGACGCTCTGAGGTGCAGCTTTTTGCTCACCTCTGCCGAAGCACAACTCTTCCTTTTGCAAGATGACGGCCGATTCGCTTTGCCTCGATTCTGAACTTTGCAATGCACCTGAAATCTGCAGAGAGGAAGGCCGAGATGGACCAAAGGCTGGCAGGATTTAAATGAGCATAAAAGTTAAGCCACAGATATAGAGATGACAGTTATGGAGAGATGCCTAGATGACCCAGAAAGGGATGATCTGTGGGGCACAGAATGAGTGCAGGATCATATTTAGATGAACCCCACAGATGTGGATTAGAGACTCACCTGTCCTTATCTAATTCTTCCTTATTAATAATATCCACCTAAAACAAAAGGATAAGGGATAAGGCCACTAACACAGTCTCTACAACTACAATTCAACTGCACTGTACTTTACTGTCAACACGACTCACATAAATATCAGGCTCGAAACACAACTAATCTTTGTTTTAGGTATCACCTACATACCTGCTTCATGTTCTTTTGAGTAGAAACATGTAGAGATGTTCGCAGAAGGCCATTGGGTTTATTATGTGTGATCTTACATTTGTACCGCTGCAAAACATGTTTACCAGCTGCCATAATAAGGGACCCTGATGAAGAAAGAAAGGTTGGTAATGTGACTCATTATCCTGGTTAACTGCAAGCAGGCTAGCTAGTTTCTATCTACAATGCAACAGAGGGAGTTAAAGAGATAAACGCTTGCATTAAAATAAGAAAAACAAAACAACTACCTGGAGTTAAGCAGGCGTTGTCAGCTGTTACCTGCAACTACTTGTAAATTTAGTCATAAACTTATTAAAGTTGAGCCTGTGTAGCTGCTGTCTTTCTATTCGGGAAACACTCTATAATAGAAAGCAACGCTTAATTTCATTACATTGCCAAGCAACAAGTTAGCTCAAGTTGCTGTAGCCTACTACATAAGAATTAGCTTTTAGTTTAGCTGCGAAGAAAACACGGACATGCAAAGTAAAAATAAAAACTAGCAGGGCCGCGACAGCGAGCTAGCATGCTAAGTAGTTAGCATTTCGCCTGAGGAAACATATGGCTTCGTTATAGGTAAGATAATTCAATTGAATTATTTTTTCACCATTAACAAATGCGTTAAATACGAACCGATTCATTTTGTGTGGTTCTAATTAGAGCTCCTCAGGTGTGTAAATCCAAAGCATAAAAGACGGGTTAAACTCAAAGCGCAACTATTGGTGTTACCATTCAAATGAATACACCGCCGGTGTGAGGGGATTGTGGGAAAATCTTTAGTTAATTTGGTTTTAGCGACGCCTGCTGGACATTACAAGAACAACAGTTCTGTTTAAAGTATTTAAAGCCTCTGGCGCCACCTAGTGTCTTTAATAGTGTAATACAGGAAGTCCTAGAATAAAGTACAACACATGGGTTAATATGTAACAATACACAAAAAACACATGTATTTATCATATTTTGAATGTAAGAGATAAATCCTACATGCTGTCTATTGTTTCAGCGTCTATATTAATTTTGTGAGAGATATTTAACACTGGAATAAATAGTTTGTGTTTAACCAGATAGGTAAAAAAAAAAAAGGGGGGAAAAAGCCAAACACAAAACTAACAACCAATCTGTCAAAAGTGAAAAAACAGTCTGTAACAGTTTATTGACAAGTTCTGGCCAGGCCTGTTAGCCCATTATTCTGGTTGTGATGTTTCAGCAGGGCACATCAAAACCCACAGGACTGTGGCTCTTAAGGACCAACTTTACCCGTTATTGTATGATTATCCTTGTTGTAACTTGAATAAAATAGCCAACTGATAGCAATTAAAGACCTTGCAAGTACATTTGAGCATATCTAACAATAAACGGGTTTAATTATGTTTACTGAAAATAATTCAGAAATTTTGGGCATTTTGTATTTATCACACTGGAACCACCAGAGACTCATGTGTATCAGAAATATATGTGGAAAAAAGAGAAATGGATACAGCATGTGAGATTGTTTTTATACATGAAAAGTGATTAAATAAAGAAACATGAATGATGGAAGTGTTACAGTTGCAGGTTGTCAGGCAGGAGCCAGGAAAGCGCAGACGGCAGTCTCAACTAAATTAAGATGTATTCTTATCACACAAAAACTTCCCAAAAAAGTCCCAGTTGGAGACAGAGAAAGTGGCAGCAAAAGATTATTGGTGGTGGTGGTGGTGGTGGGGGACTGACGCATAAGTGCTGTGGATTCAGCGCAAACGATCTGGCAAGTGGTGGGTAGCAGGCCAGTTCTTTATGTAGGCTGAGTGGGTGCAAAAGCAGCAGGTGAGCAGTATCTTCCATTACCCACAGCTGAGTTGAGTTTCCCATTAGCAACCACACACCATGGCCAGTAGGTTCTCCTAATCATAGGGAGAAAAAAAACCCACATCCAAACCAATCCCAACAGGAAGAATTAGTCCAAATCACATAGTTTTAATATTTTCAGCTACCAGAGCTTGAATCTTGCTGGATATTGGAAATAAAGTTTTAAAACCCATTAAAATAAATTATTTTTTAAATGACTATCATCACATCAGTTTGCTGTCTGATAGGAGTGGAGTCTTGTCTGAAATATTTTGTGATTTAGCCACCACTTATGTACAAAAGCAATGAAAAAAAAGAGTGTAAATACCTGGAAACAATTTTTTTTGAGGTTTGACAATAATAGTTATGAAAAATGAAGAGTTAATGTCAAAGGACATTGAAGAAGCTTATATTGGTTCAATACAGACTGAAAAAATAAAACACTGCTTACTTTTGCACCCACTTTGGTTAAAAAAGATACATGTCTCTGTACCCAGACCGCCCCAAAAATGAAAATACCTGGTGTTCATTCGCTCTGCAGCTGCTCCCACCAACCCAAACCTTTATGAGTTTATTTTCTCTTCAAGAAAAATTGACATGAATGCTGGGTTGATCAACATCCAAAGAAAATGTTCCAGTCGTTTGAAGAAAGAATAATTTGATATGGAAAAAGAATTGGTCAATTTTGAGTCCATGGATGCTTAAATTTTTTTAACCCCATTTAGAATGTAATTTGATGTGTTTTTAAATAGACAGCTGCATTTACATGCCCAAAAATACCTTCTCTTTGCATTACTGTAAACGGCTCATAACTTTTATTGAAGACAAAAGTAAGCAAGACAGTAATTTATGAGAAATTCATCTTATGTTACACCCTGAAACATCATTTGGTTCTTATGGATGAGAGGGAAAATGGAGTTTTACGTATGCAAGTACTGACATGTTTTCTTCATCAGACTATACCGTAACTTTTCCAATAATCTCTTCCCCAGCACGCCTGAATTAAATGGTTAATTACCTTAATCCCCATTTCATGCAGCTCTGCAGAAGTGGAATAACAAAGCATTTGTTTGATCCAGATGGTGAAAGGATGTTGCAGGATAGATTTAAGCAAACAGATTTGGGTATTCCTGCTCAAAACAAAAATGAAATATCCTCCCTCTCTTTACCGAACATCCTGCTGGGACAGTTAGAGGCTCTGCAGACGCACCGACAGGGGAATGATAGATAGTTTTTCATCTCCGATGGACTATGATCTCCACCAAGATAGTGGTTTAAAGCTATTAAATCAAATACATATGATTATAAATCAATTTGAAACATATTTATGGGTTTAAATAAGACGGAAAGGTGTTTAAGATTATGTGTTCATTGCATCTTGCAGTGGTGGTTTTGTGATACACTACAGCCGAGCAGTCTCAGGAAGTAATGCTAGGAAGTAAGTTTTGATGTGAAACAAATGAACAAACTAGTGTTTCAGATTATATGAGAGAAAATGATTTAAACCACTTCTAGTTAGAAAGTAAATATTTCTATAACCGAGCAAATAGAATTGTTATATGCAAGCACAACTCGAAAAAGGTGTAATATGTACATATTTATGATATTATAAGCCTTTGTGTAATTTTAGAATAATTAATTTTGTATTGATTAAGATAAGATCCGTAAATACAAGATGTAAGCACATAAACAAAACTCAAAAGCTTCAGAGTCAATGCTTTGACTGTAAACATCCTCTGTAAGAGATGCGGTTCACATAAACATGGAGCTGTAAATCAGATCTTCTCAGATAAAAGCAGCCACCCACAAAGACTGTAAGAGTATTAGGAGATTTACAATAGCCAGGAAGGATTTGTATAGAAAGGTTCCTTCTGGGTCTGAGCACAGTGCTTGTTAGAGTCTATGGCTGTTTGAAACCTAAGCTGGAATTAGTCCGAGGTGCAAGACAACACCCCTCATATTTACAAAAGGCTGCGTCAATCTTAGCAGGATGAGCTTATTGCTAAGAGGCATAAAAACCTGCTTCCGGAGAAACATGAATGGAATTATGAAAAAAAAGTCTGGCATCAACATTAAGGCTCTTTTTTAACCCTTTGAGGCACAAAAAACGTCACAAAAATGGGACAAATTGAGTCATGGAAGCAATTTCACCAGGCGGCTGAGGTGAAATATTTTCTGTAAGGTAACTAACTGTGACTGTAATAAAGCGTCTTTGGACTGATGCAAATGAGATGCATTTATTATTGTGTGTTCAATAAGCTCAGACACAGCAGTTTGTTTAGCTTCTCACAGCAACCTGACATGCTTTTGCAAGACAACACTGAACATCATATTTTATAGTAATACATTGAGGTGAGATAAAAATCTTTCACTATATCTTTCATGTTATACTGTAAAACTCACATGAATAGTAAATTATACTTTCCATCACTATCATGTGAATGTGTGGCTGAAAGTTAAGGGGAGATTTACCGAAGTAGTTTTTAAAGCTACACTGCAACTGATCTGTTATCATACAGTTTATTTATTTAATTTTTTTACTGTGATATGATCAGTAAGACACAAAGTTACTGTAAAATTGCAGTAGATTGTGGGAAAACCGTTGCTGATTAACCTAATAAATTCAACAATCTGCATTAAGATTTTCTATTTATCTATTTACTTATGGATCCTTCTAGTTAGTATAGTTATTTACTCATTTTTCTAGTTAGGTAGTTACTTTATACTTATTTATTCATCTTTTTAGTTACTTTTTTGTTAGTTATTAATTCTTCAAGTTAGTTTGTTAGTTCTTCATTAATAAATTATATTACTTAATTAGTTTTCCATTTCAGTTAGTTTGCTTGTTTGTTATTCATGTCTGAATTTACTAATTTGTTATTTATTTGTTTTCTAGTTATTTAATTGGCAATAAAAATGTACTTTAAATATGCATTTAAGAAATTTACTTGCAAAAACATCACTCAAAGTTGTTTATAAATTAAGTCATTTCATTCTGGTTAAGTGACTTCTGGTTTTTCTAGAGAAAAACTGATTTATACAAAAAAGTGACTTTAAATAAAGTCATTAGAAAATATTGGGATCACTATTATACCTGACAATTAGTTATTTGTTTATAAAAGGCTTTGTCTCCTTTGTGTCCAATGGCAATCACAACATTTCCATGCAAATGGTTAGCTAAGCATGCAATCCAGTGGAGGACCAGCCTAGATGTGCTGATCATTAGCTGCCATTTACCAGCGCTGGCTGCTCAGTTATCAGGTCTATCACTAATCCTATCAGTAGGTAGCTTTGGATAAGATGTTGCTTCCTTCAACAAAGTTGTAGCCGCCGCCAGATGTGCAGTAGTCTTAATTTTGGCCCTGATTCTGCACCATCCTTTAACAGCAAACAGATGCTAAATGTTTAAATCGTCTCCATCTCCTGCAGCACTAGATGGCAGTGCTTGTCTGCAGATGCTGCACAGCCTTAAATTTCAGTCCACTCTGACTGTCTCCCAAGATATTCATGTGCAAAGTCACAGTGCTGCTCAAAGTGTTTATCTCATTGAAGCCAAAAGTGTCACAGGGTGGACAGACGGAAAGGAATATGCATACTGAATTATACGATACGGCACAAAGCGGTTGTCTGATGTCTCACAGGACAAGAAATACTTTAATAGTTTCAAGCATTTTTTTCTCAGAAAGTTTTAAATGACGGTATATAGAAAAAATGTGGTTGCACACCTGCATTATTCTGTGTATTTCTGTGGATTTATCGTAAGCCACACTTCTGAGCTGCCTCGGTGGAAATGCAGTAAAGTGTTTGCTTTAAGAACCATAGAGACAAAAATAAGCATTTATATATGCTGACTGCTAAATATTTTCTTTTTTTCCCACATGGATGTTGTTTAAGGTTTACTTTCAGAGGCTGTTTGAGGCTATTTATGATGCCACTGAGCAGCATTAGTAAGAACAGAACCACATGTTACACAGAGTTAGAACAGGGAAACCAGTTAAATGAAGGGCAGGTGCCACATGTGGCAGCAGGTATGACGTTCAATCTTTATTCCATGACTTTCAAACTGCAACAGATGGCTGTCTGAAAGTCACATAGGATGTGATAAGTCTTTGCAGTCTGCTTTTACATCCTGTCGGGGCAGAATTTAGAGATGCTATAATGTTAAGATGATATGTTATGTAATGTGTAATGTGTGTGACCTTGCAAAGACTGTCAAGTCTAACTTTCCTGCTTTGGTCAGTGGATATTTTACAAAATAAAGTTATTTAATAAACACGTTTTCTGAAATAAACATACTATTAGGTGACACTGACTTTGCCAAGCATAGATTATTTTCTGTTGCTCAATGGGTCTGCACCTTTAGGAGCTAGATGATCATTTTATACACCTGGTTAGCAATACAGTATCCAGTAGAGTATAATAGAATAATGTTTTTTAATTGCATGCTAGCCTTTTAAAATAATATATCACTGAGTCTATATCTAACAGCAGAAAACGCATATTTTTAACAAGCTCTTAGATTGCAGCAAGTCTTCGTTAACAACAGAGACTGAATTCTATTTAAATTTATTTAAATGTGCTATAACTATTTTTTTTATTTAATTATTTTTCTATACTGTTTATTAGTTTATTTCAGGGGTCGTGGGATGCTGGAACGCCTCCCAGCAATTAAGAAGGGAAAGGCAGGTACATCCTGAGCAGTTTACCTGTCCATCACAGGACCCGCATAGAGAGAAAAAGTGTTAAAAGTGTTTGATACAACCTTAAAGGATATTAAATTTAAGCTCATCATTGACTTCTCCAGCATCACCACTGAACTTTGACAGATCCTCTAACTGTGGCATCCCATAACTGAGGCTGATTTAGCATGTCTTGCATCCTATCTCTCACCTAAGTGCTCTGAAACCAGTAAAAGTCGGTCAAGTGCTGACTCTTACTCTGTCACTTCCTGTTTTTCTTTCCTGAATCATCAATGGTGTGTTGAAATCCAGTTGCTAGTGGGTAAAATGGTGCTGAAGCAGTCACTTTTCACATTCTTCAATGTACTCAACACTTTGACACAATATAGGTCCATACAATATTATTCACCAACTCATGCTGTGTAAATCTAACCACCTCTATTATGTAGCTACTTTTATGTGAAGAAAATAGTCTCTGAACTGCTTTTTATATAGAAATTATCCTGGGAATAATAACAGCAGATGTTTCCCCCAGCCTGTGGTTGTTGCATGTTGATACAGAATTGTAAAATATAAATAGAATATGAACAAACAGGGAGAAACCATCTGGTTGTTTAAGACACACAAAACACTACCGGAGTTTTAACTTTGAATATGTCCCGAGAAGAGCTCCAATCAGACACCCGAAGTGGGTGGAGCTATGTAGGTGTTTGCTTGTGAACAAAACATTTATCGACCCCTCGGCTACATTTAGAGCCATTTCTTCTACAGTTTAAAGCAGCAGAGCCATAATAAAGCCTGCAACTTGTCTAGTAGTGATTGTTGCTTTTTTCAGAATAAAAATCTATTAGTTAGGCATGCATGAAATGCACTCTAAGTCATGAATGTCACCTTTATCATATCATTTATACCTGGATTGAGAGCAAAGATGGCTGTTGTTTGTAGAAGAGACAGCACAGCATCAAAACACACCATAAGAGGCACATTAAATCTTTACTTTCACAGCTGATTTTTTTTACCCTCTGCTGTCAATCACAAAGCTTGGACTATTATTTTGGTCTTTTATTAGTTAATTCCAATTGGGTGATGAGATTCTGCATCTCCCCATCTTAGTGATACTGAGGAATATAACACTGTCAAAATACTCCAGCCGCAGCAACCACTCTAATTCAGGATGTACAACTCAGGCCCGGCCAGTGAAAACACACACGTATACCTTCATGGTGTGTGCACAGACCAAATGAAGATAAAGTGACTCAGTGGAAACACATTTCTTTGCATGCACAGAACATATGGTAGCATTGAGGTTTTCCTCTGTTTGTATTTGTTCAGCCAGAGATTTATATATTGACTTTGTTGAATGTGTGTCTTGGCTTGAGGTTCCACTCAGTACTTTGATTTTTATACGGTACAGAGCGTGAAATGAACAGGAACTAAAAGTACATGCTGTCTGTGCTGCACCTTAGATGGGATGATTTGAGGTGGAAAGGTTGATCCAGTGATTTTAAATTCAATATGAGGCCATTGTTGTTGTAGTATGGCGGATGTGAGGACCCACATTCTGATAACGCCATCTGTGTAATGCCGATGACATGTGTCATAGTCTGACACAGAAGCCCTGAAGCCCGCTGATCAAAGCAGGTCCAAATGAAACCCGGATTGAGCGCTGTATTGGTTTTCTAAATATCACATGACCAAAAACAGAGATTCCATTACTTTTAAATCAACAATTGCCTCGCTGTACGATTCAAACATTATTAAACTGGTCTGAGGTGATGTTGAGCACCAGTATGTGCAGGAGATGGACTGACAGCGTTGGTTCAGAAAGGGGATCACAAAAAAAGCGAAGGAAAGTGATCATTAGGGGACACTTTAACATGATATCTTTCAAATAGCCTATATACACACATAATATGACATATCTATATACCAGGATTGATTATGCAGTTACTTGTGGCTCCTGGTTGAATTAGGGTTCATAAGATGATATCAGTATGTGTTTAAGAAGGTTTTTACCAGAAAGTGATGAATAATGTCAAAGAAACTATTTATCATATATGATACGAATGGTAATATAGAGCTGATGACACATTTATTCTGTTTACAGATCAACCGGCCACATGTAATATGTTACACAGCTGCCGTACATTAAACAACCAGTATTAGCAGCACCCCCAAATGAGCCGTTTAAACGAGTGAAATATAAACATTTAGACCAGAAAGACGACGCATTCACGAGGTTTCATCAAACATAACAAGGACAGACCTTATTTAAGAAGAGCTGCTGGTCCTCATGATCCATGCAACATTTAGATCAGTGTTTCTCAACCCTGCAGTACCCCTGCATCTGCTTTACCTACTTTACCACCTGATTGAAATGAATGGACTTTCTCATCAAGTTCTTTGCAGCCTGTTAATGAGCATTTATTCCATTCAGGTGTGTTAATACACACCTAAATGTGTTACTAAAACGAAGCAAAGTAATCATGCAAACTAATTTTTAATACAGTTATTTAACATGTTAGTTGCAAAACCGTCACGTTGATGCATATTCATATGAATCTGTCATTAATATGATAATAACGGATTTAGAAGCTAAAGACTTTTTATTATCTCAGGTGTTTTTCCTTCAACCTTGTGGGTTTTGTCTGTCCACAATTGTTTCAGCTGTATGGAGAATGTGCACCCTATATAATGAACACGCTCACTCAAAATTACCCACAATGCATTTTGAAAAGTAGTAAGCTTCGATGGTCGCTAGACAGGTTAATATAGACCACAATGCGTACAACGGCTGATAAAACAGGAACATTAAAAAAGGTTATTATTCAGTTTTTATTGAGTAAATATAATAGCAAGAAAGAATAAAATATAAAGGAAAGTAATAAAATGTTTTCAGGTGACTCTGGAACATATTTGCAACGTCTTCAAGTTTGCTATGGTTGTCATAGTTACAGCAGGTAGTCAACAGCGAGAGTTTAATATTGAGCTCTTCACAAGCCTGCTGATTTAATCTAAAGTGTGTCAGGTGAGTTGCAAGGGGGACAGTCTCTAAATAACCTGAGTTGCCCATCCCTGATATAATGTGCTATGTAGTAAATGAGAGGTTGGGGCACGGGGTGCACATGCAGACACAGCCACAATAGATTAGTTTTAGCAGAATGTGTTTGGCTCTAATATAAGTTATTTACACAAATCTATGAAATACGAAAACCAAATAACAGTTTTTTCTTTAATTGAACGGTTTTACAAATTGAAGGATGGATGTGCAAAGCGTCACACAAAATAAAAGAGGCCATCACTTCTTTGAGCTTGCACGAAATAATCTTATTTTACCTGCAAATTTTGCACTTTCTAAGAATTTAAAGGAGCGAGGGAAACAAAACCGTCTGAAACACAGGTGGTCTTGTGACACTGGACCTATTCATCCCAGCAGTGTCAGTTTCCAGTTTCCAGCCCATCCTCTAAGACCTTTCACTGAACACCCTGTACTCATGCAAGTTGTGTGGATTACAAACCTGCTTTACAAATGATGAATCAGGTGCTTAAAGCTCTTTCATAGCTGACAAAAACACTTAATTTTCCATCTTAACCCTTTCCATCATGGCTCCTTTCCTGTTTTGGTTACCCCAGGACTCCCTAACCAAAAGAAGGGATGAAAACATGGTTCCATACAGGAGGTTACTTGTCCCACTCTATAGACAGCTGGCCAAATGCATGAATATACCTCTGACTGTCATTTCATTAAAGCAGATATTTGCCACACTAAAAATAACGTCTTTTAAAATGTGCTTAAATGTGTAGCTTTGCATTAAAACAACCATACATTAAATAGAAACATTCAAGGTGGTATCAAGGGTAAATCAAAGGTAAATTTACAGGCACAAAAAGAGCAAAACAAGTCCATTTTCATTCACCAGATGCTGCAAAGGACTATTTATATTCAACATGATAATCTTCTGCAGGTTCTGTGTCAAAGGATCTGTGAAAGCAATAAAAAAAGATTCATGCTTGAAGCTGCTTAGGACACTGGAACCGGAGACTGTTACTGTCAGAAACCTCATTGAAACGTGATCCATTCGGTTTCAGTGTGTCGGTTTGTGCGTGTGCTTGCCCCATCAACCGCTTCAGTTCAACAGAAGAACGTTTCCATTTGGTGAATTTCTGAATACCTCTGGCTGCGTGCTTTGCCTGGCAGCTACACCAGATATCTGGAAAGGCTTATGTGCACGTTCAGGTGTTAATGTTTCTGGCTGGTTTAGTTAAGAATACTGCCAAAAGAAAAGGTCCAAATAGGGTCCAGAAATAGATGATACACCCTCACGAACCAGTCTGTCGACGTGGAGCCTGTGTATTTAAATGAGCCACACAATTAAATGTGTAGGTAGCATGCCCCGAAAACCCTCTGCAGTATTCATCTGTGGTATTTACAGGCGCTGCAGGACGTATTAATGGCATGAGTGATATTCTGGAGCCAATGGTAATCTCACATGTCCAGCATCTCCTCCAGGAAGACAGTCCTCTCCCCCACCGAGTCCGAATCCTCACAGAGCACATCCAGCATTAGCAAGAGAGGACAAACCCAGTACCCACCTTAGCTCAGGTGTGCTGTTTAAACCAGAACAGGGGTGTCAAAGTCTCTCAAGATCTACTGTTTCACAACTATAAAATGCAATTCTACTTCAACACACCTGGATCAAATGACTCTCCAGCAGTCCTCTGCAGCACTGAATGACAGAGGAGGGAATTCAGCCATTTGATTCAGCTGTTGCAAAAGGCTTGCATCTACAAGTAGCAGGATAATAGATCACAAGGACTGGACTTTAACTGTGACGATTGCAACCAACACAACCATGCTGTCTCACCTTCACCTACTCCTAGTTGCATCCTGTTGCACATTAAATGGTAACCAAGCTGTTGACCAGCATGAGGAGGAGGTGCCAGGCTGTTTAAGGCTATTGAGGCCCCTAAAAGTGTAAACATGATTTTTTTCTCTTAGTTTTTGTGTGAGACTTCAATCTTTTAGTTAACCAAGCAACATGAAAAACAGTAAATTCAAAAACTCGTGTTTAGCTGTGTTGCTCATTCCACAGAAGCTGTTCTTAGAAGTTATACCTGAATGTAAAGTAAACCAATCAAGGTGTCCAATTATGTACAACACCAACAGATATTAAAGAAGAAAAATAATCAACCAAACACAATGTTGAGTCTAAATTCAAGTGTGCAGGCAGTTTGTATTAACATTGTCCTACAGTGACTCATCAATCTGTCATAATCTGCATTAACATCATGCTTTCATTCAGTATACCTTCTATCAACGCTGTGCTCTCACCTCTGTACCACCCCACTACAACTGGACTGTACCAAGATTTCCACTGCTCTCTCACTCACCCTTCACTTCTCAAAGAGGAGTAATTGGACACACCTGGAGAAGGCATGAATCCACGGATCACTTCACCAAAAAAATATCCGACTATGATTGAAATGAGAAAAAAGAAAGCGAGTAAATAGCTAAGGGGGAATGTTCTACTCAACTGTTTAAGCACGCCACAATTTCCCATGCAGGAGTAAACAACTCTGTCAATGAGGCACAAGGAAACATAAAGGACTCTGTAGCTCTTCTCATGGCGAGTGTCGTGCCAAGCCATGAGAGTCAAACAAACGTCCGTCTTCTCAAGCTGACAGCATGGGCAGCACATACTGGTTCGTCTTGCTGTCACCAGAAGCTACAGGTCAGGTGTCCGTTTTGGAACGGAGTTTGCTGCAACATGTTAAACAGATGTGAGAAACCTGCCTGTGGCTGTCTGCACTGATGGAATAACAGTCTGCACATTGAGACATGGCATGTGAAGAAAAGGGAAAAAAAACGCAAACACATTTTTGGCTACTTGGGCTTTTGTCCTACAGGGTGTAAGGGTCAGCAGAGGGTGAGAAACACACCTGGCGGTTTCTTTAAAGACTGGTGTTGATTGCCAAACTTCTGCTTGATGTTCGTCTTGCTGAAAAGACCTGGTGATTCCCTCCAGTGCACTAAGCGGAGAGAGATTCACAAAAACCACGCTCTCTTTATCAGTGCATGCTTTAATTAGTAACAATGACACCAGTCCTTTATTTACTTATCTATTTACAAAAGAAAAAATATGGTTTTATAACAATAACATTATGTTTTTAATGTTTTATCTCAAATCTATGCACACGTTTAAAAGGAGCAGCAACAATTAGATGTCTCCATGCAGAAAAAATTAATCCCACAAAGAAATGTATTCATATGAGCTGTAAATGAACTAAACTTAGCATAATCGATGAGGAAACTTGTGCTTGGAAGAGTCATTCTTTGTCATAACAATAGTTTTGATAGTTAATCTATTGTTGAAGTTAC